>OY728158.1:1229561955-1230811955 GCA_963277665.1 Viscum album
TGTTGGGGAATGAATCTCATCGCGTTCGTGGAGACGGTAATCCGTACGTATGCATGAGCGAAAATATCATTATTTTGATATTAAAATTATATATAATTGGATGTTATATCATATATACAGAATAATTATCATGTTATATTTATTATTTACATCAATTAAACATCATTATTATACCCATCCCAATAATAATGTATTGAATAATAATTACACCACGGCGTGGAGAGGGTCAGCCGTACGTACGCACGTATGGTGACATGTCATTAAAAGGATGGATAGAATAATGAATTTTGTTGTACCATATTAATAATAACATCAAAGTATATAGATGATACTGGAGTTATTATTTTATAATGGAAACAACAATGAAGAAGGAAGTGGAAGAAGAAAGAAACTTGAAAGAGGTGATGAAATATTTACCTCTTCTTCGGGTTCTTCCATTTGATTTGATAAAAGGGATCCTTAGGGTGGATTTATGACTAAATGAATGCATCAAGGATGGATAAAGGATGGTTTAGAGGATAATTGGGAAGGGTTTTGTTGATCCAAATGGTGTTGAAGATGTGAATTAGAGGGAAGGGGGAGTGCCCTTTTATAAGAGGGGTGAGGATCACCTTAGGAGAAGCTAGAAATATTATTTTATAATAAAATTATTTTCGGTTTCTAATGGATCAAAATTGGATTATTTAAAATTTAAGGTTGGTATGGGTTGAAAACCACTCAACCAATTAGTTTTAGACAGGTTTGGGTCACTATATTAACTTTATCATTTATATTTAACTCCTAGTTAAAAAGTTTTACATTTACCATGTCTCTTTATATTTTTATATTATATGGTCAATAAACATACTACATACTTCTAAGTGAACCCCAAGTGGTTCTTTAATGATACTAATATCATTAGATCAGTCTTTTGGCCAAAAAATAGATTTTTTGGAATAGAATATCAATTAATAATATAATATTTGTTTTAAAACTCTTTTATGTCAATTTTGACACTATTTGGTATTTTGTTTTGGATAAATTCATAACAGAAATATAACTTTGAAAAAAATTCATCTAACCAACCATAATATGTAAAATTAACCTATAAAAGTAGTGTAATTCATAAAAAGTTTAAAATTACACTTATTTGGATATTTATAATATCAATTATTTTAATATTACATTAATTAGGTAATTATTTCATAATCATTGTGTCATAAATAAATTACATTATTTAATGTCTAAAAAATATAAATAAAATTCCATTACATAGGAAATCGTTTTATCTTTATAAATAATCTTTATAGTCGAATTTATATTATCTATAACCCTATATTAAAAATGTTTTAGTTATTAAAATTTGATTTTAACTCTTTTAACTCTACTTTATATAAAATAATAATAAGTGTCATAATATAATCCAAGTGGACCAAAGAGGTTCTTATTTTATTCCTTAGGTTGTTTCTGGGAGAATTATACTTATCCAATATAATTAGGATATGTGTTAGGGTATTAATACTATCATTTTTACCCATAATTACCCTATTTACTTTTAACCATGGTAAATAAAAGTAAAAAGTTACTATTCACTAAAAATTATTTAATCTTATTGAAAAACATATTACTTATATATATAAACTATTTTTCTCGAATTTTTGAAATTAAACTCACAGAGGTGGTAAAATTATGTTTTATATTAATTTGTAAATGCTCCTAGGAGGTGGGTAAAACACGGTAAAAACTACAATAAAATATTTATATATCTAAAATTATTATAAACTGACTCCAATTAATTACACTGAACTTATATAGGTATTATGTATCTATTTTTACCTATAATAAATGTAAATAAAATAAATAATTATTTAAATAAAAATTTGGTTTTAAGCTACAACTCATTGTTTTCAACTATTCATCAAAAATTGAAAGTTTTCATAAAAATACCTTAAATTCACCCGATGATAATTTTGATATTCTGAATCCAAAAATGAAGTCCATTTGAAATGATAAAATTTACAAAATTTAAAAAAGTGGGTATTACTATTCATAACAGCTAGTTTGATTGGTTGTGGTGTGTTAGAACTCGAAGTTGCGTACAACACACACTGTTGTATTATTCGAAGAGAACCGTACCATGGAAGCTTATGGTGTTACACTAAAAATAAGAAAATGGTGATCATGCTTTACTTACTAGAAATACAGAAACTAATTTAATATTTTTCACAGTCTGCTTCATCCTAGACCACTAAAACTACATCCTCATGATACTATAAATTTTGGATATCCATTTGTGTACCACTAATGGAGAGCTATGAAACTCATGAAGGAATCCTTGACACATCACCACCAGATCATAAAACCACCTCTATAACATTATCTAGTTTAGAAAATATTCCATCCATCCCATTATAGCATCACTAGGGCCAACAAGATCTTATATAGCCTCTACCTTCAAGACACCGCATGAGACTCCTCCACCCATCGCATTAGAAAAAACTACATTGTCATCTAAAACAAGAATTTTCCATCATCAACGACAATCAAATCAATCATTAAGGATTCAAAATTTTCTAATGTAACACCATGATTTTTTTGAAATAGAATTGTGATTGATAAAAAATATGAAATGAAACATCAAGACTAAACCTACCATATATATTTATATATGATCACACTAACCTATAAGTTAAATTTGTATATGTGATTAGGAATTACTACTTTATGATATATATATATATATGAAGTTCATGATCAGTATAAATTTATTGATAATTTATTAGGAAATAAGTACTCAATTTTTAATAAAGTCATTTTATTCTTCAAAGATATGTTGTCTACAAAAAATGTTTTATATTAACTATTTTGATTAAATGTTGTAATTAACATTATAAATCAATAAAAGTTTATTTTATAAAATGAAATTTATTTTTGGTATAATTATGTTAAAATTTTTGTATCATTAAAAATTTAAATTCTTTTGAAATGGTGGATTTTACAGTGAATAGTGAAATTTACTAATTGTTTCAATTAATGTGATTTATTTTTATTAAATAATTTAATTTAAAAATACCAATATATTTCTAATTTTGATTTAATGTGATATGTGAAAAATTATAATTATAATAATATAATTAATTTTATTTAAATAATCAATTTTGATGATTTTGGTACAAATTAATTTTTATGCTTAAAACCAAATTTTTATGAAAACTATTTTTTAGTTTATAGTGTTTCTAATTTTTATTTATATAATTAAAAACATATGCGTAATGATTTTAATAAAATATATAGACTGTATATATATATGTATATATTTAAATTCATATAATTATGATTACAAATCATAAAATTAATATAATATCATTTTATGCTCAAAAAATATATTTCTTGAAAAATATTTTTTTGAGACATTTTTTAGGATCATTATAAAATTAAATTTTACTAATTAATTGAATTTATATTAATAAAAAAATTTCCATATTTTTAATCATCATAATAAATATAAGGTGATATGGCCAATTTAATTTTTGGTCATAGTAAATATTAAAAACTATCAAAATTAATTATTTTGGTTAAGGTTTAAATGGGGTTTTATGCATCACTTGTACTTCCATTAAAATTAATTTTTCACACTGATGGTTGTTTTTTTATATAAATTATTTAATATTAATAATAATTGGATACAAAATATCTAATATATATTGTTTTATTTTAGTCATAATGGATTAGTTATCAACCAAATAAAATTTAAAACTAAAATGGTAAAAGAGAGTAATGTTGGAGGTAATTGAAATATCATGTTTGAAAGAACATATTTTTAGTGTTTGAGTTGTTTATTTAAATTATACATTCTATTCCAAATTATTTATTAATTTAGTGGAACATGGGATGATACTAACTTCCCATTATTAAACAGTTTGGTTATTTATTAATATCAGAGTCCCCTCAATTATAAAAGGTCATCCCACCCCTCAATTCTTCAAACATATTAATCCATTTTTATTTATAATAATCATAAAAAATATCCCCCAAACCCCCTATACACATTCAATATCCTCTATTAATTCCAAAATTCCACCCCTATTATCCATAATAATAGATTGGACAATATTGTTTCTATGTGAAGGTAATCGTCCTCACTATGGTCCTTTTTAGTTCTTCTTTTTCACAAAATATTATGACATAAAAATTAAATATAATTACACCTCTATGTCAAATAAACTGTTATTTTTTTATGGTATAATATTTATCCATTTTCTTCTCCATCAATTGGGAATCAAATCCATTGCTTCTGTATGTGGTAGACTACTGCATCACAAACCAATGTAATTTGTTTTCCATAACCAACTAAATTATAGAAATCATGAATACATATCATTATTATGAAATGATTTTTATTCTCTAAAATTTATATATCAATAAATTAATTACTTTTTCACCCATTAAGTAAATGTTAACATCACTCATGTTTACGTACGATATAACGTCTCCAAGAAACAATGTGATTCATTCCCTATGATCAGATTTCAATAATGATTTGATAATTTTATGTAATTAATATATATTAAATTTAAAACATTAATATCATTATACCTATGATGTTACTATATCATATGCAAGTGAACCAAAACATTTTTGACAAAACATACATGAGAGAACAAAGCAATTTTCTGCCGAAACAATTGTAAAAACAAATAATTATTAATGACTGAGTATTATTTTGTTATGAAAATATCATATATGATATTATAAACATTAATAGTGTTCTGTTAGAAATTAATAATATGTTTAAAAGTAGTATATAGGAAGTTAATGTATGTTCAACCAAAAGGGATGCGTGAGGTAAGGGGTTTTCATCTCACTTTTATTTCTCTAGGACACATGTCATATTCCCCACTTGTTTCTTTTATGTGGTGTATATAATGCCCCTTTTAAATTTAATAACATGTAACATTAGTACATAATGGTATTATTAGAATCCATTTGAATTATTTTATCCAAGAGTATTTTACTAGATAAATACCAATGGCTAAGGAATTAAAAAAACAATTTATTTTATTTGGGTTATATTACTTCTTCATTGTCATTGATATTATAGTATTATCTATGTAATTACATTTCATTATTTGTTGATGTATTTCAAATTTTTATGGGTATTTACATATAATACACCTAAAAAATTCTTTTATTAGTCCCCATCTTGAAGGTACTATCATTGTAATATATTTTTTCATATTTTCCACTCCATTGATATTATTTAATATTATTTATCTATTTTTTTAAGTTTATCTACTAACCCTTTGATGTTTTATATCATGAATCTATTTATATTAATGATAACTATTTTTTGAATCGATATTATTTCCTTTATGGGGTTATGATTCAAATGTTACCAATGTTTTAAGGGATTATGCTTCAATACTATTTTAATTGGAAATTTTTTAATAAATTTATATTGATGGAAATTATTTGATAATTTTATAACAAACACATTTAATTTTTTCTCTCTAATTTTTATTTGTGAAATTTTAAGGTAATATTATCACTTCCATATTCCTTACTCTTAAAATATTTGAGAAAATGTTTTTTTAAAACTCCATAATTACTTTAATTTTCAATCAAAAATACATTTTCTTACAATTTCATATTTTTCTAAATATGTTCTAAATAATAGATTAAATATTAAACATTTTTTAAAAAAAATTATTACCAATGTTTGATTATATATATTGGATTAAATGGATATTCATTTCATTTTTCGAACATTTTTCTTCTTGATTTTGTACAAAAGTGTGAAAGGAATGTTTTCTTTTAACATTTATGTTATTAAGGGAATTTCCTACTGTGATAAAATTTCTAAAAACATAATGTTTATTTAATATGGTCTATGGTTATTTTCAAAAAAATTCTAAAATATTATTCAAATATTATTTTCAAATAAGTTATTAGAAAAATGAAAAAATTTATCTTCCCCAATCAATATTTCATTTTATTTTTAAAGAAATTATCAACAATTAAGACAACCATTGAAGACATATATTTATAAAAAATAACATATATGTTTATTAAATATATACAAGGATCATTATCGATTACTTTTATGAGATAATATATAACAACATTATCACTAATAAAATGGATATTTAAGAAATCTATTTCCATTTTTATATGATGTATGATTATGAAAACCATTTTCATTCTAAGGGAATGTCTTTTATTTAATCTTTATTATTTATTTAAATATTTTAAACATGTAATACTTAAAATGTTACAATGGGTTCTCCTAGATAAAACCCTAATACATTGGGTAAATATTTTTTTAGATGAGGCATTATGTGTGAGAATAATGAGAAAACCTAATCGATTATGGGACTTTTTCAACTCGATGATATTTTCTATGAAATTATACTTGACTCGTATTTATGTCATATATTAAATTTTTATCGCATTTCCATTGATGATATGATCTATTAATACCAAATTATTTATACTATGATTCTATTTGATGACTAATGAGCCTTATCATTTATTATATAATGTTATATTTTTAACTCACATGGAATGTTTCCTTGTTATTTTTATTCCTTTGATGTGAATTTTAACTAATCCCTTTCATGTATGTATTACCTAGGTTATCATATTGTTTTTATGAACTCAAACAAACATATAATCTCATTACAAAGAATAAATTTATGATTTCTTATTTTCGTTTTCTTTTATGTATTATGAACCTAGTCTTCGTAAGAAACCAAGAATCACGATATTTTGGTTTTATTTACTGGATGTTTAATATAAGTATCATGTAATGATATGTGTAAATTGAATGGGTTTCAATATTCAGAGTTAGAGAATGGTATAGTTTCTTTTTTATTATCATTATATCAAAATTCTATGAAAACCCTATGAATTAATCTATATAGAGGATAACATCATAAAATTTTGAAAAAGAATATATTATTTGGTATTTCAATGAAATAAATCCATTTATAGAAACTACAAGTCGATGTGGCTATCATAATGTTGTACCATAGGATAATAATTTTGAAAAGGGTTCATTGGGATTCGAATCAAGTGTCACCTAGTGAATAAAAATAGTTCTATGTGCACACATAATTTGACACTCTCTGAAGATATTCTTGGTTTAATTCATATTCTCTTAATTATCAGTCATAATTAATTAGTGAATATAACCTATGGAAAACTATGATATTCAATATATATATTAAATAAACATAAATATCCATAGGTTTATAATTCTTTTGTTTTTCAAAATATTAAAGCCATAAATACCCATTTTTTATCTAAAGTGAGATTAATATGAATAAGATTATTTTGGGAGACATTTACGGGAATACAACCATTTAGATCATTATATTTTTTAGTCAATAGTTACTTTGAGTTCAAAATATTTTACATTTTTTTCGACATAAGCTTAGTGTTATTTATAACCAATAGGAATAATTTTATCATTAACGTCATTGAAATAAGAGTTAATTATGATTATTTTATTATATAGGGAAAAACTCTTTATATAATACATTAGTGGATAAAATCTAAATTGACAATTAATGATAATTATGGGTTAGTCATTATTTTTTATGCAAATTTTAACATATTTTTATTAATATAATTTTAGAAAAAAGGAATCTCACTTTTCAAATGATAATAAATTTTATTTGACAAGGTCTTGGTTTGAACACACAACCAAATGGAGAAGATCAAACAACACCTACCACTATCATTCCTGATGTACTTGTTAGTATGAAATTTTTTTTACATTAATTATTATATGGGTGAAAACATTTTTAACATTGGGAAGTAAATTATTAGATAAAATATTTTAGAATTTTTAGGATTTTTATGTGATATGAAATATATTAGAAGATTATTTTTTATGTTGAATTTTATTTAACCCTTGTCCCTAAAATGTGGATAAACATGAAATATTATTTGGCAGGATCATAATTAATATATTTAATATTAATGTTATTTTTTGATATATGGTTATGGAATTATTTATTTTGAATGTCATTATTGTTAGTTAATATAATTTTTTATTAATTGTGAGAGTCATCTGACATTATGTTAAGAATTATTTTGGTTTTGTTAAATTTATAATGAGAGAATGATTATAGTTATATCATTTTTTATAAAATATTATGATCTATTATAATTTTATTTCAGTTCCCTAGCATAATAATTCATCTTGAATTCTCATCATTCATAGAATTGGATGATATTATGGAAGAACATATTTAATGAAGTAAATTTTACATACCATATAGGTATATATCCTTATGTTTTCACTCTATATGGTAAAGGAATTCCTAAACTCTAGAAAAATGTCTTAAAAACAAAATTTTCCAATTACATCCATTCCTTATGAATCAATATTTCTTATAAGTATCAATGATTTATGATTTTTAGGTCATTATCTTTATCATGATCACTAACTTCTTTGTAATCAATTATCTCTGTCACTCTCTATCATTATTTGGTCATTACACTTATCTACCATTTCCATATTTTCACTTCAAATAAATAGATCTATATTTGGATAAAAAGTTAAAAATAAAACCTTACCCTAGAAGCACTGTTCAAGTGTAAAATTTATTACTTTAGAATAATATATAATAAATCTCATCTATAAGGATGAAATATTTTAATATTCTTTGTAATTTAGATACATACTTTTGTCGTAATTTACATTTAAATACACAAATTATAACATTTTTTCACGAATTACATTATTCATGGTAGAATATCCTTGCATGTTAATCCAGTTACATTTCCTGTATTACTTGGAAATAAAAAAAATAACGGTGAACTGCAATTCTTATTAAGGATTACATATATCAAAAGCTACCATGAATGATATGTTTGATAAGATATATAACTAAACAGAAATTCCATTTGATCAATAAATTAGAAATCATAATTAAATAAGGTATAATTAATTTTGTAAGTTAAATAATTGGCCACAAATTATATTTATATAACATGGCTATTTTGACAGGATAAGGATTAATCAATATTCCTAGGTAAATAACTGAAAACGCATTCAATTTAATTAAGAGATAATGAAATTAATCTATATATAATATCATATAAAAAACACATCGAAAATAATAATAATTTTATTATCAATGACTTAAATTATTAATTATTTGATATCTTGATCACATGATAATAATACCTCTACTATCAAGACCATAAAATGATAGTTTAAAACTACTAGTTAAAACCTCATTTTTTTTGCAAACTGATTTAATGATTTAATAATGATTCACCTCATGAGAGTAGTGATTCATTGTGGGGATTTATATAATAGGGCCCCAACAATTAATTATTTCTACATAAGTCCTCATGTATTAAATAATTAATTTAATTCATGAAATATATACCTTATCATTAAATATTCATATTTAATAAAACTTTGTATTTAATAATGTTTCCACATATAAACAAATACCATTAAATGTAGCATAAAGTATGTAGAAATGATATATGGTTCATCTAATAAACATATATATGTTAAGTAATATAGATATTTATGGGATTTTAATGTCCACAAGAATGTTAAAAATTCAAGGTAAATTAGATGAAAACAAAAATAAATCAAGGAAGTGAATTTGAAAACATTCCTTGATCAAAATGATCATAATCCATCTCAAGGAAGCATAGAGATGTTATGAATACATCTTATAATAATTAAATTAATAATACATGAATGTTATTATTGATAAATAAAAATACCATATAAATATAAGTATAATAATTCTTGATGAAATTATATTTTTCATTCTAAAAAAACACTTTTGAAAAATAAATGTTCATTTCACTTTTGTAAATAATATTTGAAACTTATAATAAATGAAATAAAACATTTGAGTGTCCATGAATTTTGTAAAATTCATTCATGTCATCCACATCAAAATGAAGATTCATTTAACTATTTTGGTAAAATAAAATAATATTTTTTTAAAATTGGCATGAATATTCTATTAAAAAAACATTTTAAAAATCATATATGGGTGAAAATTTCATTAAATATAATTTAGAAAAAATTTATATCATTTTTTAAAACTTTTCAGAAAAAAATGTCTATGAATGTAAGTAGATTCCTGATGGAAGAGAAGAATGTAGTCATATTTTCTTGAAATGGTTTTCTAATTTATTTTATGTACCAAAGATTGGAAATTGGTACTACTAATTTTAAATATCATTAATAGTAAAAGGAGAATAAAATTAAATGGTTTATTAGATAATGATATAATAATTTACGTCAATATAAATTGGTGCATAAAAAAGCTTGATTAAAATTATATTTTGGAATAAACCCTTATAAATATAATAACTATAAGAATTTAACTTGTACTGACCAAAAAAATCACCCATTTTGGCCCATTACAAGGTTGCATGCTTGAATCCCCTAACACCATAGGTCATCATCATGCCGTGAGGGTCAAAAGGTTGTTGTGTGGATAATATACCCTCTTGATAGAGAGTAATAAATGTAAAAACTACCAAAATACATATATAGGGGAACCACATCAAAATACCTAAAATAAATAAATTAAAACAAATCTTTCTAAAATAAATGCTATTCAACATACTATCATAGAGACTCTCAATTCATGAAAATCATAAAAATATGGTTCCCCAATAGGCCAACCATATATATACAATTATATAAAATAAAAAAAATATAAAATTAACTCTACAAGAAAAGTTAAAGGCCCATAAGATACCTGGAATCCATGATGCTCGAGTTGCATGAGCCTGATCCTAGGACTCCACACGAGTGTCTCCACTAAAAAAGGAATCATTAGGATTTGATCCTACCCAATGTGAAACCTATTCTAAAACCTCAATGTATATTTCTAGTCTATATGAAAACCAAGGGGAACACATATGGGGTATGGAAGAATTCTCAATAGGCCACACCTAATAATGAACCTATAAATTGTCTATAATAAAATTTTCATTCACACATTATATCTTCTAACTGGACAAAAAGTAATAATCATTGGGATAAAATAATATATATATATATATATATATATGTTCCACAAACAATAGCAATTCATCCACCCTTGGTGTTATATACTAACACCCAATTTAAAACTACCCCTCTCTTTCCCCTTCCAGTGGATTTACAACTTGTGGCTCACCCAGCCACATGACAACATGCATGTTTTTCAGATCTCCATTGAATATCCACAAAATTAAAACACATTAGTCACAAATTCTATTCCACATGGAATAACTATAGGTGTAAATAGGTAAAAATGAATCTAAATGGCACTAGGAATCTGGTGGAATGATTGAACATGAGAAATATTTCCACTCCCTAGATCTTATAAACCATTATGTCATGAAATTCCTAAAAATAAATCAGGATTCATTTGAGTTCTCTGTGGTATAAACCATACCATAAGAAACATTAGAATGTTGGAACAATCTATGTGTTTCCTAGGGGTCACCTTCTACCTGTGGTCATGAAAAATAAATTTTCCCAGGGTTCATATTCCATCGACTTAGACCACAAATAAAATATTTTCCATATATCCTCTTGACATGGATTTTTCTCAATTAGAGGGGTAAATTCATCCTTATCATCCATCAATTACATGGTACTATCTCATCAAAACATACCAATGGAGGGGATATGTAAACTAAAACACAATTCCCATTCCATAACCACGAAGTACCACGAGTGTCCTCCTTAAAAAACATTCTTGAAAAAATTGTATCAAACATCATAACCATTAATCAACAGAACATGGGACAATCCAACCACAAACCCATACTCTAAATTGTTGAAGTAGATGTTTTAATCCATACTCTATCAAAAAACAAAACGATCTAACAACACCATGTATCTTAGCATCTAATAAATCATACATCATGGGAACTCCACATGCCACATTTGGATCAAATAAAACTCAGGGGTCATATAGTCCTAGGGGATACAACATAAAGCAATGTACACTGTAGGACTCCATCAATACCCCCAAGCACTTGATCTGTACCAATATAACCAACCTAAATGAAACAAAACACCACAAAAAGAATAGGATACCCAATGAGAAGTTCTTCTTTCTCATCCAAGGACTTTGTCTCCATTTCTATAAGAAACATGCACAATGGTACCTCCATGACCTCTAATAAATCATTGATAATCAAAGAAACCAATGGGAATCAAAATGAACAATGACTAAAAAAATTAGAATTCAAAATGGTCGTCATGTCCACATCAAAAGAAAGAGACACTCTGTAATGGTTTTTTAGCACATTCCAAAATAAAAAATGTCATACATGTATTCTCAATAGTTGAATATGGAATCCACTGATCACATAAAAAGGAACTATCCCACATAGTAATTCTCACTTGTCCCTTAGGCTCATCCCATAATCAATACATCTCCTAAACATAATCGCCATAAAATGGATCAAACCATCCCAAAGGATCAAAAACCTCTAGTCCCCAAACCCATTATTAATTATGAACATATATAATATCGAGCAACCAGCCCCCACACACATTGAAAAACCAAGATCATTCAAATATACTACTCATTCTTACCTTATCGGATATTCTTGACATAACATCAAACAATAATTGATTTCATTCACAACCCAAAAAAAACTTAACAAGCTAACAGCCTCACATAGGCCTCACAACTGACAACCCAACCCCCCAGAATTAATCTGGGACCACTGCAATGAAATCCTCTAACTAATGTATCTTATTCTAAAACTACATCTAGATGGCCTTTGGATAATGAAATGTTTTCACCCTCATGATCTATGTGGAAAAAATATTCTTAGAATGGACTAATCACAAGACAATGCATAGGATAAATAATGTACAATGTATTCACTTTGGGTACACAACATATACCCATAGAGACCTCGCTGGCCACCTACCTCAGGACACTATTCATGTACATTTCTATAGTACATGAAGTTTGTATCTCGGTACAATGAATGTAGAAAAAAATTGTACCTTCTAATGTAACATATCCCCAATTGGTGTGTACACTGCCAAATTACACAATGTGTACTGCAGGTACATGGAATGTGATCTAGATGGGGTTCAAAGACATAACTGGCCAGGTACCAACACACTATGTCTGGCCATGTGCCATACACAGCCACTGTCCATGTACCTCATCCAATAAATAGTGATGTATCTTACAAGTCCATGTGTTCTTGTCACACACTGGGCCTTCAATACACTATGTGTACCACTCGTTCACTGCGTGAAGTCCCAAAATTATTAACATCCATGAATATAAAGAATAAAATTCATGTGTTCCTATGAACTTGAAATCCTTTACATGGTTTCCTTGAATGGGAAACCCCCAAAACTGCATAAAATTTATTTGTTTTCTGCATGGTATTGATCGAACTAATGTTTATTCCCAGCAACCAATTAAAGGAATAATAAAACAAATTATATGTGATTTTTTTGGCATAAATCATAAAATTACCCTAAATTAGTGTGGAAAGTGATTATTCATTTGTCAGATCCATGATCTGTAGATGTCGCATGATGATCCATCATGAACTGAGCTCCTCGTCGTCTCCTCCTCCACTTTGATCCACCTCTTGCCTCCATCTACACATCTCGGCCACATGAATATAATCCCATGGGTGTGAACATGGGAATCCAATTGTAATTGGGGTAAAATAATGTAAATAAAAAAGTAAATTGGGAAGAAAAAAAGGAAAATGGGTTTCATGACTCGACACTGATGAATGACAGAAGGTTATGCCCCCTTGACAAAAATCCACAATTCTAGACTCAATGAATGGTAGATACTCTCAATAAGACACTCCATCAAAATAAATATGAAAAAAACAAGTGTGAATAATGTAATATTTAATAAAAAAATTTATATATTCTATGAATATTTGAAAGGCATGGATTTCCACCAAACTCTTATCCTAGGTAAAATATCACATTTTCGAACCAATTGAGTGATTATAGATAAACTCATAGATTATCTAATAGGGTATATTTCAATTTATCTCTAGAAACACATTTTGTAACAAAAATTCTAATTTTCACCATGTTTAACTACTCATGATAATGCACGCCATAAAAAACTCAAAACCTAAAATGATGCTCACCACCGAGAATCCATTGTGGACATACAATATCCTTTTTTATGAACTGTCTAAAGGGGGCCTATGTTGTGGCAACCCCAAGCCTGCCTCCAATTGGCTCATGATGGATACCAGCATTGAGTATGAATATTTCACATATATGAGGCCTTGGACTAATTTACACGCACACACACACATATCTATTCCCATACACTGAATTTTTTTAAAATAGTTTGTAAACATTAATTCAGGCATCTACATCCCACCATATGATTACTATAACTTGTTATGGAAATCAAAATTTCCAAATGTAATCCCAAAATATTTAAACAGAAGATAATTGCAGACAGTAATGTGGGTGAAGAATTCTATAAACTTTATCATAAGAACACACTTCATTCTATCTAGATCACTATGTTCTCTCTGGTCATAGTCCTTCTAGGACTTTGTGAAAAGGTAGGTCATATACATAATAGATGGCACAAGTGGGAAAAGAAAATAAAGGAGTGACTATAATAATACCGATTGGGACAACCTAAAGTCACTAAACATATAGAATTATTAATATCCATTTTCTTATCACATGTATATATCAACAACACATATAACAAGAATATCCAGATATACTCAACATGTACACATAGTCTGATGGTAAAGTCAGCACCATAATACTAGCTTAGGATTCCTAGTCAACTATTACACATAGCACTTTTTAGAAAGAACACAAACTATAAGTCAAAAAATTGTGATGGTGTTCTTCTAATATGTAATTCTAATCTAGTATCACCATAATAAGTTCACACTAGAAGTATGAAGAGAATGATACAGAAAAATTGGTTCACTCACAGAGCCATCGGGTATACTAATAACCAAATCTACATTAACCTAATATGTATAGGATTGATACATACATAGTATTGGTCATCAAAATAACAAGAACCACACACATGTAAATGATGATAGAGGATCTCATTATAGGCCTCGTGGAAGGATTCCAAATACATTTTCCATGACTAAAGTTCTTCTTATGGGATCACCATCTTATGCATAGGGCATGAATCCATACTAAAACATCATGGGAAAAACATCATGGGATCTTAGCCTAACAAAACAATTAAAATATAATGATTAAAAATAATCCAAGATACATTTAATGGGTTACATGATATTCATATTCAATATATGGTGTAAAATTTCAGCACTATATCATAGTACATAACCATTCCAATCATGTGTACTCATGGCCATAAATTATCAAAATCAGTGGTACATGTTGCGATCTTAGAAAAGGATCACACACCATGTGACACCATGTGATATTTATCTACTCTTTAGAAACCCAAGATCCTAAAACGGGTCCCCACATGCCATGCAATCCTTTATTACATGTTTTGTATACTGCAATTTCTAAAAATAAATGGTTCATGACATGTCATCTTCTTAAATCACTTCCTCCTCTCGATCTACTGCACATCATGATTTTGGATTCAATATTGGGTTCAATGAAGGTCATCCATCACTGGAAGGCTGATTTCTAGCTATCTCAGTTGCTCAGGGATCGTATCATATCCTTTCCATTTCCACACATTCCAAAAGTATTCATTTCACATTCGGATCTATCATTTCTAACATCGTATCTCAATACCATTAGCTATCCAGACCATGATCATTTAATAAATTCTATTACACCCATAAAATGGTCCAAAATAAATTATTATGAGGTATTTTATTGAATTACCAATAAAACAAAACACAAGTGATGAACGTATAAAGAACGATTTGAGGAAAACAAAAAAACTCAAAAAGGAAAATGATCCTCAACTATGCTCTAGTTGGCCTCAATAAATTTTTGTTATAATGATTAATGATGTTCTGCGATAAAAATAAACAATAATCCAAAATACCCACACAAATAATCTCACACACATCATATGATTAACCTTTGAATAAATGAATAATACAATTTGTTCATGTTTTTAAAAAGTTACATAAAACTGGGGTAAGTATAAATAAAACCACATCCTACCATGATTTAGATAAATAATTTGGTAATAATATCACATGTCTCTATCATCGGAGATATCCACTTGTTCCTCTATCACACCAATCAACAATTCATGATCTTGTCATTATTTCCCCATAGAAGATCATCTAACTCTCTCTCAAACAGCTTTGGGGGTATGGGGCTAGTAATGATATTACATCATAACTATATACTTATAAGTAAAATTTTTATTTTAGTTTTATTAAAATATATTTATTTAACCTATTATATTATTTAAAATTTCACCCACAAACACACCCAATCCAAATGTTCGATGTGCTCCTTGGTTAGGTTGCACATAGGATAAAACAAATGTCCATAACTAAATAGAGGCCTTATATATCTGATTTGAAACACATTTTAGGAGTTATACATCTATTTTAGGAAAAAAATGTGTTAGTAATATTTAATATATTTAGAATATTTCAAAAATAATTTCCTAGAACACCGTTCCTCCGAATATCACATCGTCTCAATGCTTAGGTCTATAAATAATCCATATTATATTAAAAATCAATAAAGGGAAAAATTGGATTCATTATGTTTTCCCAACCCTAGGGATTCACATCCTTTAAGTCCAAAACAAAAGTACACACAAATTTATGTGGGTATTGGGTATTCTCTTTAATCTCCCATTCTTATGCACTCTCAAATAGATTAACTTTCTACTTCCATACAAGTACTAGAGGACTCACTCATACAAATTGGATCCTCTAATGTCTTTCATAAATCTCCACAAGGTAATAAGTAAAGGTATCTCAATCCTCATTTTCCAGCTCACCCTAATTGATAACACGTGATGTGTCATATACCTACCTCCAAAACTACGACAAAAGGAAGACGTTGTCTACCAGGTCTAACTGCATCTGTAGATCTATGTAGTAATACACCGTACAAAATCTATGTAGTATTTTGAAAGGTATGATTAATCATGGAGACAAATTACCACCCCATCCAATGCAATGCAATCGACATCGGGTGTAGACCTTTTGGAACCCATATTCTCCATCATTGAACTCCAAAAATTTCAATCATCTGTCTGAATAGGACTTTTTATAACTCTCTATAGTTCTCCTCAACTCCTCAGTAATTTCACTTTCTATGTTGTGGATCAAACCATCTCTAGACCCATATATACTGAATCACCTAGGTTTTTCCACAATTGTAGTGATCTATAAGGTCACCCATACATTGCCTATAATGGTGTTATATAGATGGTGGAATAGAATCATTTGTTTTATGAAAACTCTACCAATGGAAGATGATACTTCCTACTATGGAAAATGTCTAACATGCAAGCTCATAGAATATCCTCAATTTTCAGGTTGGTCTACCTAGTCTATCCATCTGTATGGTGGTGAAATGTTGTTCTCAAACACAACAACATCCCAAAACCTCATATAACTCCTTCCAAAAGTAGAATGTGAAGTGATCATCATAGTGTAACATTATCATAATGGGATATCTATTGAGTCTAACTATCTATAATTTATAGTTGTTTCCCATTCTCTCTACTGAACTCTACTATTGAATAGCTAGGATGTGGAATGACTTGTTGGGGAGGTCTATGATCACCCATATAGAATCATTTCCCTTGGCCGAATACGATAACCCCATAATATATTCCTTGGATATATCATCCCAATTAAACTCTATAATCATAAGGGATTGATATAAATCTTCCATGACATACTTATCATCGTTCTCTTGCTAGAAAGTAAGGCATTGAGATATAAACTCTGTAACTCCCTTCTCCATCTCTGAGCACCAAAACTAACATCAATTTTTCTATTACATCTACTCCACACCTGGATGTACCACCGTGGGAGTCATATGCAGAGACTTCAGAACCTCCTCTTGGAATGTCACTGGTACCATCATGCATCCTCTAAAAATAAATAAATTAATCTCAACTTTAGAATATCCATCAGGAACACGTACCGTAGATATCTAAGTACGCAGGGTCTCACAGTTGGTATCCCGAGTCTATTCCCCCTTGGATCATATTAAAAGTGGAAGGATAATAACCATTGAATTTATGTATGATTCTCCATCCCCATCCATAAATAAAAATAGAAATGAGGACCACTTATTTTATGCCTCTCATAGAATCAACAAACATGAACATATAATATGATCATCTGCTACCATGTTCCCCTTCCCCATATTATAGACAATATTTAAATCATAATCCTTGAGGGAATCTATCCATCACAATTATATCATTTTGAGATCCTTTTTATAGAATCTATAATATATTGTCTTTCTGTTATAATATTTGAAAAATGATTCACCCATAAACTAGTGTCACCACATCTTTAGTGAGATGACTATCATATTCAACTCGATGGAGTGGGCTACATAGTTTTTATAATGTGTTAACAAATGATTTAATGCATAGGAAATCTTGGATTGAAACTACATTAAAACACAAACACGAATTGACATTGATACATCTCATAACACTATGTACTCAACACCAACCACTGGAAATTCCAATATATTAAAACTCATCAATCTCTACCTCGACTCTTGTAATTCTTGTTGGTACCCCTAAGCCCACAAAAAATGTTTCCAATTTTAAGTCAATGAAATTAAGGTATTTTATATCCTATAGAAGTTAGAAATGAGTCTCTAATATTACCCTACAGACACACAGAATCTCAACACCTCCATCATGATCCAGGTTGGCTACCATGCTATCACTACCTCAACCATTAATGGTTAAAATATCACCATCTACTTAGACAAAAATCCTTAGAAAATGGAACTCATCAATCCAAAAATGTAACATAAAGAGATTCCCATAATTTTGGTGATCTCTATGTATTTCCATAAAAACCCTCAAGTGTCTCACATGCTCCCCCATTAGGTTTCAAGAACACTAGAATGTCATTGATGAAGACGGTGACAAACAGGTCTAGGAAAGGAAAAATTATTTGGTTCATTATTCCCATTAACACAAACTAGGGATTTCATCACAATTAAGTTAATCACCAAATAATCATAGAGACCATAGAGAAATATGAATGTCGTCTTCTGTATATCCTTATCACATTATCACAACTGGTGATTTCCTAGTCTGAGGATGTTGTTTGAGAACCATCGTGTCGCTCCCAGCTGATCAAATGTTCCATCAGGCCTCATTAGTAGATACATATTCTAACATCCACTTAATTTAGGAAATGGTAATCCAAACACACCCTCACAGGATCTCCCCCCTTCTCGGTGAATTTAATTGTGGCTACCTAGGGATAAATAATGTGTCTGAAAATTCCCTTCCTATGCACAGCATCAGACTACACCCTCAACTCATGAAACACTCCGGGATCCATCTGATATGTTGGTGCTAATATTGATTTCGTCTCGGGGTGTAGGTTGATATAGATGTCTACTTCTCAGTGGAGAGTGAAGAATTAAAAATTATCACCAAACACATACTCATTATCATCCACCAATTCTATAAAATGATTCCTTATAGCATCCACAATACTAGTGGTCAAGTTATCAAACTGGTGAGTAATCATATGAACCCTCCTATGCATTTGATGAACATACTCTTCATGGGTTACCTTTTCACCCAAAAAGGAAAAACTCAACTCTTCATTACAAACACACCAAATACTCTACCTAAAACATTCTCTATGGGCATGAATTGTAGATGAATAATCTATACATAAGATGAAATTTTATAGACACAATGTTGATATAATTATATCCGATAAAATTTTTTGGCCTACAACTGTCAAATTTCCATGTCGACAGAAGTTCTTGATCATTGAGTAACATGCTATAAGAGTCTCTATGAATAATCCTCAAGATCAATGATCCACTAGATTCTATGTGTCTCGAACCAGGTATGTGGTAATAAAGAAGTGAATCACACCTATAAAAATTATTACTATATATATGGTGGAAAAGACATAGATCATACATTGTATCATTCCCAAAGCCTTAGGATCATAATCCATGACCACCTACTTCTTCCCTCACCCCTATCACCCAGCCCCCTAAGCATTGTGTGGACCACCTTGGGGGTCATGGAAATAATTTTTAATTCCTTCCATGTCTAGCTACTCTCCTAGATCCTTTGCTACATCATCCTCCCAACGTTGATACTTACTCATATCACTTCCAATAAACATGTGTCCCATCTACCAAATCAATGTTAGTTTTCATGATGGTTCATGGAATATCATACAAGATACATATAGTTGTCACACAAGTAGCACAATATCTCCCCAAGATAACTAAATAAATATTTTGACTTCTAAACTATAGAACATCTATCCTAGGATTTACTATAGAAATTTCTCTCACAACCACATCCTTAAGTCTGTCCCTGACTACCTACTGCTGAAAAACCAGCTCCCATGTGCCCACTGTTGGCCCTAACTGTTAGCTTATTCTCATCCAGGAAAATCTCAATCACCAAAGGAAACTCAATCACCATTGAATAATGAGAAATTCATAGATGTATCAAAGTGGATTGAATGGATACATGTAGTACCACATCAATGGTTTGAGATTGATATTACCGATCAAGCACCACATCAATCACATACATAAAGAGATTTGTGAACTTTATGAATAATCATACTCTATCATAGTTCCTGTATTAATATATAGAAGTTCATGGATGCTCACATCCCTAAACATAGATTGATAAAAATACTCATTAAAAAGGCTCTAAAAATAATATAATAAGAGAGTCACTGAATTGAATTGTTGGGTCACATAGCCTAGATAACATCTTACAGAACCATAGATAAGGCTCCCCTCCATGAACACCATATACTCTTCTAGTCTACTTTAATGATGTAAGACTCATATCACTACCTCATGACAGACCTATGTCACTTGTGGGTTGGGAACACCTACGAACATGAGGGGTAATTGTCACAAAAAATCATTATCTATGAATATAATTCCCCCTTGTCTGTTGTTACTAATGGTAAATTTTATTCTTGATTGGTGGTGGTACAATGGGTGCACCACCTCCTGTAAACACCTCCTGATGTAGACCTTGTATCGAATAATAATCTGTTAAGGTTTCATCATAATGATCCTATTATGAAATACTAGTGGTAAATAATCAGGGAGTAAAATTGATATATATAATATGTACCACATTTGATGGGCATATTTGGAGCAATAACTTAATGAGTTCATGGAAACACCAATTCTTTAATGTACGATACATTTTGAATGAAATTTCAATACTAACAGTTTCTTAATTTACTATCCATCAAGCACGTTGTAAGAGTCTTGGTGTTTGGATTTAACAGCCACCACACTAACCCTATATTCCCTAAACATAGTTATCAACATGAAAAACTTAACAGGACTTCCCCAAACCAATTTCACTGAATCCTGTCTTATTCTAGAACCAACTAATCCTCTGATACCACTCTTTCACAACCCATGGGGTACCTTTGGTTAGAGGTATTAAATCTTTTTATGACTTTTCATATATTTAAAGGGGATCAGTAATGTTTGGGAGTGTTTAGAAGGGTTTTGGGAAGGGTTGGTGGGTTCTCTATTGGTGAATAGTTTTATCATAGTTAGTGGAAACCATGAAACAAACCCATGTAATCATCCATAGTGAGGTAGAGGCCAAGGGGTGGGCACATGGTTAAGGTGCACAATTTCAAAACTGTGTAGTGAGCCTAGGAAAACTATGCTACAGGAAAAACTAGTAATTTTAAGGGTTGGTGAACAGTTTGTATAATCGTGCAGTCCAACAATGCAGGGTCCCCCTTTTGGCAGTAGTAGTAGAATATTTAGCACATTGTTTTTCAAACTGTGAAATCTAACTGTGCACTTCACTAAAAATTTGATTTTTTAAAAATGCACTGACTCGTGATTTTCCCTAAAACCATCATTTATTCTACAACTTGAACCTAACTAAAGATTTATTATTCTCAAGGGTTAGGATTCCTCTCACAATTGTTTTGTAAGAAAATCCCAGAGGTTTTTAGGTTCGGTGATGTTGAATCTCCTCCAATAAGTCTCTTTTTTTTTGTTACTTTGTTTTCCTTATATCTAGTTTTCTACCACCCAGTTTTCAAGATCGACTCACATCGAATGTAGATAGAGGGTATTTTTGGCCTAAAACAGTATGATTTGGTATTTTCTATGTTATTAAATGATATCTATGTTATTTTTTGGGAGATTTCACCTATATATTTTGGGTGTCTGTGTGTTTGTAGAATTCTTCAAACCCTAATGTGTGTGGATTCAATCTCATCTCTAATGTGATAGAATTAGAAGGATTTAATTTAAAATTAATGGTTGTTTCTAAAAATTGATGAATTTTGTGATTTGAAAATATAGTTTGACACCCATTTTGTGATGTTTTATGGTTTTGAGGAGAAATGGGTTATTGTGGCATATTGTTTTTGAAGATGGATTTTAAAATGATAATTTTAAACTCTTTGAAATGATGGATTTTTGGGATATTTTTTTTGAAAATGGGTTACAAAAGAGTTTTATTCTATTAAATTGTTATTTTGCATGGATTTGTTTTAAATGTATTTTTTTTAAAAATTACTTTTGTTGATTTTTTTTTCTTCTATAGAAATTGTGGAGTTTCTTAAGGGCTCATTTTTTTTTTGTAAATTTTGTGTTAATATGGTTTCAAAAAATATTTACTATTATGATTTATTGTAGAGTGTTGGATTAGAATTGGTTGTATGGGATAGATAGTGTGCATGAAGGTCCACCATCATCAATTGTAACTTGGTTGTGAAGTACCTCTATAAAAAGGGGCTTGTTGGACATCATGTTCCACTATTAATAGTTACACTGTGGTCATGCTTGAGGAATTTGTTAGTATGGTTGAAATGTCCGTGTGACCACCCATGGTGAATTGGGATAGTCCAATATGGTATGTGATGAACAGAGAAATATTTTTATTGATATTTTCATTGGAATCTTGTTAATTTGGGTGAATTGTTTTGGGAAAGGATGTGTTAAACTTATTAAGAATCATTGAACTATTTAAATGGATAAATATAAATTATTTTAAATTATTGTACTCAACTATTCTATCCAAGTGGTGTGTGTAGGGTTGTCATTTGGGGAAAACCAACTGAGAATTTTTACTCACCCCACGCCTTGACCCTTTGTGGATTTTTCATATATGGTACTCCAAGATAAAGTAGGGTTAAATCATATCTTTTTTTAGTGGCTCATTATGATTCTTGGGAGATGTTATGGTCCTTGGAGAATGGATATTGGCATGGAGTTGTGGATTTGTATCATTGCTTCATTGGGTTTTTTGATCGATCTTCCACAATTTAATCTAATTATGGTATGGAGATTGTTTTGTCTTGTTGGTATTTTTAAAATTTTGGATATTAATACATTATTGACATGCATCATTTAGTAATTTTAGTATTGGGATGTTTGAACGGTTATTTAGAATTCATGGGAATATCCTCCCCTAATTGATGGTGAAGCCCTCAACATTTATTTCTAGCCTTTGGCACCTTGAAGATGTCTCTTAAGGCCAAGTAGAACTTAATACTCAACATAATTCAATGAGAAGATCTAGATATTACATGTTGAATCAGCTTCTTCAGTCCTTGATGTACAAGTAAAGCCAGTCTTTTTTGGTCTTGGCATTGGTTGTCGGCCTTGGTGTTGAAAATCATTCTTGAAGTGTTACTTGATTTTGGATGGTAGGAAGGAGTAAGATTGTCATAACATTAAATATATATCATAAAATGATGTATCAATCCCTTTTATGATGAACGTTATATTACCAAAGAGTTTTGTCATATGTGTTTTTGAGACAATTACATGAGCATGATCTCATTATCGTCAGTGTAGCCAATGAGATTATCACGGCATGCATGGTAGAAATGAAATCCCACTAGGATTACATTTTCATTTGGCATATTTATTTATGTTTTTTTTCTGGTAATTTGTTGACTATTAAAAAATATATAAATTTATTTCAAATGGGTGATTTTGAAAAAAAAATTGTTGTGGTATATAGAAAATGGATATTTTTTAAAACATTGTAGATTTTTTTAAAATTGATAAATCAGGTAAATTCTTTCTCTTGGAAATGATGGTTATAATAGATCTAATGTGGTATAAATTTAAATTTTAATATACTAGCTTCAAGTGAGTGAGGCTTATGGTGATTATTGTATTGATATAAATGGCAATGGGTATGCGTCATAAATAATAATTGGAGGAGGCTATGGAAAATTTGGTAACACCTGAGCCCCAGGTGAACCAACAACTAGTTCAATGCATAGTTCATGATTTCCATGATATGGAATATCAAAATATAAGTGATCATCTAAGGCATATTAATCTCTCTATATAGGTTCATAATCATAATCCACTCATATTTATTTGTGATTAGAAACTTGAAAGGGAGGAGGCATCGTAGAATAGGATGAATAGAATATTTGATTTCCTAGGAACACTAGTTGTGTTGAATGAGAATTTTGCAACATACATGTTGAAAGATCTCACACACTAGTGGTGGGAGTGGGTGTTACAAGATGGAACGTACAAAGATAAGAATTGGGAGGGTGTTGAGGATATATTTAACTACTAATTATAACCTCATTTGTTCAAAAGGTAGCACATAATGGATTTCTTCAACTTGATTCAGTAGAACATTTTGGTGGAAAAATATGCAGTAATGTTTATGAACATTGTTCACTTTTCACCTGAGGTTCCATCAAATCCATCCTTTAAGAATCTATTATTTTAATCGAGCATGATATAATAAATTTGATCCAAAATTGTTGTTCTATGTATCAATGATTATATGCAATTGCTGCATATTGTATCAGTGGTTGAATGGGATATCTTAGTGGTTACAAGTAGGGGATGTATGATTTTACCCATCAAGAACTGCATGGTCTCCAATGTGGGGATCAAGTAGAATAGGGAAACTTATTTCCATGGTTGGATTATGTCTCAGAATATAATGATAGGATTGGTGAATCATCCTCCAATTCCTCAGAGTATTCCATGATGTATTCAATGTGGTTATGCATGACACATTATGTGGATTGTATAGAATATACATGATAATTTCATAACAGCAAGTATACGGGGATTCATTAGCATTATTGTCGCAATGCTCACTAGTCTAGTATTTTTGAAACATTTATTGGGTTGTAGGTTTGTTATGCTTCAACCGAATAGGGGAAACAACATACTCCTCTTCAGTAGAGCCGAGTTTGTCATGGTAATTTTGGGAATACCACAACTCCTCAACATGGGATGTTTTAGCAAGGTAATAAAGATAATATTGTGGTAGGAAAATAGATGTTGGGAGTTTCATAGGTTTTAGTGTATTATCATTCATGACAATCAATGTTAAGAGATTTGATTCTTTGGAATAATACCTTTATGAATGTGTTGTTTGATACAGGTACTTCCATTTCTTTTGGTTCTTCTCCTGTTATGTTTTTACAGAGATTATGTGTGGAAATTATTATTTATGTTTTAAAGCATCAAAATCCATTTTATTCAAGAGACCATTGAGCCTTCTTGTGTAGAAAATGTTGTAATGTTGTGGATTAGGTTGGTTTTATGCGGGAATTCATAGTGCAAGATGTGGATTCATGTGATATAATCCTGGGTGTGGATGGGTTGATGATTTTTAAGGGAAACATTGATGGTTATGCATGAATAGTTTGTTTTATCATTTTTGATGGTGTTGAGAACCTATTTAAAGAAGAAAAAAATTTGAATGTGGGTAAAACTAGCCTGTTAGAAATAGTATTTGAGAAGATATCATATCCATTAGATGCATTTTATTTTGAAAAAATAGAAGATGTTGGGAGAATTATTTTTCAAGTAATGTTTGATATGTTTTTGGATGTTTTTTCTGAAGAATTCATAGGGTTTCTACTAATGAGAGAAGGGGAGTTTATGATTGATATCCTCCCACCGACTAGTCCTGTATCACATCCATCTTATGGAATGGAACCATCAAAACATAGGGAATTTAATTTATAGTGGGTGGAGTTATAAAACAAAGGGTTCATCTGTCCTAGGAAGTCTATATGGGAAATGATGGTTCTGTTTGACAAAATGGTGGATGAAACTCATTGGTTGTGTGTTTATTATCGTAAGCCTAACCAATAGATGATAAATAATTGTTATTCACCTCTATGAATTGATGAAATATTTTATTAATTGAGCATAGCTATGTTGTTCTCCAAGATTGAATTTCGATCAAGATATCAACAGTTGTGGGTGTAGAAGGTGGATTTTCAAAAAAATAGCTTTTAGAAGTATATATGTTCATTATGAGTATGTGTTTATTCCTTTGGTTTCACGAATTCACAAGTTGTGTTCATGGAATTAATTAATAGGATATTTTAGTGGTATTTGGAATTCATTGTGCTGATATTCATGGATGACATTTCAGTGTACTCGCGGACAATGGTGGAGCGTGAGAAACAATTGGTAGTAGTGTGGTTAATTTTTGATACCATCGACTGGATTCCAAATTGTCAAAGTGTTACTTTTGGATAAAAGATATACATTTTTGTGGAATGTTATTTTAGAGAGAGGCGTGTTAGTGTATTTGTAAAATGTAGAGGTCGTTATCTCTTGGAAATTTCCAAGGAATGTTTTTGAGATATAGCGCTTCCTTGGTCTAGGTGGGTATTATTGATTCATTTTTCATGAAATCTCCCAAATAAATTCACCACTGAAATAATTGGTAGGAATGAATGTCCCATTACAATGGAATGAACAATGCAAAAATTCCTTTGAATATCTTAAGGATCATCTTACAATAGCACCAATCATGGTTTTTCATAACCAGGGTAAGGTAATGTGGTGTATTGTGATTCAACCTGATTAAGGTTTTGGTGTGTTCTCTGGAAATGGGATCATGTTGGTGTGTAAAGATCAATGATGTTGAGGTTTCATGAGAGTAACTACCCAAAAAAATATTTTGATTTGGCAGCGATGGCCCTTGCTTTTAAAACATGACGTCATTATCTTTTTTGTGACAAATTCACATTGTACACAAATCATAAGAGTTTAAAGAACATTTTCTCACAAATAGATTTGAATTTGATATAGAGTATTTGGATGAAGTATCTAGATATGTTTGATATCTACTTGATGCCCACATTTGGTAAGATAAATTTGGTGGTAAATTCATTAAGTAGACAGTCACATGGTTGTGGGGTGAAACATGCATCAGGCCAGTGGAAATTAATGTCATTTATAGAGGAAGTGATGTTGGAATGTAAGGGAAGGGGTGATAAAATGGTTTTCCTTCCAGTCTCATTGGTTCCTTAGTTGGTTGGTTTGTTTAATGAGGTACAAATTTATTATTCAGATTGTGTGTCTATAAGTTCAAAACATAATTGGGGGAGACCATTGAGGGATGGAAACATGATGTGAATTCAATGTTCGTGCTTTCAGAATATGTTTTTCTTGTACATGTGTCTTTTAGGAAAAAATTCATAGTGCTTATCATCATTCCAAATTTGATGGACATCCTAGTTTAAAGAAAAATTATAATACATTGAAAGCCCAGTTCTGGTGGGTGGGTCAAAAAATGAAATTGGTTGAGTATGTATCGAGATGATTGAATTGTCAGCAATTCAAGGTATAACATTCCTGGTAAGTATGTAGGTTTTAGTCTTTACCTATCCTAGTGTGGAAATGGGAGTATATATTGATTGATTTTGTTACAGGCCTCCCATGAATTGTATAGAAGCATGATTCCATATGGTTGATAATTTATCGGCTCACAAAGTCATCTTATTTCATCCCTATTCTATAATCTCATATGGTGGAGGATCTATACAAAATATATATTCAGGAGGTGGTGAAGATGCATGGTGTTCCTGTTTTGATTGTATCAGATATATTTATGAGGTTCACCTCTTACTTTTAAAAATTATTGCAATAATCCATTAAGACTCATCTGATGATGATCATGGCATATCATCCTCATACGGATAGGAAATCCAATAGGAAAATACAAATTTTGTGAGATATGTTGTGGGATTGTGTGATGGGTTTTGTAGGCTCATAGGATGAGCACTTGTTGTTGTTGGAGTTATTCTACAATAACAACTATCAGGCCTCCATATAAATGGCTCTATTTGAAGCATTTTATGGGTCTCTATGTCATTCTCCACAATGTTGGGAGGAAATAGGTTTTAATTCAATGGTGAAAAAATCCACGTCCATGATACAATGGAGAAAATTATGTTACTAATGAAAAGAATTGAGATGGTGTAGAGCCTTCAGAAATCAGATATGGAGCATTGTCAATAGATTCTTTCATTCAAGTATGGAAATCCTGGGTTCTTGGGAAACTTTCTGTAGTTGGGACATCATCATTTTGGATAGATGGAAAATTTATCTCCATTGTATATTAGTCCTTTTTGGATGAATTAGTGGGTTGGAGAGGTGGTATATCAGTTGGCTTCTCCACCATGGTTTAGTTGAGTGCACAATGTGATTTATGTGTCATAGTTGAAAAATTATTTTCTGGATATTGACCAGGTGATTCATTGGGAATATGTTGAGAAAGAGAAAGAAGCTTCATGGGTTATGTGCCATTGTGGATTATGTATAGGAAAGATAATGTATATCATGTTAAAAGCATCATTCTAGTTCAAGTTTGGTGGAAACACGGCCAAATTTAGGAAGAAACATATGAGTGTGAGAAAGATAGGGTCGATTTATGTCTCTATGTTTTTAAAAAATATAATGGTTCTCTTCTTTATGAAGACATAAAATCCATTGGTGGATATAATATTTTACCCTTGTTTGAGGTATGTAACGTTTTTTATTTATTTTTATGTATGTAAAGTAGTTGGGTAATGTTTGGGAGAGTTTCAAAGGGTTTTTTCAAATATTGGATGCTTTACTAGGGGTGCACTGTTTCAGTATGGTTAGTGGAAACAATTCATCAAAACAAGGTAACTGTGCACAGTGAGAGAAAAGCAAATGGGTGGGTGCATAGTTAAGGCGCTGAGTTTCAAAACCCGGCGGCCAGCCCAATAAAACTGTGCTATAAAAGGTATTGGGATTTTATTTTTTCAACACACAATTTTTCTTACAGTGTGGGCCAACTATGTGGGTGTCTCTCTTGAGGAAGTATTAGCAGCACAGTTAGCACACGGTTTGTCTAACTGGGAAAACTAACCATGCATGACATTAAAATTAATGTTTTTTTAAAATGCGATAACTCAGTATTTTCTCTTAAACTCTTATTACTTCTCCCACTTGAACCATAAATATTTTCTCATGTTCTCAAGGTTTAAGAGGCCTCTCACACTTATTTTGGATGAGAACCGATGGGTTTTCAAGGTGTAGTGGAGGTGATTCTCCTCCAGATAGTCTCTTCTCCTATTAATTTCATGGATATCCTTAGATATAGTTCTCTATATCCCTTTTTAATAGACCTAAACATTTGACATGTAGATCTAGGATTTATTACTTGAAAAAATGGGGATATTTGGGCTTGTTGATGTTATGTAAAGAGATCTACAGTGGTTTTGTGGACTTTTCACCCATATTTTTGGTGTAGTAGTTTTCGGTCAATTTTTGCCAAACTCTAAGGTATATGGCTTCACTAACATCTCTATTTTAATAGAAATATAATGATTTAATTTCAAATTAATTATTATTACTAGAAATTGATTATGTTTTTGTAGTGCAAAGATTTTTTGACACCCATTTTGTGATGTTTAGTGGATATGGGGAGAAATGGGTTTCTGTGTATTCTTCTTTATGTTGTATTTTAAAATAACAATATTAAAATCATTGGATTGAAATAATTTTTGTAAATTGTGTGTGAAAATGGTTTTTGATGTTGTTTTTTAATAATAATAGTAATTTTATTGAAGTGATATTCATCATTGATGTGGTTCAAGGGTGTTTTCTATAAATTATTATTTTATTGAAATAGTTATCTATTGTCAAGAAATTGTGGAGTTTCTTAAGGGATCATTTGGTTTTGAAATTATTTATTGATATGGTTTCAGTAAGTATTGATTTTTATGATTGATTAGATTATGTGGGATAAGAATGGTTTGGATGGGACAGATAATGGGCATGAAAGACCACTTTCATGTATTGGAATGTGGGAGTGGTGTTCCACTATAAACAAGGGATGGGGTTGGATGTGACGTTCAACCATTAATGGTACCACTGAGTTTCTATTCATGGAATTCGTTATTATGGTTGAAATGTGAATTAAAACAATCAAGGATAATTTGGTTATTTCAATATGGGGTGGGGTGAAAGGAAAATAAGACTTATTTGATTGTTTCATTGGATTTGTGTTTAATCGGATGAATTTATTTTGGTAAAGATGTGACTAGGTTTTTGTGAATTGTTGAACTTTTTCAATGTCTTAATATAAATTGTTTTATATAATTTTTCAAACATTTTTTATCAAAGTGGTGTGTGAAGGGATTTAATTTGGGGAAAACCTAATGAGTATTATTACTCATCCCCTACCTTGTCAATTCACTGCTTTTGTATATGTGGTGCTCTAAGCTATAGGTAAGGGTTTTATTTTATAGTATTACACTTAGTACTCTTATTATTGTATTGTGATAGTTTGGTATTTTTGGTCTTTTTAAAATCTTGTATTGTAATATAATGTTGTCATGCATCATGTAGTTGTTTTTTGGTATTGTAAAATTTGATTGGTTATTTTTATTTCAAGGGAAAATCATCTCCCAATTGTTTATGAAGCCCTTGACATTTCATTTTAGTGTTTGGCACCATGAGGATTTCATCTATGGCCATGTAGAAACTCTTCCTCCACTCAATCAAACATGTAGTGGCGGGATGTTACACCTCATCCCAATGGGTCACGTGCTGCAACTTACGCCACACACATTATGAATAGGTTAGGGGATATCAACCAGTTTTGAATAGTCATATCACACAGATGATAGGACTTACCCAAATGTAAATGTATACACACATATATCCAAGTCCGTATAAATCGTAAATGTAAAAAAAAACTCATTACCATGCCTATATACAAATAAAATCCCACTATATGATTATAAAAACAAGTATCGAAAACAAATAGGGACAAATAAAAGTTCACAAAAAGAATCTAAAATCATGTCCAGCTTGTAAACTACTTGGGAACTACTATTAATAGTGACTACTAGAACACAACTCTGTCAGTCTATCCCACTAACTTCCACCAAGTATAGTTCCATCAAGGACTCCAAAAAATGGTGATCTTAAACTTATGAAAAGTCACATGTTGGAAAATACCATGCAGTGGTGAGTATAATAGTACCTAGTTAGAAACCAAGAAATCATTAAGAATATAGCATCTATAATAACAATCATCTCAACATATGCATACATAAACCACACATATAACCATAATATTCATATATAATGAATATAGAGATGCAGTCTCATAGTAATGTTATAACCCTAATGTGAGCCCTCAATCAGTATTTAAAGGATACACATATAACTCATCTAGGATAACACACTCCATGAGTCAAATAACAACGATTGTGTTCATTCAAGATGTCATGCTCGTTAGGTGTCTCCATAAGAGGTACATTGCAGAAGTTTCTAGAGGAAGATGCATAGAATGGGATCAATCCTAGAACCACATCGTATACAAAAAAACAATATAGTTTAATCATCTATGCATGGGATCGATGTGCGCATAGTTTTAGTCTTAAAGATACCATGAAACCCCCCTGGTAAATGATGGTTTTTGACAGTTTTTTGGTCCTCATGGATAGATTCCAACAAATCCCTAAAATACTGAAGTACCTATGAGGTGATGACCATATAATGCATGATTTGAGACTCCATACTAAACCCTTAGGTAAAATGGGAAAATGATAATACCCTAAAAAAGTTTATGAACTGGGAGAGACATGGGGTCTTTGACATCTGTGAAGGATTACATGACATGCCCCTTTAGCACTGGGTCCTACTCATGTATAATGGCCCATGCCCATGTCTATACCCATGTTTGAGTAAATATTTTCTCTAACATTGTTTACTCTTACCTATGTCTGTGTACCCATCATGGTATATTTAAATCCACTTGTTAAGATTCACACACCATGTCGCATAAGTCACACACACATGGTGATATTTATATTCACTTCGAAAACCCTAGCTTCAAAGTCAAGGACCAAAAAGTCATGTAATTATGGATTACCTACCTATATAGCTCTATTTACAAAACTAACTAGTTTTCCTGTGTGATCTTCTTCTATCATGTCCACCACTAGATCCACCACACACCCCATTTGTGGATCACAAATATTGTTCAACCATGTTTAGTCATCACTAGAGAACCAATTACTTGCCCTCCTGGTTTCTCAAAAATCATCATGAACCTTTCAATCAACTAACATACCAAAATGTGCATGATTACATCCTGATCCATTATTATAATCATCACATACAAATATTCTCATTGATCTAAAATTGAATCTATAATAACAATCCATGGAACTATGAGATGGGTGCACAATGACTGATTATCTAGTATTTAGTTGAACCAATGGTCAAATGAACATCCGTAATAAACACAAGAAAAATGGTTGGAGACATCCAATAAACATAAAAACATAAATAATCCATGAGAGTGTTTGGTTAGGCCTTAATATGTTAGAATAATAATGATTAACTATTGTCTAGGATAAAAATAAACAATACTCTTCAATTCCCTGGTAGATAATCACACACCCTTAACACAATCATCCTGTGAATAAACCTATTAGGAAATTGATCCATGTTCATCATAGGGAAAATAAAATTGGCATAAATACAAATAAAACAACATCCAACCCCAATTTTCATCAATATATAGTGAAGAGTGATCACACGTCATTGTCATTTGTGAGATAAAAACTTTTATATTGGCATGCTGATCAATGACCCACAATCTAGTCATCGTTCTCCCATGGAATCTCATCTAATTCATTTTTCCAATAGCTATTTGGTAATGTGGATTTCCCAAATATTTAATTTAAATAATACGAATATAGAAAAATTAGTTTATTTGTTTTCAAAAACCATATTAATTTAATCATTTAATTTATTTAAATGTTCACTAATGACCACACCAAATCTCAACGTCCAATGTGTTCCAAGGATATTTGTTCCTATGGTAAAACCCATGCTCTAAAATCAATGGTATCCTCATATTTATTTTATCTTCCGAGGTTTAAGAGTTCTTCTAATTTTTCAAAAACACCTACGAATGCGTGATATTTATTATATTTTATATATTTTAAAATTTAATTCTATGAACATAGGGCCTCATAATATCTTGTATTATAGAAACTTATATCCATAAAGTATTCATATAATATTCCAAAGGTATACCTGGAAAATCATATTCTTAATAGAAATATTCACCTAATGCACTTGTGTAACCAACACTACATCGACCATCCAGTAACTGGTCTTACATCATCCACAACTCTCTCCCCCAAAAAGATACATTCTTTAATGATAGATCTAATTCTCCCTAACATATGAGTATCCTTATCATTAACACGATTCCCAATGATAATCTATACATACTATGCTAAATCAATCACCAAAACCAATGGATAGACAATTTTCAATAACTCGCACCTATGCAGTAATTTGAAAACACGCGACAAACCTGATAAAAAACACATAAAATAGGTTCATGACTTGCCACAGGATATGGTGAACTCTCCACCATAAGGACTTCATATCCTAACCATTCTCTCACCATGGTACCCAAATAGAAACCAAAATATCATGGACCAGTGGTCCAACCAAGCATTCCATATCAAACCATCCATGAGAGAGGGAAAATTATTATTAGTCTACTTATCAAACACTAGGCATGCTCATTCCTGACCAGATAATGTGGATTGAATACCTCAAAGGCCTCATTGATGAAAAACAATCACACCCACCAAATACATCTATGATAGAAGGAACAATATTTCCACCCCAAGACCTGATATATAAAATGCGGCAAGAACAATTCCTTCACAAGGAACGTGAACCTAGGAAATTAGGGGAACCCCCAGATTGAGGTTACTCAAGACCAATCTATAGATCCATTAGTCATCCATTCACTCATAAATCCGCCAATGGTTCACTCAGAGCCCAGTTTTGACTAAAACGGATCTCCAGGCATCCCTCTTTGATAGGACAATATCTCCCCCATAAAAGAACCTCTCTCCAAAATATCCATATGACCTATCAGTAGATGGGAAAATATATAAAAGAGACACATAAAAAATTATTGTGAAAAATTATATCCTATAATAATTCATGAACACTGCCCACATTCCATTGGGATAAGATCTAAAAACCAAAATGAATTATAAATTCACATACATATGTTCATCACTCTATGGTAAATCACATAACCGTAAAAACGAATTCTGATAATAGAATCCTTATTTCTTGGATATGTGGACTTCATATTATTAATGGTATTCACAACATAGTGGAATTATATCCATTATATGTTCTAAAACATTCCCAAACCTTAGGTCAAATAAATTCCAAAATCCTAAAACCAAACACCTCTTACACCATTTTATAGTGAACCATCCCTAGTCAACCAGACATGCCACACAAAATTTTAGAGGCTATCGACCAGCGGTGAGCTCTAAATGGGTTTTGTGTGAGGATTATCCACATCAGAGTATGTATATTAAATTAAAAAAATCATTTAATAATAAATTAAATTCAATATTAAATCACATAGACTCTTAGTGTAACACATCAAGACATTACGGGATGACTCTTTTTAATATTTAACTTCTTCAGTAACTTACATTACATAAAAAACCATGATTAGAAAAATGATTAAATATTTTTATTCAATTGTGAACATATTTTTTGGAATATAGGTAATGAATGATATTATGTAAAATACAAAAAATATTGTTTTCAAATATCTAGAAAATTAATTCATTGTTTAACAATCATTTAAAAATGAAACTAAAAACAAATTAGATATAAATTATGTGTTTTAATAAAAAAATATTTAAAACCACAATGAATTTTTTTATACAAATAATTAATATTATGGAAAGATAATTATTAAATTGATATATTACATATTAAATCAAATATTTTTATATTCAATCAAAAAGTTTCATATGATTAAAATAGGAATAAATGAAATTTTAAGCATAACAAGATATATTTTCTAAAAAATAATTTACCTCCTTTTTAATGTTCACATATTTAAAAACTAAATTTTTATCTTATTTAAATTCAATTTAACGAAAAAAAAAACAATTTTTAAATGTATAATATCAAAATTATCATTGGTAAAATTTGTGGTTTTTTATGAAAACATTTATTTTCCATCAAATAGTGAAAACCCTAAGATTTATAATATTTTAAATTTTTTATATTAATTTTTTATTTATGATTTTAATATTTACCTCATATATGAAATTTTAAATAAAATATTTCTATTTTATAATTGAAAATATTGTATATTAACACCGTATAATAAGTATATAAATGTTTTAAAAATGATAAATTAAGTTTTGATATAAATTTTCATTTACAGTTTTATAATTAATATAAATATTTAAAAAACATATTTTCATAAGCCATATATATAATTTAATTTTTTTATTATGATTATAATATTATTTTATTATACCTTCATTAATTTTTTGATGTGTCATAAAAAGAATTATAATATTTAAATCGGGTTTCTTCAAGTGAATGATGAATTTATTTAAAAATTAAATTTATCCTATTTAGATAATTAGATTTATAAAATGGAATCCATTTTTTAATTATTTTCATATATAAATGGTTAGGATTTTTTGGGATTTTTCTATTCTAGTTGAATATTTGGTGAATAGTTTTATAATGTAATTTACGTTATGTAACATTATAAGTAAATAATTATATTTTTTAGTCATTGTTGATATATGGATGATGTAAGAATCATTATCTCGATCTATTATTTTATCGACTATATTTATTCAGAAGAATCAAAATTATTAATTTTCTTGAGAAAAATAATAAACTAAAGAAAATTTTAGTCAAAGAAACCTCTCCTCTACAATACAACCCTCACCACCTCTTCTCCTCACACCAACAAAGCCTTTAAGAAGGTTCAATTTTTTCCCAATAAATATCTCAAAACTCCCTTCAAATTATGGTATATTATTACCCATAGAAATAAACATTTCAATGTTCTTTAATGATTTTTTTAGGGAATATAAATCAAAAGGAAAAATCACCTTTCGTTCGTTTAATTTTCTTTTAGTTTCATTATTTTCTTATCCATTATTCACCTCCACATATCCAGGTAGAATGATAAAACCTGTGTCTTATATATAATATAATTTTATATTTTTAATGGTATATAAACAGTCTATTCACTTATCCTCCCCATTTTATTCTAAAAATGAAATCATTGTCTTTTTGGTGTCGATTTTCCACCGTCAAATATAATGAGTATTATTTTTCCAAATCCACCTTCAATACATTTCATAAAACAATTTTTTTTGTTTAAAATTATCATTAATATATATATTAATGATTTTTTTTCTATAACAATTATATACATAATATTAATTCATAAGACAAAAATAGTCCATGATGATTAAAAAATTACTAAAATAATCAAAATGGTTAAAATTAACACTTTATCTAATGATTCATACTCATATATGGAAAAATAAATTATATATAATTCCATTTAATATTCTATAAAATTATTAATAATATATAATTTCAGTTTTAGATAACAATTCTCATTTTACCTGATCTTTCAATCATGTATATAACTGAACCAATCATGGAACCTAAGGAAACAAACACTCTCAAACAATGAAATTGAAATTTATAACTCATCAAAAATATATATAGGAACTTAATAAAATTATACTAAATCAAAAAAAATACTATGTTATTAATTAAATTATTTATGAATATAATTTCATTATCTTCAAAATTGTGTACATGTGAAGAAAACATTCAAGCATAATTTAAGGGTTTTCTCATCTCACCTTTAATTCAGTATGATATGCCTTATTCACTAATATTTCTCCTCTATGGTGTATGTATATTTCCCTTAGATATATAATATCATGAATCTATTTATCATATTGATATTAAATTTTTGATTTTATGATGATTAATTTTATGGTGCATACGATTTGGCTGTCTGTAATGGGGTAGTAATTCTCCTCGAATAACCTATTTTCCTTTGGGCTACACATTATCTCAGTTTTCTCCAATATATTTATTATTTATTCTTATTAAATCCTCAAAGATAATATTTTTATTTTCCCAAAATATTTACCTAGATCATTTATTCTTTCTTTTATGTGAAAATACAGATTTTATAATATTCCTTTTTCAAATTCCTACTAATAAGAAATCTCGATTTAAGAGAACTTTTGAATTTCAAACCCATTTAATGTATACTCCATAATCTATTTTAAGAAAAAAATTATTTTACTAAACACACTAATTTTTTTGGCAAACTATTTTATTTAATTTTTTGTTTTATATAAACAGTTATTCATTTTTATACTTAAAATTTTCAAATATACTTTCCTAAAAACGGCACCAAAGTGGCTCATTTCTAATGTTTCTTAAATACTCCTTTCACATGTTTTCAATCTAGTTGAAAAATTTCTGTATTAATATTCATTTAACATTACCCAAATATAATTTCAATTCACATAACTTGCTTTTTTTGATATAAATGTTTATAATATTATTTAATGAATAATACAATATGTTTTTCTAATAGAACTCTTCTTACTAATGTAAAATGGGCGTCTTCCTCAATAATTTATCAATGATTTTGTTAGAGTATTTTCATCAATTTTGACACCATCTATTAAATTTTATTATTTATTTATATTTATCACATATGTTATATTCTACCATATATTATTGTATGGATTCAGATTATTTATTGGGATGTACTATATCGATATGTTCTCCATATTACTATGGATGCTTTCTAATTGTTTAAATTTTTTGGGGAAATTTATTAATATTTAATAAAATTGTTTAAATATGAATGTTATTGTGATTATGGTCCACCACTTTTATATTAATAATGAACTAGATTTAGTAATTGATGGGTGTGGCCAACTATATCCCCTTGACGCATCAGTAGGTCTTATTAGACATACTATATCATGTCTTTACCCATTCATGTATAGTGTCTTGGTAGAGGCAATGATTGTATGTTTATAAAGTCCTGAATTATGAATTAACTCATTATGATTATAATAATTGATAATATATGTGATTATTACACTAATAAAATATCTCTAGTTATGTTTCATTCTCATATGATTTTTTATGGAATTATTTTATTGTCTTTTATTAATTCCTTATTTGGCTCGAGATTGTGTTTTAATTGAATGTGTTCTTAGTTATTCCCCATTCCTTAATGTATATTTATTATTTATGATTGCTTACAATATATTTATTACCCATAATAATCAACAATGGTCACCCAATTATATATTTTTATTTTTTCGAGGATTTAAAAAATGACATTTAGGGATAATCTATGAGTTTATGGATATTTCCAATGGATAATATATATAGTTTTTCCTTAAAAGTTTGAAGGTACCAATTATTTTTGTATTGATTATTCTAATGCTACTAAATTATTTAATCCATATAGACAATAAAAAAAGTTTATAGTACCAATATAATAAAGTGAAACACTAACTCCATACTACTAGGGTTAGGGTAACTATAGTTAGTATGAGATGATATTTAGTAGAATATTTGGAAACTAGATTTTAGGAAAAAATCTATTAGGAATATAGAACCCTATAACTAACATTGGAAATATTCCCAAATGAACTAATAATTTTATTTTTAGAGTAGTTATACCTAAATTTTCAACTTAGGACTATACGATTCACATGTTCTAATAGCATAAATGGTTTTTTATAATGTTGTGAACTAGTCTTGTGTATTCTATTATTTATAACTGGTTCCTACTAAGAGAAATTTAAACAATATCCATTTACATATCCCATGAAATGATTTCCATCCTATGGAAAGTAATGATACTAGGGCTAGATAGGAAACAATAGATAAATAAATTATAACTATATGGGTACAATTGGATTAGTTTATAAAAAATAACCTTCCCCATATAGACTTTCTAAAACCATAATGTCGAGGAAAAATGTCAAAATGATTCGTTATTAAAAATAATCCATCATTCAATTGGACGAGAAGTCCATTTACTGATGAGTAATGGATACGTTCCCAAGAAAAAATATTTCTCTCTTTTGGATGTAATAAAATGGAGAAGGAAATCATGTTAGTTTATTGTCTCTTGAGAGATGTGTATAAATTGTGGTCTTTTATTCAATACTCTATGGAAGAATAGGGAATTACCAAATTTGAATTGAAGGATTTTATAGACATTTTTATGGAAAATTATTTTCCCAAAGAACAATGGGTACATATGGAAGAATAATTATCATGTGTGAGATAAAAAGAGGATGAAAAAGTTTCTATATATTAATACAACATTACATGGGTTTTAAGGCATGAATCTATTCAAATTCATAATACAACAACAAATATTGATCATTTATTTTATTTTTATAATTAAATTCTAGGAAGGGAACTAGTTTTTGAAACATTCTCATCATATGAGGAAAAAGTATCATATTCTGTCATGAAATAGAATAAATTACCTAATACATATGACTTTAATGATAAGAAAGATAAAAATAGAAAAATAGATAAAGAGATAGATAATGGGAAAATGGACAGAAGTATTTTCCCACATGTGATAATTTTCATAAGAAACACCCTAGTACTTGCCTGATGGAAACAGAAGTTTGTGACATGTGTGGAGAGAATGGTCACAAGGATCGAGAATGTAGTAGAATGAAAGAAGCTATAAATTTCAATTGTTTAAAATTTTAGGAAATGGGGGGGGGATATGAAAATTAATTTCCTGAGTTTCAAGTAAATATAGATTATAAAATAAAAATGGATCAAGCTAATACTTATGTTGTTACTATAATCAAAGTGGAATAATAAATATAATTTTGTTTCTGTATGCATGAATTATGTTTTGATATTATTTTCATAAAAATAATTAGATATATAAGGAGATTAATATAGTACTTATTAATTAATGTTTTATAAGAATGAATGTTTCCTTATGGCTTCCATGTGATTAATTTATTCATATATCTTATACGTGGGATAATGATCTACATTATTTGGGGAATCTAATGCTTATTTGATTTTGTAAATTTTGTGACCTTCCTTACAGATTTTGTTTTGATGAGTAAGGAAAAAAATGTTTGAGATGAGTCATAAGATTAGCAACATGTGGAATGGATCATATTAAACATTGGAAATAATTTTACATTGATAAATTTATTCAAACCTTCATGGTTTCAATAACCCATTACCAATCTAAGGAATGACTTATTCACTAAATAATTTGTCAAATGATCTTCATCTATGAAAAATCCATATTGGAAATTCATTTTTCATGAGTAATGGATGAATTGAATATAGATTGAAGTTCAACAAAATGATGAGATTATGATTATGAAAAAAATGTAATCAAGTACATTTATTTTTTATCATGTCTATTTCTATATATTTAAAGAATCACTAATCTCTATAAAAAACAATATTTTGGAATATAAAAATAATCAGTTTACTTGTCATTATGAGAAATCATTGTACTTTTAACTGATCATAATATTTATAGTTTTATAGTGAACATTATAATGACTATGTTCTCTATCATTCTCCATCAAAACCTAAGAATTTTATTTCCCTTCCATGTCAATATTTTCATGATTGTTCTTTTATTTCAAAGTCATAGTTTTCTGGTGACCTTCACATTTCTATTTACCTATTTTAAAGATGAGGTTTTATAAAATATTTTTACCATTATATATTTCAACCGATTAATTTTTTAGTGTCAAACTGTAATTTTTGAATTATAATTTAAAATTTTGATTACAGATTTATTTAAGGAGGGTATAATGTAACACCATGAGATTTTATGGTATGTCTCTATTTGGAATTTAACTTCTTCGATAACTTATGTTACACCAAATAATGTAGTTATAAAATGATTAAATGTTATTATTTAATTTTTACCTATAATTGAAATGGAGGAAATGAAAGTTATTAATTACATTATGAAGTTTATTTTACACCTATTTATTAAATGAATACAATGGTTACAAATTAATTATAAATGAAAATAATAACCAATTGAATATAATGGATTTGATTTTTAAAAATAAATATATTTATGACCACAATGTAATTTATCATAAAGTAATCAATATTATGGAAATATATTAAATTAAATTATATATTAAATATTAAATAAAATATATTTTGAATTTAATTAATCAGTTTGATAGGCATAATGTAAAAATAAATCCAATTTTATGACTAAAAAAGATATATTTTATGAAATGAAATTTTATAGCCATTTTATGGTGGAGATGTTTCAAAAAAAAATTTATACATTCATAATATCTATTGATCAAAATAAAAATAATTTTGAAATGTGAAATTTCATTATTATCTTAAGGTGAATTACCTATTTTTTTAAATATTTATTTTCTAGTGAATATTGGAAAATCATGATTTGTATAAACTAAAATTTTCTTTATATTATTATTCTAGTTTTTATTTAATATAGTAACATAATCTATCAAAGTGTAATTTTTTTTGTGTCTTATAAATGATAATGTGTAATATTTATATCTTGGATCAAGTAAATAAATTTTTAAAAAATGGTATATTAAGTGTGGGTATATTTTTTTTACAATTTTATAATTGATATAATGATTTAAAATAAATTTTATTTTCATAAAATACATTCATAAATTGATAATTTGTTTTTTTTATGAATATAATATAATTTTATGAGTCATTAATTTATTTTTTGAAGTTCCATAAAAACAATTTTAATATTAATATCATTTTTTTGTTTAAATGATGATTTCATAAAAAAAAAATTATCATATTTTTAATTTTATTTATAAAATATAGTCCATATGTGAATTACGCACATTGAAAAATGGTTAGGGTCATTTTTTGGTATTTTTCTAAAATAGTTGATTTTAAGGTGAATAGTGTAATACTGTAATTTATAGCATTTTACGTTATAAGTAAATTAATGATTTTTTTGGGTCATTGATGAATTATGGATGATTTAAACACCATAATATCAAACACTAAATCTATATTTACTATATTTATACTTTTGAATAAAAACTATTTATTTCTTTAGCCAGAATAATAAACTAATTAATAAAATAGTCAAAAAACTCAAATATCCTCCACAATATATACCTCCCATCACCACCTCTTCTCCTCACACATCCAAATACTTGAAAATTTTACACTATCTACACAATAACTCTCCCAAACCTCTCCCCATAGTTCTGTTCTTGTTTCTTTCATCCAATATACCATTTCAATGTTCATTATAGATGTTCTCAATGAGAGGAATTTAAGAGATAAATGACCCTTTGTGATTTAAATTTTGGTATAATTTATTTATTTACATATCCTTTCGTCACAATAGATTAAACAATTGTAATGTTAAATAAAATATAGTTTATATAATATAATTTTATTATATTAAGGATATATCAACCATCAATTCAATTCTCTTCCGCATTTTGTTCTAAAAATGAAAAAATCATATTTGAGGAGGTGATCTACCGCCATCGTGGTTGAAGAGTATTGTTTTTTAAATTCCTCCGTCAAGGCTTATTATATAATCAATTTTCGGGTTTAAAACTATTAATATATCTTAAAAAAAATATTTAAATTTTTTATCATTTATATATATATAATATTAATTCATAAGACAAAACTAGTTCGTGAACATCGAAAAAACACAAAAATAATATAAATGGTTATCATTGATGCTTTATCTAATTAATAATACTCATATCTGAAACATATTGATGCATAAAACCATTTAATGTATTGTATGTTCATTAATAATAGATAATTTCAATTTTGGATAACTATTCCCTATTTACATGATCATTTATACATGAATACTAGTGAACCAATCAGGAAAACAAAGGAAACTAACACTCCCAAACAAAAAAACTGAAACACATAACTCATAAAAAATGCCATAAATGAACATAATAAAAATATATTAAATAAAATAAATTTATAATATGTTCTTAATTAAGTTATTACGGAATCAAATTTCCATATGTCAGAAATTAATTTCATGTGATGAACACATTCAGACATAAGGTAAGAGTTTTCTCATCTCAACATTATTTTTTTGAGATATTCCTTATTCACTATTATTTCTTGTGTGTGGTGTATGTATACATATCTTTGATGTATAATATCATGAATATATTTATGTTCATTTTATTAAATGTTTTATTATATGATTATTTATTTTTTGGATTATACAGTTAAATTAAATTCAATGTGGTAAGGGATTCTCCCTAAACCTCTATTTATCTTTTGGGATATGCTTTCTCTCTCTTTACCACAATGTAATTATTAATTTAAATTATGAAATACTCTTACATTGTATGTTTATTTTTCATATATACATGCCTAATAAAATTATTTTTATTTTATGTATTAATACATGTTTTATAAGGTTACTTATTCAATTCCTCCCGATAAGCGATCCTGATTAAATCAAAGAATCAAATTTTGTACCAATTTTCAAGTATTTTCCATAATATACATTAGTTAACCATTATTTTAGTTTATTTCTAGTTTTATTCAGACAATTATTTCTCTTTCCACTTTAATTATTCTTTTATATTTTCTCAAAAACCGCACCAAAGAAGATAATTTCTAATGTTCTTTGGACACACATTTTACATTATTCCACTTCAATTTCCAAATTTCAATATGAATATTATATTAATATTACCCAAATATAATTTAATTTTAATTCCATTTATTTTCTATGATATACAGGTTTACAATCTTTTTTTATGATAGATTTTAATGGATTTTCCAAAAGAACCCCTCTTTTTTAAGTTAAAAAATGCTTTTTTATGAATAATTTATCAATGAATTGAATAAAATATTTTCAACTATTTCAAAAACCCATATTGTATATTATTATAAACTGAGATTGATATCTTATGTAACCACATAACAAATATTCTTTAATGCTATATAATTATTTTTTGGGATGCACTATCTTAATATCATTCACCATATTACTCTAGATGATTTATGTTTATGTTTATTATTTGTAGAAGGTTATTAATATTTCATATAATAGTTTAAATATTAATTTATTTGTTGATTATGATCCAAAAAATTCATATAACAAATTCTATATACTTATTAAGTGATGTGTAGGGCCCGATATAGACCCTTGTTGTATCATTAGGACTCATGAGAGAAACTATAACAAGTTTTTACCCATTTTTGTATGGTGTACTGGATAAATCCTTGATGGTATGTTTATTATTAATGACATTATTCATTCCATCATTATGATTCTTTCAATTATTAATAGCTATTAATTTTTTACTAGTATAATATCCATGGTTAAGTATCATTATCATGTTATTACTTATGGAATTATTAAACCTGGTTTTATTCTGGAAATATTATGATCAGTATTATGTTCTAATGGAATGTGTTTTTAGTTATTCACCATGACTTATATTTTATGTATTATTTATGATATATTCCACTATATTTATCTCCCTTAATGGGAATCTATGATCACCTCTTTATTATATTTTATTTTTTACCTAGGATGTGAATATGTATTTTATTAATAACTTATAGGGATAATCATAGAATTTATGGGTGTTTCAAATGGATTTTCTATATTGTTTCCTCATTAATGTTTTAATGTAACAATTATGATTGTATGTAGTTTCCTAAATCTACTAAACTATTCAATCCATTGGGATGTGAACACTTTTTCACAGTACATATTTATTAAAGTAACCAAATGCTTCCAAGTTATACGGGTTGGAATCGTTACACTTAAAGCATGAAAAAAAAATCAATAGTCGATCAACCAATTGGTCGACCGCAAATACAATTTTAAGAAACTAGAAATAATGGATCTACATGAAATTTCAAACCCATCCACATGCCTGGTCTCCATGAATATCTATCTTCACCAGCTGGATCATATGATGCCTCATGACCTACAATCATGAAACACTCTTCCTTGTCCCTAACCACTACATGGCCTTCTATCTAACCTAAATGAAGACACTAGGTCTGTATGAACACCACAGTTTATAAAAATTGGGTGAGAAATAAACCTCAATATGCCACCCCAGAGGGGAACCTATATATATTATTTCATAATAAGTGCATGCACATATGATATTCCAACCCTATAAGAACAAATATAATTTTGAATAAATAATACAACTGAATAAAAAGGGGGATCCTAAAATAATGAATAAGACCAAATAACATGTTTTATCCATACACCCATGGATAAACAACCCCTCTATGGCCCATTCTATAAGATTTATAGCATGTGGCTCACCCAAAAACATTAAAATTGGAATCTCCTCAAGATCTAAAATAGAGTTCCAAGATGTCTAAATATAATAGGAATTAACGATAGATCCTAGAGCATAATAATAGGCTTAAAAATCAACAACATGTATCTAATAGGCTCTAGGACTCTGATGGAATTATCAAACAATGGGCATATCTCAACATCACATATTTGAAAACCCGTAGTGTGCTAAATTTTTTAAAAAATGAATTTGGCTCCCAAAAAGGTCCCAGATATATTTCTTTTCCTAGGATACACATTCTAATCTAGACTTGGATGATGTACAATCCCAGGGGACACCCACTTCATATGAGAGTGACTAATATACTATACAAGGGGTATTACTTTAGCAGATCAGTGTGCAAATAAAATCTATGTCATATAACCTCTGGCCAGGTTTAATAATATAATATATGGGTGTAATCATCCATTTGATCCATTATCTTGTTAGTACCATCTAAACAAATCCATCCAAAAAAGGAGAGTACCATATCATAATTCACAGCCAAATCCTGACCAATGATATCTCAAAGGTCTTCTCCTAAAACCAAATTCCTTATTAGAAACTGCTTCAAATATCTTATTGAAATACCAACCGAATCCTAGAAACACATACTCGAATTGACAATCCAACAAACATAATATAAATTCTACATCCACTCTCATTCCACAACTCATGTGGCTCTCGCATCACCATGGATCTCAACATCCAACAAGTAATCCACCAAAGGCTCTTCATGCCACACCTTTGTGTCAAATCAATCTTGGGGATCACATAGTTCTCATATCTAAAACATAACATAACATCCACCATGGGACTCCCTTACTGCACCTAAGCACTCAGTCCATTCCCACAAAAACAACCTTAACCGAACTAATTTCTATAAGAAGAGAAAGACCCACTATGTGGGGTTCCTATCACTCATCAAATAACTCAGTAATGAATAGTAATAGAAACTTCAACAAGAGATCCTTAATAGCCTATGTAACGACACAAAAGTTTATTAATAAAAATTTGCCTTGATATTATTAAATGCCTTATTATATAAAATGGTTATATAAAACATATGAACTTCATTGGATTTATGTTTCTATATTTTAAAATATCGTTATGAATTGATATAATTTCTAATATAGAAACAGAACATTGATCCCATGATTAGTATAAATATAGGGCTTTAATAAATACAATTTACTCAGAGAAAGGAAGCACTAGACTCATCTAGTAGAATTTCTACATAAAGAGCCTATTTTTTTTGGAGCTCGAAAAGGAGGTACCATCCCTAGGATTCCCTCTTATCCAATCCCAAGTTGAGGTTCAACATTTTAATCTTGAATGGAATGTCCTAAGGGACAAGTGGATGTTAATATAGATTACCACCTTAGTGATGTTATACGAGCCGCCCCTAGAGTCGGTCACCATCGCACAACTTACGGTTAGGTCTTATGTGGGTGTTATAAGGTGTTATGTAACAAGACCATATAACAATGATTATTTCAATTACATTTCTATAATTAATATACATTAAATTTATTATATTTACATTGTAAGTGATTTTTAAATCATAAATAGTATATTTAGAAAATATTAAAATAAAATTGATATATCTATTTTGTGGAATTAATATATTTTATAATTAAATATTATTTTAATAAAATATTATTACTAAATTAATTTTTATTAAATATAAAGAATCAAATAATTTTTATGAATACAATAAAAATTTTATTTAATGTTTGAATACAATTTTTTTCAAAACTGATATTTTTTCAATAAATGTCAGTTTTTATTTTAAAATTCAAAATTAATATATTTAGAAAATTATTTAAATAAAATTAAGAAAATCTTTGGATTCATGATGTTGAAATTATCTAATGGTAAATTTTTCATCATTTTCTGAGACAAATGATTTTTTTGTAAAAATTAAATACCATTTAAATATTTAATGTGTTTTATAACTTCATAATGAACCAATATTGATGTAATAAAACACTATAAAAGGTTTGTTTGTACAAAATATGTTTTACCTTTATAATAATTTGATTTTATATTTTTTTTGATTAATTTTATGATTCATTAGTGGACCCTCCAAGACATATAAAATTAACTTTTTTAAATGATTTCCTTGGGTCTATGACTCACCTCGTCATAAGAAAGCCTAATATTTTAATAAGTTCGGCCATTTCCATTATAAAATAATTTTTCCACTCCCATTTGTAAAAAACCATTGGCAAAATCCATGGTTTAGTTTGTGGTTTTAAATATATAATTATAAGGATTTCAAAACATATGTTTGTGAAATATTAAAGAATTACCCTCTCATTTCCAATATAAACCCACCCAAGATCCCACTTCTCATCACTAAAAACAATTTTATCACTTTTCTACTAGTACATACTTTCTCTAGAATTCTCTCAAGGCACCCTAATCTTCACATAATCCTCTCTTAAGCCCCTCCCAAGCCTTTGGGATCACACTTCAAAGTAATAGATTTCCTCCTTTCTCATATTTTTCAAACTTTTTTTAAGTTGTTATACCGTATTATTTTCAATTACAAATGTTGGTGTAATATTTATCACCTTCCCCATACTTCTATACTTATTTTTGAATGATTATATACCACTTTCTCTCTAATTAATTCCGTTCATGTACACCTGTTACCATGCCAAAATTCCTTACAAAATTTCTCTCTTCTAATTTATATTCATGGTATTCCTATATATTATGAATCTATATTCCACTAATTATGTTGGGATATTATTTTCCAGGACCCCCTTAAATTCAATTTCATGTATAAATTATTAAAAACCCATTTCTATCTCATCGCCCCATTTTAAGAATTCTATTTGATGGTGTTATGCTGAGAAAGTTACACCAAACTTTCCCATGCCAAAATCATCATGTAAGTGAATATAATACACATTTGAAGTGAAAAGATACACTACTTCCAAGAAAAAAATTTCCATCATTTCAGAAACCCATTATAGGGGCTATATTATGTAGGGCCAACTGGGGTATATGATGCACGGCCAGATAGTGGCATCTTTTGATTGATAGGCATCTTTTGTAAGCAACTTATGCAAGGCCACCTAAGGACACATACTGCAGAGTTAGGAAAAAGAGTTTTCAGGAATTAGAAACTTTGTCCCCAAAAGCCGTAAGAAGTATTTTAAATATCTAGAAAAATATTATAGATTAAATGTGTGAAATAAAGAAGGGGTTTATGATCGATGCACATAAGAAATATTTGAATCAATATTGTCCATGAGTTTGACATCCTTTACATAGATCTGACTCATATGTAAATGGAGACTTTCATTGTTTCCTTTTAAATTAATATTGTGATGTGCACTTTAAACTCATTCAACAAGGACATTATTCTATGAATTTTTATGTCATGCAGTGAGGAAATTATATAGTGCAGTTTTCATTCATGCAGTGAGGACATTATACTGTGCAGTTTTATGTCATGCTGTGAGGACATTTTACAGTGTAGTTTTTAGTCAAGCAGTGAGGACATTGATATCCCCATAAGAAATTGATACACCTTATTTATATAAATAATCCTTTTACCCAATTGATAAGACCATGTGATCTATTCCTGGTGTGAGAAACCAGGAGCAATAAGGGTTTCTTCATTTACACAAAGGTGATACAAGTGAAAAATAGGTGTGTTAGATTTCCTTGATGTTTAACGTCATGCGGTAAGGATGAAGATGAATCAAAATGAAAATAAAGACATATTATAACTAGATTAAAGAATAAAACCCATGTGTCACTAAGTGTCTTGTTGGGGGCAGAATCAATCCATACATAATTTATAAAACATTCCCTATATAGGTTTTATTCTTATATAACGAATAAAGGGGGATTTCTTATCGTGGTTGGGCCAAATATTGGAGATCTAGGCATCTCTACACATCTCATATAGATGAGAATCATGTCATGTGTAGTTATCTAAACATTCATTTCCCAAACTAAACAAGTTTGAAAAGAGAGATGGGGGGTGTTAACACATTCTAAAAGAATGATTATATTATAGACACAAGATGGTAGGAAAATCAAATCATGTATCTTCAAAAGAGAACTTTATATAGATCTAGTTCATATACAGTAAAAGAAAAAGGGAAATAAAAATTATGTGGTTGCATCTGGGCTGAAGATTTGAGATCCAGACATCTGTATGTATCTCAAATAGATGAGAATCAAGCCACATGTAGTTCTTGAGACAAGGTCCCTATATAGATCTTACTCATTTATAGGGAGGATAGGGACTCATGTTCCACTAATGAGTTACAATGGTGTCCATGATGAATTTTTATGGATGCTGTAACTCCCCAAACCTAGTTATCCAGAGTCAGTGCAATATTATGTATCATTTTCGTGATCCAAAAAGATCAAGTCTCAAAATGCCAACTAGTTTAGTAGCCTTGGAAGTACTAGTTACATTCATATGGTTTACATTACATCATAAAATGGAAAACTACAACAACATTGTTTCCATAGACAACACTGAGATACCATAGAGAAACCCTGTAAGTCAGTCATAATATACTTATTCACATCCTGAGAAAAATAAAACTTAAAAAGGGGTGAGCTCATGTAATGTCGCAAATTTTTTCCCATGTATTATTATAATATTATATGGGAATTATTTCGAGACCAGGCTTTGAGATGGCGTGCAGTTCCGAGGCACTGTGATCCCAAAACAAATGTTTGAAATTAATTAAATAATTAAATTACACGCATGTATGGTTTTCCTAAAAATGTGGAATAACTCTTGAACGGGTGCTCGGATAAAAAATATGAGGGCACCGTTGCATCCAGGGCAGCGGTTTTAACCTAGGCGAGACCTAACATCGGACGACGCAGGTCGGTGGTGAAATCTAGTTTTTGGATGTAACTGTAATAAAATATTTAATAAAAATATTTTATTAAATATTGTTGCAGTAGATATCTCTTATATTTTTAAATAGGGGCTTGCACAGGGGTCCAGGGTGATAGACCTCGTAACCCTGAAACCCTTGGAGGCTCTGGGAAAGCTCTGGAGGAAACCCCCAACGCGACAATGACGTTCTGGATGAATTTCACTGGCAAAAACGATGCGGCGACCGGATATTCACCAACGAACGTCGCGAAACCAGGTAGGATGTTTGATTTTTGGTTTTCTTTCCATGTTCCTATTTTCTACGATGAACACGGACTACTCAATGAAAAGATTAGCCCACGGATCGATCATATTTGTGGGATGGTATTTTTTGCGGGGATTTTGGGGATTCGATTCGTGAAGATATTAGGTTCATTACTCTTCTAATGGTGACGAAACAAGATCGACACGAACATAGATTGAGGTTAATCCCTCTTGATTTCTGGTTCCTTTCTTCCCTGATTTATCGTGTTCTTCGAGTGCGTTCTATGTTTTATTCATGGAGATATGAATGACAAATCATTGTGTATCTTTTGTATGAAAAAATGATCCCAAATTGAAGATCTAGCATTGGTACAACCCATGGAGGTGAGACTGTGGTGTCGACGGATGGATCCAAGTAGATTGGAAGATATCGTTCTTCGAACGATTTCTTCACGAATGACCGTAATCAGATATCAGAGCCGATCGAAGGCCCGAAACCAACAGATTCAGCATCACGACGATGAGGCGACCTCTGATCTTGAGTTTCGCGGTGAATGAATCATGGAAACAGAAACCGGAAGATTGGCTGAGGCATGGAGGAAGAAGACGGTTTTTGAAAATTTCTCGACTACACGGCGTATAGTATGGGCTACACGGCGTGTGTTTGTTGGTAGGCCACATGGGGTGTACTCCGGGAGTACACGGACACGGGTTGGGTACACGGCCAAGGACACAACGTGTATAACCTTCCCTGACCAGACCTAGCCAGATACACAGGATACCCTATGTACTGGTACACAGGCAGGCGACACATATAGAGACCGTGTACGGGCACATGGATAGGATACACAGAGCGAACACCAGATGCTCGGACACAATGTGTAATCCAAGTACATGCCAAGTAGTGACTTTTTACAGGATAAGCCTAATGACATAGGTTGTTTAAAGGGGTAGTACCCAGTGTCAAGGAACATAGTGTGTAACCATACGACACACCATGTAACTTGTTTTACATGGCTTGATCTAGTTGCCTTCTTTGACTTGGACTAGTTTCCTTAGGATTCACCCCCTTGGCCTTTCTCCTGAAGGTTTCCGGTATCATTTACTATATACAAGAGTATGATTCCTTCAGCAGGACTTCCAGAATAGATTTTTCAGAATCCCCTCTATAAGACTTGGAGCTGGATCCTTTTTTCCTTCCTGGTACCCTAGGTAGAGTTCTTGGTATCGACGTGACCAACTTTACCTGGGCGCTGATCCTCTCCTTAGCGGATTAGTTCAAACTGAGTTGTTGGAATCTCCCCATGGCTATATGTTTTGATCCTTATCTGAGCATCATATTTCTCAAGTACCTGTGAGGTGTGTTCTCCCAGAACGATTACTTCATATATCTCTCTTCATACCTTGGAGTGTGTTGTCCTTGTTATGTGCTTATTGGAATCTTTGAGCTGGATCTTAGTGGTGGTTTCGCGGTAGTCGGTTGTGTATGAGTATATCTGAATATTATTGTCATATGTTCTGTAAACATATACTGTGTAGAGCTAACTGTATATTTCCTTTATGGTATTTTCCCTTGTTGTATTCCTTTGTAGTTTCAGGGTGTCCTACTGGGTATTGTTATACTCACCCCTGCATGGGCATTGCCCGCACCTGTCATGTCTTGTGCAGACGAGAAAGCCTTTGATAGGATTCTTGGCATACCAGGACCAGACGGTGCTCAGTGAGATCAGATAGGCTGAGGTGGGTTCCTACGGCTACAGGTTGATGTCCTAGTACCTTTCTTTATAGGTTGGACTTTTTTAGAGACTCTCTTTTGGTGGGCTTTTAATTTTGGCCCAGGGTTTTAAATTAATGTACTTTACTTTCTTATCGTACTCTGTTGTTTGGGGTTTTAGTGTATGCATTAATTTCTATTTTTAGTAGCTTTTACTTTTTTATCATTGTGGGATTAGAGATGTGTGTGTGTGTGTGTGTGTACAGGTTTATAAGAAATGCCTCCCATGTTAGTGACATGCCTACTCGGTGCTAGTCACCAGCCCCTGGCCTATTGGAGGCGGTCTTAGGGAGTTGCGGCTCGATCCCCACTGGGACAGTTCGTGATAGAGTGGTATCAAAGGTTGTTGGTTCTAACTAAGGACCGAGAGTCTGTGAGTTAGTGTGGGGAAATAGTATTAAGTGTTTCGAGTTCGAATTTCAGGCCAGGGACCCCAGTGTTGGTGCGGGTGGCTGACGTTATCCTTACACCAGGACTCTGATTACTTGCTTTTTGACTCAGAACATGAGAACAATAGTTGTATGGGAAAATAATGTTACATGAATCATATATGACTAGGTTGTGGTTTCCATGTCCTTCTTGAGTCAGCTCTCCAGATATACTCACTGACTGTGAAACATCTTGTTTCATTACAGGATGCCTTCGTGACGCGCACCTTCTAGGATCCAGCAGCTCGATCACAAGGACGACCCCCTTAGTGACGATGCATCGATACATGGACTAGATCTCCTAGATTTACCTTCGGGTGGTGTTCCATTTGTTCCACAAACTGTGGAGCAGTGTTTAGTGCATGTTGTACCCGTAGAAGAAGAGCGCATCGTGAGCGCACTCCATGAGTTTCAGAGATAGAGATTCCTTAGGATTCGAGGTGAGTCTGAACCTCAGGCAGTAGAGGACTGGCTTGATGTAGTGTCCAGAGTCTTCTGTTTGGTCAGCACACCAACAGACCATATGGTGATCCTGGCAGCGAGCCTTCTGCAGGGCTCGGCAGGACGATGGTGGAGTTTGGTTATCCAGACCCACGACGAGGAGAATCTTGCGTGGTTAGATTTTGAATGTCTCTTCAGATATGAGTTTTCACTGGATACCCTAAGAGAGGTACGTATACAGAAGCTTCTTCAGCTCCTACAGGGAACCATGTCGGTGGCTGACTATTCATCGAGGTTTACCGACCTCTCACGGTACTCGATGGATATGTTCAGGAATCAATACTTCAGAGCTCGGACTTTTGAGCAGGGCTTGTACAGAGACATACGATCTAGCATCATCCCTATGAGCATTCCTACTTATGATGGGGTGCTCGAGCAGGATTTGGCGGTCGAGGGATTCTTGGCAGAGCAGAGATAGCCGACACTTGTCATTTGTGAGCGAGCTGGAGCAGAGACCTCGGTAGCAGGGAGCCGAAGTCAAGGACCCAGGCGTGGGAGACATTTTCAAAGGAGATCCTAGGATAGAGGATCTTCTGTACAGGGTTCTCAGGGTGCATCCAGCCAGTCTTGAGAGAGGTGATGCTACTATTGTGATGACAGTGGACATCTCACTTGAGATTGTCCGACCTGCCATACTAATGACATGGGAGAAGTGGATGGACCACCGAGGCAGAGGAAATGTGTGGATCAGACAGATCTGTGGGGCGGAGGATGTGGTAGAAGTGATGGGAGAGCAGTTGGAGTTGGTTGGCGTTTTGACCTTTTACCACCACCAACCCTAGGAGGTCCACCCGTGGATCAGGAAGATGGTGAACAGAGGTAGGGACAGTTGCAGGGAGTGGAGGCTTATGACCCAGGTACACCTGGAATGATTAGATGTTCAATCTATGTCTTTTTTACTTTGGTTGTTGTACTGATAGACACAGGTGATAGTCATTATTTTCTGACTACTTATATTGTTCGAGACCATGAGATTCCAGTTGAGCCGTTGACTCGACCCTTAATCTTTGAAACACTGACTAGAGAAGATTCAGATATCACACACCTTTACAGACAGCGTGACCTGTCCCTTAGAGGTGAGAATTTTGGTTGGAACCTCTTGGTGGTAGCTTCGAGGCCTTACAATGTCATTCTTGGTATGGATTGGATATCCTCAGTTCATGCCCAGATTGACAATTTTAGGCGAAGTTTGCGGTGTGTCCACATTGATGGAATGAGGTTCTCCTTCATCAGTGAAAAGGAAGCCTAGGCAGTACAGGATGGACTTATGCGTTGGAAAGTACAACCAATTTTTCATCAGTTGGCTAGCCTAGCCCTTGGCGCAGTAGATGTTATGAGTTTACAGTTTCCAGCAGTAGTGGCTGAGTATGAGGACGTCTTTTGGGAGGATGTCCCCGGGCTACCTCCCCATCGGGAGATAGATTTATGCATTGAGTTGCAACCTAGGACGATACCGATATCAGCATCAGCATATCGGATGGCGCTTGTAGAGCTTCGTGAGGTGAGAGTGCAGTTGGAAGACTTGCATATGAAGAGCTTCATGAGACCCAGTATTTCACCCTGGGCGGCTCTAGTTTTTTTTTCCAAGATGGCAGACGGGAGCTTGAGGCTGTTTGTGGATTACCAGTGCTTGAATCAGGAGAATGTGAAGAATTGGTATCCACTAGTGAGGATCAATGACCTCTTTGACCAATTAAGAGCGACATGATGGTTCTCGAAGGTTGATCTACAATCAGGCTATCACCTGTTGCGAGTACAAGATGGGGATATACTGAAGATGACTTTCATATGTTGCTACGGTCACTATGAGTACTTGGTGATGCCCTTCGGTGTGACGAACGCCCTGACAGTGTTTATGGGACTCATGAATCAGATCTTTCAGCCCTATCTAGACCAGTTCATAGTGGTCTTCATCGATGATATCCTGGTGTACTCTACGTCTGAGGAGGAGCCCCTTAGGCACCTGAGGATGGTTCTGAATACATTTAGAGAGCACCAATTGTATGGGAAACTCTCTAAGTGTCAATTTATAACATAGGAGGTCCACTTTCTGGGACATGTTATCTCAGTAGATGGTGTAGCAGTGGACCCAGCCAAGGTAGAGGTAGTGTTAGCATGAGAGACACCCCAGAGCATGAAAGAGGTGTAGAGTTTATTTGGGTTGGCAGGATACTATCAGAGATTCATTCTTGATTTCTCCAAGATTTCGACACCCATGACAGCTTTGAACCAAAAGGGGAAGCCTTTCATGTGGACCAAGAAATGTCAGCAGGCTTTTCAGCAGTTGAGACCGAGTCTGACGAGCGCCCTGATCTTGAGATTACCAGAGGAGGGTGTCGAGTATGTTGTGTTCTACGATGTGTTAGGAACCGGGATTGGTTGTGTCCTGATGCAGAGGCAAGAAGTTATTTCCTATGTCTCATGTCAGTTGAGGCCACATGAGCATAACTACACGACATTTGATCTTGAGTTGGAAGTAGTGGTCTTCACATTGAAGATGTGGCAACACTACCTGATGGGAGAGCGGTTTATCATCTACTCTAATCACAAGAGTCCCAGATATATCTTTTCTCAGAAGGATCTGAATTTGAGACAGAGGAGATGGATTTTGTTCCTCCAGTATGACGACTTTTAGATCATTTATACTCTTGGAAAGAGGAATGTTGTGACATATTCTCTTAGGAGGATATCTTGTTATCATTTTCTAGTTGAGGTGATGAGGAAGTTGGCCTCTTTACCATTATCCTTCTTGGATAGAGATGAGGTAGCTTACCTTAAGTTGATGGTTGTTAACCCTCCACTCTTATAGCGAGTCAGGGAAGCGCAGCTCGAGGATGCTAGCTACGAGACTTTACGTGCTCAGATATCCACAGGCGATGCTGCTGATGGATATTCAAAAGGTGGGGAGCACGTTGTTCTTTTCAAAGGGGCGCACAGTAGTACCAGTGACATTTCGGGAGGAGGTTATTAGGGAGTTCCATACATCTTTTTTGGTGGTGCATCCAGGCATGGTAAATATGTACCAGGACCTCCGACGTCAGTTCGGGTGTCCAGGAATGAAGAAGAGTGAGGCAGAGTTTGTTTCTCGATGCCTTACTTTTCAGCAAGAAAAGGATGAGCACCAGGTTCCAGCAGGGTTGACTCAGCCCCTTGAGGTGCTAGAGTGGAAATGGGGTGGGATATCCATGGACTTCATGATGGGTTTACCACATCCATCCATGGCACACAATGCCATATGGGTGATTGTTGACCAACTCACCAGGTCGACCCACTTCCTTGCCATACAAGAGCAGAGTTCAGTAGAGATCTTGGGACACCTCTACCTGTAGAAGATAGTTCAGCTTCATGGATTACCATCCATGATCTTCTCAGATCGTGATGCTCATTTCACATCCCATTTGTGGAAGGGATTGCAGGAAGCTTTTGGGACTTAGTTACGCTTGAGCACTGCGTTCCATCCTTAGACTGATGGTCAGACGGAGTGGAACATCCATGTTTTGTAGGATGTGCTACGAGCTTGCATACTTGATTTCAGTCGTAGCTGGTTGGATCACCTAACTCTGGTGGAATTTTTTTATAACAATAGTTATCATTACACTATTAGTATGGAACCATCTGAGGCTTTGTACGGGCGACCTTGCAGGTCACCACTTTGCTGGACTGACCTTGGAGAGTTAGCACTCATGGGCTCAAAGATGGTGCGAGCTACAATGGAGAAGGTGCAGGTCATCCAGGAGTGAATGAAGAATACACAAAGTCGGAAAAAGTCTTATGTTGACAGGAGACAGAGGCCCTGGGAGTTCGAGGAAGGGGACCATTTTTTCCTTCGAGTATCACCTCGATGGGGATTGCGAAGATTTGGCTGAGGTGCCAAGCTATCTCTGCAGTTCATTAGCCCTTTTCAAATTCTGAGTATAGTTGGCGAGGTGGCATACTGCTTGGCTCTACCTCCTCATATGGACCAAGTACACAATGTTTTCCATGTGTCGCTGCGATAGAGGTACGTGCATGACCCATCACACGTTATTGACTGGGGAAATCTGGAGATCGATGATGGAGTGACCTTTGATGAGTACCTAGTAGAGATCGAGGATTGATATGAGAAGATCCTTCGTGGGTGAGATATTCCCTTGGTGCATGTCTAGTGGTAGCATGAGAATCTCTAGAAGAGCATGTGGAAGCGGGAGGCTCAGATTCGTGTGCAATACCCACATCTTTTTTAGTAGCCTTTTTTGGATTTTCGGAGATGTAAATCCCTAAGGTTGGGGTGACATAATGTCCCAGATTATTTTTACATGTATTATTTTAACATTATATGGGAATTATTTCGAGACCAGGCTTTGAGAAGGCGTGCAGTTCCTAGGCTTGGTTATCCCGGAACAAATGTTTGAATTTAATTAAATAACTAAATTACCTGCACGTATGGTTTTCCTAAAAAAGTGGAATAACTCCTGAATAGGTGCTCGAATCGAAAATTAGAGGGCATCGTTACGTCCAGGGAAGCAGGTTTACCCTATGAGAGACCTAACATCGGAAGGCGCAGGTCGGTGGTGAAATCTAGTTTTTGGACGTAACTGTAATAAAATATTTAATAAAAATATTTTATTAAATCTTGTTACGGAAAATATCTCTTATCTTTTTCAATAGAGGCCTGTGAAGGGGTCCGGGGTTACAGACCTCATAACCCTAAAACCCCTGAAGCCTCTCAGAAAGCTCTGGAGGAAACCCCCAACGCGGTGACAATGTTCTTGATGAATTTCACCGACGATGACGACGCCACGACCAGATCTTCTCCAACGAATACCACGAGTCCAGGTAGGATGTTTTATTTTTGTTTTTCTTTCCCGTTCATGATTCCTATGACAAACGCTTACTAATACTCGAACAGATTAGCCAGTTGATCAATCATATTTGCGGGATGGTCTTTTTTTGCAGGGATTTTAGGGATTCGATTCTTGATGTTATTTTGGTTCATTAATCTTCTAACAGTGACGAACCAAGATCGACACAAACATCGATCTAGGTTCATCCCTCTCGATTTGTGGTTCCTTTCTTCCCCGATTTCTTGCGTTCTTTATGTGAGTTCTACGTGATCTTCACAGAGATATGAATGATGGATCATTGCGTATCCGTTTTGCAACGCAACGATCCCAAATTGAAGATCAGGCATCGGTACAACCCCACGAAGGTGAGACTGCGGTGGTGATGGACGGATCGAAACAGATCGGAAGATATCGTTCTTCGAATGATTTCTGCATGGACAACTAGAATCGGATTTCGGACCCGATCGAAGGCCTAAAACTCATGGATTTGGCATCACGACAATGAGGCAACCCCCGATCTTGAGTTTTTCATCCAACAAATCATGGAAATAGAAACCAGAAGATGGGCCGAGGTGCGGAGGAAGAAGACAGTTTCTGGAAATTTACCTACTACAAGACGTATAGAATCGGCTACACGGTGTGTGTTCATTAGTGGGCCACATTGAATGTACTTAGGGAGTACACAGACACGGGTTGGGTACACAACCAAAGACACGACATGTATACCCATCCCCGGCCAAACCCGGCCAGATAAACGGGATACCCCGTGTACTGGTACACCAGCAGGCGACACTAATAGAGACCATGTACGGGCACATGGTCAGCGTACACGGAGTGAACCCCAGATGCTCAGACACGACTTTTAATCCAAGTACAAGCTGTGTAGTGACTTTTTACATGAAAAGCCTAATGACACAGGCCGTTTACATGGGCATTACTCGAAGTCAAGGAACATGGTGTCTAACCATACTACACACCATGTAAGCTTTTTTACATGGCTTGAGCCAGTTGCCTTATGTGTCTTGGACTAGTTTCCTTAGGGTTTGTTCCCTTGGTCTTTCTCCTAAAGGTTTATTATATCATTTCCTATATACAGGAGTATGATCCCATCAACAAGACTTCTTGAATAGATTTTTTGGAATCCCCTCTGTGAGCCTTGGAGACAGATCATCTATTCCTTCCTAGTACCCTAGGTTGATTTCATCGTATCTATGTGAACAAATTTACCCGGGCGCTGATCCTCTGCTTAGAGGATTAGTTCTGACTGAGTTGTTGGAATCACCCCATGGCTATTGGTTGTGATCCTCATCTAAGCATCATATTTCTCAAGTACTTATGGAGTGTTTTCTCCTGGAACAAGTACTTCATATCTCTCTCTTCAGACCTCAAAATGTGTTCTCCTTGTAATGTGCCTAGTGGAATCTTCAAGCTGAATCATAATGGTGGTTTCATGGAAGTTGATTGTGTATAAGTATATCTAGATATTCTTGTTATATGTTCTGTAAACATATACTATGTAGAGCTGACTGTATCTCTCCTTTGTGGTATTTTCCCTTGTTGTATTCCTTTGTAGTTTCAGGGTGTTCAACTGGGTATTGTTATACTCACCCCTATAGGGGATTTGCCCGCATGTGTCGTATCTTGTGCAAACGAGTGAGCCTTTGACAGGATTCTTGGTGGACCAGGACCAGACGGTGCTCAGTGAGATAAGACAGGCCGAGGTGTGTTCCTACGACTACGGGTTGCAGTACCAGTACCTTTCGTTACAGGTTAGACTTTGTTACAGACTCTATTTTAGTGGATTTTACTTTTGGCCCAGGGTTTTATCTTACTGTACTATACTTTTGTGTCATACTATGTTGGATGGGATTTTAGTGTATACATGCATTTCCATTTTTAGAAGCTTTTACTTTTTCAGCTTTGTGGGCATAGAGATGTGTGTGCGTGTGTATAGGTTTATAGGAAATGCATCCCATGTTAGTAACATGCCTACTCGGTGCTAGTCACCAGCCCCTGGCCTATTGGAGGCGGGCTTGGGGAGTTGCAGCTCGGGCCCCACTGGGACGGGTCGTGACATCTCAGATTCTCAGTAAGGATAAAAATATACCAGAATCTTCCATAAATAATCATAAACATTTAAGGAATTTTATAAAACTCAAACAAAACCCTTTTAATCTTGAACTATAGCATAATATGGATAAGATAAAAATCAAATAAATTCCATTTACTTATTCCCATGGATATTATACTAGTCGAATAATCACATGCAATATCAATAGTCACTTTCATAATGATGGAATACATAATGCCAGAATTTCATAAGAACGTAGTCAAGGCCTTGTGTAAAGACTACAAATAAGATTTTTTCAAGGACTTATGTCAAAACACTAGGTTTTCTCATGAGACCTACTGATGCATCGAGGATCTATAGTGGTCTCCACCTGTCACATACTAAGTCCAATGCATTCCTCATACGAAAAAGTTTAAACATAACATAAACATTCGTATTAAAACTAGCATACAAAATGTCAATAATTTATCCATAAACCATGAATGGTTTAAAAATAACACATCCACATTCAAACATATCATAAAAACATAAATAAAATATGGAAGTTTTGTATCATAATAAATCAACTTCAAATAAGCTTAAAATCCATCAATGAGATGATGACATAGATGAAATCAAAACCTTTTTTTAGAGAAATATATATTTTTATTTTGAAATCATTTAAGAGTCACATAATTTATAAAGAAAACATTTAGTTTGAAAATATACATATAAACTTGTAAGGTAATCTTCGACGATGTTATAATGGTGTAAAATAACCACAATCGCCAAATAAGTTAAAAAAGACATTAATACCATAATTTTGTTAAAAAGGTTAAAAAATACCTGGTTTGGAAAACGGCGGAAAGATTCCTTTCGAACCATTTTATAAAATTTCAAACAAGGGTATAGATGACATTAAACCATAGTCAAGTAAATAGTAAAAAAAATTTGGAATAAATTTTAAAGAAACATGGATGTGGATGATAAAGAGGTCTTAGTAGATAATTACGTATAAACAACCTCAGATAATGAAGATATTGTTGAATTAACCCATAACATGTACTTTTCTTGGTCGAAGGTACGTTAACCTCTTTTATAATGGTGAAATATTTTTTATTAAATTATAAATGAATCATATACATTAATATGATATCATATATGATCTATTAACATTTTTTTGTTAATAATATCATAGTATTATTGTTGTTTCGGGTGTTAACAGATACGTTTTCATTAATAGTATTTATTATGTGAGTCATATTTGTTATGGATGGGATGTATATTACTCAAATATAAAATGATATCTAGTCTTTAAAAATTATTTTTAATCCTCTAATGAAAATTAGTCTTGAATGGATACGATGGGGAATGAATCATATCACGTTCATGGAGACGGTAATTCATATGTACACACGAGCGAAAATATCATTCTTTTGATATTAAAATAATATATAATTGGATGGAATATCATATATACAGGATAATTATCATGTTATATTTATTATTTACATAAATTACACATAATTATTATACCCATCCAAATAATAATGTATTAATAAATAACAATTACACCTCGATGAGGAGACGGTAAGCTGTACGTACGCACGTATGGTGACATGTCATTCAAAGGATGGATTGAATATTGAATTTGGTTGTAACATATTTATAATAAAATCAAATTATATAGAAGATACTATAGTTACTATTTTATAATGGAAACAACCAAGAAAACTGAAATGGAAGAAGAACGGAACTTGAAATAGGTGATGAAATATTTACCACTTCTTCGGGTTATTCCTTTGATTTGATCAAAAGGGACCCTTATGTTGGATTTATGACTAATGGAAGGCCACTAGGATGAAGGGAGGATAGCTGAGATGGTATTTGGGAAGTGGTACACCGTGAAAAATGGTTTTGAAGATGTGAATTAGAGGGAAGGGTGGGTGCCCTTTTATAAGGGAGGAGAGAGGCCCCTTAGGAAAAACAAGAAATATTATTTTATAATAAAATACTTTTCGGTTTCAAATGGATCCTAAATGGATTATTTAAAGGATGAGGTGGGTATGGGTAGAATACCACTCATCAAATTGGTTTTAGATAGGTTTGGATCACAATATAAACATTATCTTTTAGATTTAACTCTTAGTTAAACAGTTTTACATTTACCATGTCTCTTTGTATTTTTATATTATATGGTTAATAAACATACTATATACTTCGAAACGAACCCCTAGTAGTTCAATAATTATAAAAATATTAATATATATGTCTTTTTTCTGAACCTTAGATTTTTAGGAATAGAATATCAATTAATAATATAATATTTGTTTTAAAAACTCATTTATGACAACTTTGACACTATTTGGTATTTTGTTTTTGCTAAATTTATAACAACATTATTACTTCGATCAAAATTCATCTAACCACCCCTAATATTTCTTATTAACCAAGATAATTAGTGGAATTAATTAAATGTCTCAAATTACATTTATTTGGATATTTATAATATCAATTATTTTAATATTTTATTAATTATGTATTTACTTCATCATCATTGTATCATAAATAAATTAAATTATTTAATATATAAAAAATATAAATAAAATACCATTATTTATTAAATCATTTTATCTTTATAATGAATATTTATAGATGAATTTATCTTATGTATAACCCTATATTTAAAATGTTTTAGTTATTAAACTTTGATTTTTACTCTTTTAACTCTTCTTTGAATTAAATAATAATAAATGTCCTAATCTAAACCAAGTGGACCAAAGAGGTTCATATTTTATTCCTAAGGTTGTTTTTTATCGAATTATACTTATCCAATAGAATTAGGACATGTGTTAGGGAAATAATAATATCATTTTTACCCTTAATTACCCTATTTACTTTTAACCGTGGTAAATAAAAGTAAAAAAGTTACTATTCACCAAAAATTGTTTTTATCTTATTGAACCAAATTTTTCTTACTGATATAAACCATGTCTCTCAGATTTTTGAAATTTTAATCACATAAGCGGTAGAATTATGTTTTATTTGAATTTGAAAATTCTCCTAGGATGTGGGTAAAAGACGGTAAAATGTTCAATAAAATTTTTATATATCTAAAATTATTATAAACTGAATACAATGAATTACATTGATGTTATATAGGTATTATGTATCTAACTTGACCTAAAATAAATTTAAATAAAATAAATAATTATTTAAATAAAAATTCGGTTTTAAACTACAACTCGGTGATTTTTACTATTCATCAAAAATTGAAAGTTTTTAGAAAATTACCAAAAATTCACCCTTAGTTAATTTCGATATTCTGAATCCAAAAATGAAGTCCATTTTGAAAGATAAAATTTATAAAATTTCCAAAAGTGGGTATTACTATTCATAAATTCTAGTTTAATTGGTTGTGGTGTGTTAGAACTCGAAGTTGCGTACAACACACGCAACTATATTATTAAAAGAGAAGTGTACTATGGAAGCTTGGGGTGTTACATTATCCCCTCCTTCAAATAATTTCGTCCTTGAAATTTCTATAATATTACTGCATAAAAATACTTGGGTGGTTCTTCATCATATGCTCCACGGGATCCGACATTGCCTCTTCCATCTTATGGTTTCACCATAGAACTTTTACCAGAAAAGTCATCCGGTTTCTTAGCACTTGTTATATTATATCAAGAATCTTGACAGGATCTTCGCAGTAAGACAGATTGGGTTCCAGTTCTATGTCCTCATAGGTGAGTACATGCATTGGGCCATGCATGTATTTTCTCAACAGTGATACGTGAAATACATATTGAACTTTAGAGAGACATAGTGGCATTTCCAAATGGTAAGCTATAACCCCTATTCGTTCTAGAATTTTGAAAGGTCTGATGTACCTAGGACTCAATTTTCCATTCTTACCAAAATGTATAACACCCTTCCATGGAGATACCTTCAAGAAGACATGATATCCTACCTAAAATTTCAAATCCATCCTTTAGTTATCGGCATAGATCTTCAGCCTACTTTGGCTGCATTGATGTGGTTTTGGATTACCTTCACCTTTTCCATCATTTCCTCCACTCGTTCTGGTCCTACGAGTTTTCCTTTAACAATATAATCCCAACAGGTTGGTGTGTGATATCTCTTTCCATATAATTCCTCATATGGTGCCATCTGAATACATGAATGTAAGCTATTGTTATATGAAAATTCTACTAGAGGTAAATATTGATCCCACATACATTGAAAGTCAAGTGAGCATGATCTCAACATGTCGTCTATGGTTTGAATAGTCCATTTTGATTGTCTATCAGTTTGTGGGTGGTAGGAAGTGCTCAAACGAAGTTCAGTATCTAGGGATTTGTGAAGACTTTTCTAGAATCTTGATGTAAAACAGGGATCATGATCAGAAACAATCAATAGTGGTACTCCATGATGTCTTACAACTTCATTAATATACAGTTTTTCTAATCATTCAAGCAGTAAATCATCTCTTATAGAAAATAAATGTGCTGACTTGGTAAGACGATCAACAATCACCCATATTGCATTGTTCCTTCTAAGAGTCTTTGTTAGTCCCATGAAAAAGTTCATCTTGATGTCATCCCATTTACACTCAGGTATGGGAGGATGTTGCATGACTCCTCCAGGTCGTTGCCTTCCAGCTTCCACTTGTTCACAAACCATACATCATGACACAAAATCAGAAATCTCCCTCTTCATTTTCTCCCACCAAAAATGTTCCTTCAAATCTCTATACATTTTGGTGTTACCGGGGTGTATATAGAGATTGGAACTATGAGCATCATCCAAGAATTCCCTTTTTAGATCAGGTATATCGAGAACACAAAGTCTCTTCCAAAATTTCAAAATTCCATCTTCATACACAAATTTACTCAATCTACCATCATTCACAGCTTTAATCTTATTTTAAAACTCTTCATCATCGGTCTGAGAACTCTTTATCCTTTCTAGTAAAGATGATTTGGCAGCCATTTGAAAAAACATTGATGTTTCACCTTCCATGGTTATTCCCATATCCATCTTTACTAGATCCTTGTATATAGGATCTTTTTCCACTCTCATATTGTTCATAACTCAATGATCCTTTCTACTCAAAGCATATTCTGCCTTATTTTTCTTCTCTAGGTGGTAGTGTATAGTGCAATAATAATCCATGAGTAGTTCATACCATCTCTTTTTCATCATGTTAAGTTCTTTTATGTGAAAATATACTTCAAACTCTTGTGATCAGTACATATCTCACATTTTTCACCATAGATATAGTGTCTCCAAATCATCATAGAAAGGATTAAAGCTGATAACTCAAGATCATGAGTTGGATAGTTTTTCTCATTAATTTTTAGCTATCGTGAGGCATATGAAATAACCCTATCATTCTGCATAAGGACACTACCAAGTCCTTTCTTTGAAGCGTCACTATAAATAACAAACCCATCATTCCATGATGGTAGATTCAAGATAGGAGCATTAACTAATCTTCTTTTCAGTTCTTCAAAATATTCTTCCCACCCTTTTTTTCAAACAAATTTCAACCCTTTACGTGTTAGCTTGGTTAATGGGTTAGCCAATCGGGAAACATTCGGGACGAAATGCTGATGATAACCTACTAAACCAATAAAACTACGTACCTCAGTTATACTCTTCGGTGCTAGCCATTCTTGGATTGCTCTTATCTTAGATGGATCAAAAATGATTCCATACTTAGAGACGATATGGCCAAGAAAAGAAATCTATTGAAGCCAGAATTTACACTTGGTAATCTTCCAATATAATTCATGTCTTCTAAGAGCCTTCAAGATAATGCGCAACTGATTTTCATGATCTCTATAGCTTTTGATGTATACAAAGATATCATCAACAAATTCTACTACAAAGTCATCATGATATTCCTTGAAAACTCTATTCATTAGATCCATGAAAACAGAGGGGTCATTATGCAATCCAAAAGACATTACTATAAACTCGTAATGCCTGTACCTGGTTCGAAATGCTGTTTTTGGAATGTCTTCCTTCTTCAGACAGAATTGATGATATCTAGATAGAAGGTAAATCTTTGAAGTGTATTGAGCTCCATGAAGTTGGTATAATTAATCATCAATGTGAGGTAGGGGATGCTTGTTCTTTATTGTTATATAATTGATCTCCCTGTAGTCAATGAACAACCTCATAGATCCATATTTTTTCTTAACAAAAAGGACATGGTCTCCCCATGGAGAAACACTAGGGAGAATAAATCCATTATTACTCAATTCCTCTAGTAGTTTCTTTAGTTCCACTAATTCCATGGTGGCCATTATATAAGGGGTCTTCGATATGGGCCTTGAACCAGTAATTAAATCAATGGAAAACTAAATTTCTCATTCTGGAGGATGTCCAGGTAAATCTTCTGGAAACACATCTACATATTCTTTCTCAATAGGTATATCATCTATTTTAACATTCCTTTCCTCACCCATAGTTATTTCATTATATTCCTCCCCAATAATTGAATTTAGTTGAGCTACTAGGGGTGGATCTAGATAAGAATATGGTGATGATGATTCTACACTAAAGATAAGGTGTTCTTTATCATCATCATAAAAAATTGTATCCTCATTCTTCTTACACTAAATTTTCACATCATGGTTAGAAATCCAATCCATAATGAGGATTATATAAAATTTAATCAAGGTTATGACAATGAGATTAGAAGATAAAGAGAATTTATATGCAAAATGGGAACTAATTCACAAAACTTTGTTGTGATGATACTTCCCTTAGGAGTTCTGACTAACAACTCCCTTGTTAAATCAAATTGGAAATATCTAATTTTCATAGAAAACTGGGATGATATAAAACAATGTGATGATCCATAATCAAATGAATCATTTGTTAAACTTGAGGAAACAATTAAATTACCTACCACCATGTCTTTCAGAGCTTCTACCTTAGCAGTAGTGATAGAATAAGCATAGCCTTGATCCATTCGCCTTTTCTAAGATAAGTTCCCCTCACTCTTAGGACATTAATTTTCATAATTCCCTCTTTCTATAGAATTTTAGCATTCAACATTGACAAAATCATTCTTCCCCTTGCAATCACGTGCATGGTGGCCTTTTTCACCACACTTATAAGAGACTCCCATTCCTTTCAGGCAAGTACATGGGTGTTTCTTCCCACATTTACTGCATGATGGATATTAAACATTTCTCTTCTTCCCCTTATTTCCATTTCCAGAGTGTTCAATTGATCTCTTCTTCTCTTCCTTTACATTAAAGTCGACATACTTAGAGAATTATTTTTCTTTCTAGATAGAACATGAGACAATATCCTCATATGATGAGAAGGATTGTGAGACTAATGCACGATGGATAAATGGTTTTAACCCATCAAAGAAATGATATATCTTACTTATTGGGTTACAAATATAATCTGTATCATGCCTCTCTAACCTTGTAAAGTTATCCACATACATGGTGACATTCTCATCCTCCTTTTGCCTCAGACTCAGAAATTGGCTTTCCATATCTTCTCTATGGTTACAAGGAATGTAATTTTATACGAAAATCTCTTTAAACACCCTCCATTCCATATTTGATACTTCATCATATTCATATGTGTTTTGAATCAATGACCACCATTGATCAGCATCTCTAGTGAGGCGGTAAACTGCCATGACAACTTTTTTCTTTTCACTACTCCCCATTGCATGGAATATTTTCTTTAAGGAATTTATCCATTGATAAGATACTAATGGATTTGTACTCCCATTGAACGTTGGTGGTTTTTACCTCATGAAGCAATCTAACATTGATCCTCCATGCTGTGGATCAGGGTGCTCCATACAGGTAAGGTTATTATTCATAACCTGAGTGTGTTGTCCCAATATAGTGATATGCTAATCAATAGAATTTGTATCAATAGCTCCACTATAATTATCTTGAGTTGGAGGGAAATCTCTACATGGAGTTCGTGCATTGATATGGTTTACATTCCTTCCACTAGGGACATTTATAAATAATGGAATAAACTAGATTAGTTTATGAATCGAAATACATAATTCTAAACTCGTAAGACACTTAACATAAATTAAACAGTTTATGGATATAATCCATAATCATAATTTTTTTTTTTGAGGAAATATATACTCATAAACCCTTCATAATGGATTGTAAAGAAAATGATAATTATCCTAAGAATATCCCTTGGGGGTGTCATAACCAAGAGCGCATTAAGGCCCGTTTTCGTGCACCAGTTCCCATTCAAGTCTAGATCTAAGTAGTGTTTTTGGGTTTTACCCCTAGGTACATCTATGCAAGAGATTCCTCTACCTACTCATATCCAGATAGAGATGTATTTATTGGAAAACTTACAGAATCTCTACAATTCCAAAATTATAGTAAGTTCTTCTATAAAAATCCTGAAAGTCTATCTTAGGGAAATGTGCTCTAATTAGAGTTTATCTAAATCAAGATTCCAAGGTTTGTACTAAATATTCTTTAATACCAACTCTAACACCCTGAACCTAGTTACCCAGATTCAGTGCATTATTATGTTCCATTGGATTGATCACAAATGATCAAGTCTCGAAAGACCGATTAGTTTAGTAGCCTTGGAAGTACTAGTTACATTCATAAGGTTTACATTACATCATAAAAAGGAAAACTACAACAACATTGTTTCCATAGACAACACTGAGATCCCATAGACTATCTGTACAGGATAGTCATAATATACTTCTTCACATCCTGGGAAAAATAAAACATAGAAAGGGGTTAGCTAAGATGCTCGGTAAGGTTAAAAATATAGCGGAAGCATTCATAAATAAGCATAAACATTTAAGGAAATGTATAAAACTAAATCAACATCCTATTAAACATGAAATTCAGAAAAGTATGGCAATGATAAAAATAAAATAAATTCTATTTACTTATTCACATTGATATTATACTAGTCAAATAATCACATGCAATATCAATAGCCACTTTCATAATGATGGAATGCATAATACAAGACATTCATAACCACGTAGTCAAGGACTTGTTCCAAGACTACAAATAAGATTTTGTCATGGAATTTTTCCAAGACACTAGTTTGTCACATGAGACTTATCAATGCATAGTGGAGCTATATCAGGCTCCACCCATCACTTACTAAGTCCAAATCATTTTTCATACGAAAAGGTTTAAATATATCATAAATATTCGTATTAAAACTAGCATACAAAAGTCAATACTTTATCCATAAACCATGAATGGTATAAAAATAACACATCCATAATCAAACATATCACAAAACCTTCAATACAATATGGAAGTTTTGTATCAAATTAAATAAACTTCAAATAAGCTTATAATCCATCAAAGGATGTTGAAATAGATGAAATCAAATCCCTTTTTGAGAGAAATATCCCTTTCTATTTTGAAATCATTTAAGAGTCACATAATTTATAGAGAAAAAATTTATTTTGAAAATATTCATATAATCTTGTAAGGAAAGCTTCAATGATGTTATTATGGGGGAAATTAGTCGTACCCACTGTATAAGTTAAAAAAGACATTCATACCTTAATTTTGTCGAAAAGGTTAAAAATTAACTTGTTTGGAAAACGAAGGAAAGATTCCTTTCAAACCATTTAAAAAAAAACCAAACATGGGTATAAATTACTTAATCCCATATTCTAGTTCATAAGAAAATGTTTTGGAATACATTATTATGAAACAAGGATGTGGATGATAAAGAGGTCCCATTTGGTAATTACATATAAACAACCTCGGATAATGAAGAGATTATAGAATTAACCCTATCCTTGTACTTTTCCTTGGTTGAGGGTAGGTTTCCTCCTGTATAATGGTGAAATAATTGTTATTAAATTATACAAGAATCATATGCATTAATATGATATCATATATGATCTTTTAACATTGCTTTGTTAATAATAGCTTAGTATTATCGTTGTTTCGGGTGTTAACGGATTCGTTTTCCATTATATTATTTGTTATATCAGTCATATGTGTTATGGATGGGATGTATTGGATCAATATATATAATGATATCATGTATTTAAATAATATTTTTAATCATCTAATGAATATTAGTCTTTAATGGATAATATGGGGAATGAATCTCATCGCGTATGTGGAGACGGTAATCCGTACGTACGCATGGGTGACAATATCATTATTTTGATATTAAAATAATATATAATTGGATTGTATATCATATAAAAAAATCAATACCATGTTATATTTATTATTTACATAAATTCACATCATTATTATACCCATCCAAATAATAATGTATTGAATAACAATTACACCACGACGTAGAGACGGTAAGTCATACGTACGCATGTATGGTGACATGTTATTCAAAGGGTGGATAGAATAATGAATTTGGTTGTACCTTATTTATAATAACATCACAGTTTATGGAGGATACTGTATTTAGTATTTTATAATGGAAACAACAAAACAATAGGAAGTGTAAGAAGAAAGGAACTACAAAGAGGTGATAAAATATTTACCTCTTCTTTGGGTTCTTCTTATTGATTTGATCAATAGGGATTCATAGGTTCAATTTATGATTAAATTAAGTCCTCTAGTATTAATGTAGCATATTTTAGAGGGTATTTGGGCCAAGTTTTTGTGAGAAAAATGTCTTTGAAGGTGTGAATTAGAGAGAAGGGGGAGTGCCCTTTTATAAGAGGGGTAAGGAGCACCTTAGGAAAAGCTAGAAATATTATTTTATAATAAAATAATTTTTGGTTTCTAATTGATCAAAAATGGATTATTTTAAGTCTAAGGTGGGGATGGGTCTAAAAACACTCAACCAATAGGTTTTAGAGTGGTTTGTGTTACTATTATAACTTTATGTTTTAGATTTAACTCTTAGTTAAATAGTTTGACATTTACCATGTCTCATTGTATTATTATATTATATGGTTAATAAACTTATTATATACTACCAAGAGAACCCCAAGTGGTTCATTACTGATACACCTATAATTATATAAGTCTTTTGTCTGATCCTTATATTTTTAGGAATAGAATATCAAAGTAATAATATAATATTTGTTTTAAAAACTATTTTATGTCGATATAACACTATTTGGTATTTTGTTTTTTCTAAATTCAAAAAAGCATTATTACTTTGAAAAAAATTCATATAAATAACCCTAATATGTCATATTAACCGTGAAAATTATTGTAATTCATAAAAATTCTCAAATAAAATTTATTTGGATATTTATAATACCAATTATTTTAATATTTCATTAATTAAGTAATTAATGTATCATCATTGTGTCAAAAATAAATTATATTATTTAATGTCTAAAAAGTGTAAATAAAATACCATTATGTAAGAAATCATTTTAGATTCCTAATGAAAATTTATAGTCGAATTTATCTTATGTATTCCCATATACTAAAAATTGTTTAGTTATAAACATTGATTTTAACTCTTTTAACTATTCTTTGAATTAAATAATAAAAAATGTCTAAATCAAATCCATGTGGACCAAAGAGGATCATATTTTATTCCTAAGGTTATTTTTGTTCTAATTATACTTATCCAATAGAATTAAGACTTGTGTTAGGGTAAGAATAATATCATTTTTACCCTTAATTACCCTATTTACTTTTAACCGTGGTAAATAAAAGTAAAAAGTTACTATTCAAAGAAAATTATTTTCACCTTATTGAACTAAATTTTTCTTACAGATATCAACCGTGTCTCTCAGATTCTTCGAATTTCACTCACAGAATTGGTAAAATTATGTTTTACGCGAATTTTCAAATTCTCCAAGTAGGTGGGTAAAAGACGGTGAAAAGTTCAATAAAATTGTATATATCTAAAATTATTATAAACTGACTCCAATGAATTAAATAGAACATATATAGGTATTATTTATCTATTTTTACCTAAAATAAATTTAAATAATGTAAATAATTATTTAAATAATGATTCATTTTTAAACTATAACTAATTGTTTTTCACTATTAATCAAAAATTGAAATTTTTCAGAAAAATACAAAAAATTAAACCTAATCTAATTTCGATATTCCAAATCCAAAAATGAAGTCCATTTTAAAATATAAAATTTAGAAAATTTCAAAAAGTATGTATTACTATTCATAATGGCAATTTTGATTGGTTGTGGTGTGTTAGAACTCGATGTTGCATACAACACATGCTACTATATTATTCAAAGAGAAGCGTATCGTGGAAGCATAGGGTGTTATGGAAGATCTTAATGTCATGTAGAGAAGATTTTAACCTTTTGATTTAATATTTGGTATGAGGAAAAAAAAATTCATGCAGTTTAACATCATGTGACAAGGACAAATGAGGTCATGTAGTTTAACATCAAACGACAAGGACAAAAATTCTACACATTTTATCGTCATGCAGCATGAATGCTTATGGTTGTTATGAAGTTTAATATATTGAAACTAGAACATTGTATTGTGTAGTTATAAGTCTTGTAGTAAGGACTTTAGGGCGGTGCAGTTTTCAGTCTTGTAGGGAGGATGATGTTTAGATTTACATAATGTATTTCTTCAAGAATCACTCATTGGTTGGAGTTGAAATAAGATCTCCATCAATTAAGATTATGACATAAGCTCCATCGGAGTAGACCTTATATATGGAAGAAGGTCCTTCAACCATTGTCTCATGCTTTGGAGGATTCATTTCGGGTATCATTTTAGTCTTGAGGACCAATACCAATTCTCATTAAATAACTGAAAGGAGGAGAACATTCATGTTTAAAGCCCGTGCTATTCTGTTTGGATGGACTTCAAAATGATGAAAAGTATACAATAATTTTCCATTTAATCATTCCATCTCATTAAACTTTTTCTAAGACTTCTAATCTATATACAATTGATCACAAATTACAACTCTGAGTGATGGAAATTTCATTTCAATTGGCATGACTACTTCGGTACCATACACCAATGAATAAGGGGTTTCCAGGGTGGCAGTACAGGTAGTTGTCCAATAATCCTATAAAGCATGCAGATGTTTATCAGCCCATGATTTCTTATCTTTATCAACTATATTCTGGACTATATTTTATAAGGTCTTTTTAAAGCCTCTATCTTTCCATTGGTCACCGCATGATAGCAAGATGAATGGTTGCACTTGATATTGTGCTCCTGATATAACATTTTTACCTCAACAGAAAAATTGGTTCCATTTTCCATTAATATAGTATATGGAACTCCAAATCATGTGATGATGTTAGTTTTTATAAAACTAATAATGTTCTTGGCTCCATCTTCATTGATAGAATTGCCTCATCCAATTTATAAATGAAGTCAGTAGCAATAATAATACATTTTGAAGTGCTTAGTCATAGCTAAAAAATAATGTCCTACTACATCCATTCCCCATATAGAAAATAGGCATGAATATTTACCTGTATATAAAAACTCCTGGGGATGATGAATGAAGTTTTCATGCATTTTAAAGGGATGAAATTTCTTATTCAAATCTATGAAATCCTATGGCATTGAAAGGGAAAAAGTATCCAAGCATTCAGATTTGATCAGAAAGCCTATGCCCAGACTGGTGAGCACCACAAGCTCCTGAATATACTTCTTTCATGATTGTTGTAGTTTATTCTCCACCAATAAATCTAAATATGATTCCATCAAATCCTCATTTATAATGGATCTTATGATGATTTTGACTATCAAAAGGAGTAAAATTTTCAACTTGTGATCGGATCTATTATTTTTCATCCCTATATGGTATAAGTGCTAAATTTTGATGATATTCCATAATGGGTGTTCTTTATCCCATTGTATGACCGAACAGCTAAAAAATATGGCTAATTTCATTAATTTCCTCCATTCTGGTTTGAACAAAATGTGAGACCATACGAAGATGAGCTATGCATATGATAGTCTCATCTTGATTTGGATCTTCCATGGATATATTTGTATTATCCAGTGCATTAGATTAGGTATTTTTTGATCATGGGACATAAGAAAATGTCGGCTATTAGAGAAATTCAGCCATTAACCCTTGGACATAATCACATGGAAGGATTAACTCTTATTTTCTGTTAGAATATTTTCCATTGATCAGTTTGATTACCAATTTTAAATCACCTTTCACTTTCAAGTGACTCACTTGCACCTAAAGTGCCAACTCCATGCCTTCAATGAGAGATTGATAATCCGCTTCATTGTTGGCACCACCTTCTGAAAATAGGAAGGAATAAGGCAACACAGTCTTTTTTAGGGAAATAAGGACAATTCCTAATCCAACATTGTTGACTTTAGGGTTTCCATTATCTTTCCTTTTCGACTTCTATAGGAACCATAAATTTATATTTCATATGTTTGGGAATTATATTGAATAGAGAATAAATCATCATAAGGACGATCAGTATTCAATGATGTATCTTCGGCAGATGGATGTTCAGCAAGGAATTCAGAAAGATCTTGGCCTTTTATTTCCTTTTGGGGCATAAAATAGATATCAAACTATTGCAAAATAACTTGTCACATTTCTAGATGCCCTGTAAGAATAGGAAAACTGAGGATAAATTTGAGCGGGTAATTGTGAGATACAAATTGGACCTCATGATGTTGCAGGCAGTGCCTCAATTTCTGAACTGCAACAATTAATACCTAGAAGCACTTTTCAATACTTGAATATCAGGTTTCTACATCAATCATAGTAAAGGTTGTTTTCATTCCCAAAATCATTCTTTTGTGAAATGAAGGAAAACAATGATCGGTCTAAAGCTATCACATAGATAACAAGTGCTCTTCCTTCAATAGGTTGAATTAATACTAGTTGACTCAAGAGATATTTTTCATGAGGGTATCAAATGATACATAGAAGTATTCATTCCATTGGTAGGTAACTTCCTTCTTCATTAATCCGGGTAAGGGAAAACACATTCCTACCAAATTGGTGATAAAGTGCCGAATATAGGCCATGTTTCCTTGGATTCCTCTTAATTAATTAAAATTTTGATGAGGTTACATGAAAATTATTGATATATTTTTCTTAGGAACAATTTTGATTCCACGATGGAGTATAATGAAGCCTAAGAACATTTCTGAGGTTACCTTGAAAGCACATTTCAAGGGGTTAATCTTCAAACTATGTTGCTAAAGATAATTGAATATGGTCTCCAAATTAGACAGGTGATTGGATGTTTTTCGAGATTTTACCACCAAATCATCCAAATAAAATTCAAAAAATTTCCCTTAGAAGGGTTTGAAGATATGGTGCATGGAACAATGATATGTTTTACTTGCATTCATTAAGCCAGAGTCCATTACCTGATAGCAAAACACACCTTGAGGGGGTCTTAAGGATGTAGATTCTTTATCCTCTAGGGCCATACAGATTTGATTATACCTAGTGTAGTCATCCATGAAGGAAATAGTTTCATAGCCAGTTGTAGCAACAATTAAAAGCATTGTGATCGGAACTGGAAAATCATCTTGTTGAAAATACTAGTTAAGATCTCTGAAATCAATAAATACCTTGATTTTCCCATTCTTCTTTTTCACTAGGACAATGTTTTCTATCCATTTTGGATATTGAACTTTCCTGACAATGTATTCCATTATAATATTATAAATTCTACTTCAATTTTAGAAGCATGAGTTGGGTGTGTTCTTCTTTTTTCCTACATGAATCTACGATGTTTTTCAAGGAACACCAAATGATGAGTGGATACATTGGGATTAAGACCTATAATTTCTACATAATTCCAAGGAAATATATCTTGATGATGCTTTTAAAATGAACTATAAACTGCTTCCTCTTCAGAAGTCATGGCCACACTAATTAGAGTGGGTGTGGATCTTATTCTTTGTGCAGATTTATTAATCTGAGCTCATCCACAGTGGTAGAGACACCTTCCACAAATGTTGGGGGAGCATCATTGATGTCTTCCTCTTATTCTTCATTATGTGTTTCTTCTTCTGTTTCTACTTGTGTAGTTGATGATGAAGAAAAACTTTTAGAGTTATGAGAGGAGTTAGTATTTGAACCTTCAGAAGAAGAGACCACTATTTCTAGCCCTATGGATGATGAAAGCTCTTTCGGGGGTAATAAATATGAGATTATGGATTGCAAATCAGCATCATTATCTTCCTCTATAATTTCCACAACTTCTTCTTTTCATATTGGTGAAGTAGAGACTTGTTATAGTTCAGTGGATGAAATGAATACATCTCCATTTAAGCTTCCATCATAGCTTAATAAATCAACAATTTCTCCCATTCTATTAGGCTCAATTTCCACAATTTACAATATGGATGTTACGGGATAAATGCTTGGATTTAGGTTTACCTTTTCAATTTGGTTAATAGGTAACACATAATCTATAATCAAAATTATGAATGGGTTTGCTGGGATCTTATTTAGTCCATCTAGAGCATTAACTCTGGTTATCTCCTTTGTCATGGATCTCGTTTCCTTTGTGTGATATAAGTCTACCTCAATGTAGTGATATTAATATGTTTTAAAAAATTCCTTGTCACCATACAATGTCTCGATTTGACCATTGAAATAGTACTTAAGACATTGGTGGTACGACGAAGGTATGGCCGCATGTTGATATAGCCAAGGCCTTCCAAGAAGAACATTGAAGGATGTGTCAAATGAACAACAATGAAATCTGAATTAGATATAAGAACTCCTAATTGAGTTCTGAGCGTAATCTCACCCAGAGATTCTTTCTCATTCTTTTCTTATCCTAGAAACATTAAAGTAAATGGAGATAAGTCAAATTCAATCAGGCCTAATTGTTGAAGTGTAGGAACTAGAATGTGGTTGACTCTAGAGCCATTATCAATGAAGTCTAGTAAGATTTTTATTTCATTGTCCTTGAAAGATAGATACAAGAGTCTATATATCCATTCACAACATCATGTTCATATTAATTAGTAAAAGATATGACTGCTTGACATTCATCAGGATCATTTTCTATATGGTAAACATCAGTAGTAGAAACTTCAGTTTCAAATTCTATGGACTTAAAAAACCTCAATATGTTCTTCTTGATGATATTTTAACAGACTAGAGGAATCCCAAATTGACATCTTGGTTGGTACAAGGCCCAATTATTTCAAAACATCATACTTTTGGTCCAATGGTTTGTGTTTCCAAGAATGGAGATGCGGTTTTTTAGGTGCCTTAGAAGTTGATACATCTGGAGTAAATATACCCTATGTCATAGATGAAGTTTGAAATACACCTGGATTTGGTAGATTAGACTAACTAGGTCGATTTAAATGCCGAGAGGTAGATTGTGTGACTTCTAATCAGTCCTCCAAAATAATCATGTTTGGACCAAACTTTTCTTGCATGGAAGAGTCTCCTTGTTCTTATTGATCCCACTGAAGGGCTCTTCCACGAGTTTCTGTTGCATATATAGTTTGAGCATGGATAGAGTTAAAATAATGGCTTCTAGAATATCCATGTCTTCCCCTATATCGTCATCCTAGTCCTCTTTCTTTGGTTCCCCAATTTGGTATAAGGAATTCCAGATCATTATAATCTGAATCACTATTGTCATAAGGATCTGTTTTGTGGATGATGTTGACAGAACCAAAGATAAATTATTCATCTGGTGAATATTTTTTCTTATAGGTTGGTTCATGTTTTGACATTTGACGGGGTGGTGCCCTTACTTTTGAAGCAGATGGTAAGAAATCTACAAGGGTCAAGGAGAACTATGTACATAACATGAGCTTTTCTTCTTTCTGACTGCTCTTTATCTTTCGGATCATGTTGCTTCATTGTGGATGGACCTTTTGATGAAGATGGATTTGTTGTGGCAGAATTGGCGGAAGACATAATCAGTTTTCTCAATTGTGTTTTAAGATTTTTATGAGTTCATTTGATGATTTTCCGAATCATCCAATCATCATATTTCTGAATATTTTTACATTTTACATCCTTCCATTCACTTTCTTCCTCGGGATCAGTTGGAGTATCACATGCTAATTGAGCTGACGAAATTTCCAATTTCACTTGTCTTGAGTCTACCATTTTTTGTAGGATATCCATGAAAACAAAAAACCTTTGAATGGGATGCCCCAAAATCTAGTTAAAGGGACAATAATTTGGAATATTTTAATCTCCTTAATTGTTTGTTTTCTTCAGCCTTGGAAACTAAACCAAATTGTTTTATATTGTTGAGATGAAGTAACTGGGAACTTGTTCATTCTGTAAGGAGTAAACATTCTCCTGAAATAGTTTTCTCCTTTGATCTCTTTGATCATCTTGATGAAGCGGTCATTGCTGCTGATTCTCTAGAGGCAGATCCCTTTTATACGATGAAGGTTTGATGAGTAACCAAGTACAAGTTATTACATTAATGTAATGGTAGAAGCCTATTATTTCTGTGTTCTCTTTCCCATAACTGATGGAATTAAATGTGTTTTAGCCTTTGTTTCTATAATAGAATCTTCTATCTATTGATAAATTCAAGTAAGGTATCAAAACCGTCTTGTGTATTTTATAGGGATCAGTGTAGTGCATAACGCATCATGTTGAATTGCCACACAAATTGGTCTCAACTCTTCTTTAGGAAGTTCCATACATAAGGAATATGTTAATCCGTTACATTGAGCAATAAAATATGAAACTATTTCATTATCACTTTGTTTGTAATTGGTGAGATCAAAAACTGTCATCTTCTATAGAATTGAGATAAATTTATGAAATAATGTATTATTGAGATATTTCTATCCATTAATTGATTGAGATTGTAAACTTTTATACCAGACAAATTTTGGTCCCTGTAATGACTACACAAAACACCTGAGTTTTACTACATCTTTTCTTTAGGAGTTCCATTAATGGGATCACAATGAGAAACGAAATGTGTTAAGTGTTGTTCTGGATCTTTGGAACCATTAATGATTGAAAACATGGTATCCACAAAATTTGATGTGGGGGGAATCATGTCCACCCATTCAGGGTAAGCTTTCTTTTACAGATGAACTGGCGCACACCATTATTCCATTGCTTCCAATCGAGTTGTTAATGCGTCAATTGTGTTTATAAGCATTTGGGGAATTTCCAGATGATCTAGAACATGGGAAGGTGCAACAAATGGAGCTTGAGCTGGTGCAATGGCTAGGAAACCCACTAGTGATAATGTTGGTATTTTCCTTGGATAACCCACGAGAATTGGCTTATCAGGATGTGTTTGATCCTATATTGGTTGTGTACCCAATGAAGGGAATTCATTATCTGCATTTGTAGTTACCAAAAATCATCTTCACTAATGAGATCCTATATGATTTTCTTGTTGAGGATCTTCCTGAAAAGTACATCTAGCAAAAATTCTGCTTTGAAGTAACTTTGTATTGAGACTTTTCAACTCATTCATCTCCTCTTCTTGATGTGAAAATCTGTCTTCAAGTGAATGAGATTTTCATTCTCCAGTGGAAAAGTGACATGAAATTTAACTATTACATTTCCCCTTGTTAGTTGCCTTTATGAGGGGTGGGAGTTGGTTATTTGAAGGCATACCAAGATTATAGTTAAGCCTCTGATTTCGGGTACGTACACCTACTTCGTTTTCTTCAATGTGTACCATATTATGGATATAAACATCATCTTTCATGTCCCCTGAACTAGAATATTTTTCTAGAGGATCTTCTATAATGGTTTTAATTAAATTTAATGGCGCATAATGCATTAACATCATTCTTTCAGTATATTTGTAAGATCATCTCCCTTTGTATCTTCCATGAGACTATGATATCCTATTTTATGGATTCTAGAGAGAGTTTTGATGGATATTAACTCAACTGGAATCCATGGATAGTTTAGTTGTGTGCTCTCTTTGTGGTTTCATCTGTAATCGAGATAAAACAATCTTTCGATGAGAAGGGGATTATAGATTTATAAAATCCCGCAGCCCTGTAGGCTCGGGTTGTTTCTGTTATTCTTCTTCACACCTTGGATCTCTGTTTAATAAATGTGTAGGTTTAATTAAATAATCCCCTATCCCTACAAGCTGGTGTGGTTCTTGAACTACTATAGCATAGATTCGTGTTGCTGCTCTTCTAATTTTGTGAATTTTGGTTTATACATTAGTTTGGTACATTATCTAACAACCACTCAAATCACATGTTTCAGAAGATCGCTATGCTATTTTTGAAATTTTTGTCTTCTGATGGATGACATCCCCTAAGTGTGATGCCTACTTAGGATTCTCAAATGCTTGATGTAAGTGTAACTCAACGACATCTTTTCTTTGTGCCTGACCCTAATGAGAGCTAGTCAAGGCCTATTCATGAGCATACATTTGATTATATACAAAATCTATTGATTGTATCCATCCATGGGAAATAACATTTCATGAGACCACATTTTTCATGCTTTTTGATTCAAGAGTGTAGTTTAATGCAATCATCCATGTGAACCCCATCCTCTGATAGGATCACCAGATGGGGAATCCGAAATTAATTGGTGTATCATCTTTTGAACATTGAGGAATGCATATGTTGAAGGGTTCCCTATAGCATTTCAACCATTGGATGTTGGGAAAATGAGAGAGATACCAAGTCAATTTGGCATTGTAACCCTTCTATTAAATTTACACGATTTTGATAATCATCATATGGTAATACATTGTTTTTCAAATGTTGATGAGTCTTCCATTAGTTATGGAAGAAATCATGAATGAGATCTTCTTCCATTAATTCTGAAATGTTAAACTGGGAATTTTTCAAAGGCCAGAACATGACTAGTATTTCTCCTATAGCCAATTGTTTTCTCATTTTTAACATATCGTCGTCATCTTTTTCTAGAGGTTTCTCCACCTGGTCTAACCAAAGTGGATGCTCTGTATAAGAAGACAAATGACCCAAGGGGGTTACAGAGAATGACTTCTCCCTTAAGATTTCTTCTGACTGAGAAAGTATTTCACTCTTCAATGACTATGCATCATACATGACTGGATTTGTGATTGAATGAATCTCAAGATAGGAGGGCCTTCTCATCGCTACATTTTCAATTATAGAATTATCTTAACAATGAGAAATACAACTGTAGAGATGAGTTTCTCAGTGAATGACATCATGGGGAGGAACCCCATGGAGGATTTCAACAAGGGATAAATCCTCTTTCTATATGGTCTTCTAGACACAATGAGGATTTTCTGTCTCTCATACATAGATATAATTTATGAATTGACCGAATTATCATGAATAAATCCTTCATGATAATGTTTCCGATGGGGAACATCAGAATTAATGCTAACACTCCCATAATTTGGTAATGAGAGGTTAGGATCTTGTGCTACAATAGATACATGTCTGAGGGATTCAAGAACTCCATAATTAAAAGGATCCAAATTGTAGTTTCACTATTGATTTTACAACCATTTTTGGTGAGACTTGTTCATTATTGTTATCCTAAACATAGTTGTGGGCACTTATTGGGAGAAGTGGTTATAATGGGTAGGTGTATGTGCCTACCTTTGAGCGTCCACTAGAATAGACTGGTTACCACCAATTGGATAGGGTGCATGTTCCTGAACCTATTATCTATATGATATGGGGGAGTATGTCCCATGAACCTCATGGTCTGGAACAGAGGTGTGTATCTTCTTTGGGATGGAATTTCGATGAGTCATCGCATGAAATTGGGACAAATTTGTGAGTCTGTTCCCCTAGTAATGTTGAAGTAGTTGTTATAATATCATGGCTTGCTTCCAGAATATGGGAAGGAATTTGTGTCTTCCGATTCACCATTAATAAGATATGTTTGATGACTTCAGCAACTGGAATGAGAATATACATCCATTCTATATTTGGAGTAGATGTTTGTTCCTGGTCCTATCCTCCTTTTCCTATCAATGGGAATTGACAATACTAATGCATAGGGGGCATAGATTTGGGTGTGCCCAAAATTTTTCATCAGAGCTTTCCGACTAACTTCTCCAGGTACTTCCAAATAAGACTATTGGCAGGCTTGATGAACGCTGGAAAGTGAACGTGAATGCAGGCTATTTCCCATCAAGTGTTATTGATGTACTTCCTTAAATACTGGAATAAGAGACTATTGGTAGAATTGGTGGTTGTAAGTAGGTGTATGTGCCTATTCATAGTACTCAACTGGATTTATCTGGTGGGATTGGTGGGTTTCTTCTAGACAAGTCTGTTGGGCAACAAAATTAAGATGGATAGGTGTATGTGCCTTCTCATTGTTTTCCATCATGTTAATTTGATAAAATTCTCTAGAGGGGGAAGCGGTAAGAACCTTGTCCTTATTAACTAGATGTTATCCTCAATGATTCTTCTTGCATAATTTGGTATTTGAAACCTAGGCCAAAAATCTAGAGGCAACTCCCCCATCATGTTGGGGGTTCACTACCATGCAATTAAGATAGTAGTGATTTTTATTGGGAGTCCTCAAGATGGACCGCTCCATCCTTAAATTGATACCCTGAGTGACCTCTTGATCTACCTCCCTGTAGTACAGGAGGAACTAGTTGTTTCATTCTAGGGATGAAGACCTGAAATAGTTGTAAATGTTGGTGGGGAATATCTTCTTCTTGATCATTGGTCGATGTTGTCCAGATGATCGAGAATTGTAATTGACCTAGAGGGCATGTTGGGTAGTCTCCAAAGTTGGGATTGTACCATACAAACAATACTCCTTTACCAACACGTTGGAGACCCAATGATGAAGACGTTGGGTGGGTGATAACGTCCTTCCCATGGATGAGGATCCAACATGAGGAGTAGTCTTGATGTTCACTAATATCATCTTGAAGAAATCAATTTTAGACTAAAGGGAGTTCTGAGGAAAACAGATAAAACAATAATAAACTCCATTTAAGTGATATATTTTAGACGGATACATGCATGATTTATTCCTTCATCTGGAATTCCATTATCAATTGATAGGGGCCCGATAAATGGGTAACATTATTAACTTGGTTAAGGAATCACATCGGGTTCACCATTTTTGTTTCGTAGTTCCTTGAAACATGTGTTTTAGTTTTAAGAATCACTACTTCTAGGTGGTTTCCATTGGATTTATTCATGGAACTGGAAACTTCCAACAGTTCTTTATCTAAAGGGTACCTTCTTTCCATAGGCAGGAGTTTATTAAATTTGAACTTTACGATGCATATGAACATGCATTGGTCAAGGGGATGGAAGGTCGGACTCATCACACCATTTTGGGGGGAATTATTGTCAAATATAGGAGTCTATTTATAAATCTAAGATATTTTCATTAATCCTTATTAATTAACCAAGTAAAACATATGTTTCCCTTATAATTTTCTATCACTTATTAATAAGTCTAAATATTATAAACATCCATATGTATTCAAGGCTCTTCATTAATGGATATATCCGTATGTATTTCAGATTCTCCATCAATGGTATACTCTAATATTATATATAGAGATTATTTTTATCATCTTTATAATGATACTGGTTTTTAAGCCACTCAGTGGGACCGTCTTGATTTTATTGTCATCCAGGTAGACGAAGGATTGTTTTGATATTGGGATCATACTAATGAAATGGTTTACCTACGAATCCTTTTAAAAGAATCAGAACCCTTGTAGATTGGTTCCACTTAATAGGACACATCATACTTTTTACGGTCTTGTGATAAGGACCTAACCGTACAATTTAGTGTTATAGAGTAATGAAATATAAGTGAATGGTGCTTAGTCAAGGTCTGGTGTGAGACTAAAGCCGAAACAACCCAATGAAATTGGAAAATTTAAGGGTTTTCATGTTAGATTAGACCATGTTGGGAATATGTGCCAAGGAGAATAGAGTTAATTTAATGTATTTATTTTGAACCTCAACGAGGATTCCTACGTATCCCGTTTGAATAGGAATCAAAGCCCACGTAGTTCAATAAGTCTCATAGGAGAGTATAGTCCTTTGAGAGAGATGAGTTTGGGCTTACATCCAAAAAAAGGATTCCTTGATGACTAGGGGGATTAATTTTGGAAATATTCCTAAGGAGGATGCCTACATTATGGGCATTCAGGGTCGGATTCAAGAAGAGGATATCCAATGAGCTCGGCCCTTGACAGGTCATCATATGTATCCCAATTATGGTGGGAATTAGTGTTATTGTAGTTCATTCAAGTCAGTGTTTGAGTACATGTTGTAATAATCAGGAATCATTGAGGATGTGAAAGAATGAACAATGACACACAAAATTCTCCTCATCCACTGCTGGAAGAGTGCACACCTATGGTAGTGATAATGGACAAGGTCAAGATGACCCAGGAAGAGGGTGAGGCAACAAGACCTCCCTTTATTCACAATTCATTGGACAAGGGTCCAATGAATGGAAGAAGGGATGATGGTAAGGGGCTTACACCGATATGACTACACTAAAATTGATCCTGGTAGTAGAGGGAGACTTCTTCATTGCTTGAATAGAAAGAAAGTGTTAACATTACATTCCCTACAAGAGATCTAAGGATCCGGGTCTTAATGATGAAAAGGGGAGGATAGACCCCAAACCCTAATCCTCCAAACTGGGAACTTCCCAGAACTGTTCCTAGGATAAAGGTCCATGTGACTGCAGATATGAAAACCCAAAGAACTCCATGAATCCTAAACCCATTGTGGAAAAAATGTGGGAAACCTCTAACTGTGGATATTCAAACCCAAATAGGATATATACTGATGTGCCTTCCCCAATGTTTTGATAATTTAAGAGGTTTTTGTGGGGGCATCAACATAGTAACATTCAAATGATATAACCAAGGAAGGGGATACCCTTCCATGAATGGCTTAAAAGAGGGTACATAAGTTGGTTTAATGTCTTTATACCATTCTCTTCCATGTAGGTACCTCGCTTAAGTGTGCCGCATATGTACCCCGCGTTGTTGCGCCGCACGGCTGTACCACATAGGTGTGTTGGGTATATATGGCATGCAGGTTTTCCGGATGATTGAAGAATATATTTCACAAAGGGAAAATAAACCTATGTAATTTTTTTGAAAGAATTTAAAAACAAGACTATCATGTTTAATTATATCTTCTTTCATACTATAGATAGCTTCTTGAGAAATTTGAGGGATCTGGGGAAAGAGCTATGAAATTGGAGCATCAAGGAGTCTTTTAAAATTTTCAGTCCTTGAATTGGGGAGCACAAGGGTCCTATTCATAGGCATGGATGGGCCTAGTTGAATGGATTTTTTCCATGAAGATCTTCCACACAGGTCTGTCATGTAGGTGTAAAAAAATTATGTTGTCGCATAGGTATGGCACTTCAGTCTGTCGCGTAGGTCTATCGTGAAGGTCTTTAGATGATTTTTATTTCCTTTGAATTATTCTAACTTCAAATAGGGATTTTAAACTATCAAGGGCAACCATCATAGTTTTTTATATTGTTATATAGTGTCTACAATTAAACACATAATCATCGCATGACTTAATCAATGAAGTATCATATTTTCCCAACGAATGGAAATTGAGTTAAAAATTCACTTACCTCACATCTTCATTTGGTTACAGAGATTCAAAGGGTGGCATGGGAAATATCAAGATATGTTTGGCTCACAGGGGTAGAATGGAATAAAAACTTCTTCAGTGAATTCATTAATGAGAGGATGGATTCATGGAACATCAATATTATACTAGAATATGGCACATATTCAAGTGTTATTCTGGTTGTTGGAAATCATGTGGAGGACCAATTCATTAATCTCCTCATGGGTCCCCACGACCCAGAGGAAGACCCTACCCCAAGCCCAGAAAATAAAGGCTCATTCAGGCATAGCATAACCATTTTAAAAAGAGAGAAGGATGACAATGCATTGGATTCCATCCAGGATAAAAAGGATATCACTGCTTCTATCCTTCCCTAGAAGTCGGATAGTGCTCTTGTCACTGATAGTTTTCAAGGAACATTCTATGTATCTTAATGGGGCATCATTAAACATAACCTCATTAAGTTTGTGTAGGAATTCATTAGAGGGGGATCTCTTCCTAGATATATATGCACCTACATGTTTTTTTATTATCTCCAAGGTCAAGGATTCGAAATGTAATGTCCAATATAGACCCATAGGCTTATGCCCCTTCTCATACAATATCCTTGCAAGCTTAATCAACGAAATTCTCAATCTCTTTACCCCACAGATCATTTTAGAATAAGAACATGGATATACGCAGGGCTGGAGCATATAGGGGCTATTGGGATCTCGAAAGGGATGTTAGATGGCCTCAATAGAAAATGCATTGGGTCGAACATCATGATCAAACTAGACATTGACAAAGCATAAGATTGGATATGCAAGAGTTTTATACTAATATCATTGCACCACTCCAGCTTCATGTAATGGGTCAAATACCTAATTATCAGATATTTTCAATCTCTATAGATCATAGTGGATCTTTTGGGTAGGTTCATCAGGTTCTTTAAATTTTTATGTGGTTTGTGCTAGGGTGACCACATCTCCCACCATGTTCATATTTTCCTAATATGTATTATCAAGTGAAATCCATAGAGAAATTACCATCAGATTAAATTTGGAAATAACCTCACCATAAATTACCAAATTTAATGACATTAATGTTCTGAAAGATGCATTAAAAAACAACCTCCCTAGAAATCATGCCAAATTTTGAAAAGGTCGGAGGTCGTCATGGCCCTCAAACTTAAATTTATTATCCAACACTTTCACAGTGGTGCAGGGTCGATCCACAAAGAATGCAGGAGAGTGAATTCTAAGCTTTTTTGAATTTTAAACCCCCACTATTGTCAGTAGAGGGGAAAACATCTTCTTACTTTTTATATATTTTTATTTATATGATGAAGTAGAAACATGATGAGGAAATAAGATTTCCTACAAGGAAACTAAAACTTATACTATGTACTATCAATCTAAAGTTATCTAGAAATCTAACATTAAACATCAAAGAAAAAGGAGCTCAAATCAACAAAAAATTCACTTTGTAAATCTAATCTACTTGTTAAAATAATTGACTTCCTCACAACTTTTATGGAATCACTCCACAAAAATAGGCTAATGAATCCCCCTCTCTAAGAAATTCAATAGGCAGATGATTAAGTTTTGGATTTCACCACTCCAAAACATAACCGAACTACTAGAAGTTTGAAAAAGATTAAATTTGGTAATAAGCATGCCATAAATATCCAAAGTTAATAAAATTAATGTTCTAAAAGATTCATAAAAAAACTACCTCGCCCGATGAAATTGAATTATTAATTTTGAAGTAATTTGATAGGTGAATCAACTGAACATAGAATCATAATTCTATCTGGCCGATAGATGATGATTTTGAAAAATATAATATAATTGATGAAGTTCTAAAGATAAACCCGCAGAATTGAATTCCAAAGCTATGAAAATATTAACCTATGATCATTTTGATAAATGAAGTGAAAAAAAAACCAAGAACAGAGTACAAAGAATAAAGACATAGGGAAGAATAACTCCACAAATACTACTCTGCTCTCGTTATCCTTGCCTCCATGTCTTCTCTATCATCTCCCGAGAGTCTCCGCTCTCAAAAAGTATGGTGTGGAATGAGAATGAGAGTCTCCACCCTCAATTTCTGTTGCATATCTATTTTATATATCAAGTGTCATCTGCTGCATGTCACTACTCATTTCCAATGACATTAGAAATACTTCTCTTATGCACCGCACACGTGTGTTTTTTCACGACTGGCACTTTGCACTAGTTTAGCCCTCGTAACTAACTTCTGCTGAGTTAGTTGTGTGAAACCTGACATGTTTTCGTCTTTGGTATCAACCTGCTCATGTTATAAACAAAATAATACAATTAAAACATGGGGAAAGTTAATTAATATTTTATAGTTATTACCATAAGTTTACGATGGTAATACTTGTTAAAAGGTAATTAAAGTTCATTAACAAATATATGAAAATAATTATTACAAAATTATTAATTACTAAAACTAAATTTATTAATTTATTATTTAATCTTTAATTAAATGAAGTTATTAAGTTCTTATTTTATTATTATTCATTAATTAATTTAATTAATATATGTATTATTAATAATTAGTGAGCCTATCATATTTTAATTCATAAATTGGACCACTGTTAATTTTATAAAAAGTTAAATTAAATTACAAATTAATTTAATTATTTCCTTTAATTAGTTTAATATTCAAGTTTTAATTAATTATTAATCATTATTTTATTATTGTAACTTTATATTAATTTATTATTTATTAAAATGTTCGTTTGTTAGTTATTTTAACTTATTATTAATTTATTTTATTTTAAACCAATCTTATCATGTCCCCCCAATTATCGGTGCAATGGGGAGGTCTCCTTCTTCCTCCTGAAGCCACCATTTCTCCAAGATATTGCGCATTGGATACCTTCTACCATCGGGATCCCACGGCTCCAGCAGCACCGATGCAATATGGCTCCGCTCCACTCCACGGATCTACGGGGCCACTGCTCGGAACCGGTTGTGGTACTCAACACTCTTTGCAGCGTTAGCCTTGGTTTGGCTTTGGTTCGGCTACAAAACAATGGCTTGAGTTCTTCTGGATCAGCTCAAGAGCAGGAGGTAGTTACCTACTCGGGTCCTCCTTCCTTCAACATAGTGTACTGACTCGAGTATGAATCAACAATGACTTCTAACTAGCTGTGCAATTCTCCCTTGGACGACACCTCTCAGATCGGTGGCGACCAAGGTGTCATCATGTGTGTTGCATCTGGACTCAGATATTGGATACATCTTCTCAAGTTACAGCATGACAACAGTGATATCTTTTCACAACTGGAGAGGAAAATATAATTTTGAGATCTATAGTTTATGTTTAAATTGAACTGGTTATTGATTTTATTTTTTGGTGGTGGATTCGATTTATAGTGTTTGATTAAATTAATCTATGTTGAGTTTGGGTACCAAATAGGAATGATGGTGTGTGGGGTTTTGGTTCTTGTTCAGCACTATTGGCACAACAGTGAGGATAGATAATGGGGTTACGTGGTGTGAGGGAGAAGGAATAGACCACTGCTGGAGGAGGAAGATGGGATTGACTCACCGAAAGAATGAAATAGGGATGCGTAGGTGAATGTGTGAAAACTACCGGTAGGGGGTTTTGATGAGTCAGTGTATCACCGATAGAAGAAATGGAAGAAAAGTAGAATGTGAGACTGAGAGGGAGTTGGGGGATCAGTGAGTCAGTGACTCACCGAAAAAACAAGACACCGATATTAGTAAAATAAAAATAAAATTTTTTTGTCACCGATAATGTAAATATTAAAAAGCAATCAGAGTGATGTGAAACCGATAAATATTTAGAATATCGGTGAGTCATTGACTCACTGATAGATGAAAATAAAGTAAGACATCGAAGTTATGAGAGACCGAAACTAATGAAAGGATCGGTCCATCGCAACATTGGTGCATTGCGAGAGACCGATGGTGTTTCAAAGAAATCGATGAGTCACGACTCACCGATAAAAGAAAAAACTTCGGTGTGACACAACATCGGTGTGACAACTCACCGATATACAAATTAAAATGTTATCCATTAATTTAAAGCAGATAATAAAATGGTAAAACATTAATTAATTAACATGAAAAAAAATTAACTAAATTATTTAAGATTAAATAATTTACTATAACTAAAAACTAACTAAATTATTTAACAACTAAAAATAAAGCAACTTAATTATTAACTAAGTATATAAATGTTACGTTTGATTATATTTATGTCTAAATAAATGTAGAACACCTAAAAATAAATAACCGCAAACATCAAATTAAAATAATTATAATTATCTAAAGATATTAAACGAAAAATTTAATTAGATAAATGAAAAAATGAAACATAAAATTAAAAAACATTATTTTATTAAACATTAACTTAATTTATAAACGTATTTAATAAACATAGTAACTATATCAATAAATAAACGAAAAAAATAATTTCTTTTAATAATTATATTTTAAATAGTAATGTTTTAAAATAAAAACTAAACTAAACTATTGCAAATAACATGAATAACTAATTAATTAATAAACATATAAAATTATTTAAATTAAACCAGATTATGAATTTAAAAATAAAAAGTAATTTAATATCATTATAATAATTATAATGACTATATAAAAAGACTAACAACACACATTTAATTATAAAAAATGATTAATTAATAAATGTAGTGATAAAATTACAAAAAGTGTCATTATTTATTAAAAAGTGTAAAAATAATTTATGATATCATTAAAAATTAAATAAAATTTGTGAAAAAACTATGTAAAAGTAGAGCCACATAAAATTCCCCTACACATAAGCATTGTTTGTCCTCAAACTATCTCATGTCTTATTTCCATTGAAAAAAATGAAGTGTATTTATGATTATGATCACAATGTAACATTTCCATCACTCAATAATAGAGGACCAAACATTACAGAATTCTTTAAGAAAATTAATTACTCATATGAATCTTTCCTATAACAAATACTCAATGGTAATTAAGAAAGCTATGAATAATAAAACAATGAAGATGGCATTCGTCATATTTGATACTACTTAATGATTCACTTAAATCCTAGCTCAAGTTCTAAATTCAAAATTGACATGAGTCAAAATATCAATGGAAGTGAGCACTTAACCAAGGAACTTTGTACTTTGATATTTCACCTAGGTTCCAAAAATATATAATTAGTTTTTTTTAATCACCTTGTTAATACATCGTAAATGATTTCCATATAAACCTATTGTCCCCTTATTCATTTTTCATTAATCATTCCCCTCCATTTAATGAACTCATTTTTAACCCTAGACACTTTATTTTTTTCCAATCCATGTATCATAGTCCTAAAAACCGTTCAATGCACTTATTTAGAGTGTACAGAGGGCTTATAGTAAATTGAAACACACCCAACATCTAGGCTCTCAGAGACTCATAGTGGGATCCTAGATCCCCAAATTACTCTAGTTTCAAATGATTTATATAGAAACCATTTACATTGGATCATTAAAGTAATTACTTTTATAAATAAAAGGAAATGAATCCCCTATGATCAATTCAAACTTCCAGTTCCTGGGGTTATGATCATAATTCCATAACTTCAAACTCAAATCACTTTATAAGATAGTCCTTAAACCAAATTTCCATAAAAACACTAAGTAAATATCACTCATCAATCATCCATTATCATTAATTTCAGGTTCAGAGTAGTTCTTAACTACCAGTAAGGAACTTTTCCTAAGGAAAGACCCAATTGAGCATAGTGTAAAGCCTAAAATTGTGCATGAATTTTGAAAAAAATTAACCATTTTTTCCATTTTTTACCAAAAATTTAAGTTGTAGTGGGAATTGATGGGCTTTCATTAAAGCATAGATTAGCACAGTCAAGAATTGGCCCCATCCCCCACACATAAAAAAAATTGTCCCCAAAGTTGACTTCTAAAGTGGATAAGAACAATTTGAAAATTAAGGTTCAATGCATATTCTCAATTTATCATATTTATGACATTTATAAAGGGTCCCAATGAAGTACAAAAATATTGTTTTCCACAATGAATAAATAATCAGCAGGTTCATTAGAAAGTATATGCGTTAACATTTATGTCCTATGAAAAACATTTTCAATACAGCTTAAAAGTAGCATATAAGGTGTGGGTGCACAATTAATTGGGGGTAATCATTTTAACAAAGTATGATTCAAATAGATGTACAATATAACAAAAAGATGCATGAAAAACACACTATAGACTAATCGGTTCCAATGAAAACCAAAACTACCAAAAAAACATGTACCCCCCACACTTAATTTCATACAGTGAATGGGTTTAAAACAATGAAATTCAGTGCACAACAACAGGAACATGCATATTTTTTTAAAAAAAATTAGACTTTTGTAGTGGCTACAATCATGCAACAGAATTTTTTAAGTCAGCATAATTTATTTTTAGGGCCACAACATCTAGTGCAGAATTTTTTTATGAAAAACATGCATCAGATTTTTTTCTAAAGCAATTAAAATCATGCAAAATAATTTTCAATACACATATAGTAGAATATTCTAATACAAGAAGAATTTTTTAGTTTGAAAAATTTTATTAGCATAAACAGGAGGAGAAATAAATTTAGAATGTTGAAGTACTTCCCTGACTAAGTTCATGTCCAGAGATGATCTTGGGAATTCCACTCCTTTAATGACACAAGCAGCAGAAACTTGAGACAAAACCAGGAAACAAAGAACAAGTAGTAACAAGAATATCACAAAAACATAGCACAGAAGCATCATTTTATTCAAGGTTAAAAAGAAACAACAAAAAAACAAGAAGAACCATGGGTTTCCTCCCATGCAGAGCTAGATTTAATGTCCCCATCCATACTTCATTCAAGAAAAATTTTCAAGCACAGTGAAGGCAGCCAGGCCCTTCAGTTATCCCTCAAAATAAAGTTTCACTATGTTCCCATTAACCAAAATGGGTTTATTCTCTTCACCTACAATTTCTAAAGCTCCATTTTAAGAACACTTACTATAGTAAAAGGTCCAAACCACTTGGACTTAAGCTTTCCAGGAAAGAGTTTAGGTTTATAATTTAAGAGAATGACCTTGTATCCAGGTTTTAATTACTTATTTTGAATGATAGAATCATGAATGATTTTAGTCTTCTCTTAATAAATTCTTGAATTATCTTAACTCTCTATCATAATCTCATCTTGTTCACTCAGCTCGAGTAATCGCCTCTCAACAACACTCTTAAAGTCATTGTTTAGAGCCTTAACTGCCCAATAAGACTTATGTTGCAACTCTATAGGTAAATGAAAACATTTCCCAAACAACATCTTGTAATGAAACATACATTTTGGTGTCTTGAAATAAGATTTATATGCCCATAAATCTTCATCCAATTTAAGAGACCAGTCATTCCTAGAGTTTGACATAGTTTTCTCAAGTATATGTTTCATTTCCGTGTTTGAAATTTATACCTATCCACGGGACTATGGATGATAAGGTGTACCAGTTTTATGAACATAGAAATATTTCTCCATTAAGGATTTAAATTTTATAGTTCTTGAAGTGTGTTCCATTATCAATGATAAAAGCTCTTGGGACTCAAAATCTTTTAAAGATGTTCTTTTTGACAAATTTAATTACAGAATTGGCTTGATTGTTGGGAAGTTCCACTGCCTCAACCCATTTCGAAACATAGTCAACAACAAAAAGAATATACTAATTCCCATGAGATGATGGAAATGGACCCATTAAATCTAAACCCCAGACATTAAAAATTTTAACTTCTAGAATTCCTTTTTTGGGGTAACTCCTGCTTCCTACCAACATTACCTAGCCACTGACATCTATCACATCCTACTACAAAGATTCTAGAATCTTTAAAGAGTGTAGGCTAATAAAAACTAGATTGAAAGACTTTTTGAGTGGTTATTTCACCACTACGGTGACCTCCCCAAGGTGAAGAGGGACACTCTCTAGGACATGAAACATCTCTTCCTCAGGTATAAATCTCATAAGAATACCATTAGAACACCTTCTAAAGAGTTGGGGATCATCCCAAAGAGAGTATTTAAGATTATAAATGAATTTCCTTCTTTGGTTATTGGACAGATTTTTGGGAAAGACACCCGCTACAAGGAAGTTGGAAAAATCTGCAAACTAAGTAGATTTCCTAATTGAAACAGTGAGAAGCTTCTCAACATGAAAGGAAGATTTTATCTCCCAAGGATCTTTAGAATCAGATTGACTAAGAGGAAGCCTAGATATGTTATCAGCAACTAAATTTTCAACTCCCTAATTATCCATAATCTCTAAATAAAATTATTATAACAATAGAATCCATATAATCTTCCTGGTTTTAGTTTCTTTCATAGATAACTTGTACTTTAAAGCAGAATGATCAGTGAAAATGATAAATTTTGAACCTAAAAAATACTGTCTAAACTTCTCTAAAGAAAACAAAACAGCTAACAATTCTTTTTCAGTAGTGGTATAATTCTTTTGGGAATCATCTACCAGTATACTAGCATAATACACCATATGTAACTTCCCATCATTCCTCTGTCCAAGGATAGAACCTACATCTATATCACTAGCATCGTATATAAGTTCAAAATGTAGTTTCCAGTCAGGTGCAGTAATGATGGGTGATAGTGATTTTTTCTTTAAGTATATTAAATGATTTCAAACAGTTGTAATCAAAATTGAATGGTGCATCCTTGACCAGCAAAGAGCACAAGGTCTTAGTTAATTTGGAAAAATATTTTATGAATCTCTGGTAGAAACCAGCATGCCCTAGGAAACTTCTTACACCCTTAACATTTAAAGGAGGTAGAAATTTTTGAATAACATCAATCTTAGCATTATCAACTTCTAGACCTCTCTTTGAAACCTTATGACCAAGAAAAATACCTTTTGTAACCATTAATTTACATTTCTCCCAATTAAGAACAAGGTTAGTTTCAATTCATCTCTCCAAGACTAACTCAAGATTTCCAATACAAGTATCAAATGTACTACCCACAATGGAGAAATCATCCATGAAATCCTAAATGATTCTCTCAATAATATTTGAAAATATATCCATCATACACCTTTGAATGGTGGCTGGAGCTCCACACAACCCAAAGGGCATATGCTTGTAGAAAAATGTTCCATAGGGGCATGTGAATGTGGTTTTTTATCCTCTGGATCAACAAGAATCTGATTGTAACTAGAATACCCATCCAAAAAATAGAAAAACTCATTTCCAACAAGACTCTCACACATTTTTTATAAGAAGGGAATTGAAAAATGGTCCTTCCTAGTAGCTGCATTAGGCTTCCAATAATCTATACAGACTCACCATTTTATGGATTTTTTAACTTGGACTTCTTCATTCTTTTCATTTTTAACTATAGTGAAACTTCCCTTCTTGGGAACAACCTGGAAAGGGCTGACCCAAGCACTATCAGAAATGGTATATATCATTCTAGTGTCCAGCAGCATGATCAATTCCTCTCTCACATCTTCTTTCTTGTTAGGATTTAATCATCTTTGACACTCTACCCTAGGGTAATGGCCAGGCTCCATATGTATTTTATGCATACAATATGAGGGGCTAATGCCCTTGATATCAGCTATGGTCTAGCCTATGGAAGATTTAAATTTATTCAAAACATTTAACAAACTTTGTTCTTTTTTTTCATTGAGTTCTGCAGAAATTATTAAAGGCAAAGTGGATTTCTCACCCAGAAACAAATATTTAAGTTGAGAAAGGATTGGATTTAATTCAAGAGTGGGTGGTTCTACACTCGATGGAAGAATATTTGTCTTGGGAGGTCTAAGATCTTCAACACATTTCTTGTAAGGAGTATTAAAAGATTAAAGATTTTCAATTTCATGTTTAGATTCACAAGTAACAGGGCCACTGTCCAGCGTGGGCAGTACACTGCACAGATTTTCCAAATCATATTTCAGCAATTTTATCAGAGAAGAATCATCTAATTGTCTTAAATGATCTCCCTCGGTATCATCAAAGAGTTCCTCTAGGTTTGTTATAACAGAAACACCCTCAAATTAAATAAAAAAGCTCTTATGTTTAGAAACAGAGGACCCTTCTAAAGCCGAAACTAGACAGTTGTCCAATTCAGGAAAATTTTCTAGTTTTGGTGTTTGAACATAATTTTCAATTTCTATAATTGATTCACAAATATTTTCATCTTCACAAATACTTTCATCGGATTTTCCAAAATTTTCAGTTGAGTTCTCATTTTCTAAGGACTCTACCATTTAAATGTTTTCATAAAACATTGGCCCTTTAACATTTTTAAACACATTGAACACTACTTGTTGTTCTCCAATTTTAAAAATAAGTTAACCCTTAGAGAGATCAATGACAGCACCACATGTGGCCAATAAGGGACTACCCAAGATGATGGGTACCTCTTGATCACATTTCATTTCCAAGAAAAGAAAGTCAGCAGGGAAAAACGGTTTCCCAACACCAACTAGCAAATCATCTACCCTACACACATGATGAGTGAAAGATCTATCAGCTAACTACAGTATGAATGTGGTGGGTTGAAGGTCACCCAACCATAACTATTGAAATAGTGAGTATGGGAGCAGATTAATACTAGCACCTAAATCAGAAAATAGTGGATTTGATCAGAGTTTCCTAGTGTGCAAGTTTTGACAAAACTACCTGGGTATTTCAATTTAGGTGGGATTTTCCTTTGTAGTATAGCACTGCACTCTTCAGTGATGCTGTAAGTAGAAAATTCTTCTAGATTTTTTTTATTTGAATCAATTTTCCTAAGATATTTCATGTAATATTGGATTTTAATTAAATCTTGTATAAAAGGAATCTTCACTTGATGTTTAGAGAGGAGACCAGAAAATGAATAAGTTCAGCCCTGGTGTTACTTTGAGGTTTCAGCTTATCAAGGAATGGGATGAGTGGGGAAAAATTTTTAAGGACAGTGAGTGTATCCCTCACCTCTTCCTAATATTTTTTCATTTCCTTTATTCTTTTGATTTTTAGAAGATATTTCATCTTGAGATTTAGGTGAAAAATTTAGATTTTGATCATTTTCAAGAATTTTCGGTGAATTTCCAGCATGTGTGCTATGTAGGTTTTTATTACCAGATTGAAGCAAATTTTCATTTTGAGAATTTTCAGTTACTTTTTTAACAATAGTTGGAATGTTAATCCCACTTCTAGTGACAACAGCCATGTCATTCTCCCTAGGATTAAGTTCAGTGGTACTTGGAAGTCTACATTTTTCCCTAGATGAAAAATCTCAAGCAAGTTGACCATGTTGTGTTTCCATGTTCCACATTCTAACATCAGTTTTCATTTTCTAAGACTCATATTTATTTTGATGTTTGGTTAGATAATTCAAGATTAGATCAAGCTTAGAAGACATGTGACTATCATTGTTACCTTGTAAATTAGAAGACTCGCCCCTCTATTGATTTTGAAATTGTGGTCTTGGTTGATTAGAGTGATTAGGGGCAGTATATTGTTTGATTAAGTCTTGGTCTTTCTAGGACAGATTAGGGTGGTTCCTATAGCATTGATAATAATTAATTGAAAATGATCTTCTTTAGGATGTATTCTACGACTATAGTTATCAAAGATTATTTTCTCTTTTTGTTGGGATGGAATATCAAAATTATGAAAAAAAATCAGTATGCCCAAAACAAACCACACTGGACACACTATTCCCTTAAAGATTGATTGGTATTTTGACATCCAAGCTGGTTAATAGTTTGTTTTGAATTCTGGTTCATTGAAGATTGACATTGGTCGGAGGTTTCAGCCAGTTGAGCTTGAGTTTCATTCATTGAACCAGTGTTTGAATTAACATTTCTATTGACTCTTTTTCTTCCTGAATTTTTCTGTTGTGAATTCAATGAAAGATTATTAAAAAAAATTCTAAGTTATTCATATGTCGTATCATTGTAATTACCCCCAGCAGCTTGATCAACTATATTCTGTCCAGAGGAGAACAACCCTTCATAGAATGAATCCATGTGAAGGTGATATGGGAGTTGATGATGGGGACACTGCTTAAGCAGATCCCTGAAACTATCACAAGATTCATTAAAAGCTTCTCCATCCTCTTGATAAAAACTACTTATTTTTTGTCTATGTTCTCCTTTATGTCTTTAAGGGTAGAATTTCATTATGAAAGAATTATACACTTGATCCCAGTTTTCAAATATGTTCTCATCTAGACTCAGAATCCAATTCCTAACATTCCCCTTAAGGAAAAAGGGAAAAACTCTCATTCTTAATTCATTTTCTGTGAGTCTTAGAAGATGTAATTGTTGCCCAGTATTATAGAAGTCTATAAAGAAGGAAAGGGAGTCCTCATTAGAGATTCCATTAAATACAGGCATCAATGAGATGTGTGATTGTTTAACTTAATAATTTCTGGCCCGGGAGATAGTCTAATTGAAGATGGATTTCTTGAAACTTGAGGATTTTGGAACTCTCTCATCCAAGGCATTTCATGTTCATCTAAATGTTCTGGTTTATTTTGATAGTTGTTAGGTGGAGGAACTCTATTATCTTTGTTTTCCATTTGAAATTTGTTCTTCTTTCTTAGAGAAGTGAGATATTTATCTAATTAATGGTTTAGAGGCTCTAATATAACACCACAATTTCTTATGCTCATACAAACAGCAATAACAGATACTACTAAATAATATAAATTCAGCAAGAAGAGACACATTTTTTTTAATTTTCAAATTTTTCAATTTTTTAAGATATTTTTTTATAAATGTTTTTTTGGATTTTTTTTGAGTAATGGCTCATGCCTTCCCTGGAAACGGCGACAAATTTTGAACAGGATGGAGGTCATCATGGTCCTCAAAATTACATTTATTAACCCACACTAGCACAGTGGTGCAGGGTCGATCCACAGAAAAGGCAGATGTGTGAATTCTAAGGTTTTTTGAATTTTAAACCCCCTCTGTTGTCAGTAGAGGGGAAAACTACTTCTTACTTTTTATATTTTTGTATTTATATGATGAAGTGGGAACATGATGAGGAAACAATATTTTATACAAGGAAACTAAAACTTATACTATGTATTGTCAAACTAATGTAATACAACAAACTAACATTTAACATCAAAGACAAAGGAGCTCAAATCAACTAAAAATCACTTTGAAAATCTAATCTACTGGTTAAAATAATTGACTTCTTCACAACTTTTATTGATTCACTCCCAAAAAAATTTCTGAAGAATCCCCCTTCCCAAGAAATTCAACAGTAAGAAGATTAAGTTTTGGAGTTGGCCACACCAAAACATAACCGAATTGCTATGAAGTTTGAAAAAGATTAAATTTGGAAATTAACTCACCCTAAATTTCTAAAGTTAATGACGTTAATGTTCTGAAAGATGCATTCAAAAAAAACCTCGCCAGTTGAAATTGAATTATTAATTTTGAAATCAGTTGAGAGGTGAATCAACTGAACAGATAATCATAATTCTATCTGGCCAATAGATGATGATTCTGACAAATATAAAGTAATTGAAGAATTTCTAAAGATAAAACAACATAATTGAATTCCAAAGATAAGAAAATATTAACCTATGATCATTTTGATAAAAGAAGTGAAAAACATCCAAGAATCGAGATCAAAAATTAAGGACAGAGGGAAGATGAACTCCCCAAATACTACTCTGCTCTCGGGCTCCTTGCCTCCATGTCTGTTCTATCATCTCCCGGGAGTCTCTCCTCTTGAAAAGTATGGCGTGGAATAAGAATGAGAGTCTCCACCCCCAAATTCTGCTGCATCTCTGTTTTATATATCAACTTTCATCTTCCTCATGTCACCACTCATTTCAACCGACTTTAGAAATACTTCTCTTGTGCACTACACATTATTGTTTTTTCGCGACTGACACATCACACTAGTTTTTCCCTCGTAACTAACTTCTGCTGAGTTAGTTGCGTGAACCAGGATGTGTTTTCAAATTTGGTATGAACCAGCTCATGTTATAAACAAAATAATACTATACAAACATGAAAAAAGTTAATTAATATTTTATAGTTATTATTTTATGTTTACTGTTGTAATACATATTAAAATGTAATTAAATTTATTTAACAAATATATGAAAATCATTATTACAAATATATTAATTACTAAAAGTAAAGTTATTAATTTATTATTTAATCTTTAAGTAAATTTAGTTATTAAGTTCTTAATTTATTATTATACATTAATTTATTTTATTAATATAAGTATTATTAATAATTCGTGAACAAAACTTAATTTAATTCTTAAATTGGACCACTAATAATTTTATAAAAAGTTAAATTAAATTACAAATTAATTTAATTAGTGGCATTAATTAGTTTAATATTCATGTTTTAAATAATTATTAATCATTAATTTATTATAATAACTTTTTATTAATTTATTATTTATTAAATTGTTTGTTTGTTCGGCTCCCTTCTACCAGCGGGATCCCACGGCTTCAGCGGCACCGACACAAGATGGATTCCGCTCTACTCCTCGAATCTGCGGTGCGGCTGCTGGGAAGCAGTGGCGGTACTCAACCCTCTTTGCAGCGTCGGCCTTGGTTTGGCATTGGTTCGGCTACAAAGCAAGGGCTTGAGTTCTTTTGGTTCGGCTCAGGAGTAGGAGGAAGTTACCTACTCGGGTCCTCCTTCCCTCAACGTAGCGCACTGACTCGAGTATGGATCAGCAGCGCTATTCTACCTTGGACGGCACCTCTCGGCCTGGCGGTGACCTAGGCATCATAAAGTGTGTCGCATCTGGACACGGATATTGGATGCATCTTCTCAAGTTGCAGCGCGACAACAGTGAGCTCATTTCACAACTGGAGAGGAAAAGAGAATTTTGAGATCTGCGGTTTATGTTTAAATTGAACTGGTTATTGATTTGATTATACTAAATTGTTTAAGATTCAATAATTTACTATAACTAAAAACTAACTAAATTATTAAACAACTAAAAATAAATCAAATTAATTATTAACTAAGAATATAAATATAAACTTTGATTAAAATTATGTTTAATAAATGCATAACACCTACAAATAATTAACTGCTAACATAAAATTAAAATAATTAGAATTAAATAATGATATTAAATGAAAAAGTTAATAAGTTAAATCACAAAATGAAACATAACATTAAAAACACATTATTTTATTAAAAATTAACTTAATTTCATAACTTATTTAATAAACAGTGTAACTAGATCAATAAATAAAAGAAAAAATTAATTTCTTCTAATAATTCTATTTTGAATAGTAATGTTTTAGAATAAAAACTAAACTATACTATTGAAAATAACATGAAGAACTAATTAATTAATAAACATCTAAAATTATTAAAAGGTAAACCGGATTTCAAAATGTGAGTAAACAATATTTAATAAAAATACAGTTTTTCCGAAAACACAACTTTTTTAAAATGAATGATATTTTATTTATAATAAATAAATAAGAAACATATTCATAATTATTTAGTAATATTTTTAGCCACTACATTATCTATTATTGTATAATAGTATTCCAAGTTATTTTATATTTAGACATGTGATTACGTGTTTTGGAAGCCGATGAAGACAATAAATTTATGGAAATAAATTTCATGGGTTGTTTAAGATCAATGTTTTGTTTCACGTAATATCTCAATTAAAATGTTATTATTTTATAATTTTTTGGTGTTGTAATTTATATATCATTTTAGATGACGGACAAATTACCCTATTTCCACTTTACAAGAGGATGTTTTACCAGCCATGTTTGAGATAAGTGATTTCAACCTTGAAATTTTGAAATGACAATCCTCTAATTACTATGTTGAATATAACAATTTCTAGATTAAATTTGTTAAATGGGGGAAGGATTTAACATTTAATTTTTTAAAATGAATACTTATTTGATAGCGTATACGACACACAACACCATGCATAAACAAACCATTATTATAGGAATATAATGGCTATATCCAAGATGATAAATTGGCGAGAATGAGTAGGATTAACTAATATGTGAAATATATATAATTACCTTACTATATATAAATGTTTTAATAAATTTATAGGATGAAGGACACGATTTTCAATAAATAAATTTTATTCTTCTAAAATAAAAGTTTTCTTCAAAAAAATTAATTTCTTTTGTGATGATATTTTATTATAAATTTCTAGTAATTTTAGATAATATTTTTAATAAAATAGAATTAATATTTGAAACAATAATATTAAAATTAATGTGGGTTTAATTTTTTTGAGGTTATTTAATTGATTGATTTTTCACTGACAAGTGTAAATTACATATTTCTAAAATAATTTCACTTATCTCTATTATTTAATTTAATTTATAAGTCTCATTATATTTATGATTTACAATTGAAGTAAAATAATAAAATTTTGAGATATAATAATAAAATAAATTTATTTTTAATATTAAATTATCAGTATTTTTTAAAATTTGTTTTTATGATTAAAAATAGATTCTTCATAATTTATTTTCATTTCATTATGATTTACCATTTTAATTAATTAATATAACCCCAATTTAATATAAATTCAATGAAAATTAGATATTATATTTATTTATATATTAATTTAAATTCTTATAATTATTATTTCTAGTACATGTATTAATATAATATCATCATATTATTGATAATACATTTCGTGAAAACACATTTGTTGACATGTTTTTAGGTTCATTTTAAAATTAAAATTTTAAACAACTTAAAATATTGTATGAAAAAAATATTTATTTTAATTAATAATATTTAGTATAATGTTAACAGTTCTACATAATGTTTTGGTCAAAATAATATTTAAACTTTTTAAAAATAACTACAATGGTTAAGTCTAAAAAAACGTTTGGTGTGTTTCATACCCTTGAATTTAAATTATGCTCATACACATATTATTTTCAGAAATTAAATTTTAATATATATTATGATTAATTGGGTCTAAATTACATAATATTTGTTTTTTATATTATTAATAATGTACAATTTATCTAAAGTAAAAAAACATTTTAACACACTGAAAAATAAAACAGTAAAAGTGAGTAACCTTAGAGGTAAATGTAGTGAACATTTTAGAAACATTTTTCATTTCAGTGGTGGATGTGTCTCATCCATATATTCTATCCAACACATTATTTATCATCCTTTTTGGATAATATTCATTTTATAGTTACATCCAATTGTTTAAGAGGCTAAGGTATTATAAAAAATGCCACACTAACTCCATTATAAATGGAAGCCCCCTCCCCTTTGTTATTCATATATATATATATATATATATATATATCAAGAAATTTGGATTTCCCAATCACATCCAAAATAACTCTAAAAAATATTTATCTGAATTCGATACTAACTGATTTTTAAAAAATACAAACCATACGGTCCTTGATAAGAGATCCAAATTATGTTTTTCTAAGAGATGGTAATCGTACTCACTATGTTCCTTCTTTTTCATTTCTACATCATCAAACATAAATTATTTTTCAAAAATCACATTAAAATAACATTATTATATCACATTTAATGTGTATTTATTACTTTTATTTCATAATATTTTTCCATCCCATTATCCATCAATTGGAAAACAAATCCATCACTCGTATGTATGGTGAACTTCCACCTTGTGAACGGATGTAATTTTTTTTCCTTGATGGAATCCCATAGATAGTTATAATGAAGTGATAATGAGTTTATATGATACCTATTATTTAAATTTGATTATATAAAATTAATATATCATTCGATTCCTTTCCCTATCACCCATTATGTAAATGATAATACTGCTTGTGTGAATGTACAACCTACTGTCTCCATGAAATGATGTGACACATTCATTAAGTTCAGTTATAAATAATCAATCGAGAAATTTATATAATGAATAAATAATTTATTTATAACTTCATTTTCATTCAGGTGGTGTTGTAACTTTGTCATATGCATAAGAATTGTAACTTCCATGAAAAAACATGTGTGAGAAAAAAATCTAGTTAACAACCTAAATAATAGTAATAATGAATGAGTGTTGATCAATAGATAATAATATGATATAAAAGGATAATATATGATATTATAAATATTATTACGGTTCTGGTACAAAATAATAACATTTTTGAAACAAATATATCGAAGGTTAAGGATTGTCGAACTATAAGGAAGAGTGAGGTTAGGGATTTTCATCTCACATTTACTTTTTTAGGACACATGTCATATGAAAAATTGAACACTTTTATGTGGTGTTTATACATTACATATTACATTTAATATAATTAATCCTTCATAAATATTTTTATTTTATGTTTCAATTTTAATTTTCCCATCTAATGTTATTTGACATGAATGTTACTGTGTGGTAAAGAATTTCATAACTTGATTTCTTTTAATTGGGTTATATTACAACATCATTTCCATTAATATTTTAGTGTCATTTGTGTAATTTATTTTAATTATTTTATTTTTCATTACACATTTTTATTTTTTTCTTAAATTTTATACACAAAATCAATTAATTTATTTATCATTTCCTTCATGGTATGATCATTGTAATAAATTTCATCATAATTTCTTCTACATTGGTTTATATTTTGTATTACAAAACAATATATTTATTGAGTTGTATTTACTACCCATTTGATATGATATATCATTAATCCATTTATATTTTTGGTATTTAATTTTTCAAATGATTTTATTTCTTTAATGGTTTTTATTTTCCAATTTTAACTGAATGGTAATGGCCTGTTCTTTAATTTTATTTTAATCAATATTTTTTTTCTAGAATTTACCTAGAAATAAATTAGTTTACCATTAATTAATTAAAGAATTTAGTTTTATTTTACTATTTTGTCATGTGATTTTCATGTTATAGTATAATTTTACTCTCATTTGTACATAAAATGACTCAAAATATATTGTTTTGAAATTCCATCATTAATTCTCATTTTGAAAAATAATTGTTTTTAATATATAACCTGATTTTCCTTAAAATGTTTAAAATAATATTTTTAATATATTTCAATGATATATTAAAAGAATTTTTGGCAATCATTGATATTTTACAAAATGTATTCAAAGTAATCTTTAATTCATTTTATGAACTTGGTACATTTAAATTTTTTACAAAAGTGTGTAAGGAATGATTTATTTTTACTTATATGGTGAGAACAAAATTTCAAGATATCTTGACCACTCAATAAATTTAATCATTCATTATAATATTTAATTATTATTTTGAATGAAATATTTTTCTATATGTTTTTTTGAAATTTTTAATTTTTAATGAAATGGTCTTAAAATGAAAAAGGGTGTTTTCCTCAAGAAATATTTCAAGTGATCATGTAACGAAATTATCATCAATGACAAGAAAATATTATGATAAGTATTACTTATAAGTTATATATATATATATATTGTATTAACCCAGATCTTATTTTCAGGTATGTTTTACCTTTTCTTTTCATTTTTGAGGAAAAAAGAAATTCTTGTAATTTTCTAAGTACACGCCATGTACTTTATGAGTACACGTCCTGTAAATCCTTGCCATAGCAGACCATGTGCTGACCGTGTAGTAGCCACACACACCGCCATGTGGGAGTGTCTTGGAGGCCGCCTAATTAGGATTACAAAGACAACAAGTACACACCATGTACTCCAAAAGTGCACGCCGTGTATTTTGTTTTTTTTCATTAAACGCACTGGGGTCGCGTCTGACAGACAGAACCGACTTATTCTAGGTCTGGTTCGTCCGAGAGCAAGGGAACGACTGTAGATCTTCAATGAACCCCCGAGCCTTCGTCTGTCCTCCAAATCATACACCATCAGTTGGGTTTTAATCACATCGATCTACGACGTTCGAAGGAGATTCAAGCTCTGAGGTTCAAGTATAGCGATCTCCTAACCCTGAGGTATGTGGTTTGGTCCTTTCCATTCAATGTCTTTGAGTATTATGTGCAAATTCTACTAATACCCTTGAATGGGGCATTTCGTGTTTACCACTTGGCCCCTGTTGATAGCCTTCCATGCTTGAATGCCTATGTAGATGTAATTTAGTTTTGAATAGGGATAATAGTTATACTTAAAATTTTTTCCCTTACATGTTCTGTTTATGAAATTTTGGTCCTGTTTATCTAGTTTGAATGCTTTTCTTGTTCTCCATGCCTTTTACTATAGGATTGAGAGTTTTTATTATAACACGCATGGTATGTTGTAGTCTGTTTAGACAAGTAGTTCTGTAGGTTTACATTGGACATATTACACTTCCATGCTTGTTGTCCTACACAGGGCTATGAGAACCTGGTGTAGTAGACTATAATGGGAATTAACCCAGTTAGCTTCCTCATAGAGCCTTTGAGCACTTAGTCTATAAATGGGACTGACTGAATGAGCATCCTCCAAGAGCCTAGAATCACTTGGAACTATAATGGGATTGACCGTGTGAGCTTCCAAATATAGTCTTTGTTTTTAATCCTGAACTGTTTAGAGTATAAGGGGAATTTACGGTGAGTGATTATTTAGAGAGTCTATGAACAACCGGGGCTATAAGGGGAATTGACCAAGTGAGCTTCCTCAGAGAGTCCTTGACCTTGTGTCAATAAAGGGAATTTACCATTCGACCTTCCTTAAAGAGTCCTTGACTACCCTATACTATAAGGGGAATGGACTGTGTGAGCTTCCTCATAGTGTCTTGCTATACCTTTGACTATAAGGGGATTGACTGTGAGCGCTTCCTCAGAGAGTCTTATTATATTCATATACAGAACCAGAGGGGTTAGACTGAGTGTGTTGTCCAGACGGTTGCTTGTATATTATTCTAGTAGGACCATAGGGGATGTATGTGGGTACTTCCTAGTGGGTTACCAGTTTTAGGTTTAGCTCTAGGTTCGTTGTATCTAGTTTTGGAACTGTGGAATGTTTACTGCTTAGTACCTTCTTATTTACTGATTTCTGTACTTTTACCTTCCATATATTCACTGACTATTAGGCACATATCTTTGAGTGGTTGCCTACTGAGATATAGTCTCACACCCTATTTGGGATATGCTTTTGGGGCCAAACAAATTATATTGTTCCAGGTATAGATAAGGGCAAGCTCACTTCTACACTAGGTACATGATTTGCTGTGGAGTTGGAGAGCATGTGACTAAGCTTATGCTTGTGATGCTGAGGAGCTGTTTATCTCTTATTTTTGCACTTTGGTTTAGTACTGTTGTATTCCAGTATAGTGACTTGTTTGACTACTTTCCTAGACATATGTATCTGGCATCATTTATATATGTTCTCCAGTTGTGTTATTATTCCAGTCTTTTGTGGTTTACTATTGTTGGATATTTATTGTTTCATCTAATGTATGTATTGATTACTTCCTCTGTGTACTCTGAAAATGAGGGCATAGTTTCTCCTCTATCATACCCAAGGCCCTCGCTGCTAGTTGGCAGCCTCTGGCATTCAGAGAAATGCATTTGAGGCCATGTGACCAATCGGGTACGAGATGCCTCTGGGTGGCTTCCGGAAACTGAACATTACAATGTGGTATCAGATGATTTCTTTTCTCTTAACTTACTTTTTGGAGCCTTATCCAAGGATAGGATGGAATAGGTACTTGGTAATAAGCTGTGCCCAGGAGTTTCTAACCCATGCACAAGGAAAAGACAATAAACCTTGTTAATTGTAATTTTTCTGGTTTTGAAATTATTATAGTGGATCTGATTTCACCATGAGTGATTCACATGATTTATGGTATTGTTTTTGATATTACTGAGGTTCTATTTCTGTTGCAACCTGATGAGATGGGGGTATTCCATCTCAGGTATTATGTAGGCACTTTCTAGAAATCACATATCTTGAATATTTTCAATGCTATCTAGGATGCATTAGTGATTGAATGTTGTTAATATAGTCGATGTGTAAAAAATGCTTGCTATTGCAATAGTTGGCTTGATAGAAATACCTATTGTTTGATAGTTTATTGTTTGTGTAGAGTTTTTATTAAATGAATGCCAAACATTGGTTCTTGGGGTGTTATGGGCCTTCATAGACCGGAATATGGAGGATCATTACCTTGTTTTCCATGTTATAATGTGTACAAGATTCCAAAAATTGATTCTTGGGGAGTATGTGCCCTCATGGATCGGAATTTGGCAATTTCAATCCTAGATTTAGTGATCTATAGGTTTCGTAGTAGTTTTTTATTTTTATTGTCTGGAAAACCCCATAATACATGTCGTGCAATGTTAATTACATGCCATGTGTTCTTCTGTTCAGGAAGAAAATATTTTTCATAAGTGAACGATGTGTACTTTATGTACGCGCCATGTAGTCTCTGACCGTGTCATAGGCCGTGTGGGAAGAGACACGGGATGGGGAAAACCTAGAGTGAACACGTCGTGTATCATCCATACATGCCGTGTAATGTTGACCTTGTGGCCACCCGTGTCACTAACAACATGGGTTGGATGAGTCGTGTCTAATACATGTCGTGTTCCATCTAAACATGTCGTGTAGTCTGACCTAGGTACCCAGCTGTGTCACGAACAACATGGGTTGGTGTTATCCTTTCACGTACACGCCGTTTCTACCTTGAACACGCCGTGTAGTCTGACCCAGGTTTTTCATCATGACTCGAACAACACGAGCCGGTGTTTTCCCTTCTCATACACACCGTGTCTATCTAGAAAACGTCGTGTTGTTTGAGCCGTGTGTTAGGCCGTGTCACTAACAACATGACCCAAGTGATGCTTTTCTAGTACAAGCCGTGTAGAAATTATACACATTGTGTAGTCTTGCCTTAGGAGAGTTGTGTGGCTTAACCATGTAGAAGAACTTGGGTATGGAAAGAGGATTCAAGTACACACCATGTGTTAGGACAACATGCCGTGTGCCTGGGGTGTTACATGACCAGTTTAGGCAAGAGTACACGACCGTGTAAATGACTTTAGGGAGCATGCCGTGTAGGAAATGTATACGCCGTGTTGTCATGTTTTAAAAAACATGAGTTCTTTTGTTTCTCATGTTCCCTTATTACAATCATTGTTTTCATTCCTTATTAATATTTATCTAAGGTTTGTGCTTGAACTTTAAGAGTCATGCCACTGAGACGTCCTCCAGTTTTTCCCCAATTGCCAGACGGTGATCAGACACTGGACAGGGCCGATCAGGGACTACATGCAGATCCTCCCATTGTGCTAACCATTACACCAGTTGTTGTACCTGAAATAGGTGTTGATTTATAGTTCAAGGAGGGATTTATGAGGATGATACATACCTTTTAGGGATCTCCGCATCCTGCCCCGTCGATGGCCGATTTGATGATGGTCTTCCAACAGCATCACCCTCCAACATTCTTAGGGGATGGAGGACCCCATGCTAGATAGTCATGGCTAGAGGTCATGCTAAAAATTTTCAAGAATATTGAGATACCTCTAGAGAAGAGGGTGAATCTTGATATCTACCTACACTGATAATTTTCCAAGAGGAGGTGGGATGTGATCTCACAGGCAGGCCGCAAACAGAATATGGATTGGTTTGTAATTCGGCGCATCTTATATGATTACTTCTATCCGAATACCTTGAGAGCCGATCAAGACCGAGAGTTTATGATTCTGGAGAAGGGTACTATTACTATTATGTAGTATTCCTCTTTATTCACATAGCTACAACATTTCACTCCTAATCCAGGAGGTGATGAGTTATTCCCTGCACCGAAGTTTGAGGATCGTTTGAGGAACACCATCCTGTCCCAAGAGAACATCTTCAGGTTGACTTCGATATCTTTTGTAGTCTACCAGGTGCTGATCATAGTGCACAATCTGATGGATTCTGAAGGAGTGATCCATGGCGGTTAAGCATCCAGAGTTAGTGCTCCCCCAGCTGATAGCAGGAAGCATCGCAGGGAGGCTACACATGGAGATCAGAGTAGACGGGATGCATCTTCCGGTATCCAGGTGGTGTGCTACCAGTGCGAAAGAAGCAGGTATATGAGCCCACGTTTCCCGAGAGACCCATTGGATTTCCAATCTTGTAGAAATATGGGTCACCTTCAGCTCTTTTGTCAGTTATTCTTACTAGCAGCATGTGATAGGTGTTCTTCTATGGCTTCTCATTCTGAAGAAGCACCACTAGCTTCTCACCAGTCTCGAAATTAGAGTTCTTACGGCCGTTTGGGATGAGGTGGAGGTCATGGTCGTGGTATACAGTCACCCGATATTCAGTGAACTCAGAGTGGATTATCTCAGAGCAGTCAGGCGGGATCATCGGGCCATGGTACATGCCAGACTTTTGTAGCAGAGTAGTCCCGACAGGAGCAGGATCCCAAACCTTCTACCGTTCGAGGTACGATCTATGTATCCTCAGTTTTAGATTCTTCCCTTCTAGATACAGGGTCATCCTATAGCTTTATATCTATTTCTATCTTGGAGAGCCTTGGGGTCTGTATCTTTTCTTCTACTAATATCCTGACGCTAGACACTCCGTTGGGGACTAGAACGACTAGTGTTTTTCAGTGAAAAGAGTTCCCCTTACAGGTTGGTAGATGTCACTTTATGTGGAACCTCTATATCCTATGGATGATAGTCTATGATGTTATTCTTGGGATGGACTGTTTAGTTCCATTCCTGGCAGTCATCTACCATTTTTTCCGCAGGGTGAGTTTCATATCACAAGAGGGTGGATCTTTTATTCATAAGGGTGAATGGGATGCCCATGTGAGAAGAGCGGTTCTAGAGCATCAAGGGTTGGGAGGAGTTAAATCCTATATTTCTAGTATATATCTGGATAATGAGGGGACTTCACAGTTAAACTTTCCTCCAGTGGTGGATCATTTCAAAGATATTTTTCTAGAATACATTTCAGCTTTTCCTCTGGAGCGCGAGGGAGAATTTTTGATTGAGATTGTTCCAAGAGTGGTACCGGGGTCCATTCCTCTTTATATGATGGATACACCTCAGTTACAAGATATCAAGAAGCAGTTTGAGTTGTTGCAAGAAATGGGTTTCATCTGAACCAGTGATTCTTCTAGGGGTTCCCCAGTCCTATTTTCAAAGAAGGTAGAAGGCACCCTCAGGCTTTCGGTGGACAATTGGAAGTTCAACCAGTTGACGGTCAAGAACCGATATCCCATTCCTAGGATTTATGATCTCTTTGATCAGCTTTGAGGATCCCAACTGTTGTCAAAGATAGACATTAGGTCTGATTATCATCAGTTACGAGTTAGACCATCGGATATACCTCTTACATCCTTCCAGGGAAGGTATGGTCTATACGAATATATGGTCATGCTGTTCAGTCTCACGAAAGCACCTGCAATTTTCATGGAACTGATGAACCATGTGTTTCATCCATACATGAATTCCTTCGTGCTGGTCTTCGTGAATGATATCATGTTGTACTCTCACACTCGACACGTCCATGCTACCCAGCTTGAGATTGTTTTGAGTACACTGAGGGAGCATCAGTTATATGATAAGCTCTTAAAGTGCCACTTTTGGATGGATCAGATTCACTTCATGGGTCATGTTATCTCAGATGCAGGAGTATCAATAGACTCAGAGAAAATGAGAGTTGTAGTTTCCTGGGAGCAGCCGTAGAACGTCATTGAGGGGTGAAGATTACTGTGGCTGGATGGATACTACATATGTTTTATACAGGATATTTCACACATAGCAGCACCAATCACATGTCTGACTAAGAAGGTGGAAAATTTATTATGGTCATATTATTGTGAGTCAGCCTTTCAAAAGATGAAAGAGAAGTTGAATTCAGTACAAATAATTTCTTCCCGGAGCCGGGCAAGAGATATACTGTTTACTGTGATGCGTCAAGTATCTGGTTGAGAGCTTTGATTATGAAGGGTGATGGAGTCATTGCATACGTGTATCAGTATTTGGGGCCACATGAGAAGAATTACCTAACGCATGATCTGAAGTTGGCAGCTTTTGTTCTTGCCTTACGTTGTTGGATAGATTATATTCTGGGAGAGCATTTTTTTTGTTTTCACCAACCACAAAATTCTCAAGTACATCTTCACTCAGCATGATCTGAATTTGCGATAGCGTCTGTGGGTTGAGTACCTACATTCCTTTGACTTTGATCCTGCCTATACACCTGGGAAAGGAAACACAGTGGCTGATGCACTGAGCAGGAGGACATAGATACCAGTAGTTTAGGTGGCCAGTACTGAGTGGTAGATTATGGCTATTTTCTCTGAGATTCTTTTGGAGGTGAAAGATTGTCAGGGGTAGACGTTTCTTTCTTCTATAGTTGTTACCTCTACTCTTTTGGATTTTGGAGGTTCTTGAGAGAAGCATATACCTCATCTGGAGTTTACCTACAACAATTGTTTTCTGAAAACTATTCAGATGGAACCTTAGGAGGATTTGTACGGTAGGCCATACTGATCACTCTTATGTTGGCTGGAGGTAGGAGAGGTAGCTTTTTTGGGACCTCATCTTGTTCGGGAGACCACAGGGTAGGTAGAATTGATTCAGAATAGGATGGCTACTGCACAGTCTCGACAGAATTCTTATACTGATCAACGGAGATGACCACTGGTGTTCGAGGCCGGGGATCTGGTTTTCCTGCATGTCAAACCTAGGTTGGGACACAAGACTATTCAGATACATGTTAAGCATTCACCGAGGTATTTTGGGCCATTTGAGGTGTTACAGAGATTTGAGCCGGTTTCCAACAGGCTGTAGTGACCTCATTGGTATCTGGATATGCACTATATCTTCCACATTTCCTAGCTTCAACATTACTTTTCAGACCCGTCTCATGTCTTTCAACACAAGGAGGATGAGTTCGAAGTGGATGCATCATTTTAAGAGCATCCTATCCGTATTGTGCATCGTAGTACAATGGTTCTACATGGATGGTTTGTTCCTATGGTATGAGTGTTGTGGCAGCACGGGCGTTTGGAGGAAGAGACTTGGGAGAGGGATGCTGATGTACGGGCACACTGGACGAAACTGTTTGGGGTTTCTTCTTCTATTCCATGCTAGGTAAATTCAGGGATGAATTGCTTTATGGGGGGAAGTTTGTAATAACCCGGATCTTTTTTTTTCAAGTATGTTTTTCCTTTTATGGTCTTTTTTTAGGAAAAAGGAAATGTTGGAAATTTTATAACTTCCCACCGTGTACTTTATGAGTACACGTCGTTTACTTCCTTCTACAACAGGACATGGGTGGGCCGTGTAGTAGCCACACACACGGTGTGTGGGAGTGACTTGGAGGCTGCCTCATGCAATGTACAGAAATAGTAAGTACTTGTCATGTACTCCAAAAGTACACGTTATGTACTCCAAAATTACATTTCGTGCATTTTGTTTTATTCATTAAACGCACTGGGGTCACGTCTGATGGATAGAACCGACTTCTTCTAGGTCTATTTCATCCGAGAGCGAGGGTACCACCACAGATCTTCAATGAACCCCAAAAATTCGTCCATCCTACAAATCAAACACCTTCTATTGCATTATAATCACAAATATTTACAACGTTCTAAGGAGATTAAAGTTAAGAGGTTCAAGTATAGGATTCTCCTTACCCCAAGGTATGTGGTTTGTGCCTTTCTGTTCTATGTCTTTGAGTATTATGTGGAAATTCCACCAATACCCTTGAACGGGGTATTGCATGTTTACCGTTTTTCCCCTTTTGATTATCTTCCATGCTTTTATGCCAATGTAGATGTAATTTGGTTTTGAATAGGGATAATTGCTATGCTTTGGATGTTTTCCCTTGCATGTTCTATTTATAACTGTTTGGTCTTGTTTAGCTAGTTTGGATTCTTTGATTGTTTTCCATGCCTGTTACTATAGGATGGAGAGTTTGTATTCTGACGTTCTTGATATGCTGTAGACTATTTAGCCAAGTAGTTCTATAGGATTACATTGTCCGTATTACACTTCTATGCTCTTTGACCTACACAGGGCTGTGAGAACCTAGAGTATCAGACTATATGTGGAACAGACCGAGTGAGCTTCCTCATAATCTTTGAGCACATATGCTATAATGGGGATTGCTGAGTGAGCATACTCAGAGAGCCTATAATCACTTGGGAATATAAGGGGATTGATCATGTAAGCTTCCTCAGAGAGTCATTGTTTTTAGTCCTGAATTGTTTATACTATAAGGGGAATTGACAGTGAGTGCTTCCTCAAAGAGTCTATAAATGACCTAGGCAATAAGGGGAATTGACCGAGTGACCTACCTAAGAGTGTCCTAGACCTTGGGGCTATAAGGGTAATTGATAGTGTGAGATTCCTCAAAGAGTACTTAACTACCCAAGACTATATGGGGAATGGAATTTGTGAGATTCTCAGAGAGTATTTGTTAACCTTTGAATATAAGGGGATTTATTGTGAGCGCTTCCTCAGAGAGTCTTATTATATTCATATACAAAACCAGAGGGGTTAGAACAAGTGTTATTCCCAGAGGGTTTATTGTACTTCTTTTTGGTAGGACCAGAGGGGATGGTTATGGGTACTTCCTAGAGGGTTACCTGTTTGAGGTTTAGCTATTGTTTCTCTATTGCTTGTTTTGGAGCTGTGGAATGTTTACTACTTAGTACAATCCTGTTTACTTCTTTTAGTACTTTTACTTACCATATATTCACTGGCTATTAGGCACAAATCTTTGGGTAGTTTCCTACTAGTATTTAGTCTCACACATTGTTTGGGTCATGCTTTTGGGCCCAAACAGATTATATTGTTGTAGGTATAGATAAGGGAAAGTTTCCTTCTACTTCAGGTACATGATTTGCTGTGGAGATGGAGAGCATGGGACCTAACTTATGCTTGCGATGATGAGGAGTTTTTTATCCCTTATTTTTGTACATTGGTTTAGTACTGTAGTATTCCTGTATTGTGACTTGTTTGACTGCTTTCCTAGACATATATATCTTGAATCATTTATATATATGCTACAGTTGAGTTATTATTCAAGTCTTCTGTTGTTTACTGTTGTTGGATATTTACTTCTTCTGCTATTGTATGTATTGTTTACTTCTGTTGTGTACTCTTCCAATGAGGCATAGTTTCCCCACTATCATACCCAAGGCCCTCACTACTAGTCGGCAGCCTCTGGCATTCGGGGAAATGTGTTTGAGGCTACGTGGCCAACCGCGTATGGGGCACCTTTGGGTGTCTTCTGGAACTTGGATGTTATATATAAATATATAAATTTATGTATATTTATCTTACATATAATCTTTCATTATACTCCCTTACTTTGATGGGATAATAAATTCCATGTAATCATTCCCAAATTCCTTCTTCATGAAATCTCTTTGGATTATGATATGAGGCAATATTAGAAACCCCATTTTATTTCCATGTGTAATTTTATATATATAACTTACAATTTATTTAATTTTTGTGGCACAAAAAATCATTACCATTTTATGATGTGTGTACCCACATTTCACTCTAATGCATTGGGTAATTATTTTTTCACATGATACATTATGTATGATATTACTGAGTTAACCTAATCCTTTATAGGACTTTTTCCACTATGTCATACTATATAGGAAGTTAGATTTTAATTTTTTTATTTCGTGTTATATTTTTCTTCCATATTTCCTTTCATGATATGATATTATGATATGAATTAATTTATGTTATGATTTCATTTTATTACTCACGAGCCTTCCCTGTTATGATATCATGTCATACCACTGACTCCCATGTTCTATTTTCTTATCATGTTTACTCTCTGACTATGATTTTTATATCAAACATCCCATATATTTATTCCTTAGGTTATCCAATGTAGGATTATCATATTAAATGGATTTAGAAGCTCATTATGATGAATATAAAAAGGATTTCATGTTTTTTTTCATTTGATTTATTATAAAACTAGTATTCTAATGACACTAGGGCTCATGAACACTGGATTCGAATTATTTGATATATATGTTAAAAACCAAGTGATAATATGTATAAAAGGAATGGTTTACTATATCAATAACACTCCAAGAATCGTTTGACTTCTGAATCACATCATTATGTGATTTCCTTCTCAGATTACCAGTAAAAAAAATTACCCATTATAGAGGTGTAGAATATCTCAATGTCATGATCATTAGGATACTGCATCCACCTTCATTGTTTCACATTTAGATAATGAAGATAACATATAAATCCAAACAAATTGTGATCCATAAAGATCACAGTGTTCTCCCTAGTGAGATAATTTCACCACAGTGTCAATGAAAATACAAATTATTATATATCCCCATCAAGAGTGTCATAGTTATTCTCCTAGAGGTATAACTTCTTATATCAATTAGAGATTGCCTCATTCTTCTATAGAAATAAAACCCCATATACCATAAGGGAAGAGTCATAAAAAATCACAAACAACACCCTTTCCACTTGAATCTAATGCAGTTGAGAACTGACGAATCTTATTTTATGGTTATAAAACACTTAATGACACTAACCTGAATATATGAATTCCTAGTATTTTCTCGTCAAAACATTTAATAGGGAAAAAATCTATAATAAATGTTATATGACCCTCCATTAGTGGCCTTCAAGACTAAGGAAACTATGAACCTCCACCAAATTCTTGGTTTTGTCCAACGAAACATATTCCTAAACCATTTATGGTTCTATAGAAACATCGTGATAAGACACCAAAATCCTAATGAACTACACCTTTCTTGTCCAAAACACACACATGGGAAAAATTCTATACAGTTGTTGGGATAAAACTATCTCAGATATGATCTTCATCCCTATCCCCTGACTATGAGTAGATCAATATTATTTTAATGAACACAACATGGAAATGGTTTAGGAATTCATAGAACACTATGGTCAGGATCCTGATGAACAAATTTTCTGAATTCATGAATTAGAACAGTAGGACGTTGTACTATAAGAGATCATAGTTTAACCTGAATGTAGATTTTGGGACATAACCCACCTTGATCCTCAACTATTAATACCTTTAATACATATTGATACTAGAAATCCAACATACCCCTATGAAATAATCAAAATGATATTTTATCATTGAAGGAGAGTAATAATTCTTTATCATCACATGATTCATCTAGTGATATTCTACACAAATCCTTTAACCATGGTCCTCTTTCAAGGAAAATTACACTGCGGAATACCATGTTGACACACTATGATAGATAATACATTCCTTTATATTTTCATCTATTAAAAGTGAGTGGAGTGACGTACAAGAAATTATTTAAATAATTTAATAAATATAAATTTATTTTCATTAAAAATTAAAACCAAATTTTCATTTAATTTAATATTATAATGGTAATATAAAATATTAAACCATTAAATATGTTTTAATTTATTTTTTAATGTTATCTTGAATCTTATAAATTAATTTTTACCAATTTTAACTCATTTTACACATAACTAAGGTGATAAATGTTTAGCATGGTTACAATTAATTAAGATCAAAAGTTAAATTAACAGTATTAATTAATTTTAATTAGGTTGATTAAAAACATGGAATCCATTTTACATGATTTATCTCTTATATGTGTTATAAATTATTTTTAATATATTTTTTTAAAACACAATGAAACCCATTTTTTGATAAATTCATTTTTAATCAAAAAATGATTTTATAGAAAAATAAAGTATAATTTTTTATTCCAATGGAATACATTAGATTATATCACATGAAAGAAAAATAATTTATTTCACACCAAAAAACATGAAAGGTTCCTTTTAAATAAATTACTAATTGAAGATAACTAAACATGGTTTTTGTTTTGAAAAAAAATTACATAGATTTCCAAATTCTTAGAATATATTTCTAGGTTAAAAAATATATTTTCTTATGAAATATATTACATCATATATATAATTTTTTTATATATAATATGTTTCAATAATATTCATATTATTCATATATCATTATAATTTCCTAAAAGTTGTTACTTTTTATAGAATTTTTTATCACTATTCTTTCAAAAAAAAATTTAAAACACTATTATACCCCAATATAATTTTGAAATTATAAATCATAAAATAAATTTAATTTAACACTATTCAATATATAATTTTTTTATTTAGGTTTAATCAAATTCTTGAATTAAGCTATATGAATTATGTTAGAGTTTCTTTAGCATTAAAATAATACATACAATAATTGAATCTGAGGTGTGGTATTCCTCCCTCATTCAATAATTCCATAAAAAATATTTAATTAATTTAACCTAATAATTTTATGTGTTTTTTTCATCATATTAAATTCTTTAGGTTCCCATGTTGATTATTTAAATTTTGGATTTATCTAAGGTGCCTCCATGAATTGATTTATCAGATTCTACAACACATGTTTTCTTGTGTTAAGAATGAAGATATGAAATCAAATTAAGATAAAGTATGTTCAAATTATAATTTATTTTAGGTGATAAAATGAACATGGAATAGAATATACTTAATTAATAAAGTGTTTTTAAAAACACAATAATCTTAATTGGTAATAAAAAATATCATATTTTCATTGAATTCCAAAAGTGTTGATGTACCTTATACATTCTTCCCCATTGATCCCAAACATTATAACACCCCCAATAGTTATTCCATTAACATAAGATTATCCCCTACTTCAAATACTAAATCCTTACATGCTTTATAAAAAAAGTTCTATTATCTACTTTGATGTTCCTTGATATGATTTTACCTAGTATTTACATTCATTGTTGTATACTCAATACTTTTTTGGTTGATAACATTTCATTCACTAACTTCATCAAAAAAGTTAGTGTATGATATATTTTCTTGTAGAAGCATAATATGATTTCATCTTAATTATTTTATTGAAACCACCATATTAGGTAAATACTATGAATGGAATATATGTATCCCACATAACATGAAATTCATGTTAGAACAACATTAACACATCTTCTAGTGTTTGAATTTTCTTTTCAAATTATGAATAATTATATGTATGATAAGTAGTACTCAAACATAGGAAGGTGTCAAGAGCCTTCTGAGTACACATTAAGAACATATATATTACATGTGGATCATGATCCGATACAATAAAAAGATATATACGATGAATACTCACTACTTCATTAATATAGATCTTCATAAGTAACTCAAGTGGTTTATCTTCCCTGATATACATGAAAAGTTTCCATATAGTTTGTTGTTCAAAAATAAGCAATATGGAATCATTATTTCAATAATTGTTTTTCAATCTAGTGAAAAAATAAATAGTTATATCATCTCATTTCCACATAGTAATACAAATAGGTTTCATGACTTATTTAAGATACAATCTCTGAACCGTTACCTATTGAATAACAATGAATATTGATACATAGTTTGAATTTTCAAATTTCATATTATCCCACAAAAATGTTACATAAAATATAAATAAATTTTTTTACGTTGTGATATAGATAAATCTATCACATGAGCTTCATATAATTGTTCAGTTTTTTTCATGTATGCATGGAACCCCAATCCAAAATCCAAATTTCAAGATACCATTTTAAATTATAAGGTCTTCCTATATCCTATTGATAAAAAAATTATTTTCTTTTAAAGAATATATTCATAAACCATTTATGGTTTTATTTGATCTTATAATTAGGACTTTTAAATATTTTGGAATATAATTGATTTTCCACACTCTATTGTGATTCAAAAATCCATCTTTACTATATCAATGAATACAAGATAATTGTAATCTGAATTTTAGTGAAAAAATCCATTATAATTCGTACTAAATGCATCAACCATCTTATTTATATAACTCAGGTGGCAGTACATTAAAAATTCCTAATATCTGAGGAGATATAACCATTATCATTCACTCATATTAATCTATTTCAATGACATATATCTAATCATTTTTTGGTTGGTATATATTTAAGAGTTTTCACTATATAAGAAATTACTCCATATCATCAATAAAAAGATTGTGGTTTCCAAATAAATAGAATGGGATGTGTAATTAAATTCATTAATCATTAATTTACTTGAAACATAGGCAAAAAATCTCTCATTATGCACAATGAAACATCAGTGCACATTCATTTATGCATCACTATATATCAAAAATCCATCTCATCCTGGTGGTAAATTCAATATCATGGCATAAACCAATCTCCTATTTATTTTTTTTGAAATATTTCTTTACATTATTATACCAATATAAATTTATCCTCATTCGGTTTCATCTTAGTCAATTGGTTATCTAATAGAGTATTATTTTAATAAATTCATCAATATTAACATGAAAAAATACAAAAAAATGAGGTAACTTGGTTATATTCATTCATATTTTAAATAATGTTATTGACTTTTTTCATTGAAGTATTAACTTATATTTCACTCTTAGAGAATATATGGACATGAAAAAACTACCTAATGATTGAATACACATTAAAGAAATTTTCAATATAACGTATTTTCTATAAGATCCTCAATACTGTAATTCAAATGAAAATTATTCTCATAATAGATTTTTTATTTTTTCAAGATTTCATTAATAAAACAAGATTAATTTATAGATATAATACTATATTTTTCTATGTGTGATATATATATATATATATATATAAATTTTGTATATTACTTAATATGAAGGTAATTAATATTTATTTATAATCACCATAATGTGTACAAAATATGGTCTTTATATTCCCTCCCTTATTTACGTGTAGTTGATGATACACCAAAGGTAGATCAATTTGGAAATATATTAGGATTTTTAATAGTTTATCTATGAATTATTCTTTGTAAAAGTCATAAATGCAGGGTAGAGGAAATTTTTTGCTTTATAGTAATGTAATAGATTTCCCTATCATTGATTTACCACCTCATTGAACCATATTTATTCATAAAAAATAATTGGGGACCCCCATTGTGAAAAAGTATAGAATATGTCCCTTATCAAAAAAATCATATTATTTTCTCTTTAGCTCCACTAATTCTCATTTTTCCATACAATAGGGAATATTATATATAAGATTTTTATCAGAATTGAGATCAATATAAAACTCAGGTTTCTTTTAAGGTGGATTTCCATGTATTTTATTAAGACAAACTTCAATGTATTCCTACAATATTTGTAAATCCCTTATTCTATAGATACCATTCCATTAATGGGAGATTATTCTCTCTTCCATTAGAAATTAATAATGTAGAATAATAAAATTTGGATCTATACATTTTTCAGATGATGTAGTCTCCCATTTAAAGATAAGTTATTCCACACCCCAATCCATTATTTTAATCCCCTTATCATAGAAATAAATTTTCTAAGTATAATTTGATGGTAAATACTTACCAAGGATTTAATAAAAGTTAACCATATTTATAAAAAAATTATTTAAAAGGGGTTGTTTCTGTGTCATAATAGAAACTGACTAACACTCTAATTTAGTAAAAATAGATCCACTACGAATACATACTTACAAATATATTCTTATGGTTCTTGGGAAATATCGATTTTCCATAGAAAGGGTAGAAATTATAAAATAGTGTAATGATCCATAAAATAAATAATTATGTAAATTTTATGTTATAATCAATATATATTCCTCCAAGTATTTAGAAAATTCCTCTAGAGTTTTAATGTTCATATAAAATTGGAAATTCACTGTTGGCCTATTCGAAGGAAAATTCTTTCATCACTTCAGACATTGGACAAATTAATTACCCATATATTTAAAGATAATAAATTATATTAAAGTGGTTTCTCTCTTTCCCGTACATTAGTATCCTTATGATCCATTTATCCACACTTAAAAAAACTCATTTTCACATTAATTATTAAATTATTTGTTTATTTCTATAATTACCAAATATTAGAAATATCAATGTTCCTTTGTTCTTCATAGAAATATTTCATTTTTATAGGTTCTAATTTAACCTATAATTTTATCCCTGGAAGATATAAGAAATTGAAAACTATTAATTTATATTTATGGAACTTCCTATTATATCATCATAACATGAAAATGTTTAGTTCATATCAGATACTCAGTTGATTCTCCATCTACTTATTAAAAAAGATAAACATACACTCTCTTTCAAATCACATCTCTCAAATAATTTATTTATCAAATAATATAGCATTAAATTTAATTTATTCCATACATTCAATTTTATCAACCTTGTTAGTGTTTTGGATCAATGACTACAATTAATATGCATCTCCCTTCAAAAAATAATCTACCAATATAACTTTTTTTATATCATTACATCCCAATTCCAAAAATTTATTTTTGGGGGATAGAATCTGTTGTTGAGTTACCAATGTATTTTTTGTTATATTAAATGATAAGTTATTCATTCATATGAGTTGATAAAACAAGGAATAGTTTTGTAGTGGAACAATAGGATACTAAATACATACAATATTATTCATAAAATTCCAAGTCATTTTTTCAAATATGGTCATGATATTCTCAGTTCTAGCACCACTCATATTATCAATCATAGTATTGAAATCCGTGAATAAAATACAAGTGATAATTCCCATCCTTTTACTAGGATCCATATTTGAACAATGGAGCACATTGAGTTATCGTAGAATCCTCATTAATATTGATATATAAAATTAAAATACCTATAATAGTTAATGATATTGAATACCCTAATGGGTTATCTTAATTATCATGTAAAATTTTATTATTTAAAATATAGTTCTCATCATTCCGACTGTTCCTTCTATAATACCAAATATAAAACATTGACTATAGTAACCTTGAGTTAGTTTTTACCTTATTACAGTGGTTTAATATACATATAATCCAACAAAAAAGGATGATTTAGTTTATCTACCTAGGAAAACAAGTTACATCCATGATTCCACTATTATATTTAAAATATAAAAACATAATATATGAAAAATACATTCATCCCTGAAGTCAGTGGAAATATCCTTTTTCCATATCCTATATAATGTATAACAGATACTGGATTATCTCATATTCTTGGTAAGGGTTATTTATAGTGGAATCTATAATGAGTAAATAATGAATAAGCAAGTGGAACAGTTGATAAATAAAAACACATGTTATTCAATCAACATCTAGATTTCAATGTATATCCTTCAATAATATCAATGTAGTATTATTGTGGATAATTGAAATAAATTTTTTATATATGAAATTCATAAATCTATACCTTGAAAATCATTCTATCAAGGCCTCAACCAAAATTTAATGAATCTTACCATTAAATCATTATGTGATATATCATTCCTAAAAAATGGGTAGGTGTATCTTGATATTTATTTAATATAGAGTTTATGATGTTTTGTCTATTGAAACCCATTGATGCATCATCTAGAAATCTATAACTAGGACCCGCCCATTAGTTTTACACTAAATTCATTCCTCATGCATTAAATAATCTATATAATTCATTCTAAAAACTTTTTATAAGTTAGTATTCGTCTGCATTGAATCAATAATATAAAATATTTTAACAGTTAACAGAATAATCATTCACAAAAAACTTCTTTCAAACGATATCATATTTATATGAGGTATATGATTGAAAAAACTAAAAAGTGATATTAAAGATTCCATTTAAATATATTATATTTATAATATACACATTTGGTAGAAAAATATTTTTAATGGGTAATTAAGAGTGATAGAAAAAATGATCAAAATAATGTGAATGCATTAAAAATAAGTTATAATTAATTTTAAGCAATGGATTATAGAAACCCATTTTTTTTATAAATAAACATTTTTTAGAAAAACCATTACTTTTGAAAAAATAATAATAACAATATATTAAAAATAGTGTCTTTATAACCTCATGTAACGAAAGAGTTATAAATCACTAACCACAATTGAATTCATTACTACATATTAATAGTAAAATTATTATTTAATATTATATTAATTAATAACTCTTAAATTATTGACATAAAAACGTTTATTTGAAAATAACTATATAAACATGTAATGGAAGCATCATAATTTATAAGATCTATGATGGAGGGAAAGGACGGTAAATATGTATACAATAAAAAACATTATTTTCTTAGTATTGTAAAAGATTAAAAATAACCCATATGATAAAATTGAAAATATAAAAAATTAATACATTTTAAATAATGTAATTTTCTTGAAAATGATCATTATCATCCTATGATTCATAATTAATAGTATTCATGATACATTTTAGAGAAACTTGATATGGGAGAAAAATAGATTGGGGATGACACTAAGAAAAGAGTTTTAAAGAAATTTTATTACTTATAATTTACTTCACGAATCATAAATCAATAAATTAATATGTAACACCCAAAAAATTTAGTTTCAATTAATAACAAGAGCAATAGATTACATAAAATGCAACACCGAGCTTTAAGAAAACATCGACATACAATAACTCATTCAATTATATCCATTCAATTAAATAGGCATTGTTAAGGGGAATGAAAATTTATATATATATATATATATAATATTTATATAAAATTATATTATTTGATACGTAATAAATAAATTATCCAATTTTTAATAAAGTCATTTTATGGTTCAAAATAAGATTTCATAAAAAAATGATTTTTATTGATTGTTGTGCCCAAAAATTATGTTAATTTTCTACCAGTTTCACTAATTTTATTTTAATAAATTAATTTAATTATGGATTTTAAAATTTCCATATTATACTAGGGTGAATTATTGGAATTTTTAAAAACAATTATTTTAATGTGAATAATGGAAAATATAGATTTCTCTAAAAATATTATTTTTTTCACAATGTAAATTAATATAAAAGACTTATTATTCTAAAATTTTATAATTAAATAATATATAACTATTTAAATTAGGTGAAATAAAATTTATTACTAAGTAATAATAATTGTAGTTAATTTCTGTATAAGTTAATTTTTTTCATTAAAAACGCATTTTTGTAAAAACAATTTTCATCATGTTTTCTAGATTTGTATATAAATTTAAAAATTTTACTAATTGAAATTTAATTATAAATAAGAGATTAATTAATTAAAATCAGAATTTAAAGAATTGGCGATGATTCCATTTTAATTTTATTGTCAATATAAATATTATACATGGTATATTTTCAATACTACATCAATAATTAAAATGAATTAATCGGTATTAAACATAAATGATATGGATTTATATTACATTAAAGCTTGTAAAATACTATAACATCCCTATATATAGAATATATTTCTTTTTAAATTTGTAAATACTCTAATTTGGAGCTACATGGATAGAGTAATACATTAATATATTTTAATATTTCAAAACCATCCTAGTGTTTCCTCTCCCATAAAAATGGAAACCTCTTCTACTATTATCCTATAACACCTAGACAATGTTTTTCTTATAATTTAATTATTATTATATTTCTTTTGAATATTTTTCTAGAGGTTCGGGTTTAATTATGAGTGAATTGTTTTTAGTTTTTGAGATTATGGGAATTTCTAGTCCATGTGCACAGTTTTAGGGTAAAATGTGTAGAGACCCGAAGCTTGACGTACATGTACATTACATTACTTTTGTAGAATACTTAATAAATAATAAGAACCAACACTCAAGGACCGTAATAGTTTATTTTCTTTGGAAACTTGGAACGTAATCTTCTAATCGTGGTGAAAGATTTTCAATATCTCCCACAAAGATCTTACCCTTTACTTTTCTTACTTAAAACCTTTCTTTATATCCTGGGGAAAATAAAACATATAAAGGGTGATCTCAAATTCTCAGTAAGGGTAAGAATGGAGAAAATAAAACAAACCATATACATTTGAACATAAAAACATGAACATAATGTTTAAACATCAAAATCTTGAGCAATGACATAAAACATGGCAGTACGTATGGCATAGATCATAATGGAACATAAATCATGATAAAATAGCTTGTAAATATAACTTGTAATTGTGGAAAAACATTAAGCACATGGTATGATTTCCATAGTAGCCAAGGAATTGCTGCCCAGACCATCTTAGTGGACAAAGTCCCTTTTTGAATCGAGTTCACTCCTCATTTCAGTCCTGTAACACTGAAACAGATTAACTTACCGTTCCAGCCATGTCTATATCATGAGATATAAATCTTTACCCAATGCATTGGAGGAAGATATAGGTACCACCCATATCATAATGATACCATTCTTATGTGTGCCACAAAATCATAAATCATACATCATAACATAACCTATGTAATAAAAATGGGATTCTTAAACATCATGCCATCATAACATAATCCATATAAGATAAAAAGACATCATAAAAATAATTCCGTCATAAAATAATCAAAACAATGTAAAAATAAGGATAGAAATAGAACCCTATATTATCATAGATGGAAAATAATTTTGATAAAATACTTGAACTCCATTCTTGAGGAAAATATACTTTCTACTTCAAAAACATTTTTCCTTTCTTAACATGTCATAAAATTTTAAACTAAAAGAAGTTGATTAAAAATAAACTTGAAAACTTGTAAAGGAATCTTCTTGGAAATAACGTTTTAAAAATCCATTCATGACGTATTAGTTAAAAAAATAACATTCTTCCCGTACTTTGGCCGGAAAAGTCAAAAAGTACCTCATACGAAAAACGACAAAAGATTCTTTTCATATCATTTACTAAAAACACAAATAAGGGTAAAATTTGATTTAAAAAATTGTAGTTGGATGGAAATAATATTACATATTGAGGAAACATTAATGTGGATGATAAATATTACCCAGTAAATTTTGAAGTATAAACAATATCGGATAAAAATGAGATTGTGAGATTTTCCCTTACATTTGGTATGATATTCTTCGTACATATCTAAACCTCCTGTATAATGATTTAAATAATGTCATTGACTTATTAAAGAATCATATTCATTGTTATGATATCATATATGGTTCACTTATGACTTTATATTACCCGTTCTTTTTTAAGTTCCATGTTAAAGTAGCGTTTTGGGTAAAATTGTTTTATTTATCGTACATGTTTGGACTTGTTGTTCTTGATATTATTACTTATAACATGATTTAATTAATTCCAGAATGTAAAAAATGATTTATATGTAATATATATTCAGAATATACATATATATATATATGATATATCAATAAATGGAATGAAATGCACCGTTCTTGTAGACGGTAGGTCGTACGTACGCATGAACGCTGTTTTCATTTCCTTATTGAATTGGATGGAATTAAGTAGATGACATACAAATATATATATATATATATATATATATATAAATTTAGTATCATTATTATGTCATATATTTCATTATTACTTATTTTATATACTTTATAATCATTAATGAATGGTTAACATTGAGAATGAATCTTATCGCGTCGTGGAGACGGTAGTTCGTACGTACGCATGAGCGATGATATCATTCCCATGATCATGGAATTTTATTTAGGTGTATGTATAATATTTAAGAATCAATATAACATTACAATAATCAAATATTGTTATCTATATACACCATTATACCCATCCAAGTAAGGTGGTGGTGGAAAATAGATTACACCACGGCGTGGATACGGTATTCCATACGTACGCACGCGTGATGATTTCGTTTTCCGTAGAATGGATAGATGGTGAAATAGGGTTGTTTCATACATATAATAACATATCAGTATATTAGTGATACTGATGTTTTTTCTTTTTAATTAAACAACTAAAGAAGAAGAAGTTGAAGAAGAAAGAAGCTTGAAAGAATCTGTAGAAGAAATTACCTCTTCTTCGACGCACCTCCTTTAAACTTCTTCTTAGGGCACTAGGGTTGGTATTTTGAGAATACCAGTACCTCTATAAGGTTTATAGTGAAGTGGGGAAGTTATATGGGCAGAGGTTGGCCCCGATTCAAGGCTCAAAATGGTGTGAGGAAGAGAGGGAGGAGGTGCCCTTTTATAAGGGAGGAGAGGGGCACCTTTGGAATCCTCAAAAATATTAGTTTAATATAAATTCAAACCCCACATAATAACCTCAAAAAATGACTCAATTCCACGATTTGATGAGATAGGGTTGTAATATCATCAACCAATAAAATTTAGACATATTAGGAATTTATTTTAAACATTATCAACTTGATTTATCCTTATTTAATCAATTTAATTTTATTTGTGGTAATAACATTATAAATTTTAAATTATAACAAATAATTCCTTATTTGTTGTGAATTATTCATAATTGGATAAGTTATTATATTTTAGACCATATAAATTTAAAGTTATAATTTATAAATATTTTTGTGATTTTTAAAAAATTTTATAATATGTTATTTTTTTAAAATAACAATAGTGTCAATTTTGACACTATTCATTTATTTGAATTTAAATAAAATATATACAGAAGATATGTTCGAAATAAAAGCGTTAATAGATTTATAAAAGGTCATATGTATCTATAAAAGTATTGGAGCACGTTAAATAGTTCATATAATATTTATTTTATTATTTGTAAAACCATTTATTTGGTTTATCTCTTAATAAAATAATTACTACAACATTTTTGTATAATTATTTAATATACTTATTTGTTGCATAAAAATTAAAAATAAAATCCTATGATGAAGATAAATCTATTAACTTTCACAATAATACTTTTACTCGAATCTATCATCTTAAAATCACAATATTTAAATTGTTATATTTATTAAATTATGAAGGTCACAACTTTGGCAACATTTAAAATAAAATAATATAAGTGTCATAATCACTTTTATAAGGCTCCAAATGGTCAATTATTCGACCATTGGATGATTATGGTTTACATTTACATGACCAATAAGTTTTTATCTGGGTTTTGTGCCTTTTATGGTCACTATTAGTTTAATAAAAACTATATTCTTGATTTTTCATTAGATAAACAATTTTTGCATCACTATTGTGTCACCATTAATGATAATTATTTAATTCCTAAAAATTATAAATAAATTCATATGATGTAGATAATTTCATTATATTTCTTTAGACTATTCATTTTTGAAGTTTCATGAAGTTTATCACTAAATTAAAATTAATATACTTATAAGATTTAAGAGAGTGACATGTTGTCACTTTCTATGGTTTTAATAATAATTAAATTATTTTTATTGTAAAAATTCCCTAAAATGAATCTAATCCGACCCTTAGGTGATATGGGTCGCCTTTTATCCATCCAATAGAATTTTGGTAGGTGTTAGCATAATTTTATAATCTTATATTTACCCTTAATTACCCGATTTACCTTTAACTATGGTAAATAAAATTTACCGTAGTTACTATTCATAATGCCCAAAAATAAAAAGATGCTTATTAATATAATTTGGACCCAATGATTCCAAATAAGGAATCCATTTTTCCAAATTCAATACACAAAAGTTTCAGAAATTAAATTAAAATTAATCATGTTGTCGAAAGAAAACAGGTTTTTGTTCAAAACATTGCAAAAGATTGAATTGATTTAACCTACGAATTCAAGGTAAAATCAATGATAATGACATAAATTATATTAAATGGTAAAAATATATTCTATTTACACTTTAAAACCATTCAATATTATAATTTAATCATATAAATTATTACGATGAAAAAAGTTGTTTTTATTTAAAATATATCGTGTTTTTACTATACATTAAAATATGAAAGTTATCAGAAAAATATCAAAACATTATCCAAATTAAATTTTTATATCCTGAATCCAAGGAATAATTTTATTTTGTCAAATTTAACTTATAAACATGTCAAAAAATAGATTTAAAGTGGGTACGCCATCAAAAGGCGGCAAAAGTGCATTTTTTTAATAATACTTATTTTACCCGAAAAATTTATTTTGTTCTCATACCATGTTCTAGAAAATGTATAAGATGAATAATAATGTTATAAAATTCAAAACTTAGTTAATACTATTCATAACGGCTAGTTCGTGATAATGTTATAACCATATATCGTTGTTTAGTGAAACTCGGTATTGCGTACAACACACGCTATCGAGGAAGGTTACGATTGCATGTAATGCAAGCCAAATCAGGGTTGCGTGTAGTGAAAGACTCCTTTGTTTTTGTGTATAACAAAATACAACCATATTTCATTTATACATTGAATATATATATATATACATACACACTCAATGTTGTGTAGAATAACAACTATCAAACAAACTTGAAATTGTGTGTAACATGATCCAAGAATAATGTTACGTATACTGCAAGCTAATACGGTGTTACTTATAGTGCAAGATAATGTTGGTGTATCATACTACAGAAGATATGAAGGAAATTAAAAAGAATATATCTTATAAAATCTTGGGTTATTACATTCTACCCCCCTTAAAATGAATTTCGTCCTCAAAATTCGTCGGGTTTATAAATGGTTTTCTACATGAAAGTTTCTTTAATTGAAACCCACATCGTAAAAAGGAATACCAAAACTTATCTTTAAAAACTAAAGTATGAAACGTAACTATTACCCAAATAAACTAATCACTGGGTTTCCACATAGGAGAACATAGGTGAAAATATGGATATGGAAGAGAAATCTAACCATCATGTTCTGATAGAGAGTGGTAGAGAACATGGCTATGAAAGAGACAACAATAAAAAAGCCATAGATTTGCGATGATCTAAGTTACCATATGATTCGTCGGATATAAGAGCACTAGGACAACATTTTTGGTTTTCAATATCATTTCCCTAAAGTTGAAAATTTTGAATTAGAAAAAATACTTGATTTATTTTGGTACAATCTCACTATTGTTCGTGCTTTGAACAATTTACACTTCATATCTTAATGAAATGAAGTTGAATTTGTTATTAATGAAGTGCTAAAAGAACATGTGATAGAATGATGGGTCATTCCATCTGTTTCAAAAAAAGGTTAGAAAAAGTTATTAAATATACATAAGTCGATTAACCGTATATGGTTCCTAAAATGGACTTATACTTCATATCTCATACCACTTAAAAAAAATATTAAAACTAATTTATACTAACTAGGGACATCCTGTAGGCCAGTGGTAGGTGATAAAGGTCTATCGCACATCGGTTGTGGGTTCGATTCCCACAGCCATATCCGACACGATGGGCTGTCGCCCGTCCTGCAGGTTGTCCTTTTTCTAAAACTACATTACTATAACATCCCATCAATAATATAGAAAAAAGCTCCATCCTTAAACAATACTAACTTATGTCCAGCATAATCCATTCCAATCTTTAGGCTTATCTAAAATACTTTGGTCAAGCTCATAGTAAAAAGAAAACAATTACAAGAAAGGTTATCTACCAAGAATGTGAATACAAGAATTTATCCCACATATATCATAAGATATATCTTGTTGGTTGCATTCCAAGCACATGAATACCTTAGTAATATATTCTCTTGAAACATAAATTACCATAGAACCTTAGTGAAAACATGAATGCTTTCAAAAGTTAACTCTTTCCACATACCAAAATCCTAAAAATTCTATATACTCAAACCATGATATCACTTAGTCCTTATATCAATCATGAGCTCATAAATACTGTCAAACAATTCATTTTCTCCTTATCCCTTCATTATGCACATATCATCTGCTTTCCAAAATATTTGAATCACTTTTCATGGTTACCGGTACCATTCAACATATACTTCCAAATAATTAGGAAAAACAATAGTGTAGCAATCCTTAGATGATTCTTTATTCCATATAACCATACATTATAAATATACAATCATTCCACTAACTCCTTAAACCACTGACTGAGCTTCATCATTTCTTTCATCTCATATTTCAATTGTAGTCTCTTCATCATCATCCACATAAATACTACTCATATGACCATATTGATTCTCTTCATGAGATTTTCCCTTAGGGCATTGGTTTGCATAATGCCCAAACATTTGACATTTAAAACATCTAGTAATTCTTGATGTCATAGCAATACCATTATCCTTGTCCATGGTGTTAACTGAACATTTTCCTTTGCACTTACCGGCTTTGTGTCCTTCTTTTCCACACCCAAAGCATCTTCCATTTCCTTTGAAACATTCCCATTGTTGCCTCTTCCCACATGACTTACATGAGGGAAATTGAACTTTTTTCCTCTATGATCATCTTAAAACTCCATCTTTCTCTTATTAGCTGAGTCAGGAAACTTACCAAAGTTTAGATTATTTATCATATTATGAGATTGCTGATTAGGCATAATAATGATGTTTGGACTTCCAAATCCCTTTTCATTTGGTTTCTCATGAATAATATCATTCCATTGTCCATCATATCCCCCATTATCGTGAATCTTCCTGTTTCCATCCATTTTCTAAAACCCAAAAATAATAGTGTGAGAGGCAAAAATCATGCTCGGGAAAACAACATAGTAAAGGGGGAGTACCCTCAGTATCTAACATCTTATGTTAAATTCTAATATCATTATCATAGTTCTAGGACTATATACTATATGTATACTTATCCTTAGGGACATCCCTAAACATACCTTAAAAATATCTCCAGGGATCTCACTAACGTTTTCACATCCTAGTTTCCAAAGGTTGACTAATCCTTTCCTCTGATACCTACTATAGAGACCCGAAGCTTGACTTACATAGACATTACATGAATTTTTCGGAATAATTAATACATAATAAGAACCAACACTTAAGGACCGTAATAGTTTAGTGTCTTTGGAAACATGGAACGTAATCTTCTAATCGTGGTGAAAGACCTTCAACATCTCCCATAAAGATCTTACACTTAACTTTTCTTACCTAAAAACTTTCTTTATATCTTGGGGAAAAGAAAACATATAAAGGGTGAGATCAAATGATCAGTAAGGGTAATCAGGGAGAAAATAAAATGAACCATATACATTTGAACATAACAACATGAACATAATGTTTGAACATCAAAATCTTGAGCAATGACATAAAACATGGCAGTACGTAAGGCATAGATCATAATGGAACATAAATCATGATAAAATAGCTTGTAAATAAAACTTGTAATTGTGGAAAAACATTAAGCACATGATATGATTTCCATAGTAGCCAATGCATTGCTGCCAAGACCATCTTAGTGGACAAAGTCTTTTTCTGAATCGAGTTCACTCCTCATTTCAGTCCTGTAACACTGAACCAGATTAACTTACCATTCCAGCCATGTCTATCTCATGAGATATAAATATTTACCCAATGCATTGGAGGGAGATATAGGTCCCACCCATCTCATAATGATACCATTCTTATGTGTGCCACAAAATCATAAATCATACATCATAGCATAACCCATGTAATAAAAATGGGATTCTTAAACATCATTCCATCATAACATAATCCATATAAGATAAAATGACATCATAAAAATAATTCCATCATAACATAATCAAAACAATGTAAATATAAGTATAGAAATAGAACCCTATATTATCTTAGATGGAAAATAATTTTAATAAAACACTTGAACTCCATTCTTGAGGAAAATATCCTTTCTACTTCAAATTTTTTTTCCTTTCTTAACATGTCATACAATTTTAAACTAAAAGAAGTTGATTAAAAATAAACTTGAAAACATGTAAAGGTATCTTCTTATAAATAACGTTTTAAAAATCCATTCATGCTGTATAAGTTTAAAAAAATAACATTCTTCCCGTACTTTGGCCGGAAAAGTCAAAAAGTACATCGTACGAAAAACGACAAAAGATTACTTTCATATCTTTTACTAAAAACTCACCGAAGGGTAAAATTTGATTTAAAAAATTTTAGGTGGATGGAAATAATATTACATATTGAGGAAACATGGATGTGGATGATAAATATTCCCCAGTAAATTCTGATGTATAAACAATCTCGGATAAAAATGAGATTGTGAGATTTTCCATTACCTTTGGTCTGATATGCTTTGTACGTATCCGAAACTCTTGTATAATTATTTAAATAATGTAATTTACTTATTATAGAATCATATTCATTGTTATGATATCATATATGGTTCACTTATGACTCTATATTACATGTTCTTTTGTAAGTTCCATGTTAAAGTAGCGTTTTGGGTAAAATCGTCTTATTTATCATACATGTTTGGACTTGTTGTTCTTGATATTATTACTTATAACCTGATTTAATTAATTCCAGAATTTAAAAAATGATTTATATGAAATATATATTCAATATATACATATATATATATATATATATGATAGATCGATAAATGGAATGAAATACACCGTTTATGGAGACGGTATGCCGTATGTACGCATGAACGATGTTTTCGTTTCCTTATTGAATTGAATGGAATTAAGTAGATGACATACATATATATATATATACATAAATACAATATCATTATTATGTCATATAGTTCATTATTACTTATTATATATACTTGATAATCATTAATTAATGGTTAACATGGAGAATGAATCTCATCACGTTGTGGAGACGGTAGTCCATACGTACGTACGAGCAATGATATCATTCCCATGATCGTGGAATTGTATTGAAGTGTATGTATAATATTTCAGAATCAATATCACTTTACAATAATCATATATTGTTATCTATATACACCATTATACCCATCCAAGTAAGGTGGTGGTGGAAAATAGACTACACCACAGTGTGGAGACGGTATTCCGTACGTACACACGCGCAGTGATTTCGTTTTGCATAGATTGGATAGATGGTGAAATAGGGTTGTTTAATACTTATAATAACATATCAGTATATTATTGATACTGATGTTATTAATTTATAATGAAACAAATAAATAAGAAGAAGTTGAAGAAGAAAGAATCTTGAAAGAATCGGTAGAAGAAATTACCTCTTCTTCGATGCACCTCCTTTAAACTTCTTCTTAGGGAAATAGGGTTGGTCTTTTGAGAAGACCGGTTCCTCTATAAGGTTTCTAGGGAAGTGAGGAAGTGAAATGGGCAGAGTTTGGCCAAGCTTGAAGGCTCAAAATGGTGTGAGGAAGAGAGGGAGGAGGTGCCCTTTTATAAGGGAGGAGAGGGGCACCTTTGGAATCCTCAAAAATATTAGTTTAATATAAATTCAAAACCCACATAAAAACCTCAAAAAATGACTCAATTCCAATATTGGATGTGATAGGGTCGTAATATCATCAACCAATAAAATTTAGACTTTTTAGGAATTTATTTTAAACATTATCAACTTGATTTATCCTTATTTAATCAATTTAATTTTATTTGTGGTAATAACATTCTAAATTTTAAATTATAACAAATAATTACTTACTTGTTGTGAATTTTCCATAATTGGATATTTTATAACATTTTAGAACATATAAATATAAATTTATAATTTATAAATTTTTTTGTGATTTTTAAACAATTTTATAATATGTTATTTTTATAAAATAACAATAGTGTCAATTTTGACACTATTCATTTATTTGAATTTAAATAAAATATATACAGAATATATGTTCAAACTAAAAGCTCTAATAGATTCATAAAAGTTCATATGTATCTATAAAATTATTGTAGCACATTAAATATTTCATATAATAATTATTTTATTATTTTTAAAACCATTTATTTGGTTTGTCTCTTAATAAAATAATTACTAAAACGTTTTTATATAATTATTTAATATACTTATTTGTGGCATAAAAATTAAAACTAAAATCCTAAGATGAAGATAAATATATTACCTTTCACAATTATACTTTTACTCGAATATATCATCTTTAAATAACAATATTTAAATTGTTATATTTATTAAATTTTGAAGGGAAGAACTTTGGCATCATTTAAAATAAAATAATATAAGTGTCATAATCGCTTTTATAAGTCTCTAAATGGTCCAATATTATACCATTGGATGATTATGTTTTAAATGTACAAGGCCAATAAGTTTTGGTCAGGGTTTTGTGCCTTTTATGGTCACTATTAGTTTAATAAAATCTATATTCTTGATTTTTCACTAGATAAACAATTTCTGCATCACTATTGTGTCACAATTAATGATAATTATTTAATCCCTAAAAATTATAAATAAATTCATATGATGTAGATAATTTTATTATCTTTTTTGAGACTATTAATTTTCTAAGTTTCATGAAGTTTATCACTATATTAAAATTAATATACTTATAATATTTAAGAGAGTGACATGTTGTCACTTTCTTTGGTTTTAATAATAATTAAATTATTTTTTATTGTAAAATGTCTATAAAATGAATCTAATCTGACCCTTAGGTGATATGGGTCGACTTTTATCCATCCAATAGAATTTTTACAGGTGTTAGTGTAATTTTATAATCTTATATTTACCCTTAATTACCCGATTTACCTTTAACTATGGTAAATAAAATTTTCCGTAGTTACTATTTATAATACCGAAAAATAAAAAGTATCTTATTAACATAATTTGGACCCACTGATTCCAAAAATGAAATCCATTTTTCCAAATTCAACACACAAAAGTTGCATAAATTAAATTAAAATTAATCCCGTTGTCGAAAGAAAACAGGTTTTTGTATAAAACATTGCAAAAGATTGAATTGATTTAACCTACGAATTCAAGGTAAAATCAATTCTAATGACATAAATTATATTAAATGGTAAAAATATATTCTATTTATACATTAAAACCATACAGTATTATAATTTAACCATATAAATTATTACAAGGAAAAAGTTGTTTTTAATTAAAATATAGCATGTTTTTACTATTCATTAAAATATAAAAGTTATCAGAAAAATATCCAAACTTTATCCAAATTAAATTTTTATATCCTTAATCCAAGGAAGAATTTTATTTTGTAAAATTTAACTTATAAACATGTCAAAAACTAGATTTAAAGTGGGTGTGCCATCAAAAGGCGCCAAAACTGCATTTTTTGAAAAATACGTATTTTACCCGAAAAATTTATTTTGTTCTCATACCATGTTCTAGAAAATGTATAAGATGAATAATTATGATATAAAATTAAAAACTTTGTTAATACTATTCATAACAGCTAGTTCGTGATAATATTATAACCATATATCGTTGTTTAGTGAAACCCGGTATTTTGTACAACGCACGCTATCGAGGAAGGTCGCGATTGCGTGTAATGCAAGCCAAATCGGGGTTGCGTGTAGTAAAAGACTCCTTTGTTGTTGCGTATAACAAAATACAACCATATTTCATTTATACATTGAATATATATATATATATATACATACACACTCAATGTTGCGTAGAATAACAACTATCAAACAAACTTGAAATTGTGTGTAACACGATCCAAGAATAATGTTGCATATACTGCAAGCTAATACAGTATTGAGTATAGTGAAAGATAATATTGGTGTATCGTACAACATAAGATATGAAAGAAATTAAAAAGAATATATCTTATAAAATCTAGGGTTATTACAAAATGTGTGACCTGTTAAGGATGAGGGAGTTTTCAATTCAGTTTATTATTTCACTGTTTGTCATAAACGACTTATGCATAGTTTATTCCATCCCAATCAGGGTCATGGAGAATCTAGTAAACCTTTTTTGATCCAGGTATTAGGTGAAAGAGTTTTTCATGGTTAGGAGTAACCCTACAACAAATGTGTGGGGTTGCTCTTTGAATTTGATAGAGCCAAATTCTAATGTGTTTTCTTGGTTTCCCAAGCCATTTGTCTTTCCCATATGGGGTTTCCCCCTTCTCCAGGAGGTTGTAAATGATTTAAAAATGGTTTAGAAACCTGTGTATCCAAACCATGCAACATTACCACATCATTAAAAAGTTTAATGTTGTACCTTTTTCATCATTACTTTTAAACCCAATTTTGTTTTCACCTCCCTTGTTTAACAAAGGAACACCATGGGAGATCCCAAGAACCTCCTCCCTTACTTTACATCTTCTACTGATGCTCCCCTAAGGTTATTAGGTATGTATCTCTATAAATTATTGGTTAATTTTCTCCTATTATTCTCATCCAATATTGGTTCTTCATTATTTGTTGTCTTGGTTATCTCATGGTCGAACCATAGGGTAAAGGGTTGATGTTTGGATTGAGTTTCTTATTTGTTCTTGTGCATGTATTTCCTATTGAGGATATTTCTTCCTTTTCTAATAGATTCATTATATCTGTACGTTTCTCAGGTAGTTGTTTCCATCTATTTAATTTCTATCGTATTACTTTTATACATGATCATTCATAAATTATTTGTGTACATGATATTCATTATCATGATGTGTTAGAGTAAATTGTTTTCGATTTTTCAAGGATAAATTTTGATTACAATTGGTTTTAAAGGGTTAAAATGATTATGTCTATATTTATAAGCTTAAAAAGTGTTCGATAACGTATTAATAGGTATTTAAAATTGAAATTTCATGTTTTGGGTTGTTTTTTTTCAAATATTGGTTATTGGTAATTGGGTTTTCATTCGGAATTTAGTATTTTATGTGGTAATAATATCTTTTTATGGTTTTTTCTCATGTGTGGGTTTTTGTGATTTGTGGGAACGATCGTGGTGGTTTTATAAATATTTGTGTGTGTGTGTGTTTCTATTGTTAATCATTGACATTCTATTAGATTTAGGTGTACCAATATGTGTGTAGAGTTCTTATATGATTAGGAAAAAAATGAAAATATATTTCTAATGAAATGGTAATCTTAAACCCCTGGATTTCAAAACACTTTCCTTCAATCCCCCTTCTCTCTTCCACTTCATATTTCATTTTTCCAATAAAACTCAAAGTGTAAGATAAATGGATTCTTGGTTTACTATGAAACTCAAATGTGGTTTTCAAATGCCTTTGAAAAGATCAATATGATTGGCATCTTTGTAGAATGATTTGAAAAACAAATAAAAATAAAGTCTCAATTAGAATATTTAAAGCATGTGGTGTGTTTTTACCTATCATTCTATAATGAGATTATTTTTGAAATATTAATGCATGGTTAGTACTTTGTAACATCTTGGGATATAGTTTTAAAGTTATATGGTGTGTTGGACTGGTATGAACTATTGGAATGGCTCTGTGTGTTATGGAAGATATATGGTATCCCTCTAATGAGAGGTTCGTCATATAGTTGGTGTTAGTGTTTGAACTAGGTACGGACTATGGGATCTTTAGGTTATTGGTTTATTCCCTATTTGTGATGACCACCTCATTCTATATATACTATTTTCATTTAATTCAAGGGATTCATCCAAAGGGTGGAGTGAGGGATTCCTATCGACCTTGATTAGACAGGTTGGTACTCCCATGATTTATATGGATGGTTGGTGAGATGTTTCACTAGTGAGTCTATTTTAGAGAATCTAGGTTATTTAATGACTATGGAGCTACACCATACACTATTGGTTGATTCTAAACTTAGTACATCCATGGATTTCTCATATAGATGATTTGGAAATTCACTTTATTACCTATCTATATGTTCTGTTAGTTTTTGTTTCACTATGTTTGTTAGCCCTATTAGTTTTATACTATCTTGTTATATTCTCTCTATTTTTCTCATTATTGTACCTCATTTGGATTCTTGTTTGGAATTTGGTTTTAAATTGGGGTTTTAAAATTGTATTTTTTTAAAAAATATTATAGCGGTGCTTGTATGTTTTTAAAAAATAGAATGTTTGGATTTTTCATTAAAATGGTAAAAACTCTATTTCATATATCTATTTCTAAATAGTGTGTGTGGAATGTTTTAGGAATGAAAATTAATAGAATCTATGGTTCTTAACTACTAATCTATTTATCTTCACACCCATATTTTCAAACTCATTGTCAGTAGACCAATGTTGTTTTATAGGTTGGGGTTTCTACTTTTGGTTTCCAAATATAGCATTTTGTTTTTAGTGGATGGTGTCCATCAAGGGGTAACATAGAGATAATGTCAGTTTCCCTTTGGTCTTAGTTTTGTTATAATTTTATTTTTAATTTTTTGATTCATTTAGTTAGTTGTATCTTGATCCCATTTTATATTTATTGATGTTTAGTTGTTATTGGTTTTTGTTATGAACTCTTCTCATTTATTTATATTTTTTTAATATTGAGTGAAGTCATTATCACTAGGTTTATCCTTTATTCACAACACTATTTATAAGGCCAAGAGGATTAGGAATGCCTCTCAGGTCATTTCATGAGCCATCTCATGATTCAGGTTGGATGGAATCCCGAGTTAGTTCATAAAACAATGTTATTGAAGGATCCCATTGTTATTTGGGAAATCATATAGTTTGGAGATTGTATTTTTGAGAATCTATAGGTAGGTAGAGGATGAGTGTCAAGAAATCATACTCATCCCGATCCTCAATTTTCTAGTAGTATTTTCAAATTTGAGTCTTTTTTCTAGTTTTGGGTGTGTGGATGTTGAATAACAATGGAAGTGAACTGGAGCTACATGGTGAGAATTATGGAAGTCGTGACCTATGTGGAGCACAAGTTCATGGTTCATGGGGATTCAAGTGGTTTGTTCTTACATAGGGCAAGATTGACTAAACCATGTGGTCTGGATGTGCATGGCCACTACATTCTTAATCCAAGAGTATGGTGTGACTTGTGTTTAGCCTAGTTTCTATTATTGTGGGTAGATTTTTAAATGGAATGTGGATTTTGGAAAAAATATTTAAGAATGTAAATTTCTTTGGGACTTTTTAATTTTTTCAATGCGGGTTTTGTTATTAAAATTGGATTTGGAAGATTAATTTGGTATTTGGATGGTGGCCTTTGAAGAAGGTAGTATTGAAATTGAAAGAATATATTGGGTTTGATATTGGACATTGGTTTTTCTTTGTGTTTTTTGGAATATGGGAATGAATTTTTGTCCTGGGATGTTCTTTTTGTTAAATTATTGGTTATATCTTTAATTCGTGATTGTGACTTATTATTAATTTGAGTATGCTACCAAAAAAGTCCTATACATTTTTAGTGAGTTTAGTTTAGTCTTTTACCTTACCCATACTCCACGTGGGAGAGTGAAGTTAAGTTCCACTTTGTTATTTCTAGTTATCCATGGTGTTCTATGCATGTTAGAGGTTTTCTGAGGGATAAAAAACTTGAATGTGTTTTAAGGTCATTGATAACTCCTGAATCCATTAGAGTTTGTGTTGTTCAAATTTCATTTAAATGGATGGGTTTTGTTTGATGGACAGTAATCATCCCATCATCATTGCAAGATAGAATGTTTTGGTATATTTTTAAGATAACATTTACTGAATGGTTTATAACATGTGGAGTTGATGGGAGGGAAAATGGTTGAGATTTTGGATATTAAATAATAAGATCAGTGGATGGTGAAGGCCTATATTGATCATTTAAAGGTGTCGTGTCATTTTTCTCAAAAGATAACATAACCAGATCATGTTAAATAACCTTTATTCATGTGGAGTATACTTTCAGAGTTCCTAGAGCGAGTTCCCTCATATATGGTGATGTTTTGGGAGAAGATAGTGGTTTAATTGTCCCTTGCTATGTTGGTTCCTAGAGTGCTGTTAGTGGTGGTTGATTAACCAGTTTCTTATAGCACTCATAAATATTCCCCTCCTCAAAATTGGTGTATTCCATAAGTACATATTATTAAGTAATACCCATTATTAGTAACAAATGATCTTTTTTCTACTATTCTATCATGTATTTTCAGTGTGGTCTGTTTGGTCATTCAAAGCATTATTATCATAACACTTTGAAGAGTTGAAATCCGTGGGGTCATTTGGATTATCTAAATAAGTTCTATATTATGCGGTGTCAATCGATGGAGTTTCAAAGGAGGGATGTTTTCTAATGAATGTGGGGAAGCATATTCATCCAAACATTAGGGCTCTAGCCACACAATAAAGATGGATTCACTTCACATATTCAAGAATTATTAGTTTTGATGGATTTGATGTCCCTGCTTTAGTATCTGATGTCAGAAAAGAGTCAATTTAATTCCCCATATTTTAAAATTCTTTGTTACAAGTTCCTATTTGTTAAAAGATTCTGGATGGCCTCATTTCCATGTATTATTTATGTTTGTACTTCATTTTAAAAAACTTGTGAGGTTATCATTATTCATCATTTTGGTTATTGATTGTGTGGTTTGGTTTTCTATTGTTCTAATTTTATTGATGTTCATATCTTGGGTAATTGATAAATCCTAGTCTTTTTTGATGTTTTTTAGAGTTCATTCTATGGGATTCCCTTTTATTTGGTGTGTTTTTTGTATTCATGGTTTTTCTTCTTGGGTTTAGGGTAAAAAATGTGTCCTATAAAGGAATAGAGTGTGTTTAATTCGTGTTTTTCTTGTAAGGATTTACTTTTATGTATCTAGAATAGTTTGTGTTGTACCCCACACTCTTTGATTTTCATGATCACAATCACTTTCATCTTTGTTTAACTTTGTTTTTAAGTGTTGTGGATGATAGGCAAAAGATTGCCAAAGGATTGGCCCAAGAATGGACAAGAAATGGACTGAAATTCAGTCCACCGGCCAACCGGTGTGATAGCACCGGCCAGCCGGTGGAACTGGCAGAGGGATTTCCCACTGCCAGGTTCCACCGGTCGACCGGTGGCTCTGTCACCGGTCGACCTGTGGCACCCAGCCCAAATAGTATTTGCTACTGTCTTGCCACCGGCCAGCCGGTGGCTCCTCCACCGGTCGACCGGTAGAGCCTGGACCAAATCTCCTCTCCTCTGCCAAGGCACCGGCCAGCCGGTGGATCTGTACCGGCCAGCCGGTGGCCCAGTCAAACTAGCCGTTGGCTTTGACCAGTCAACCCCCATTTGGCCTCCAACGGCTCTTTAAGCTTCTCCAACGGCTCCGAAGGCCCCCAATGGGTTCCATGCCTATAAATAAAGGCCAAGGAAGCCCCGAAACCTAATCGGATCATATACCAAGCGCCCGGACACATTATTGCACATTTGGCGAACCTCCGGCGCTCCACCTTCAAGGATCCTCCTTGCTCCAATCCAACTTCCAATCCAAGGAGCACCTCAAGAAGCTTGGGAGAGCACGCTACATCAACTCCATCATACCTTGGCACCCAAGTCTTCCTCACATACGGGTTTTATTGTTTTATTTTTTATTGAGCTTTAATTTTGGGTTTGTGCCTACAAACCCCAAACCCTTTTCTCATCCCCTCTTTCTTTTGGGTTTCACACCACCATTAAGGTGTGAAGAGGTTTCTTCAAGCCTTTCCTTTTAAAAGGCTTGAGTTTTTCGGTGAGCTAGCCTTCACCCGTTAAAAAGGCTAGTGGGTTCTTGCTAAACCAATCAAAAGCAAGTGGGTTCTTGCTTAACCAATAAAAGCAAGCTGTAATAGGTCCTAGTGCTACCTCAAAGCCTAGTGGGTTTCTTGCTAAAACCATTGAAAAGCAAGCGGTAGGAATCTCTCAACGGTTGAGTTGGGAGCGGAGACGTAGGCCGGGTTTTGGCCGAACTCCGTTATCAATTTTGTGTGTCTTGCCTTCTTTATTTCCGCTGCATTTCAACTTTGATTTTTTAATTTATCAATCTTTTTTTAAAAGGCAATTCACCCCCCTCTTGCCATCATTCCCCGCGTTTTTTCCGAACCAACAGTTTGGACTAAACTATTCAAGGTAAAAGGGAATCCATATGTTCTCTTTTGGAGTTAGTTTCAAGCCACATGAATAGTTAAATATTGGAAGAAACCGTGAGGGAAGAATGAGGGGTGGCTCTGTAATATAATTATCCAAATTACGTGATTGGAGCATGATTTACCATATCATGATGTCGGCCCATACGGGGTGTCCTTCTTCTCTAGTAGGGTGTTCATGGTTGGAATGAATTTTAGAAAATAGTTCATTCAAACCATTCAACATTCACATGTCACTAAATAGTTGAATTTTCTCTTTATCATCTATTTAGTTTTAACAATGTTTTAGGGTTTTCCTCTATTTTTCGACCTAGGGACACCATGGGAGCCCCCAAGACACTCATACATTTCCCTACTTCCTCAATTGATGCTCCCTTGAAGATATTGGTAGATTCAATCTCTATTATTTCTCAATTTTCTCCTCTTATACCCTTCCATTCTTGGTTCTTAGTTCTTTCTTATCATTGTTCTCTCTTGAAAAAAAAAACATGGTAATAGATTGATTTTTGGATTGTGTTTCTTTCATAATAGGGTGAGTGGATTTCTAGTGGATGATTTTTCTTCTAGCATTGAGAGTTTCATTTCATCCACATTTCATTTATGTTGGTGTTTCCATCCATTTTCTTTCCATCACATTCCATTAATTCATAATATTTCCAAAATGATTTTTATTAGAGATATTCATTACTCGTGATGTGTTAGTTTAAATTTTTTAATCAATTACAAGGTGTAAATTAAACTAAAATTTTGATTTAAAGGGTTTCCATGATTATTCCAGAATCAATATACATAAAATGTTTTTGATAAGATGTCATTTTGTATTTAAAAATGAAATTGGGTGTTTTGGAATGATTTAACATCGATTGGGAGGTGGTAATTTTGTTTTCAAAGTGAATTGAGTGATTTAGCTGGCTACAATGTCTTATGGTTTTATTATGTTCATATGTGAGTTGTTTGGATAAGTGTACATGATAGTTGTAGTTTTATAAATTGGTCTTTTGGTATTTTTATGGTTCATCCTTTTTGTTCTATTGTAATTGTAAAAAACCCATATGTGTATGGAGTGTACATACGGGTAGGTACAAAAATGAAAATGGATTGCTAACAAAATGATCATTCTAAACCCCCATATTATAAAACACATTCCTTCTGACCCCCTTCCCATTTACACATCATATTTAAAGAGTTTTGTTCTAAAACTCATAGTGCTCCCTATATGGATTCATGAAATCAATTAATCTCTAATTTTGTTGTTGAAGGTGATTGAGAAATCTGAACCCATTTTGTATCTTTTAGGTATGATTGGGAAATTAAATAATAATGATCATATATTTTCAAACATATTTAATCTAGTTTATTATCTCAATGGTTTCTCAAATGAGTTGATTTTTGAATGATTATGTCTTTGCTGGTGCTTTGTGACATCTTTGGAAATTGGATTTAAAGTGATATGATGTGTAGGTCAAGTCAGAACATTGGGAAAGCATTGATGTGTGGTGGGAACCTCTTTTGTAGTCCCTTTGAAGAGAGGGTAAACACATAGGTGGTGTGGTTTTTTGGGCTAGCCAGAAAATTTAGAATTTGTTGGTTATAAATTTGTGAGACACATGTGAGGACCTCCTCATTCCCCATGTACTATTATCATGGGATTCCAAGGAGCCTTCTAGTGGGTTAAGTGATAATTTCGTATTGACCCCAATTAGATAGGTTGGTTCCCCCTAGATTCTTGGAGAGGCTGGGTGGGATATGCTACATGTGAGGCTAGTTTAGATAATCTAGGTTGGTTATTTAATATGTATTTTTACCATACGTCGGAAGGTTAGTCTGAACTGAGTATTCCTAGGGATTTATTCTAGATATTTTTATTCAATTCCTAATATTTTCTATTTTTATGTTCTATATCCCTCTTTTTTTAATTTTTTTATTATCCATATCAGTTTTATGATGATTTATATATTATTTCACCTTCCAAAGTAGTTTTAACCATGTTTGTTTTATTTCATAGAATTTGGTTTTAAACTGAGTTTTAAAAAGGGAAGTTTGTTTTGAAAAAGAGTAAAGTTATGTGTGTATTTTTCAAAATGAAATTTTGTGTATGGTTCTTTAAAATAAAAAAACCCAGGTTTCCATATTAATTTAAAACTTTTTTTGTGGATTATTTCATGAAAGGAACTGTATGGACTCTATGGTTATTATGTAATTAGTTGTATATGATCACACAATACTTGTGCCACTCAGTGTTAGTATACCTGAGATATTTTTTAGGGTCATGTTTGTGGTTCAATTTTTTCAATAGAGTGGGTTTGTTTTAGTGGATCATGGTGATAAAGAGTTAACATAGATATCATTTAAGTTAAAATTTGGTCTTATAATGATTTTTTCCTTGTTTCTCATTTCTGTTTCATTCAAATTATTGTATTTGGATCTAGTTATATATTTATCAATGTTCAGCTATCATTGGGTTATATTGCATAGAATATTTAATTATTTATATTTATTTATTGTTGGAAGAAATATTTACCAATTATTTTATCATTTATTTTTTGAACTAGTTTCTAGCACAGGTGGATCGAGATCGCATTTCAGGCCATGTCATAGGTTGGCTTTTTTATAGGGTTAGATTTTCGCATAATCTAGTTTCTCACACATCCAATCACATAATGAACCTCATATATTGTCTAGGAATTACCACAATCCATTCTTAATATCCCTCACCATGATATTTAAATATTTTATTACAAAAATACCTTTCATATATGGCTTAATGTCTAAGTAAGTTAGGTGGTACAAAGAATAGGTATAGATCATAATTGAGTGTTTTCCCATTATTTCAACATATACCTCATTAAATTTTTATATAAACATGATTATATAATAAAAACTAGATACATAATATATTAAGAAGTTATTAGGTTGACGGAAGAACCCTTATTCACCACCAATCTCAATCAAATGGGAAACAGAATCATTTTTTATGATTACGTGTCGACAACAACCTCATGAAGTGATATATTTAATTATTCATCCCTACCATTAAAGCATGGTTCTTATGAAGGATATAGTGTTTTTATATTATATTAATTAAAAATATTATTATTTAATTATAATGTATCACTTAGCATCATTCCCTTCCACCCATAAAAATGATAATTTTACATTGCTGTTAATATGGACTACCGCCTCTATAAAACGATTTAATTAATTATTCATGTCCTATACACAATAATGATTCAAAATACATATTAATAAATATTTAGGATCTTTATATCCTGATTTAAATCATAGATAATATTTTACCATGAAAACGATGCATGGACAAAATCTACTAAACAAAATATTATATATAAAAAATGAAAAAACTAATAGTAACCGAAAGAAATTTTAATATGGAATTATTAATAAATTAATGATGAAATTTTTTAATTGGATCAAATATTATATTATAATAACATATATGGTTTGATTATATATGTATAATAAATTTAATTTTTTATATAGGATTATATGATCACTTATAGAGCATGTTGGTCCAGAGGTAACATTTTATTTCCCAATATCAACCATTATCAAAATTTTATATATTAAACATAATGTTATTTGGATTATGTGATATTTATAACCCAAAACCAATAATTGTTTTGGTCATTTCTATGAATTTCTAGTTTTCCATAAGTTTTCATTTCTATATTTACTCAAATTGATGAAGATATATATGTATGAAAAATGATTATTTTGTCTATTCATTTGAGAATATTTTATTCCATGTTTATATTTTTATTAAAATGTTTTCCAAGAGTTTTTAATTATAAAAAATTATATATTAATGCCGTTTTACCAATTTTATTCTTTCTATAAATAAATTTTAATGTAAAAATCTTTTCTTTTTCCAAATGATTGTCTTTTTAACAATAGATTTAGAAGATACTTTGTTTTAATGTATAATTGCAAAATGGTTTTTAATACTATAATGAATACTCTTTTCTTTAAACAATTCTACACATGCATCCATGTATCTTTTCAAATAAAATATTTTTCCATTTTTTTAATTTTTAATATTTTCAGTACTATATTTTAAAATGAAAATGGCATCTTCCAATAGAAATTTTATTGATATCATTTAAAATATATATCATCTATATCAACAAACTTTGACGAATATTAGGATTCACTTAAGTTATTATAAAATGATACCATCCACCATATTTATTCAGATGGATTATGATCATTATATCTAAGGAATTTATTAATAATTATTATGCTAGTTCTTCTAGTAAGAATAATTATTTATTATTAAACAAGGCTTATTATGATGTATTTTCTATTCCCTTGATGAATGAATTGGAATTATAATGTGATGACAAGGGCCTAGAATTATATATCATTGATTCCTTAATAGTTCTCATATAACAAAATATGTTGGGAATTTGGCTTATTCCATTCCAATTTATATATTAATTCATGTCATGGGGACTCAATAGTTTGATTAATATGTCTCAAATTATTCAATCCATCATTATGAAATTAGTTTTTGATGGCCATTTGATTATTCATATAATTATATTTCACATGGATAAGTTTCAATCCCATATTACTATTTATATGGAATTATTTTATCATCAGTTATTCATACAATATTCTTCAATCTTTACTTATTATTGTATAGCTTCTATTATACAAAATCAATTTCCTAGAATATTCACTCACCTATTTATCTTTATCATATTCCTCAGGATGCCAAGAAGTACATTATTAATGATATAAATGTATTCTCTAGATTGAATAAAAATTAATATAAAAAAAATAATTTATTGTATTTTTGTTTTCACATATTATATGAACTTGAAAAATTTATTCACATTACTATTACTACTATGCAATTTAATCACCCATCACGAAATTTCTTGTATCCAGTGCCAATGAAATAAAGTAAAAAAAGGATCTAGGCTACTAGGGTTAAGGTTGTCATGACCCCCTCACTCCAAATGAACTCATCCAAGTCTAGAAATGAAATAATATGGATAATGAACCCCTATTCCTACATCTAGAAAGTCCCAAAATGGAAACTAGCACTGAGGGCTTACAAGTATAACATATGAAAGGAATTACATTGAATAATAATAATGATTATGAGGTATGATAAATCAATACCAAATAAACTCCATCACATACTAAAAATTTTAACCAAAATCAACCCATAATGTATGACTAGTTACAATAAACAAAGAAATATTTTTCTTAGTAAATATCAAAAAATAATCCCTATAATAGCATATCAATGGAAGAACTAGTATCTGAGATAGTAATGTTGAAATATATTATAGAAATATTCCGGGAAAAATAAAAAAAATGTGTTATATATAAATATAGTGAGCATGTATATTCAGTATGTTCATTCCCCAAGTCTCTCATGCACATGTGAAGGTGCATACTAATGCAACTCTGAGAAAAGAACAAAACCAGTATGTTGTTGAATAGGTAAACTAAGAAATCTGAAACACACTATGGTATACTCCCCAAATAGAACATTCAATTTACTAACAAATTAATAAATATTATTAAGGAAGGATCAATAATCATACTTCCCTACTGATGTTATTCTCTCATTTCCCAATACCAAATATCATGTTCTCCCATCCCTTTAAAGAATATCTCATCACAAATGAGTCCATATATGATGTTGGTCAGGATAAATTTCCACCTACCATAAAATGTCTCACTGTATTTCATTTTTTGGTAACATTAGTTATCATCTCATTTCATAGTCTTCTTGCATTACATCCTCATTCAAATAACCATGATTCATATATGAAACCTTAGGATATACTGATCATTAATAACATCAACCTTGTTCCCTACACATATAATGAACATACTCATAATTTCCACATGATCTCTAATTCCAACCAATATCATTAATTCTCGATATCCAACACCAAAAAGTATCAATAAAAAATTTCCATCACAAACTCATATCTCTATTACTACTTTTGAAGGAAGCATGGGAAGTGGGGGCAGGGGGTAGTCATCAATATGATTCACTACCAACATACCTAATCGAGAAAATATCCCTAACACCATACATTAAGTATTAGGTAAGTTTATAATTCAATGGTTTAGTATTTATATAAATAAAATAAAAATATAAGATATATGGGTTTCTCATAATACCCAACCAATGGGTTAACATCAACTATACTAGAATACTTCATTTCACCATCATTTCCACACAAAAAACATGTGATAACAATTACCACCACAAAAAAATCCCCATACCCATGCTCTATATATAAATAGAAAAGTCAACATCCAATTATAGTTTCAAATTAGTTAACGAATGTTCAATTCTATAATTCAGATATCATATATTATGTTTCATCCCATAATTCATTTATATAACCATGTTTTTTATCATAATATTCTTTTAATGAAAATTAGGACACATTAATTGCATCCCATGATATCTTTTTAAAACATTTCAAATCAATACAATTTTATCTATGAATCTAATGCATCAAAATCTTCTAAAAGATAATTTATCCCATTTCAACCATCACCACAACATAATGAATACCAATCCATTTCACCTCATTATCAACACATTATTTGTCATCTCATATCGTGCACACAAAGCCTCAATTAAATTCCTAATGTGTTCCCTAAATAATCTGATAGACACTATAAATAAACCCACCCCAACTGAGATTATATAGTGATTTTACATTCACTTCAAACACAACATCATAGTTTGTCTTCATTATTTTTCTGAAATTTTTGTTTCTAGTGATTTAACATAACAACGCTTATTCTTTAGCATGTGTATTATATCAAAAACATGGTTTACATGGGTATCCAATTCATTGTCAATATATAATTGTTTAGTCATTTCTAGAATGGAAAGAAATTAGACACAAGCAATGGTTTTATTATTCACATCATTTTCATTTCAAACAAGGTTCCAAACAACATTTATTTTTAGGATTGGAAAAAAGAATATATCATCTCATTTGAAATATCTCAAGAATATAAATAATAAACACATGTTGTTACAAACTATTCCCATAATATTTATATTTATCCAATTAGTTATATTATTAAAATGAAACATATTATTCACCCAAAAGAATAAAAAATAATGTAACCCCACACGTTAACATAAATAGGGAGAGATTGAAGATCTCGTTCCTCAATAAATATTTCAAAACCATTATGTTGGGATATAAAAAGTAGAAGACAATATATAATCCCCATAACAAAATAATATACCCCAGTAAACCCAGAAAATATAACCTTATATCATAATCCTAACTAAAAGAGTAACTAGAAAATGTTTTTCCCTTGACAACTGTTTTAGATACAATAAATGAAGAAACCGTGCATGATAAGGGAATGTAACTCACCTATAATCACTAAGGATTTATCTAACAATGATATGGTTGAATTTCATTGAAAGGTGACTAAATTTCCTCATAATGATGCATCTAGACCAATTATGAAAAAAATTGGTGATAATAATGATTCAATGGTTACTTTAATTTAATGTCAGACAATAAATCAAAAGAAAATTGTCCAAAACCATGTACTTGGTTGTTATGTTTCTAACAAGACTTGGAACTACAACATAAATTATGGGACCATAAAAAATTGTGAGGTTCAATTCCCCATAAAAGAATAATATTTTGATTCACACTACAGATTATATAAACATAGAGAATGACCATAAATGTGAGACACTACCACTCCACTGTATCGAAAAACCATGATGAAGGATATGCCATAGCCATGCTCCCTGATAAAACTACCCAAATCTAAATGAACCGCAAGAATACATCATCCATTAATCCATGCAGCAACATAGTAACCATGCTGAATTTTTGAATAAATGTGAAGAAAATCTGAAAACATACCCCCAATGTTCCATCTCATAATCAGTCTACCTATTCCATATAAACAACACTTATGAAAGATCATAAGCGTCTATAATAATAAATTATTCTTAAATTAAATTTCTGTTACAAATCTTCATCCACTCCAAACCTCCCACAATAATCATCCGAAACACCACCATAACCAAAATTCTCATAAATGAATAGGTCGAAATTTTTGTACAACTACAGAATATACCTCTCAAAAAATAATTAATCTCTTTAATGAAATCGAAAAAGAAAAAAAAGAAAAAAGATAGTCTCTAAACAACTACTTTCTAATAAAACTTATTGGGATATTATTATAACTTAAACAATGAAACTATCTAACAATATATTTAAGACACATTCCTTCTACACGACCCTATACACCACGATTTAAACTTCCACATACACTTAGATTAATACTAAGAAAACTATAACAAAATGCTAATCCAATTACATATATTAATGTAAGTCAATCCCCATATGAAGATATTTCCACATTTGGAAACAATGACTCTCCCACAATGTTTCCCTTCTTTGTGTTCTTGAATCCAAACACATGCAATCATCATAGGAAAAAATCATGTCTCAAAAACCTCTAATAAGCTAGAGTGACATAAATATTTAAAATAACAATGTAAAACTCAAAAAAATTATGGTATTGGGCATATATTTGTGTATCATACTCTCGTGTACTCTTCTTAAATACACCATGTCTCTATAGAAAATTAACCAAGTGAATGTTTCATCCAAAAAATTATTTTGATTTACAATTTTGGATATCTTCTAGTTTCTCCATGAACACCATGTCATCCTAGATATCCAAATCATCCATGTAAATTGCATCAGATTCATTGTAAAAATACAAATGAAGCTATGACACATGGAATATTTCAAGAATCAAATATATCTATCATTGAATGGAGATTCAATTATCCACCATGCTAATTCACTCCAACATATCAAAATTCATAAAAACAAGGTAGAAATATTCCACCCCGAATAAAATATATATTATATTCAATGAGTGGAGACCGTCAAGAACATGTTGTATATGACTAAAATCTCTATAGGCCCCCACATATTATCCTCACAATACCTATAATAGATCTTCTCTATCATTGATAGTTTTAATAACATTCTCATATTTTTAACTTCCATCTATTCTACAACATGATCAAGTATCATTGACACATTGACCACCTCTAAACACAATAGCGAATGACCTTTCTTCTCATACATTGCATAAAAAATACAAATGAAAAAGTGAATGATTTTATTAAATGCAATATCAACTAGAAGAAGTATATGTTCACACAATACACCAATATCAAATATTCAAGAACACACCATATCATTTGGTATTTGGATGGCCCATTACATTATCCAATGTGTTCCAAGATGAAAAGTTTCACTAACGTGTAACTATAGGACAAAGGAATACTGAAATCTCCTAAAAACCAATTAGGTTAAACTGATTAAGCCAATCATATATTATTATTCATAGTAACATGTGAATTGTAACCACATCATCCACATTCTTCATAACCCAAACATATATGAAACTCAATTCATGGATCACAAAAAATCATCTATCATCATTATTTGGTCCACTATCTCTGAAACATTATCACATCATCCCAAAGACATGGTAAATTGATGATTAAATCTATTGAAATTTCCCACCATTTAAACTCATAGACATCCAAAATCTACTATAACACTCCATGAACATGGTGTTTGGAATTCACCTTGTGATATACAAGATTCTATGTATTGAAATCCTTAACTAATGACATCTTACATGGACACTAAAGTTGTATCCTCAATCCATGATACATCATAGAAACATCTGGATGAACTATTATAGATGATCTATGAATCTCACTGAGAAGTCCCTTATAGGTATCTAATAAAAAAACATCTTGAAAAAACATTTAGTTTTGACCATCCTTTTATCATTCCTCTTGATCATCATCTTTACCAACATGGTCTCACATTACATCCACCTCTATGTTTCACCACTAAGGATCATCCACCTACAATATAAGGGATTATTCTACCATTATCTAATATATACAAAAAATTAAACTTACTTAGTTAGTTTCAATAAGCATCACTATTAGAGCCTCCAATCCTCCCCAAATTTACTTGAATTCTTGAACAACTTCTCCTCTAAAAATTCGACCAAGTGTATCGGTAACTACATTCCCATTTATTGGAGTTTATGAAATTTAAATGACATAATAATGTAGAAAATTCATCCAAATCCTTCAATTATGTTCAATTAAAACTATCTGAAAATATATTTTAGGCAGTTCAGGTCCATCAAAACCTCAAATCTCACATCGAGGAGGAAATACTGCCACAAATTGCACGCAAACACACCCGCTAAAAAATAAACAGCATGAGTGGAATAATTAATATTTTGTGGATGTAACTACAAATGCCAAAAATAGATTAGTAACCACTACTTCATCAAGATTCAAACTATGTCCTGATAAAAAATCTCATATAATCCCTTATACATCACACCTTCTAAGTAGAACAAGTTAACTAGGTCACTAATCAACCTATCATTTAGGTTACAAAACACTTCATCATACTAATCAGTTCAAAAAAAATTCATGTCCTTCGAGCCAGAATTTTCAATAGGGGTGTAATATGAGTTAAATAAAACAAACACATTTTCTATTAGCTAAAGCAACCAAGGAAATATCAAACCTCTTCTATATTCATTGGTGTTTCCAAGGAATTACCTTTTTAATCCTTCAATTGGTCCATAGACATGCCCTTATTAGAAAAAATATGCCCAATGAAATGAATATTTCATTTCCATAACTAGCGTTTAGAGGGAATTCTATATTGTTGATGATATCAATGGACCGAGAATACATTTCCAAGATTATCATCATGATCAACACTTAAATATATGTAGATCAAGATTTCATGAAGGAACATGACCATAAACATGTCCTCGAAATCACTAAACATCATATTTATGATCCCCATGAACATAAATATTGTGTTCATGACACATAATAGAATTACCACTAACTAATTGTTTCCATACCTAGAACTAAAGTAAGTATTCCAAATTTTATCAACATTTATCCTCATCTGGTAATATCCAGACTGGAATACAATCCTTGAAATCTAACATGCTATATTATGTTGGTCAAAAATATCCTCTATCCTTAAAATATGGTTCCAGTTCTTCCCTATGACCTAATTTAACATTATTTAGTCCATGTAAAACCTCATACTGTGTTCATCATTTTTAATAAACAACATTTGAGAAACCCAAAGTGTAAATTTGGCCATATGAAACCCTTTTCATCATATCATAATCCAATAGCCTCAACTGATGCAGCTTATTATGTTACATTTGATAAGGATCCAAAAAATTGTAGATGAATATAAATGAATCTTTTTATTAATGTGATAATATATTTGAGGTGGAATTATCATAAACATGTAGATGAAAACATCAGAAAGCTCTTCCATAACCCTTGGAGAATCCAATGATTTAGATTCCACAAATTATTCTCCCAACTAAGATAAAATTGGATCCACATTAATTCCACACACTTGATTACCTCACCCAAAAATAGTACAAATCATTGTCCCCCCACATTAGAAAATGAAACTCTCATCCTGAGAAATCTATGACTATACACTCATAATTCAACTAATACATTCCAAAGATAACTTAGTGTGGATGTATATAGGGGTGAATAAAATCACACCACTTACTGGCGCTTCCCTATCACCATTCCTCATCCTCCTAACACATAAAACAATGTATCTTGACGATTAAATATTATTTTAAACTACAAGGTACCTGAATTCATCTCCAAATCCATTATGAAATAATTTAATAAGGTTGAAGAAATAAGGAGTGTGAGGATCCTAAATCATTTAGGGTGGTATCTATAGTTGATTATATATTGATTATTACAAAGACGACCAGTTGAACTTATTAAATACCCACCCACATTTTGTGAATATATCCATGTCATCATTTTCTATTGACGGGCTCTATGATCATACATTATCATAGGTCCCTAAGGAAGGGGATCGTTGTGATGATTCACTATTAGAAATCCACCATTAATAGAATGGTAAGATTCCTTATTCCATGTCTATTGGACAAATTTCAGTATCCCCTACTACTAATAACTACTCGTAGGCTACTCTGGATTCTTTTAAAAAGGGGAAAAACAATTCATATGATATTTTCCACAATGGGATTTCATACACTATTAATGTTGATGACAATGACCCTGATAGACATAATATGAATAAAAGAATCCCCTTGTTGTTTTTAGATCCACAAGCCCAAAAATTATATGAAGATGTCTATTTAGGTTAGTTATTCACTTTTTGTAACCTATGTAGTCTTAAAATTCATTACCAACAAGATGGAACTTGTATCCTCATGATTACCTATTGCGCTGTTTCTCATGGATCACCTACAAGAGAAAGAACCTTCTTAATAAACTCAACATTAATATTCTCCTCCAAATATGTATGTTGTGTAAATGAGGTTACCACATACCATGTCATTTGGAAAAACACCTACTCTATATGCAATGCTCTGGACTCCGGAATTGGAAAGACTAGAGGGGAAGAACATGGGTGTATAAAACCCTGGTCCAAATTCTCTTATAATTGCTTCTCTGGGTCATCTAACTCCACAGTTTAAATCGTGTAATTTTATTTGATATTACTAGAGATATTGGTATAATTAAAATTCATAACTCAACCTTTTGGTCTTAAAGATGATAGGTAAATTCATCAGGGAACACATTGGGGTTGTCTGTCATAATGAGAATGTATTCGATGATGATCTTAACTTTTTTCACAATAATTTTAGATAGACATGAATTATCATAAGGAAATAATATCCATCCATGATAAGAATATTAAAAATATTTTTAATCACACTCTTTCAAATTATTTAAAAAATGGAAATTTTCTTTATGTTGTGATGATTGGACTCCATTTACAGACATATGATGTTGAATTTATATAATGATATCCAATCTAAAACAAATATATAATAAAACTCTATTAAAGGATGTAAAATGATAATTTATAGGAGGTTCAATACCCAAACACTTACAAAGGAGTATTTATATAATTTTTATGAATCAATTTCACATTTTTTTATTCTCACAAACAACATGACCACTTTATTTTTATGTCATGTTTGAATAGTTCTACTAAAATTACAAGATATGAATGACTGTGTTGTGCTAGAATAAAAAAAGTATGTTTTTTTATTCTGTAATGAATATCCAATATACATATCAGCATAAAATTTTTGGGTTACACCTTAGTATTAGTTATATAATATTCTCTTGATTATTTCTAAGGAGGTTATTATCATTGATTATCTTCGACAACCCTTGGATTATGTTATTAGATAACATAATTTTTATGATCCTTGTTTTAAAACACTGTATTACATGTTGATTATTGTTATAAACTGCCCTTTTTCTCAAAAGGCTTTGGGATTCTTCATATTGTTTCAGAAATAATTGTTTTGATTACGCTCTTTCCCAAATTTGAAGAATCTCCCAGTTCCCATAAGATAGTTGGTTTGATGGATTTCCTCACACTTTTGACATATGTTATGTAGGTTTCTACTTTCTATAATAGATTTATCTATTGATCCTTACATATTAAACCATATTTACCTATTTTTATCCCTTAGCCAATAAGACCATTAAAAGTCTCCAATCACCATCTCAACCTTAATGGAACAATGAAGATTTCATCATATTTATCAATGTCTCAAATCAAAATAGATTTTTGTAAGATCATAATTAATATACTAATGTATATATCTAACATGATTTCAGTTTTCAGGAAAGATACCTGAGGTGTGTTACGAAAGCCTTATGAAGTATACATAATACCCCATGATAGACTCAACTTTTTTTCTTTAGTATGAGTAACTCCCTCCCCATCTTAAGAGGGAGAGTTTGGGGAAGAAATTTACTAAAAACTATTTTATTGAATCCATCAAATTCTATTTAATAAATTTATATTTTAAAATCCTTTGTCTTTATCAGTTTCCACCAATAATTAGATTCCCCATCACAATAATTATCTTTCAACACAACTCACTCTTCTTATATTAATTGGAGGGAATAAAATATATTCTCAAAGGAGTTAATCTATTTATCCTTGATGAGGGGGTTAAAAGATATAATAGAGGTCAGAGACAGTTTTTGAATTGACAATTCTATAGAAACCTGATCATTATTAGGATAAAGATGGTATTGGACATGATTCATGTTTTTATTAATAATAATATTAATTTGGTCTAGTATTGTCATGAAATTATAAGCTCATATCCTATCATGTTTGGAATTTCATTATGGAAATAATCATATTTCTTATCATATTGGTTTTTATAATCAGTTCCCATATTTCACGAAATTAGATAATTAAAGGAAAAAACTACTGGGGATTGCATACATATATAGGGTCATATAAAAGACATTTATGAACATATAAAGACTGAATTATACATAAAAATTAAATCCTAAAATATGTATTCCTTGGATTAAAAAATAGTTTATCCATGGTGATATAATTATCCCAAGGGTTTGACTAATGTTTTCTAGTCCTAATCACAATAAATAACTAGACCTCCCTATAATACTAACTATAGAGACCCTAATAATTTATAAAAAATATTACATGAATTGTAGTATAATTATCCTTCAAATACACAACATGAAACAAATATCCTAGTGTATTTAAAATACTAGATCATAATTAGAAAGCATTAATCTACAATAAGAAATATTTTTATTAATCCCCATAATGAGATAAAATGTCCTCTTAATATCCTAATACATCATATCAAAACCTAGGGAATACATAGACCAAAGAAATGATCTAAAAATATGTGAAAGGTAAAAACTGTGGAAAATATGAAAAAAACTTGATATATAAGTCATAACATGATATTGTAAAAGTCATCGATCATGAACTAACACATATGTGTATATCATATAGAACATGGAATAATATGATCAGGGATATATTTTAATTTGGTAGAGACATATATCATGACTTTAAAATGAGTCAAGGGTATCTTCCATGACGATATCACAAGGTGCAAAGAGTTCCAATACAGATTGGTTTACTCCTTAATCCCATTCATTAGGTCTCATGATACAAAAAATTACCCAATCAATTTGATATATTAATAGGTGGAACCATCATAACATGTACATAAAAATATATTCCACATAATGAAATCAAACATAAAGAATAAACCTAAGCAATGGCCATTGAATGTAATTGGGTTAATAACCTTTTCTTATGGAATAACCAAAGGGTATAAAATATTGGTATCCATTAAGGGATTAAATTTTTGTTGGACAGTCATAAAGTTAAAAAATAATAATATAATATGAATAATTTGGTATAAGTAAAGGAATATATGAAAAAATGTGTTTAGATAACTTTATAAATATTCCACCTTAGTTTGGCTTAAGGGAAAAGAATAATGAGTCCTTAAAGTGGATAACGGAATAAGAATTTACATAAAATAATATGATGTAAAATAGTTATTCATGATAAAATTTTTTCTTTTATAAAATATGGGTGGACTAAAACATTTTATATAGTGTATTTGAAAAGGGGTAAGAAATATAAAATTTCACTTTGATCGGGTTTTCTTATCGAGAGTAATTTAGAATGGAAAATTTAAAAACATGAATTTCCTCGATCAATAAAAGATTAATTTTACAATATATAAATGTCTGAGAAATATATAAAAAATAGGAGATATGTAAATGAATAATTAAGGGATAAATTTAGGAAACAGAAGATAATTTTTTCCCAAATGAAATATGCAGGTTCTAGATGATCCCTAACCTTATATTTGAATGTGTTCTAAAATTGCACATAATTTCATATATAAAAAATTTAGATTGATTAAATGATTATTTAATAACCTATTAACATTTATTTGACATATTATAATTTTATTAATTTAATTTATGTAAATTTAGAGGAGTAGTAAGATTTAATTTCTTTTTTGCGAGAGAGTTCATTTCATCCTTTTATTGTATATTCACTTGTTTATTATTATAGAAGTTATTTTAAAATTGAAATAAAACTCAAAAAGATAAATATAATGGATTTTATGAATATAAAATGTTTAAATGTTCCCATATATGGTTTTTTGTAATTTAGGATGATTCATTTAATAAAATTTTAATGATAAATGGTTAGTTTCTTTTGGCAGTTTTACTGACCACCTCCATCAAGCTTCATTTTATCTAATATTATGTCAATGTATAAGTTTAATAATATAAAATATTTTATAAAATGATTATTAATGACTTATTTTACCATGATAATATTTTTATATCCTTCCATGATTGTGGTATTAGAATATGAATACTAATTATCTACAAAGACAGTTAACTACCATAATTGGGATAGTGGTTTTGTTTCATTGAATTATTGAAGATGATAAAAGGGGTGGTGAAAAGATATTACATTTTAAATAATACATTTTAGTGACTACATGATACTATATATTTTATTATTTTAAGTATGAATGATGTTAGGTGAAGGTAGAAAAATAAAATAAATTTTAAGAGGTAGTTTTAGAATGTTTCCTCTTGAATGTCACCTCCTTAAAAGACCCTTAAATGAACTTGTAATTGTTGTTTTGGTGAGTCCAGGTGAACTAATTGTGGTGGTAGTAGGGAGGATAGATTTTTTATACATATCCCATGCTTCAAGTCTTATATGGTGTGAGAAGAAATTGTTGTCCGGGGTGGTATTTATAAGCGGAGGAGACAATTGTTTTTTCTTATTATATTCCCTAGATTGTTATTTTGGTTAAAGACTATAAATATTATTGATTATTGTGAATATATAAAGTAAATTTAGATTTTTAGTTCAATTAATTGGATTTTTACATCATCCATGACTCAAAAATTCATATTTTTCCATTATAATATTTAATATTGTAAATTATCGTACATCATAATTCTTCCAAAATTTAACTATTTTAGGAATATCAAAAATAATAACCCCTGTAATTTTTCAAAATATATATTTAAAAACATTAATCATTTTTATTAAAGCTATTTTATTTATATAATAAATTTAATTTGTAAATAAAATCAACATTTATTCAAAAAATTTCTATTTTATTTTTATAATTGATTTTATGTCCCTCTGAAAAATTGCATATGGTCTCATGAAATTATACTATCAATATTATACAACATAATATAAATTTATGTGTCCATTTTTTTAAAATAATTTTAATTTTAATTAATTATATTGATTATAAAATTTAAAATAAATTAGTTTTGTTTTACAAAAATATCAACTCTTATTTTATTAATTTTAAAACATTTATTTACTTATTCCAATACACAAATATATCATATTTTTATTTTATGAAAATTAAAAAATCTAAATATTCATTTCTATAGGTGATGTTACTATTCTAATAGTAATATTTCTAATCCTAATCATTATATTACTATTCCAACTTTCAGGTTAACATTTTGATGGTCAGATTACAATTCCAATTATCGGATTTATGATGGTCATATGGGTACATTAATTATTATAAATACATCTTATGCCATTTATTACTCATTAATATATATTTTCTCTAAATTATATATGTAATTTCATCTTAAAATTAAATATTATATTATCAACAATAAATATTATTTCTACAGCTTGGTTTGTGAGTATGGTCATTGTGGTGGATTGAGTAAGTCCAAATTATCCTATTCTTATTCTATTATTTTCTATTTATTATACATATATAGTATTTTTAATAATTATTTGTTCATTTTTTTGACAAATTTATCATTATAAATTTATGAGAATAATGTTTGTTTATTTTTATATGTGATTTATAGGCTTTATAAAACGTGACATAAATATAAAAAGGGAAATTTCATTGATAAAATTCTGCCTCATAATAGTAACAACTCTTCTTCATGGAACTGGTATCATGAAAATATAAAATCTATAAGAATATTTCCTACCAGAATGTACATCTATGTAATGTAAAAAATTACACATATATACCAAAATTAGATATTCATTTAAATACTTACACTCTATGGATTTGGAACATAGTTGGTCTCTCCGTACCACAAAACCTACATTTATGGCATAAGAGAAGCCTCTAAACCACAAAATCCATCATAATTGAAATTTAATCTACTATCTACAATAGGTTTTACACTTCACTATATTACATTGTATTAAATAGTTAAAAATTATAAAAATTATAATAGTTTTTCTTGATGTATTTTTGTTTTTGAGTTTTATAAATTTTCCCATAGAGGAACGAGGGAAAATAAACTATTCAAAATGAGAGTGAGTGATTTTTTTATAGTAATCCACTACTACATGTTAGTGGCTACCTGGTGGGTGACACTAGTTGGTAGATGAGACCTTGAATAAACACCATCTCTATCTTGGTACCATCATTTTATTGTTGGGGTCTTGAAAATACCATGGTTTTGTCCACATTCCACTGGCTGGCTGGTGGAACACACTGCCTATCTGGTGACTGTTGGTAAAAAAGAAATATCCCTTATCGGAGGGGCCATCATGGTTTAACTCAACTCCTACCAACACTATTTTTTCCACAATATCGTCAAAATATTCCTAACACCCCTGAGGTAATATATATATGACCACGGGTCCTTTGATGTAATCTATTACCTTGAAATTCATTTCATGAGACAAATTTAATTAAATTTATAACGTTCTTATTATCTCTTATAATTGTCTCACATTGCCGCATATCATTAAAATTATAACATTATGTATAATAGTAAATATTCTTTATTATACATTCATTGAGAAATTATCTTTTTTATATTTTAATGGGTACTCAATACTATTTTGTGTCTGTGGAGAAAAGTTATTGCCATATTTAATGATTGGGATTGGGTGATCACTACCATTGATTATGATGGGATGCTTGATCAGTACCTCAAATGTGAGAGAGGTTTGGCTTCTATCCAAAACCATTAAAAGGCATGGTTTTTAATTTAGTTCTTGACACAAACCACTAAACACCAATTTTCATGCTTATTATAATGGGATTCCTTGTTACAATCAATTGATATCATGGATTTGGGTTTCTTACTACAACAAAAATAAATAAATTTTAAAAAAACCTTTTAGGGGTACATTATTGTAATGGAAATATGAATGAAAATTTTGATTATTTTTAAACTATTTAATTAGTTTTACCTTGTTTTTTATTTTTATTTTTATTCTGAAAAATTATTTATCTAATTGATTCTAGTCAAAATTCAAATTCTTGTGTTTTACTATTATTTTTTAGTTAAATTGTTTTAATTTATAAAATTATTATTAAAAGAAAATCATCCCCTGTTTTAATCATTACATAGAGAAATAATTTATATCATGGACAATATTGATTTCAAAACCCTAATTGGTTACATGGAACATCAATGAAGGATGTATTTTATCTCTACTGGACAAGGTGTTCCAGATGGACATTACATGCGTACTTATTATTATTTTGATAGACCCAATTACATATATTTTAAAACATGTTTTTTTAATTTTAGTATAATGATAGGATATTTTGTCTAATGAATTGTAATAAATAAATACACTTAAAACAAACAAATAGATTACAATTGGACTCTATTTGACATCAAAGATATTGAGCATGATGAAAATTCCATGAATTCTCTATATTGTGGTTCATATTGAAATGAATTTACTCTATTCACTTTCTCTACACCTTATGATGAAATTCTTAAATTTTTATAAGTTACACATTAAGCTAATTAAAAATTAATTGATATTGGGAATAATATATATCATAATAAATTCTAATGATTTAGTATATATATATATATATGAATGAGTCTATAATTGAAATTTTTACACATTTCACACATGTATGTAATTGATTGAATTTTTTAGGTTACTATATTTCAATAAAGACACATATAAAAAAAATATTTTTGTTATTCCTAGTTCATAAAAACAAAAAGTCTGGGACATATAATATTGTTAAGAAACTGAAGTATTCTAATTGATGAAATCATGAAGTTTATTGTGACCTATGATGTTCCAATGAAAAGACAAGTTGATAAAAATGTCATATACGACAATGAGAAGAACACCACTACCTTAAAATAAAACAATGATGATTATTATACTAGTGAAAAGGATATTTCACATCATACCATGTATATGGAAATATTCTTCATGAATAAGATGTCTTATCATCATGAAAACAAGTATAAGATGAAAATTAAACTACAGTTAAGATGTTAACAGTGTTGTGAAAAGGGACACTGAAATCCATAGTGTCCCAAACTATGAATGAATTATTAGTAGAATGATAAAGGGATAAAAGTATTCATGGAGTTAAAATAGAGTGTAACACCCCAAGATTCCTTGGTATGCTTCTCTTTTAATAATACAATAGCTTGCACTATAAGCAACTTTCAGTTCTAACACACCACGACCTATCAAACTAGCTGTTATGAAAAGTAATACCCACTTTTTGAAATATTAAAAATTTAGTTTTTCAAAATGGACTTAATTTCTCGATTTGGAATAAAAAAATTAGCTTTAGGAGAATTATTTGTATTTTTCTGAAAACATTCAATATTTGATGAATAGTGAAAAATCATTATGTTGTTGTTTAATCCAAATTTTTAATTAAATAATTAGTTATTTTATTTAAATTTATTTTCAGTAAAAATAGATTCATTATACCTCAATATGTTCAATTTAATTTAGTGGAGTCATTTTATAATAATATTAGATATATAAAATTTTGTTGAACTTTTTACCGGAATTTACTCACCTTCTAGGCGCATTTGAAAATTTGCATAAAATGTAATATTACCGCTTCTGTTAAATGAATTTCCAAATTCCGAGGGACGTAGTTGATATTAGTATGTAAAATAGGGTTCAATAAGAAGATGATAATTTTTTTGGTGAACCGTAACTTTTGACTTTAATTTACCATTGTTAAAAGTAAATAGGGTAATTAAAGGTAAAAATGATATAATAATTATGCTAGCACATATCCTAATTCTATTCGATAATTTTATTTTGACCAAAATCAACCTTAAGAATAAAATATGATCCTATTGGTCGACTTGTATTAGATTAGTAAATTTAGGATTATGTTATTTAATGAAGCGGTAAAAGTGTTAAATTCAATGTTTAATAACTAAGACATTTTTAATATAGGGTTATACCTATGATTAATTAAACTATTAATATTTTTTTAAAACATAAACAGTTTTTCTAAATAATTGTATTTTTTATAATTTTTAGATCTTAAATAATTAAATTTATTTATGACACAATGATGATGGAATAATTACCTAATTTATGAATGATTTAAATAATTGATATTATAAATATATAATTAAGTATAAATGGATACTTTTGATCAATTCCACTAATTTTCATGGTTAATATGAAATTTTAGGGTAGATTAATTTTTTTTTAAGTGATAAAGTTGTTATGACTTTCACAAAAACAAAATACCAAATAGTGTCAAAATTGACATAAATGCATTTATAAATCAAATACTATATAATTAATTGATATAACATTCCAAAAAATATAAGGTTCAGCCAAAGGAACTAGATATGGTTAGATACCTCAAAAATTAACCACTTGAGGTTCTCATGAATATTTATTGTATGTTTATTAACCATTTATTATAATAATACTATAATACATGGTAGAAGTAAAACTAATTAACTAAGAGTTTAAACTAAACGATATGGTCTATATGGTGACATAAATATATCTAAAGCCTATTTGATGAGATGTTTTCAACCAATACCCACATTATCCTCAAAATAAATCCTTTTGGATACATTATAAATTGAAAATTATTTTATAATAAAATAATATTTCAATCATTTCCAAAAGCGACCCTCACCACTCTTATAAAAGGCTACTTCCCCTTCTCTAAAAATCACACCTCTAAAGCCAAATTTCATGGCCACCCCCTTCTCAAATATCCTCCCAAAAACCCTCACTTGTACTTAAAGGCATTAATTTTATCATAAACCCTACTTATGGAGCACTTTTGAACAACTCAAAAGGAAACACTCGAAGAAGAGGAAATAATTTACCCACCTCTTCCAAAGATCATTTTTTCTTCCACTTTATCTTTCATTGATGTTTCAATACCAATATAATAAGACAAGTACCTTATACATATTTTGATGTTATTATAAATAATTTAAAACCATATTCATTATTTTTTCCTTCCTATGAATGACAAGTCACCATACGTACGTACGTACAACTTACCATGTCCACGTCGTGGTGTAGTTTTTTATTGAAACACTTTATTATTTGGATGGGTATAGTAATGCATATAAATGATGTAAATAGTAAATATAACATATTAATTATTCATTATATATTATATACCATACAATTACCTATTATTCCACCATAAACAGAATGACATTGTCGATGGTAAGTACCTACAGATTACCGTCTCCACAAACCCGATGAAATTCATTCCCCATCATAACCATTGAAGAATAATTTTCATTTTATGATTAAATGTAATGTTTAAGAACTCAATATAATTTTGGATATTAATTAAATACATACAATCCAGAACAAACATGGATTATGTAACCAATCACGTAAAGGAAAATGAATCCGTCAAAACCCAAAATAATTATACTACTGAAATATTATTAACAATGAAATATTAGAAGATCATATATGCTATCATATTTATGTATGTTGGTCTTTTATAATTTAATAACAATGATTTTACAACTATACATGAGTTTAATGTAACCTCAATCAAGTAAAAGTACAAGGTATGGGTCAATTTTACAATCTGTTTTATCAGAGGTTGTTTATATGTAAGTATCTACTGGGACCTCTTTTTCATACACATCATTTTTTCTTAAAAATGTATTTCAAAATTTTTTTACTATTTACTAGACTATGGGTTAAAGTAATTTGTATCCTCTTTTTACATTTTATAATTTTTTTTGAAAGGAATCATTCCATATTTTTCTAAACAATGTACTTTATGACCAATTCAACAAATTAAGGTAAGAATGTCTTTTTAACTTATACGGCGGGTGCGTCTATTTTCTTCCATTATAACACCTTCAAAGCATCCCTTACAAACTTATAAAAATATTTTAAAAATAAATGTTTTCTTTTATAATTACGTGACTTTTAAAAAATTTTATAACAGAAAGATATCTTCCAATCTATTAGTTTTTATTTCAACTATGTCAACATCAATTGATTGATTTTACACATGTTTGAAGCTGATTCATTATGACACAATCCTTCATACTATGTTGAAGTTCTTTCAATATGTTTGACTATGGATGTTTTATTATTATACCATTCATGATTTATGGTTTATGTATTAACATTCCATATTATAGTCTTAATACGAATGTTTATATTAAGTTTCAACATCTTCAAATTAGGAATGCCTTGGGCATAGTAAGTGACAGGTGAATCCCTCTATAACTCTTCGATGCATCGGTAGGTCTAATGAGAAAAAATAGTGAATTGAAACAAGTCCTTGACCAAATATTATTTTTATACTTGGCAGGAGGCCTTGAATATATGGTTATGATGTCCAGCAGTATGCATTCCATCATTATGAAATTGGAAATTTATATTAAATGTGACTATTAATCTAGTAGAACATGCATGTGAATAAGTAAATAGAATTATTTGATTTGTATTTTGAATATTATGTTGAAGTTTAATTTTCCAAGGCTTGTGTTTTAGTCTTATACATTTCCTTAAATGTTTGTTCTTATTTAAGATATTTTCTGATATATTGATATCCTTATTCAGTATCTAAGAACACCACTTCCTTATATTTATTCAACAGGATGCGAAGATGTATATTACGATTTACCTATAGGAATAGGCTAAAGGATGTAATAATTTTTAAATGGGGAAAAATGTTGTTTTTTATTTTATTATGTAATGTAAAACTAACATATGTATATAGAACAACTAAGGATCTTAAACTTATCGGTCTTCTAGGACATGATTCCTGGTATAATGACAATGTAATGTAATAATGCACCAACTATTGGTAACTGGGGTCAGGGTATTATATAGAGTACATGTGATGACTCCATCTCCTCATCTGATTCATGTTATAGTTGCCTCAACTACCTCATGGATGAAATTCAGGTATGTCAAGATATAAATTAATTATCTTCTTCTTATTCCTCAAGACATAAAAATAATCGAGATCAAAGATATAACAGAGATCAATTACAAGATGAAAATTTTGAAATAACTAAAGCATTCAAGGAAATTGAAAAGTAATATAATCTTATTGTTAATGAGGAAGAATCCATTTTGAAGAGAAATTTATAATATAAAATAAACAAATTATGTAGAAAATATTTTCACATAAAAATTGATAATTATCAAAATAGAATATTAAAATTATTTTTTAATAAAAATTAAGGTTTGAAAATTGATTTATTATAAATTTAATTTGAATAGGGGTTAAAAAATATCAAAAATACATTGAAAATAAGAAAATAAAATTAAAGGGATGAATTATTCTCCTTTAATGGTTACCCACGATGAGTATAATTTGAATTTGACATTGGTGTCCCCAACATCATGGGAACTATTTTTTTTAATTTTGGTTATTCTAATCAAGAAATAACCACTTAGAATTTCAACAACACTAGCTCTTATAAAGGTGGATCTCAATATAAATTTTTCAATTTTTGTATATAGATCAGGGATGTGTATTGTGAATAAAATTGAATAAATTTCCATTATGGAAATCCAAAATCCATTTCCTGTTCTTCATATTTTTATACCTTAAAACCAATTTCAATAATATTATGGGTTCCATAACCTCTTCTTGCAGAAATTTTTGGTCCCAAATTCAGGTTACCAAAATTGTTAAACATTAATATTTTATATTAGAAAAATTTCACAAGTAAAATTCATGTGGAGCTATATAGTACCTGGATAATGAGTTCTCAAGGAATATTTATAGTGACTACACCAAGTTCAACCACCTTAATGATAATGACTGTAGTCATTCTTATTATTTTGGAAACTTAAGTAGTATGATAATTGAATAGGTACCATTGACTTTTTTTTATCTCCTATATTATTAAAGAATATTTAAAAATACTTTTTTTAATAATATTTTATTTTTAATTTTTCAAATATGTTGTCATGGTTTTAAAGATCAATTTGAAAATGATTAATTCAATTTTTTTATTCCTAATAAATGAAATTATTTCCCCGTACAATATTTCAGAATAATAATTTCATTTATTTGAAATCCCATTCATGAAAAACTTTTAAATTATTAGATACACTAGATTGTGAGCTATGGATCTCGAATATATTATTTGGACATTATATCACACACTAACTAGTGAATCTTAACTAAAAACAACAATTATGAAATTTACCCAAATTTTATTTCAAAAACGATATTTCCTTAGAACCATGCTTACAAAGTAAACATCATGAGTCATCCTTTAATTAAAAAAAAATACCTCTAAAACCCATGATATTATACAAAAAATCTTTTTGGACCAAAAAATTGTCTACTATATGATGAAAATATTACTTATTTATAATTTTTATTTATTATAAAAGATTTAAATAGGTTTATTTATAGAAACCTAAAATTGACTCCCATAAAACATTCATTAAATATGATAAGATGTTGAAAAATGAAAAAGGATATAAAAATATTTCCCTTATGAGTAATCATGGGTGAGTGTTCAAAAATAAAGATATTTTTTTTGTTTTTTAATTCGCATGGACATCATCATTATTTTTTTCCTAATAACCCCCAAAAAGTATTTTTGATAAAATAGTAAAAATTTAAATAAAACTTCATAAATTCCCTATAATTTGGTCAATATCCATCAATATTTATGAGATATGGTGGCCAATATCGCTTGTTATACAAAAAAACATGTACTTGTATGAAACACTATTAAAAATACGCCTTTGGTTATTTGGAATAATAAATTAACTATAGTATGTTTTTTATTTTGTTTGGATTGAATTTATTATTCATAATAATAAATAGAACCTCAATAAATTATAAATAAATTAAATTTAGATATATTTTATGGATATTATAACATATTTAATGATGATTTGGTTTTCAATAAAATTATCAAAACCAACAAAGAATAAATACGTAATAAAATTGTTGAGAAGTTTTCCAAAAAACATCATAGAATTGAGGATATTGGGGGAGACATTAATAAAATAACCTCAAATTATTATCATCCTCCTAGATAAAAAAATGTTGAAAATTAATATATTCCTTTACCTAAAGAATGGATTAAATATAATGGTTTTCCACATGAAAATGATATAAAAAATTTTCAATCTGGTATTCATACTAGCATGTATGTTTTCAGTGATCTAGAACATCATTATTTTTTGTCTCACATAGTGTCCCAAAATTTGGATTATTCTAACAATGATAAAAATTAGGTTCATTCTATGAAATACAAAATAAAAAAATTTACCAAAAAATGGGTTTTCTCAGTTGGAATGCCCCAATGAAGATCCCATTATTGACATAAAATGGGTCATTAGAAATATATATGCTTAGAAAAGGTAACACCATTTGTAATAAAGACAAATTTTTTCAAAATAATATATCCAATAGGATTACAATAATTATTTTGAGATATTGTCCCCAATATATATGAATGAATCTATAATAATATTGTTCTAATTAACATCTCATTTAAATTTTATTTTTCTTCAAATTGACTGTAGAAGTGGATTTTTAGATGGTTTTATTTGTGAAATTGTTTTTTGAGACCACCAACTTATGAGGATCCAAAATTTATAGATCATGATTTCATTTTAACAAATTAAATTTATGGGTTGGTAAAAATCCTTAAAAAACATTGTTTGAAGGGCCAACCAAAAATAATTTTATAATGTTTTTTAAATTGGAAAGGTTATGTCCTCTTTGTTTTTAAAAAAATTCTCAAAAGATCATATGAGTGTTCAATTGTATATTGAAGATATATTTTTTATATCTACAACTTAATCTCTTTTTAATAAATTATATGATTTAATGTTTAAATAAATTGAAATTAGTTTCCTAGGTGAACAAAAAAAAATTATCAGTTTTCAAATTTCACAAAAAAATATGTAATTTTTCTTAGGAAAATCATAAGTATTAACAAAATTTTTAAGTGGTTTGGTTAAGATTAAATTTATGGGATTCCTAATCTAGTGAATAATTATTGTAATCTTACATTAGATATTATTGGTATGACAAAGTATAATATGATTTATATTAGTATGATTCAGAGTCTTCTCTATCTTAGGACACCCCATTCGGAAATCAAGTTTTGTGTATGACATTATGGGTGTTATAATGGTGAAAAAATATCCCATTAAACATTTCTCAAAATGAATTTTAGTTATTTTAATGGAAATAAAAATCAAGAATTATTTTAACCAAGAGACACATTTTTAAAATTAAAATTATTTATCATTCAATTGTTTCAGTGACAATTATATGGAAAGGGTAAAAGTTTGAATTTCAAAACACTTTATAAAATTCTCATCTCATGGGGTTGTAATAAGAACATTTCGTATGCTCTTTTGGTGATTGAATGTGAATATAGTTTTTCAAGAAGTTGTTTCTCCCAAATCATTTGGATGAAGCATAATATTCTGGATTATGGATTCAATTATGATCATGCTTCAATCTTATTTGACGAAACATGAAAAATTTATATTTCTAAAAATCCAAATCCACACTCTTTCACAAATAACATTTACCTTAGGGACCACATTCTATGATATAATTTACATAAAGTTTCTATCATGCAATATTTTATATTCTGTAATCATCAATCGGAAGAAATCATTACTAAACCCCTTGTATTTGATAATTTTTATTTTATAAATTTAGATTTAGTACTGTAATACATTCTATTTATTCATTTTACCTTTTTAATAATAAGTTTTCAAGTATATTTAATCTTTATCTTTACGGATGTATGTGATTTATTTTACATGTATTGATAAATTTATTTTATTTAAATAACACATTCATTTAGGTTTACTTCACTCTATTAGGTGAATTTGTGTGTTTGTTTATCTGAGTATTCATTTCCATCAATTGGTTACCTATTATATTTTTAAATGTATGAATCATTTTAGAAGGATGAAAATATTTTAAAATTGAAATTATATATGAGAGATACTAATTTTAAAATTTTATTTATTATTTTTGAAATTTAATGAACTATATTTACAAAAAAACACATGTCTTCTGTAGTAATTATTTTCAAAATTGTATTCTCAAATGAAGAAATTATTTATGATTTTAATTTTTTTAATCTTTTTTTATGAAATTTATTCTTTTAAAATTCATAATAAAGGATGATTTGTCCTCTATCAGCAGAATACAAATAATGATGTTAATTAATCAAAAACTATTTATTTATTATGTAGTTTTTATTAATACATTTAACATTATTTGTAAAACCCTTATCCATGAGAATGTTTATAATTAAAATGTGAAAAAAATGTATTATAATAAACAATTTATATTTTTATTGTTTTCAAATTATATTATTTTTAATCTCTTGGACATTTCAGATTTAACATCAATGATGTAGTTAAAGACCATGTTCTTTTTTTTGTAATCACAATGGAGAGAAACTATTATAAATTCCTGTGAATGTACATGTGTTTGGTATAAAATGAAAATGGGGTGAATGTTATCAAATTAGGAAATCATTTCAATGATAGAAATAAATATTTTCTCATAAAACATTGTATATGGTTTTAAATCATGGATGGATTTCCTTATATAATATTGAAATTATCTTTTGTTTTATTTATGAGAAAATAATACTTCCCAAATTTATTGTATAATTAAATATGTTTTTATGGTCATCAAAAATTTGGATTATGTTCTATAACATAAAATATTATGTAGAACTGAATGTTCATAAATTCAAATTTCTATTTTTAAGAGTTTATTTTGGTGTATTTAAATGTAATTATTTTATACATTTTTATATGTAGGTACCTATAAAAATTTATGGTTCAAAAGGAAAGTGGAGAAAATTTTAAAAATAAACCAAAATAACATTTAAATTTCTACCTAGGGGGTACAATATAATATATAGTGAACTCCAAAAACAATCTTGGTGTACCACGTCTTCCATAAAAAATAAACATTAGTTGACGCCCCCACAAGTTTTAACTTGATCCCTAACAGTCATAAACTGGAAAAGAATTCCCTAGTACTCTGATACCCAATATGGAACTAACATATCCTGAAGTCCATTCCCAATATCCATGGGTTTGATCTAACACCTGGGATCATAAAAGATAAATATAGTAATGGTTTTCTCACATAAACCATGGATGAAATAGTTACACGGAACTATGATCAAATGAAATATCTACATAGAGAATAGTACTGTAAAGACCTAGAATTAAACATTACATAATCATGAATTAATTTAAATATTCACATTTAAGATCTTTTTAGGTTTAGTTATTTATATAATTATGTCATAACATAACCATACAAACTTGAATATTACATGTAGACAGTTCTTGTCATTATCTATTTTTTCATAAAATAAAAACTCTTAAAAATAATGAAACATTTTTCATAAAATATTAAAAATATCCAATTTTCAATCATAAAATTTTATTTCGAATCACAAGGAATAAATTCAAGATATTTAAACAGTAATTCCACTATCAAAACCATTTTCAATGCGCAAATATGTAAAAATGGTATATGATATTTATTTTAAATTTAAAAACATCACAGCTTGTTATGGAATCCAAATATCTAATAATGTTCACAGTGGTGGAAAGGTAGTTGTCACCACATACATTAAAAAATAATTCCTTTGGTCATTTAGTAAAAATATTTGTAGAAAAAATATTCCTTCTGAATGAAATTAAAAGTCAAAGTGTTTTACTATACAACAAGTATGATAAGAAGGTGTATATTATTAAAAAATTCCTCAATGAAAGTATATTCTGACAAAGTACATTACCTCAAGTTAGAATTGTCTAATATGTTCCTTTTTATTAATAAATAGTAAATTTATGTTAATTTATATTTGCTTCAGAACCTTTTTAATGTTTATTTTTTTATCACATATTACCTTCCTATAAAAATAATTTAATTATTTTAGTTTGTATTAAATATTTTTTAAATGTTCGGAACATGAGTCAAAAGTGAACTTCATATAATCAAAAATTTCCCATGTGGTCAAAATTAAATTATCTCTAAAATGATATTCATGATTTAGATATCATATATATCTTATATATTTAGTATATAAGTATTTATAATTTTCTATATCATTTGGATATAAGAAATAAAATGCACCATTCATAGAGACGGTAAGTCGTACGTACGCATTAGAGCTACATTCATTTCTTTTTCATATTTAAATGAATGTAATCTAAATGATAAATAGGTATATTATAAATAAATTCGATTAAAATGAATTTTAGAATTAAAATGTAGTATTTTTCACTATTCATTAAAAATGAACATTATAAGAAAAATATCATAAATTTTCCCAATGTAAAATTTGAAGTACCACATTTAAAGAAGAAGTTTTTTGTGTTAAATAGAACATATAAAAGAAACAAAAACAATATTTAAAATGGTTTCTCCATCTAAAGTTTGTAAACCATCATTTTACATAATATTAGAGTATTTATGATTAAAATTCGATTCATTATCATTTTATGCCTCTATATTGTATGGGCTAAATTTAAAAATATTTAACAATCATGTTAAATAATATTATGGTTAGTTCTATTCATTCCCTCCAATACAACGGCTAGGCATTAACTACCTTTTAAAATAATTGTATTATATTATTTTGTTTTAGTATGTCTCACCCTTGTGTACAATATGAGATTTCCGAGAAACCCATTATTACATGTCAAGTATGCCATTGAACATAACATCCCATTTAAAGTAAAATTAATATTTAATTTACAAATATTAATACATTTGAAAATTTCATTCTCTTTAATAACCTGGGATGTTACATCCTTCCAACTTTGGGAAATTGTGTCCTCATAATTTTATATACTTGTCAAATAAGATTGGGTATCTATACCACATTGAATTTTAGATAACCATGTTGTCTCTTAAACCATAGGATTTTTCCACTAAACCTTAACATCATAAATCACCTTATTCCACAACACATTCTCTCTACGATTATGAATCTGGACTGGTTTTTCCTCATAATAAATATTCACTTCCAACTGAACAACATCTGGAGTCAAAACATGAGATGAATCAGGAATATACTTCCATAACATTGAAACATGAAAAACATTGTGTACCTCAGATAAATTAAGAGGTAAATCCACTCGAAAAGAAATTGATCCAAATTTTTGTATAATTTCATATGGTCTAATAAACTGTGGACTCAACTTACACTATTTAACAAAACACATAAAACTTTTCAATGGTGAAACATTGAGAAAGACATGATCAACTACCTTGAAAGAAATATCCTTCCTCTAGTTATCCACATAACTTTTTTTCCTACAATATGTTGTCCTCATTTGTTTTTGTATCAATTAAACATTCTCCACCATATCTTCTACCAATTATGCACCCATTAACTAACTTAAACCTACTTCATCCCAAAAATATATATTTCGACAGTACTCTCCATATAATTATTCCAATGGTGCCATCTGTATACCGAAATGAAAACTGTTATTATAAGAAAACACAACCAAAGAAATATGTTGGTCCCAACTTCCTTGGTAATCCATTAAACAAGAATGTAGCATATTTTCTAATGTATGAATTGTTTGCTCCGACTGGCCATCTGATTGAGGATGAAAAGATGTAAAAAAATTAATTCAGTACCCAATGAATTTTAAAGGCCTTTCCAAAATATAGATGTAAACATGGGATCACGATCAGATATAATTTTGAGGGGAACTCCAGGAAACCTGAATATCACTTTAGCATACAACTAAGAACGTTTTTCAAGAGATTGAGTATATCGAATAGGAAAGAAATGAGTAGATTTAGTCAATTGATCAATAATATCCTATATTTCATTCTTACCTAGAGATATCTTTGGTAATAAAACAACGATGTCCATGGATATATTTTTCCATTTCCACTATAGCATCTGTAAAGGCTGAAGCATCCCTTTTAGTAACTAATGATCTGCCTTAACCTATTGAAAATTCGATAACTTCATAGTAAAGTCTTCAATATCTCTTTTAATTCCATCCCACTAGTAATACTCTTGAAGATCTTTGTACATCATAATACCACATGGATGAACTGATAACGGAGAACAATGAGCTTTACATAACATCTCTTTCTTCAATTGTGAATCACAAGCCACACATAATCTCTTCCCAAATATTAATATAGAACCATTTTCATTGTTAAATTTAGGAAAAATACCCTTCTGAAGAAACTCGACCTTTTTCTGCAACTCATTGTCTTCCTTCAGTGATTTCTTAATTCTATCTAATAGAGATGATTTCTCTGACACTGGAAACAAAACAGAGGAATTTCATGCACTATAAACATATATGTCAATTTTAATAAAATTATTAATAAAAATATCTTATTCCAAACATAACATGGTTAATGTAGCATTATTTTATCGACTCAAAGAACCAGCCACCATATTTTCTTTTCATGTACGATAAATAATCATGCAATAATAATCCTTGATTAATTCTAGCCATCTAATCTATCTCATGTTCAATTCATTCTGAGTAAATATATACTTTATACTTTTTTGATCAGTATATATTTCACATTTTAGAGCATACAGATGATGCCTCAAAATTTTTAAAACCAAAAAACTGCAGCTAATTCCAAATCACGTGTAGGGTAATTCAACTCATGAGGTTTCAACTGATGTGATGCAATAGATCTTACCTAGTCATTATACATTAGGAAACCACCTATTCCTTTCAACGAATCATCACTATAGATAAAAAATTCACCATCTCTGAAAGATAATTCCAAAACTAAAGCATTCTCCAATGTTATATTCCATTACTAAAAACAATCATCATATTCTTGTGCCCAGATGAACTTAACACCTTTTGAAGTTAACAAAGTCAATGTGCTAAATAACTGTGAAATATTCTCAAAAAACCATCTATAATATCCTCCCAAACTAATAAAACTAAGAATCTAGGGTATGTTTGTGGGTCTTGTCCATTCTTCAACGTCTATTTTACCTCGATCAATAGTTATGTAATTTTTTATACAATGTTACCAAGGAATGAAATTTATTGTAACCAAAACTCATACATTCTGAATTTCCCATAAAATTTAATTTATTTTATAATTTTCAAGACAACCCTTAAATGACTTTCATGTTCCTCATTATATTGGGAATATCCCAATATGTTATCAATAAACACAACCACAATCTTATCCAATAACTCACAAAAAAATTATATTCATAAGATCTATGAAAGAACAAGGTGTATTGGTTTACCCAAACATCATAACTAAAAATTCATAATGGCCATATCTAGTTCAAAATGCAGTCTTCATAATGACTTCTTCCTTTACATTCAACTGATGGTACCCTGATCTCAAGTCAATCTTCAAAAAATACTATGATCCCTATAGTTGATCAAAAAAATCATTGATATGATGCAAAAGATACATGTTATTAATAGTGATATTATTCAAGGATCAATAATAAATGTAATGTCTCATTGAACTATCATTATTTTTAACAAACAAGACATGATCACCCCATGAAGATGTGCTTGGTTGAATGAAACATTTATCTAACAACTCCTGAAATTGTTTCTTTAACTCTAAAAGTTCAATTCCTGCCATTCAATATGGGGTTTTGAAATTTCCTTATAATTAGAAAATAAGTAAACCCTAAATTCAACTTCCTAATCAAGTATAATACTAGGAAACAAATTATGAATAACCTAAAGATACTCATTTACTACTGGTACATCATTGATCTAAATAGTTCTTTTGTTTTCAATAACATGTGCAAGGTAACACTCATTTACATCTTTCAATGGTTTATCAGCTTCCTAATATGATATCAGAGATAAGGGTAGATTATTGTACTCAAACTAAATGTATTTATCAAAAAAACCGCTTAACCATAATAGTAAATATTATCATGGTAAAAAGAAATCCAATCCATTCCCAGAATAACATCAAACTCTACTAGAGGCAAAAAAATATGGTTTTCAGCTAAATTATTTCCACAAATAATGATAGAAAGATTCTTTTTCTTTATTTTTTACAAAACATTTCCACCATGTGTTTTTACCATAAGTTTAGGATTCATTTCTTGAAGTGGATTCCCAAATTTAACCTAGAATTTTTCAGAAATGAAAGAATCGGTAGATCATGAATCATACAATAAATTGTCATAATCTGAAAAAACAATATACCTGATACCACTTCATTTGATGGTCCCACATAAACCATAATTGTAGAAAATGACTTTTTCCCACCCTTCAACTTTTGATCTATTTGGTTTCTTCCCTGGGTAATGAACATTGGAAACACATTGGCATAATCCCCAAACTCTTTGAAACTAAATAATCTTACAAATGCATTTTCATTTATTGTTTAATCATCTTCCTTGTAGTTATGAGAAATATGACCAGGATTACCACATTAGAATAACTTCTCATACTTTGATAAACATTCTACAAGATGCTTTTTACCCCATTTCTCACATTATGGAAATTTAATTCTCTTATCTCTAGGATTATTTGATGAATTCATTACTTTTTTATTCCAATATGACATCTTCTATTTATTTCTCACATAGAACACTTCATCATCATAAAACCTCATTTCTACCTTCTGAGAACATCTAACAAGTCTCTAATATCTTTTTAATTCAAGAGAGTCTAATGCTCTTAGATATCACAGCTTCAGTAAAAAGTGAAATGGATTTTTCTTACTATCATGTTCATAGATGTAATTTGGAGCTTACCATTCCATTATAGTGAAATTTTCTTCATAAGATGCCACTGATTCATCCTCCTTCCTCAATTATAAGAATTTTTTTCCATCCTAAGTCTAATCACCTTAGAAAAATATTTCTCATGAAACAAACCATTGAATTCATCCCAAAAAAGATCATAAATCTTCTAACCATCCCTGAGATTTTTAATCACTGACTAATAATTATCTTCTTCTCTTTCAAATTGGAAAACCGGAAGACTATCCTTTTGATTTTCTCTATAACCCATGACAACAAAAAATATTTTCCAGTGCATTGATCCACCCTTCATCTTGAACATGGCCAAATGATCCTCTAAATAATGGGAGATGTTGTCTCATGAAATGAACCACTATAGACATTCTCATCTATGGTTGATGTGGTTAGTCTTGTGCATGTATACCGCCACCATTTATAGCCTCAGTCAAGTGCACAAATACTACAATAAACTATTTAGTTCTGATTCCAACCATATTGGGATGCTGATTTGGGCAGTTATTCTCTTATGTATGACTTCCCAGTACTGCTACCAATTTTCCTCTATAGGAACCCATTCTGAACCAACATATCTGAGAAAAATCATCATGGTACTCTTCAAATTCTTTATTATTTCAATTTGACCATAATGTAAAAATTCTTTATGGATAATCTATTAAAAAAATTCTAACTCTTAAAGTCATCTAAACCGCCCACTCATACCCACTACAATGACCATGCAATTAACATTATATAATCTTTAATTAAGATAGTAAATCACATTCAGGATCTTTTTAGGTTTAGTGATCTAGTACATTAGGTCATAACTTGTACATGAAATAAAATCTCTTAAAAACAATGAATAAAGTTTACTTTCATGTTTTAAATGGCATGGATTTTCCTTAATTTCATCCATGACCATATTCCAATTTCTGTCCTGGGAAAAATATTTCAAAAACACAAGATGATCATGAAAGGTCCAGAAAATGATAAATAAAGAATACAAAATGATAGTTTTCAAAACAACATGTTATCCATGAATACTTTATCATAATGTAATAAAATTCACCTTTATGAAGTAGTAAATAATCTTCCCAGAATAAAAGCTCAGTTTGTACCCTTTTATAACCAAAATATTACCATAAAACATATAGTATTCACACATAACATATAAGAGAAAAACATTGGACAAAATCATACTTAAAGTGAATAACCATATGGTTGACATCCACAAATAATTCTTAAAAATTGAATAGCCATACAACAAACTTCCACACCCAATTTATTGGTGGTTATAACCTAACCACCCATCCTTGGTTAATCACATAACCACGCATCAAATGTCTATGTACCATTTTATAATCCTCACACATAAAAGATTGAAAATATCAACTTTTATATCATAAAATTTCACTTAAAATCGCAAAGAATAATTTCAAGATATTTAAATAGTTAATCCAATTTCAAAACCATTTATCAATACTAATATATATAGAAAGGTTATATGGTATTTTTTTTCCATTTAAAAACATCATGGCTTGTTAAGTAATCAAAATATCAAATAATACTTGTGGTAGCACAAATGTCGTTATTGCTACATATGTTAAAAAAATTACTTTTTTCATTTAGTGAAATTCTTCATAGAAACTATATTCCCTCTAAGTGAATGTAAATCTCAAATGGTTTTATTATACATCATTTAAAATAAGGTGGTTTATAATATCAAAACATTCCCTAGTGAAAGGAGATTGAGACGATGCCCCTTACCTCAAGTCCAACTAGTCTCTTATGTTCCTTGTTCTTCCGGAATAATAAAATGATGTTAATTTCAAAGTGCTTCAGAACATTTTTCAATTTTATTATTTCTTTTATATCACTTATTACCTTTCTATAATAATTATTTAATTATTTCAATTCATATCGTACATTTTGTCGATGTTCGGAACATGTGTCAAAAATGATCTTGTTATAATTACAAATTGTCCATGTGGTCAAAGGTTTATTATCTCCATAATGATATTCATGATTTAGATATCATATATATCATATATATCTTGCATATATATATTTATAATAGTCCACATCATTTGGATATATGAAATGAAATGCATCATTCATGGAGACGGTAAGTCATATTGACGCATGAATGGTAATTTCGTTAGTTATTCATATTTAAAGGAATGGAAAATAAATGATACAATGGTATATTATAATCCCAGTATAATATAGATGTTATATATGTTACATAAGTTAATTAATTCCATCCTTTAGACGTTCAATGTATAACATGAATGAGTGATATCAATTTGATGTGGCGGTAGTCCAAACTTCCTTAAATGAAATTATCGTATTTATATAACATGAAAAGCATAACAGTATGTTATAAATGATAATTAATGAAACAGAGAGAAAACATAAATATCATATTTTTCATATATATTTATAGTGTCATCATAATGGCCACCATAAGAGGTGGTTGGAGAAGATTGAACAATTATCATTTCGTGAGGTAGTAGTTCACTGTCCCCAGAAATAGTATGTTCTATACCATTTATACAGAGGTGTGGGTAAGTATAGTTCAAAAACATCTCATAAAAAACCTAGTATATTGAAGATACTGTCTTTTTTATAATATAATTGAATAAATGTTTTTAGGGGGTTGGCGAAGGAAAATAAAAGAAACAATCTTGACAGAAGACAATACCTGAAATCAGATGGATCCTTTGGATTTAAGATTAATGGCATTCTTTAATTTACTTATGACCAATTTAAGGCTTATATGATTAATATAGGGATGTTTGGAGCTTATTTGGGTAGATTTTGGATGATCCAAGGGGGCATGAGAGGTGTGAATAAGGGTTAGAGGTGATGTCCTTTTATTAGAGGGAGGAGGGGAACTTTAGAAATATTTGAAAGGATTATTTTATTGATAAATAATTTCTAAATAATAATAACACCAAAGTAATATATTTATAATATCAGATTAGTATGGATCAAATTACTATCATCCAATGTGTTTTATACAAGTTTAGGTCATAAAATTACCCTTTTCCTTTAGCTTTAACCCTTAGTAATCTTATTAAACTTTTACAATGTATACTTGTATATTCATAATATATTGATACCATAGTAAATATTAAAAAAAATTAACATCGTATATGTCATTTGGACAAGTCTTATATTTTTATGACTATTATATCATTTAATAAAATATATGTGCATTTAAAAACTCATTTATCTCAATTTATGTAGTATTCATATCACGACTTTTTAAAATTCCATAACAACTTGATTTATTAAAAAAACTCCAGTAATTCAATGATTTAATGTCATACGCATCCATAAAATTCTTGGATGGCATAAAATGTTTCAGAATAAATTTATTTTTATATTTATAATCTCTTTTATTTAAATCTTTCACTAATAAGGTAATCACTATATCACCATTATGTCAATAATAAATTTATTTATTTGATGTCTATAAATTAAAAATAAAATTCCATGATATAGGAAATATTTTTCTCCATATAATGACTATTTATAGTATTAGTGATCACCTATATAGAAACATATAGAAATAGAATTATTAAAAGATACATGTTTTGGTAATATTTTCCTTAACATTAAATTAAAAGTAATTAAATGTCATTATCACACAAAAGTGGCCCATGGGGTCATACAATCGAGACAAGGATTCACATGGTTGTAAATATCTCATCCAAGAGTGTTAGACACGAGTTAGGGTAATGTATATATTATTGTAATATTATTTTTTACACTTATTTACCATATTTACCCTTTAATAATGGTAAATAATTTTTTTTACTAAAGATACTATTCATAATGTCTAAAAATAAAAGGTACCTATTTACACAATTTGGACTTCATTATTCCAAATATGGAATACATTTATACATATTCAAAACATATATGTTTCAGAAATTAATTTATAATTAATTCTTTTTGTCAAAAGAAAGATGTGAGTTTTTAAGAAGTAAAAAACTACTCAATGATTGGTTGGTGTTTATGTCCAATTTCAATGTGAAATTACTTAAAATAAGAAACATTGGATGAAATGATAAATAAAAAATTAAAATTACATTATAACTACAAAAATAAATTATATTAACTGGAAGTTTTGAATTAAAATACTGTTTTTTACTATTCATTAAAAATGTACTTTATCAGAAATATACCAAAAAATTACCAAAACTAAATTTTCATGTCCCATTTCTATATAAGAAGGTTATTTTTTCAAATGGAACATATAAAAGTGAAAAAACTATATTTAAAAATGGTTCAAATCAAAAGGCGGTAAAACTAATATTTAAATTATATTAGTGTATTTATTATTAAAATTGGATTCATTCTCATTTTATGCCTATAAATTTTATTGGATAAATGTAACAACATTTAACAAACAATTTTTTTCATAATAAGGTCAGTTCTACTCATTCATGCCCATAAAATGACTAGGAATTAACTACCATTTTAAATAATAATATTATATTATTATTTTTGAGTATGACTCAACCTTGTGTGAATCATGAGACTTTAGAGAAACTCATTTGAGCATGTCAAGTACTCCATTGAACCTAAAATCACATTTAAAGTAAAATAAATATTTAATTCAAAAATATTAATATATATATGAATGTTAAATTTTTTAATTACCTAGGATGCTATAAGTTTATGAATTCAAATATTTATATTCTCCAAATTACATTCATAATGTACTAGAAAATAAAAGATAAACCAACACAATCCCTAATAGACACAACACTCCAAGACTAACAAATCAACAAAACATCCACCTCCAAGTGGACCATTCCCCATTCTCAAACCTGGAAGAAGGAATTACCTAATGGAAAAGGATGGGTGTGAATCAAGTCCCATTAAGGTCTCATTAAGTGTACCATAATAAGATTCCTAAAAAAATAAAGTAAATGACTATTTCAATTTTCAAATAAATCATTAATGGAAGTTTAATTTTGTCTTCGAAGAAAAATATAATTTTTATTTTAGTTAATGGAAAAATTTCAAAAAATGGATTAAGTAAACATTATAAATATAAAGTATTATATAAATTACAAGATAAGAGTGAAACTATTCCACAAAAAAATTCATATATATCATAAATAATATGACAAGAAACATGGTCATCTGAATTAAGGTATTATATTTCTAGGTTCAGGGATCCACACACAATAGAATTTTGGATCATGGCAATGTGTAGCCATGTCCATCAGCACTGGTCAAAGAGGAATCATCGTAATACCACTGCCGAAAATTTCTTCTAATACAGATTTTTTTAGTATAATAAAGCATCATTTCATTTCTAGGGAATTACCATCCTAGCATGATTTTCACAAATAATTCACTACATGCCTTGGCTCACTTTTTCTTGATAAATCCATCAAAAATTGGAAAATTATTTTAATTATGTTTAAAATATAATTTTTTTATTTCTAGTTTCAATATGAAAATTTATATTTTAAAAAAACCGATGGATTTTAAATCAATTGATGAATTTTTAAGATATAACTAAGCATGGGTTCTTATCAAATTACTTAAATAAATTTTTATCAAAAATAAATTTCACAAATAAATTTCATAATTTCCAACAAGATACAATTATCCCCCAATTTGTAATTCTATTATAATGTAAGGCTTTCATTAAAAACCTATGCCTAAAAATTTCAAATACTAATATAAACCATATTGTTTTTAAAAAAAATTATTGTATGAAGTAAAATAAATAAATATATTCATGGTTTAATTCTCTAATTAAACTTATATGGATCCACCTACCTCAACATGGAGATCACATATCACAACACCTGCAACTAGATTTTCTAAAAAAGAATGCTGAAAACAAAGATCAATTATTCAAACCATGATCCACATTCCACATAAAAAGTCATACGATAAAAAAGTAATAATGAAATCTATCCATCCTTATAGAGGAAATAAGAAGGTGGATTGGGAGAGAAAAAATGAGAATTTATCTTATCATAGAGGAATCGAACAATATTATTCAGGATTTCTTGAGAATATGATTGTATGATATAAAAAGAATTCATAAGATCCCAAATGACTTAGTAATTAATCCAGTCATGAGTTTTGTTTTCATATGTGTTCATGTGCGGATTCATGTATTTTCAAATTATTATTTGGGATTAAATTTTTTTTAAACATGGTAAACTGGGTAGGGCCGTAAGGTTGGTATAACCATTCTCCCTAAGTATACAACTCTCTAATTGGTAAATGTTTCTACGAGTTGGCCACAATTTATTTTCAAAAACATTTCCATCTTTTTGAACCCTAACTATATGGGTTTACACCGTTTCCACTAGTTTGGTGCGTGGTTTAGGAAAACCTTGCGCAACCCAAAAATTTTAAAAAATTTCTAAATGTGAACATGAATCAACTGTAAAAGAGACCAAAACAATGATTGATCCAAAATATTGTTAATTATTAAATGAAATTGGTCATTTTATTTTACAACCTCCCTACCATAGAAACGTTATGTCCCCAGAAATCATAATAAGAAGTCTCCCTTTCAAAAATATGAGGCCATTTCTCTCTCATTAATGCCTCACTCTCCCATGTCTCATGAGTTCCAAATTGTGTTTCCATATCTCTTGAACAAAATTTATGATCCTAAAACGAATTACCTTTATTTTAGAGTCAACTATCCTAGATGGAATCAAATTCACTGATAGACTAGGATCAACATCAAGATCACTCTATCTTAGAACATGAGATGTTTTAGAATGATTATTCTACAAATAAATTACATGGAATATGTTATGTATTATTGTAAAATGTAGGAGAATTAATAAATGGTATTCCAAATTCCCCATATTTTTAATGACCCCTAACGGTTCCACAAAATGAATAGCAAGTTTACCTTTCATCCCAAATCTTCAATAACGCAAATGAGGTGGAGCTTTTGAGAACACCTAATCACCAACTAGAACTTCCAACTATTTAACACCCAAATACATTAAAATATTTTTTATTTTAAAATAAATTTAATTTTTTCTATAATTATTATAAACAACACCAAGATAAGATTACTCTAACCACCCCACAAAGTTAATTTTATTACATGTCAAACTGAGATTGAACACCTTTTAATGTAGTAACTATTTTAAAAATAAATTTTTGGAAATTTGATTAATTTTATTTTTCAAAATAATAAATATTGGATTAATATTATAAGAATTATATTATGGTGAATCTATTGTATTTTTATAAGAATTATGATTTTTATTTGAATACTAAAAATACAGTTTTTTAATAAAAATTGGAATTTTTATTTAAATAATTATTAGTGTTTAATTATACATTTAGATGGTTATAAATGTTAGAATAGAAAATAATAAATATATTAATTCAATATTGATAATTGGAATCATTATTATGTTCATATTATATATGAACACATATTGAACAATTGAACATTTTTACTTTAACAAACCTGCTTTTTCCCCATGTTTGTATGATTATTGCTAAACTAAATTTTCCCACTTCTATGATATGCATTTTGAAAAACATATATCCAATATATTATTAAGTATTATTTTTTTTGGTCTAATATTTTCAAAATAAATTTTTCTAAAAAAGTATTATCGATTGTGATTAAAATCAACTACCATCATATAGGTAAAATTAAACTCAATAAGGGACTAAAAAATAATCTCAACGACAAATATTTCTTGGAAACTTGTAGAAATTCAATTGGATTATAATAATTAGATCACATACCCAATTGGATCTATGATTATTGGTAATTTTTATTTTATTAAATGAAGGTTACCTATATAAAAGATTATTTAAGGAAAAATGAGAAAACAAGTTTTATTCATACTTGAAACATTTATAAAGCATTAAGATATGTAAAAAACATCATATTTTAGGTTATATATTAAATTATGAAAGAGAAATGTTTTATTTGTTTCTTAATTATTAATAAATAATTTTTTTAAATGATTTAGATACCTAAAATTCTTAAGAAATGACAATGTAGTGATTATTTATGTAATAATTAAATAAAATAAATGATATGGTAAATATTATAAATGAACTAAATTTATTAAAATAATATCATTAATTATTTTTGTAGATTAATATATAATGTTGCAAAATGCTATAATTAATATATTTCAATTAATATTTTTGGATATTTTATCATTAAAATTAAATAAATAATGTCAAAATTGACATAATTGTTTTACAACAAATGATATTTTAGAAAATGATTTACAATTAATGATAATCCAATATTCATAAAATTGATTTTTTAGTGTTAATATATATTATATATGGTATACTAATAGCCTAGTTTATCTTTTATAATTAACATATTGACCTATATATTGTAACAACATTGTTCACACTGTTCGAGTTTATGTATTTTTTTCTACGCCTCATGCACTTTTAAAAAAAATAATTTATAAAAAACATGGTATTTTAATTTTTTAAATTATTTATCATATTTATAATTATTTTGATATATATTTTATTATAAATATCTATTTAATTTAGTCTAAATGGCTAAACCACATCAGTTAGAACACTAGTTTCTTTAACAAAATCAAAAATGATAAATTTAGGGAAACATTGAAGATAAGAAACCAAATTATAAAAATGAACTTATTTTTTGGGTGTTGTTTTTTCTCAACAATTATTCTAATTTACTCAGTTTTTTCCCTTTTTGGAGGATTAATTGGTAATTTATACCTCCCATTAAAGAATTATTTTTGGTATTTGCTGGAGTTTCACTCCACCTCCACTATTGAAAGGAAATCACATTCCCCTCCCACACAGTTATCAAACCATATTATATTGAAAAATTATTGAAAATATAGCTTTTAAATATCCCTAACCTTATCATAGAATCCTCACCTTGATCTGGATTCAATCAAAGGAATCCTTTTGGTATAAAACTTCTGTAGTTACACGATTAAGAGGTAGAAAACTTTCACAAGATCTTTAGTTTTATTTCAATTATCCAACCCACTATACTTTAATTCTTATATTCATGTATAAAAAAAACTGATATCCTCAATTTTAAAAGATTTTTTATTCTATGTAGTTTACCAACACTAACACACACTTCAATCTATTGGGTAACGAACCAACTACTTATGTGCATAGTTAACTACTTCCTCACGAAATAATGATTGTTCATATTCCTTTACCACCTCTCATGGGGGCCATCATGATGAAAATTTTGTTTATATATGATATATATCATATATAAAATTAATTGATTTATTTTTAATTTTTGTTATGAATATAGCTTATGTTTTTCATCCTGTTCAAATACGATAATTTCATTTGAAAAAGATTTGACTACTGCAATTCAAAGTAATGTGATACGTTCACACACTACATGGAACATACTAAAGATGGTATGATTTAAAAAAATGTGAAATATATAATATATATATGATATTCATGAAATAATTATCATTATTTTAATATAATATATCAATTTCATTGTTACCATTTCACACATTAAAACGATAATATCGATCATGGATGTGTGGACTACCACCTCCACTACATGATGTGATTGATCATAAATTGAAAAATTATATATCTATGTTTATATTATTAAATAAAATTTTATTTATGAAATAATTGTCATTCTAGAATTTTAACTTTTTTCTTATCTTCTTTCTATATTAATCATTGAAAAATTGAAGTGTTACTCATGCGTATGTACATCCTACCATATCGATGTTTTTTATCTGTTAATTTTTCAAAACTATCATTAATAATTGGTTGTAAATTTATAATTTATATATAATTATGATAATTATTTCATGAGTTTAATTCTTTATATGTTTATATAATAACCCCTTCAGCCAAATTTGACCAACCATAGTCATTCTAGACACATGAACTGAATTTGGTCAAAACACATGACATAAACTAAATTGTTTTATGTAGTTTTATCAACATAGAAATAAGTGATGTAAAAGTAATAATAAATAAGAAAATTATTCTAATCAAATTTAATAATTAAGATAAATTTCATATTCATGAGGAAAAAGACAAAAGAGACAAGTCAGATTCATGGTAAGGGATTCTGGTCTCACATTTCATTTTTTGAGGCATATTCTATTACACCACATACCTATTTTGTGTGGTGTATATAATAAACATTATTATATATTATGTCTATAATTACCATTATTTCATGATATTACTTTTTTCAGTTAATTTTACTAATTCATTAAACCCATGATTCAAAATAAAATCAAATGTTATGCTATTTAATTTCAATTTCATTTCATTGAGACATTTTTTATTTTATGAGTGTATTTTATTTTATATGGTGTATGTAATTTCCACTTACATGTTTTATCAAAAACACCATCATTATCATGATATTATGAGATTAGTTAAAGTCATTAAATCATTGAGATTATGATTTTAATTTTTCAAGTGGTATGGGACACTTCAAAATGTATAATGATTATTTTCCTAAAGAATTTTCTCCTGATTTCTCAATGGTATTTCCATTCATCAATATAAATAATACATGATATTATTTATCCTTCAATGGGAAATTATTGATAAATCTATATTCATTATTAAATAAAACTAATTCATAAGTCATATTTTTATTATTTTATATATGAGGAATGATTTGGACATTTATGGCATGGGATGGGGACCGTTTAAGGAAACCCCAATGGGTTGGGGACCAATAAATATAAGTCCATAGATTCATACGTATTCTCATGAAATGAAACCAGGTTGGAAAATACCTTCATGTTCTTAACTAGTATGTTATAATCTATCTTTTGAAAGGTCTTGATATTAGAGTTAAGGTTATACAAACCTTATTATATTATAAGTAGAATGTTCTAAAATGTATTGTGAAAGGTCATGACTATAATGGTTCTATGTACCTAGGAATCAGGGAATCCAATAATTAAGCATTTCCCTTATTTAGGCTCATTTTATTTATCCGTGATATTTTTCATCAAAATATCTATGGATCCATTTAATTCTCAGTTTATTGATATATGAAATGTGTATTAGTATCATACATTTTCATATTGATTATGAATTATATTGTTATTTAATTGGAATGTTTGTTAATTTAGTTACCATTAAACATTGAATGGTTCATTTTATATTCTATTATACTTACCCTTACTAAGAATTTGAGCTCACACTAATTTTTTTCCTTTCACTAGTTATTAGAGAAGAAAAAATTGAATAATATTTAAGGGATGTATTTTATATAATATTATTATTTATCATGTTCTATATTCTACACACTCTATTATGGGTATCATGTATGTAATAGGTTTTTCCAATATTGATAAACTTATTGGAACTTTGGGATTTTATTTCTTATAATTATGAAAATGAAATAATGTAATGCACCAGATCCGAGCTTCTGGGGTTGGGCAGTCACAGTTGGTATCAACCGAATTTTAACACAACCTTGGAAACTATAAATAGGGAAAATATATTAGGGAACATATCCCTAAGATATAAATTGATGATAATTATATAAGGATATATAATAATTTTGGTAAGGAAAAGATTAAGTGGTATTCTTTGAATTACTTCCCTATCTGGCTATGATAAGTGGACATGATTGTAGAACAAATATTCTTAGGAGTCATAACTCCAAAAAATTTGTTTAGATCTTGTCTCATGGTTAACTAGTACACAATAATGCACCTTACTGCACACCTATTTTGAATCTCCCAAGGGCTACTCTTGGGTTAATTCAAATTTTATTTACATACCATTATGAATGGTTTTAATGTAATGATATCCCTAAAGCATATATAGTTTATGATACTATGTTTTACGATTCATATATTCATGTTATGGGATAAACCATGATTGGAATTTTATATTATAATTTTATAATAAAATCATGTATATTCCATTGATTTTAAATGGATCCCAGTTGGAGGCATGTGAACCACACCAATTCCCGAGATCCAAATAGTATGAATGATGATATCATTTATGGCCTTAAGATAATATTTCGAAGGGAAGTAATCTATCAAGAATTATCATCAAATGAGGAAATAGTGTCATGTTATGACATGACAGGTAAAGAGTACTCTATATATTATGTATTTAGAGGAATGAACGTGAACAAGGAAAAAGTTGGAAAAAATATTGATAAAGGGATGAAGAAAAAGATGTATTTTCATGTATGTGATAAATGTGGAAAAAACACCCCCGATATTTACATGATGGGAAATGGAATTTGTTATAAGTGTGTATAAAAAGTCCACTATGAGATAGATTATAAGGGAATGAAATAAAATTACATTGTGAAATTCATCCATAGCAAGGATAGGAGACACTATTAAAATCAATATATCATACATCAATGTAATATACCCCAAAAGAGTCTTGTGGACCATAGTCAAGATGTTTCTGTTACCATGGGTGAATGTGAATTATTATTGTTCTTATGTTTGGATTCAATAATTCTTTCATTACATTACATTGACAATAATTTACTGGATATAAGAATTATAGAATATATGAGGATTTTACTGAAATTGTTTTTCCACAAGGATTTGAGATCACATGCTGAATGTTATAAGGAAAAATTATTCAATTGAATGTAATACTTTTTGAAAGAAACATAGTTATGGGAAAGATATAATTTAACTTATTATTAATGTAAATATAATATTTTTTGGGTAACGAAGTCATTTTATTAGATAATGTAAATCGAATCAGACTTTAGTACTATGGAAATTATTAATGATTTATACCATCATTGATGATGTTTACATCACAATTTCATTAATGGAATATATCCTATAACCAGTTTCGTTGTTAAGGATTAAGGATGTGTTCATGTTTATAAAAAACGTTATATGGTAATTTAAGTTATTATTACTATATTTCAAAAGAATACATGATGATGGTGTTTACATATTCAGAATGTGATGATTAAAGAACTACTTCATGTTGATCAATGGATAATGATATGTCAATTTTGAATTTCTCTATAATGTTTTATATCACTATATTTTGTAAAATTTGGCCATTTATGAAATGGTTTATGTTGATATGTAATTGATCTTTTATATATTTATATATTTCCTCACAACATGAAGTATCTTTTGATAATAAATTAAGTATAAATAATTAAAAAAAATTGGGAAAAAATTATGATTATATAAACATATATTTACATATATTATTATAGTGTGAACTAATTTATCATCTCTAGGAAAAAGATGAAAAAAATTATTCCCCAATTATCATGATTTTAATGATATCAAATACCATTATTCACACCTTTGGTATTTGATTTTCTGGTCTATAACTTTCAACTGGATGTGTTCTCTCTAACTCTCCATCAGAATATCATATTAAGATTTTGGTTCCTTATCTATATTTTCTCTAATATTATCTAATTAGAAAACCTAACTTTGTGGTGAACATAGAATTATATTATCAGTATTGGTAGTAATATTTTTTATTTACCCAATTTACCATGTGAGGTTTTAAATAATAATATTTTAAAATATCATTCCCTTTATTTCTGAGATCAGGTTTAAATTTTAAGGACACAATTTAATTAGGGGGTGGGATAATTAAACACCACAATAAATTTTAATATTTTTATTTATAAACAAATTAATTTTTTTCTATTGATTTTATATAAAAATCAATTATATTTTTACTCTACCCACAACACTATGTTATTTGTGTTACATTCAAAACATATTTGATTGCCTTCAAATGGAATACCTATTTAAAATATATATTTTGACAATATAATAAATTTTAATTTTTAATATAATCATAATAATTATATATAGAGTTTCAAAATTATCTTAGTGTTAATTTTTTTATTTTTTAAGAAGTTACAATTTTTTGATGAGTATTAAAAATACTATGTTTTAATTAAAAACAGGCTTTTCATTTAAATATTTATTAGGGAATATTTATATTTTAAATTAGTTATTAAGGACTAAATAGATCAAGTATACATATAATAATCTATATTTAGTCATTTTTATCATTTTTATATTTAAATTAGATATAAACACATATTGGTATTTTGAACGTTTTTACATTACAAAACATTCTTTCTCGACATATTTGTACAATTAGCATTAAACTCAATTTTAAAACATATTTTATTTTAATTTTGAAAAATGAACATAAATGGTTGTGATAAATATGATTTTTGTTGTCTAATAATTTTAAAATAATTTCTTTCAATAAATAATATTGAAGGGGATTACAATTAATTATTATGATTAATGTAAAATTTAGTTTAATAGGGGTCTAAAACTTAATCTTGAAGGCCAAAATGAAATTGAAACCTTTCCAAAGCCCTTTTTATGCCAACAATTATACCATATACCTTATTTTATCTAATGTTATGGGTGATTTATATTTTACTAAAGGGAAATCTCCTATGAAAAATGATTAGAAGGGAAAAAGGTCAAAATGGGAACTTTTCATTCCATTAAAATTTATAAAACATTATGATGCATTAAAAATCAGATTTAATGTTATAAATATTCTTATGAAATATAAATGAGTTATTTTTATAATATTTATGTATCAATAAATTTTATAAATGATTTATTTACTTAAAATTCTTAAGAAAAACACTGACCTAATGAATATTTAGTTATTAATTATCTAAAATAAATTAAATTTTTAATATTAAAAATGAAGTAAATTTATTGAATTAATATATTTACTTATTTTTGAAGATTAATATATCGTTTTAACCATATTAATACTTAATATATTGTAACTATAGTATTTTTTAAAATTTTAGAATTCAATTTCAATAAATAATGTAAAAATTGACAATATTTTTATTTTATAATAAATGATATTTTAGTAAATGATTTTAATTTAAGAAAAATAAAATATAAATAAAAGTTATTTTTATGTTTTATTATATATCATATATGGTATATTAATGGACCAATTTGTCTTTTATAATAACATATTAACCCATATATTGTAAAAACATTGTTAGTACAGTCCGAGTTTATGTAGTGTTTTTTTTGAATCACAAGCGCTTATTTTAAATTTAATTACCAAATAATATTTTATTTTATTTTTATAAAATGTATATAATATTAATAATTATGTTTATATATATTTTATAATAAATCTCACTTTAATTTAGTCTTAATGGTTAAACTACATAATTTAGAGAGGTAGTTTCTTCAATAAAATTCACAACGACAAAATTGGAGAGACATAGAAGTTAAGGAACAAAATTATAAACACTCTCTTATATTTGAGTGTGGGAGGTTTTTATTGACCATTGGTTTCATTTAATAAATTATATTTAAATTTTAATGGCACATTATGTATGTTAGACCACAAATTATTGGATACCTTTTGGTATTTTGAAGAGTGCCACTTCACCACCTCTATAAATGTTAAAGCACTCTACCCATCCCACACACCTATCAAGATAAATTTCCACAACCATGATCTACCTCAATATATCCTAAAAATACCTAAAATGATCCATGAATCCTCATTTTATGTATTAATCAATCTAGTAAATCCTTTTGGTACAGACCAAAAGTATTTACCTAATTGAGAGGTAACAAACATCCTCAAGCTCTTTAGTTTTATTTCTATTTTCCAACCATAAAGTCTTGTTATTCTCTAATTCTATAAAGAAACAAATATATTAAATATACTATGATGTTTTAATGACATTTTTTATAACTACACTTACACCAAAATACATCCAACTGGTAATGAACATATTGTTTCTCTGTATGGAGAACTGCTTCCCTAGGAAACGATGATTGTTCATTTTCCTTTACCACCTATCATTGTGGACATTATGATGTAAAATATGATTATATATTATATATATGATATTTATAATTTATCTGTTCCACATTAATTTTTATTTATTATAGAAATATAGGATTTCTAACTTCTGTAAATATGATAATTTCGTTTGAGGAAGTGTGGACTACCGCCCCTCAAAGAGATGTGATACGTTCACACACTAAATAGAATATACTATAGATGGAATTAATTAAAAATATGCGAAATAAATAAAATATATATTATATTAATTACACAATTAACTTTATTTAAATATAATATATCATTTTCTTTAATAACATTTTCACACACAAAAAAGTGATAACATTGATTGTGGGTGTGTGGACTACCACCTCCTCGATGCGATGTGATTCCTTTTACATCACAAGAATTATATATCTATGTATGGATTAATAAATTAAAATTTTATGATAAAAATATAATTACGTATATTTTATAGTGTTTCTCACTATTTCTTCATAATGATCATTAAAAAATGGTAATGTTACTCTAACGTACATACTACCTATGTCTCCATGATTCAAACATTTGTTCATTTTTCAAATCAATAATTAATGATTAGTTTTAAAACAATAATTGATCTATAAATATGATAAATATTTCATTATTATTGTTACTGGTGTTTTTATAAAATAACCCATTAGACCAAATTTGATCTACCATAGTCATTTTAGACACATGAACTGAATTTTTTCCAAACACCCAATGTAACCTAAACTCTTTATGTTTTTGCATTCAACATTGAAAGAAGTAACATAAAATTAACAATAAATAAGTAAAAGGGTCTTATGAAATTTAAAAAATAAAAATTAATTCAATATTTAGGAGGATAAAGAAACATGATATTAGTGATATTCAAGGTAATGGATTCTTGCCTCTCTTTTCATTCCATGAGGCATACACCATTACATCACTTACCAATTTTGTGTGCTGTATCTACTATACATTTTGATATATTAGGTCATGAATTAACATTATTTAATTATATTAATTTTCTCAATAGATGTTACTAATTCATGGAACCCATTATTAAAAATATACTCTATTAGTAAGGTATTTCATCTCAATATTTTTTTATTTAGAAATTATGTAAATTTATTATCCTAGTTTCCATTATAATGGGAAAATAGTCCCCTTTGATATGATGTATCATGAATCCATTCATTCTCAAGATTTTATATTTTTAATTAATGTTATTACATCATGTGGATTATGATTCTAATGCGTCATGTAGTAGGGGAAACTTTGGGAATGATTAACGATTATTTTCCTCTAGAACATTTTAATGATTTTGAAATGGTATTTCCATTCAAAAATATCAAATATCTTTTTAATTATTCATCCTCCACTTAGGAATTATTGGTAAATCCTTATTATTCATTAAATATGGTTAATTTAAATGGAATATTAATATTTTTTATTATTTTATATATAAAGAATGATTTGGACATGTATGGCATGGGGTGGGGAACATTTAGTGAAATCTCTATTGGGTGGGAATCGATTAATGTAAGCACCTTGATGCATCGGTAGTCATACGGGGTAAAATCATGTCAAAAAACCCCTTTGGGTTTGTAACCAGTATGTTCTAAACTATATTTTAAAATGACCTCATTATAGAGTTATGGTTGGAAAAACCAAATAGGTTTGTAACTAGTATGTTTTCAATCATATTTCGAATGGTCTTGATGGTAATAGTAATATGTACTAGTAAACATGGTGTCCAATAATTATAAATATAATTCTTTTAGAATTTGGCTATTTATCCATTTTATTTTTCATCGACATATCTATGGATTCATTTGATTCTAAATTTATTTATATATGTAATGTGTTATATTTTATTACCTATCTATATTTATTATTCCTTATATAGTTATTTATATGGAAATTGTGTTTATTCATTTACCTTTCGATATTGATTAAGTAATTATTCATTTTGGTGTACTTATTCTTACTAAGAATTTGATCTATCCAATATGATGTTTCCTTCCATTAGGTTATGACGAAGAAAACATTCAATAAGAATTCAATAATGTCATTTATTTAACACTCTTTTTTATTATTATCTATTTTCTTTTCCCAATGTATTAGGGGTATCATTTATAAAGTCTAGTTTATGAAGACTGCAAAAATGATCTGTCCTTTGGAATTAGATTCCTTGTAATCGTGCCAATGTTATAAAGTAATGCACCATCTCCTCGATTTTGGGGATTGGGTGTTACGAACTCCCTACAACAATGATCAACATAAAATTTACAAATGTTTTGTTCCATCAAATTTTATTAAAAATCAACTGAATATCCTCTACCGAATCATAGACTGGACTCAATAAAACTATGTAAATATCTCTTATCTCTACCCAACATGACATATATGTAAATTTCCGTCCATAAAAGGCCTCGTAATGATCCATTTTTCATTATAATTGGTAAATATTGTTTTAAGAAAACTGAATCATCCCCAAATAGTCATCCCAATTTCCACTAAAGTAATGATCAAAGGTAAAAATAATATCATATAGAATATTTATATCTCTATCTTTCTATATATATGATTTAGAATGGTATTCCATACAAAAGTTAACTAGAGATATGAGTTCCTCCTAAAGGCCTCTATTGAATTGGGGATTAAAATTGGGATCCCTATCTGAGACTATATGAGAAGAAACTCTATGAAAATGAATAACATCATTCATATGGAGACTTCCCAACTACTAAAAATTGGGTATATCATGAATCAGTTGAATTGGGATAATTTGGTTATCCAATTGATCAAAACCCATATCGAATTATTCTTTCTATGAGTAAGTGGTGACCAACCCACAATGCACATAAAGATTTCATCCCACATGCTAGTCAGTACAAGATGTGTATGAAGAAAATTAAAAGGTATCTTGTTCCTAACCATAACCTATTGGAATGTCTAACAACAAGATAAAAAATATATTGGTTCTGGGTGTAGTGGATGCATGCAATGGGTGGTGCCGATTTTTTTTGTCATAGTCGATGATCAATCCATGATCAGTAAATCTATCAATTTCCACAATCAATATAATTGAATAAATTATAGAATATATTTATAATACATTAATTGAGAGGGCGAAGATCAAAAACTATTTTTTATATTTAATTCAATTATATTACGAATTGTATCTAAGGTATTATTTCTTTGTTGATGGATATGGTGATAGATCGGTAGTGCACCATCCTTGAGTTATAGGAAACAAGTGAATAATTCCTCTAGTAGTGATCCAGAAATGCTCCAAGTATCTCCAGACGTCACTGTAGGCCTCTCCAGGTGCTAGCATTGAAGATCCTTATGCTTGTGTTATCCTTTTTTATCACCATGAGAATATCATCCATGGTTGTATCATTGATTCGGTGGAGTAGTGTCATCGAACATTCGAGTTCACATCCTATTGGGGGACTAGAATGACATTTTAGTGTGACTTCAACTCTTAGGACATTATCACATACTATTCTACATATAAGAGCAATCCTGATGTGTAAAATGTTTTTTAATATTCATAATAATTATCACGATATGAATCTGGTCACCACCAATACCAGCACCAAATCCAGCCCATGACAAGGCCCTAAGGGCATTCCCTATACCCACGGGCTGCACCATGTCCCTAGGTATCATTTATTCTGGTTTGGAAACGATTTTCCTGAATTTGTATACATAAAAAATCAAAAATATTTGAAAAGATGAATTTGAAAAATTCATACCAAAAAGGTTTATAAAAAAATCTAGAAATGAATACATAAGTTCAAATGTAATAAAAAAGGTCCAAAGACACAATAAAATAGAAACAAAACATCCCCATGGAATCCACGTGTCAAGGGGTCATCACCCGCAAGCCTTATCTACAACTCTGCCCTAAGGATGAGGACTAACACCATAAACCGCCATCACCCTTAGCCTTTCCATTACCTGAGTAAAACATAACCACATATACTTAAACCCAAGGGGTGTAAGTAGTGTGTGATCGTAATCCCAATAGGATACCACCCAATGTTTCCAAATATCATGGAATACAATGTAAAAAAGCAAGCAGTTTAAACAGGAAAAGAAAAGCACTGATAAAATCTAAGAAATGCAACGTTCAATTGAAATCAGTTTTCAAGATAAAGTTTTTAGAATGTTCACACATTTAGATAAACATGTTATACACCATAAATTACTGCAAAAAACACCTCAATACATTTTAAAATACCACAAACACAATGAGCAACAAAATCGGGAACACCCCTAGGCACTGGATAGTCTCGGGCCCCATGTACCTCATACCTCGGTGTAAAGTAACCATAGTAAAATACCTTCTCATGCACGAGACACTATTAGGGAACATAACCATAACCTATTGGCCCAAATAATAATCCACATAGTTTATTTAGAGTTTTCGTTATCCAAATTCTAGGTGAAACTGGGACAAAACCCATCCGATCCACTAGTCGTACTAGTACACATTTGCCCCACCTAGGTACCCGGGCTTCCCCCTTTGTGTTCAAACAATTTCAGAATGATATATATCCATTTTCATATAAAACAACACTAATGGTCACATAAAATTAGTAAATTATCTAAACACATTTTATACCACACAATAAAACACTTTTAGTTTCAATAAAACAACTTCTCCAATCTTTCCTTGTTTTGCACCCAAAACCCTTTGAAAACCCCACTTGAACACCATATTCATACTCATATTTATCAAAACAGAATCCAAGACACCCTAAACATTTCTTTAAACTCATTAAATGATTTATAAAATAATTCCAATAATTATCGCATAGAATACTCATGTAAAACACCCTATTCAACCCCAAATTGGTACTCAGAAACTATTTTCTTAACAAATGTCACCCAAAACCAATTTCTCAGAAACAACCAAAGAATAATGACATAAAAAAATTATTTTCAGCCCTAATACAGTTCAATATGGTCAACTTAATAATTAAATGGCATCCCTTAACCATCTAATAAATGATTTATATATAAAAATCCAAAATTTCATATGAAATTGGCCCTTAAAATTCACTTGCAATACAAACACCACTAAAACCAATTTTTGTGCCACCAAATCAATGGGTTAAACATTAAAATATAATAATAAAAGTATCTATGTCTAAAATATAGAATAAAATGTTGAATCACCTAATAAATTAATGAAAACCCTTGATTCAACGTGCGAAAATCAAGTCACACAACCACTACACAAAGAGGGACATAGAAAAAACCTAAAACCACAAAACTGGACCAAGAAAACCCAATGTTAAACCCTAGGTTTGAAACCTTACCTCATGGCCATTTTGTACATCAATGAAAAGGTAAGAAACCCCATGAAAATAGAATGAAACCCTAAGACATTTGAAAGAGTAATGTAAGAGACTCAATTACTTGAGGGATCATAAAGAATTTCCCCTAACACAATCGTATTAGAAAACTAAAATAGTAAAACCATCAAGGGAGGTTTGAAGAAGGATGAGGAGGTCATTTAGAAACTGGAATAGAGGAAAAAAGTTAGAATTGAGAGAGTTATGATGGAAAGAACTTACCTCCTCAAATATTCCTGATTTTAGAAAGCCAAAGAAGTTCAGCACCCAATCTTGATGAAGAAGAGATCCAAATAGGGGACATAGAGGTTGGGCGCGTGTCTGAGTTCAATGGGCTCATTTGAGGCTTGGAATCACTGAACAATACTAAATATTTAATATGTTATTAAAAAAATGAAATTCATTTTTAAAATCAGATATGGGCTTCCGGGAAGGCTCAATACCTTAGATAAAAATCAAATTACACCATGTTTATGGATATATAAAGGTTCCAAATTTTAATTGCGGTTTTAATATAGCAGGGGAGGACATTTAGGAATTGGAATGTGTGAAAAATATTAAAAAATGAAAATGTTATAAAGGAAACAAAATTTATTTTTAAATGAGGAATTGGGCTCACAGTTTGGCCCAATTCATGAAAACTCACTTATTCCTCCATAATACTTTGGGAAACCCCCAAATAAATCATTAATAGAAATTAAATGAAAATTACCTATATAATATTTCATGTATATGAAAATTCTCCCCACCATGAAAACCTTCCATCCTAGAAATTCAACTTAAAACTTTATCAGAAAACAGGAACGAATAATCATTCCCATCCCATGACTTCCACTTCCATGTCTCATGTGTGTCATTACCATGCTGTCAATGAACCCGAACTGACAGAATGGAATTCCCTCGAAGAATCTTCTCTTGGGAGTCGACTATTTTCACCAACCGCTGAATAACAGACAAGTCAGGCTCTAGCTCCAGTTCTTCCCAACTCGGCACATGGGATGGATCCGTGTTGTATTTCTTTAACATGGAGACATGGAAGACATCATGGATGGATGTGAACAGAGAAGGTAAAGCCAACATGTATTCCACCTTTACAACATGCTCGGTGATCTCAAAGGGCCTGACATACCACGACATCAGCTTACCTTGCTTGCCCAATTGACGATGGCCCAGACGAGGGGCCACTTTCACGATTACCATGTCACCCACAGAAAACTCTATGTCTCAATGCCTTTGGACAGAATATGATTTATGATGACTCTGAGCTATTAATAATTGTTGGCTGATCAACTAGACCTTCTCAGACGTCTCTCGCACTAGACTTGGCCCCAAGAGTGATGTCTCACCTACCTCAGTCCAACACATGGGGGACCGATAAGGTTGACCATATATTGCCCAAAAAGGAGAAATTCAAATGGATGATTAATAATTTTTATTATAAGAAAACTCAACCACCCCAAATGACAATCCCAAGAACCTCCAAAGTCTAGAAAACATTCACGAAGAATTTCCTCCAAAATCTAATTTTCCCGCTCTGTATGACCATCCGTCTGAGGGTGGTATGTTGTGATAATCTTAATTAGAGACCCCAAGGCCTTCTAAAGGCCTTCCCAAAATTGAGAAGTGAAGCGGGGGGATCAATATGAGACAACTTCTAAGGGTACTCCATGGAGTATCACCACTTCCTGATGATATAAATGGCCCAAATCATTCACTTTAGTTTTATCTTTTATCAGATGAAGTGGGATGATTTGGTCAAATGATCAATCACCACCCAAATGTCATTCTTACCCGAAGGTAAACGAGGTAAGCAAAAAATGATGTACATTGTGACCTCATCCCACTTCCAGGTAGGAATGGGTAGTGGTTGGAGCAAACCAGAGGGCCTTTGGTGCACTACATTAACCTACTTGCATGTGTATCATCTTGACACAAAGTCTGCTATGTCTCGTCTCATACTAGGACACCAAAACTGCCGACGGACATCATAATACATCTTAGTGGAACCCAGATGGACTACCCACTGAGACTGGTGGCTATCCTGCATCACCACCTTCTGTAGAGATAAAGGCACTACTGAACGGACCTTGAAGCACAAGATGCCCTCAAAAGATGACGACCAATCAGAGGATGTCTCCCCACCATGAAGAAACTACTTTTAACACTGACAAAGCTCATAAATAGTTCATTCCCGATGAATCAACTCCAACAGAGATGGAGTAAACTGGACACTCACCATGAATTCCCCTCCATTGTGTTCTCTAGTCTCTACATGCATCAAAGAATAGAGACCATCAAAGTCCACTCATCAATAGACTTCCTCAAAGCCTGAACTAGAACTATTATTCTAAAAGTGTTGGCCACCACATTACCCTTTCCTAGGGTATAGAAAATGTCAATGTCGAACCCCTGAAAGTTCTCGATCTAGCGACGCTGCCTCATGTTGAGGTCCTTATATGAGAAGATATAGGCTAATATTTTGAGATTAGAGTAGACCACAAACTTATCCTCAAATATGTAGTGACCCCCAGTCTTCAAAGCATGCATCCCCACTGCCAACTCCAAGTCATGGGTTTGGAAATTATTTTCAGGTAGTCAGAGTTGGCGAGATCTATAAACCACCACATGATAATTTTTTATAAGTATGCACCCATGACCCATACCTGAAGCGTCCCAATAGACCACATACCCCTTCCTGACCATAGGAAAAATCAGCACGGGGTATGTAGTCAACCGCCTCTTTAGCTCCTCGAATAATTCCTGAAATTCTGGACCCCATAAAAACTTCACCCCTTTCTGGGTGAGTGTAGTCATCGGTGAAGCATGCTGAGAGAAATCCCGAACAAATCTCTTGTAATAACAAGCTAGAACAAGAAAACTCATGATCTCGAACACATTCTTCGGCTGCTCCCATGAAATAACTACAATAATCTTCACGGGGTCCACAAAAACCCCCTACTCAAAGATCACATGCCCCATAAATCTCACTTCTCTGATCCTAAAAGTGAACTTTTAGAACATTACATAGAGTCAGTGATCCCATAATGTACCCAAAACAATCCTCATGTGAGGTTTGTGTTCCTCCTTAGAGCAAGAGTATAAAAAATGTCATCCACGAACACCACAACAAAGGAATCGAGACACTGATGAAACACCATGTTCATGAGTGCCATAAAGACCGCTGGAGCATTGGTCAATCTGAAGGGCATGACCAAATACTCAAAGTGGCCGTACCTACTTCGGAAGGCTGTCTTAGGGATATTTGACTCCTTCACCCTAAGCTGGTGATATCCCGAATGGAAGTCTATTTTTGAGAACCACTTTCCCCCCTTCAACTGATCAAACAAATCATCTATTCTAGGAAAAGGAAATTTGTTCTTAATTGTTGCATTATTCAGCTTCTAGTAGTCAATGCACAACTGGAGGGATCCGTCAGCATTTTTCACGAACACAGGAGCAGTCCGAGGAGAGACGCTCATGCAAATGAATATTTTTTTTATTATAAGTCATCCATCTATATCTTTAATTCCATCATCTCAGTGGGGGCCATGTGATAAAAGGGAAGAGATATCGGATGTGTTCCTGGTGCCAGACCAATCTAAAACTCCCCATCCTGCTGAAGGGACAAACCTGAGAAATCGTCTGGGAATACCTCCGGAAACTCATTCACAACATGAGGTCGTGCACCTATAGGGTAAATACCATCATCCTCTAGAATGATTGATGATAATTGGATGGTATGACTTCACAACTCAGGGAGTGGAGGTTCTGTGCGACCCAACCTAGGATCCCATTCTCCCCGAAAAACCTGACGACTCCCATCAGGTGTTGTGAAACTCACTCACCGCCTATAGAAATCAATGTGTTCCTGGAAGTGTACTAGCCAATCCATGCCAAGTATTATGTCAAACATTTCCATATCTATAACCAAGAGGTCCCGGTCCATCTCAATCCCTGACACAGATAGCACACTACAGGGGCACCTGAGGCCCTGCTCCTTTCCCAGTGGTGTCACCAACTCCATCATGAATGACATCAACTCAGTTGGAAAATTCAGAATGTCCAAAAAATGGGAAGAAATAAATGAAAGGGAGGAAAAAATATAAAAACCAGCCGAATCTATATAATATGCGATCAAAACGTTGCCTCGAACTGTCGACTGTCCCGCCTCTGATCCTGCTGGTGCCCGATCCACTACATAGAGATGTCCGGTCTCTTCATGAAGACGACCAAAAGTCTATGGATGTGCCCTGAATTGGCTCTCCCCAGAAGATGACCCATCCCTACCACCATGACTACCAAATTGATATCCCCCAGTCGTCAACGGCTCAGACTGTGTTGTCACACCTTTGGAAGCCACTGACCCCACCCCACTCGGAAGTGGACGTTCCACACCACAAAAATGCTGAAAATTCCCCATACCTCCACACTGGTAACAAGGCTACGGAGGAAGTATACATACTGGTCAGATGTGCCCGGGCTTCCCACAGTGGTGGCACATGACCGATCTCTCATCAGAAGCCGCTGATGAAAAGTGCCTGGAAGAGTGCCTGGAACTGCCACCTCTTTTATTCACATGATCCTCCCACTTCTTTTTCATATCTAAGGATCTTCCACTTCCCACTGCTAATACAGAGCCATAGTAACCATCCATGCCTTTAGTATCAATCTCCACCATGTACGGCCAATTAATGACCTCAACCTAGGTCCACAACTTAAACAAGAACACCTGGGAGTATATCTATGGTCGCAAGCTTTTCTCAATCCTTTGGGCCTTCGCCTTCTCATTATAGAAAATTTCTAGAGAATACCAAACCAACTCAGTGAAATGGTTGGAGTACTCCATCAAAGATAGATTCCCCTGAAAACTTTCCATTAACTCTCTGGACCTAGAATAAGCCAACACCTCAGTGCAATACTGTTCATTGAAGACAGCCTTGAATTCTCCCAATTGCATCTGCTCATTCTTCCAAGCCTGAAGTACTGAATCCCACCACTTACGACTAGGAACCTTCAACATAAAGGAGGCACACTTCACCCTGATATCCTCGGGTGTTTCCAAGAACTTTTACATATGCTTGATCTTCTCGAGCCATTCTTCTACATCCAGGTGTTCTGAGCTACCTCAGAAGGTAGGAGGATTGTTTTCTAGAAACACTTGTGCTTTATCTTTTCTAAGACCTATCTCTTCTGACCTAATAGAAATAGGAGAAGAATCTAGTCCCTTCCCCAAATCATGGACATCCTGGACCACATCCTCCATGAGCCTCTGATCAATTGGTGTGGGAGGACTCTCTCTTGCTTCCTCCCATGGTTGCGTGGAAGATTTCAGAGGAGGAATGTTGCTACAAAATGAAAAAGTCACAAAACAATAGTCAATACCACAATTATGAAAATTTTAATCAAATACATCACATATAAATAAACTAAACACATTTCAATAATAAAATAAACAACTTCTCCCCATCAGCCTGATGTCCACATGTGGTCTGCAGCCCACACGTCTCACCTGGAAGTGAAGTCATTCTGTAAATTCCAACATTCTCTGGTGACTCAAGGTATACAACGAGAGGTGCTGGTGTGGAACCCAAATCACAACCAAAACCTCAATCCCTAACATTCCTAGCTCTTTTCTATACCGACTAATCCCAAAATAGCAATATAGCCCAAAAAAATTAACCCCCTCTTATACCATTTTGTCACGAACCGAATCTGGTGACCACTAATACCGGCACCAATCCCAGCCTCTAACAATTCCTGAAGGGCATTCTCTATCCCCATGGGCTGGCACAAGTTCTTTGATATCATTTATCTTGGATTGGGAATGATTTACCCGAATATGTATACATAAAACATCAAAAATATTTGATAAAATGAATTTGAAAAATTCATACCAATTAGGTTTATACAAAAATCCAAAACTGAATACATAAGTTCAAATGAAATACAAAAGGTTCAAAGACACAATGAAACAACAACAAAATATCCCCATGAGCCCCACATTACAAGGAGTCATCACCTTGAAGACTTCTCTACAACTCTTCCCTAATGATGGGGACTAACCCACTGAACCGCCATCACCCTTAGCCTTTCCTTTACCTGAGTCAAACCTAACCAAGACTTATTACACCTAAGGGGTGTAAGTAGGATGTGAGACTAATCCCAATAGGTTACCACCCAATTATTCTAAAGAGTATGCAATACAGTGTGAAAAAGAAAGCAGTTTTAATAGGAAAAAAGTAGTGATAAAATCTATGAAATGAAACCTTCAATTGAAAATAGTTTTCAAGCTAAAGTTTTCATAATGATCACACATTTAAATAGACATGTTAGATACTATAAATTACTTCCAAAAAACCCCAATACATGATAATGTATCACAAACACAATAAGCTCAAAAATAAAAAACACCCCTAGGCATTGGATAGTCTCAGGCCCCATGTACCTCATACCATAGTGTAAAGTAACCATAATAAAATCCGTTCTCAAGAACTATCCACTTGTATAGAACATAAAAATAACCTAGTGTTCTGAAATAATAATCCACATAGTTTATTTAGAGTTGTCTTTATCAAAATTCTAGGTGAAACAGGGACAAAACACATCCGGTCCCCCAGCCATACAGGTACACCTCCACCTCACCTGGGTACACGGGTTTCCCCCTTGGTGCTAAAAAATTTTCAGATTGATAAATATATCCATTTTCATATAGAACATCATCAATGGTCATATAAAATCATTAAATTAGCTACAAAAATTTTATACCACACAACAAAACACTTTGAGTTTTGATAAAACAACTTCTCCAAATATTTCCTTGTTTTGCACACAAAACCCTTTGAAAACCCCACTTGAACACCATATTCATACTCATATTTATCAAAACGGAATCCAACACACCCTAAAAATTTCTTTAAACTCATTACTTGATTTTTAAAACAATACCAATAAGAATCGCATAAAATAAAAATGTAAAACACGTAATTCGACACCAAATTGGTACTCAAAACCCATTTTCTTACCAAACGTCACCAAAAACCAATTTATCAGCAACAACCAATGAATAATAAGATTAAAAACATTATTTTAACCCCTATTAATTTTCAATAACGTCATCTAAATAATTAAATATCATCCACTAATAACCCAATAATTGATTTATATAAAAAAGAACAAATTTCACATGAAATTGGCCCTTAAAATTCACTTGCATTAGAAACACCACTAAAACCAATTTTTGCAGCTGAAAATCAATGGGTTAAACATGAAAATATATTAAACACAGTATCTATGTCTCATGTATTGCATACAAAGTTTAATCATATACCAAAGTAATATAAACCCTTGAATCAACGTGCAAAAATCATGTCGCTCCACCACTGCACCAAGAGGGACTTAGAACAAACCAAAAACCATAAAATTAGGCCAAGAAAACCCAAGGTTAAACCATAGGATCCAAAGCCTACCTCCTTTTCATTTGGGAATTCATGGAAATGTGAAGAAACTACAAGAAAATATATTTACACCCTAATCAATTTAAAAGAGGAATGGAAGAGACTCACTTACTTGATAGATCTTGAAGAATCTCCCCTAGCACAACATTATCTGAAATTTAAAATAGTCAAAAAATATAGGGAGGTTTGATGAAGGATGAGGAGGTCATTTAGGATCTGGAATTGTGGAAAAATAGTAATAATTGAGAGGGTTATGATGGAAAGAACTTAACTCCTCAGATCTGCCAGATTTTAAAAAACCTAAGCATTTCAGCACTCAATCACGCTGAAGAAGAGCTCCAAAGATAGGGGAGAGAGGTTGGGCACGCGGATGGGTTCAATGGGCTTGTGTGAGACTTAGAATCACTGAAAAATAGTTAATATAGAATATGTTATTAAATGAATAATATTTATTTTTAAAACTGGATATGGGCTTCCTGGCAGGCCCAATCCCTTAAATAAAAACCAAATTACACCGTGTGTATGGATATCTAAAGTTTCTAAATTTTAATTGTGGAGTTAATATATCATGGGAGGAAATTTTAGAATTGTAATTAGTGAAATATAACATTGAATTAAAATGTTATAAAAGAAACAAAATTAATTTTTAAATTAGGAATTGGGCTCACGGTTTGGCCCAATTCATGAAAACTCACTTATTTCACCATAAAACCTTGGGAAACCCCCAAAGAATATTATTAATGGAAATTAAATGATAAATACCTTTAAAATATTTATTGAATATTACAATTCTCCCCACCATGAAAACTTTCTGTCTTGGAAAGTCAACCTAATGGTTGATCAGAAAACAAGAATGAATAATCTTCTTCAACCAATAACTTCCACTCCCATGTCTCATGTGTATCCTTACCATACTACCAACGAACCCGAACCAATGGAATGGACTTCCCTTGAAGCACCTTTTCTTGGGAGTCCACTATTTTCACCGGCCTCTAAATAATAGACATGTCATGCTCTAGCTCCATTTCATCCCATCTCAGCAAATGGGATGGATCCGAGTTGTATTTCGTTAACTGGGAGACATAGAAGACATCATGGATAGATGTAAACTGAGAAGGTAATGCCAACAAGTATGCCACCTTGCCAATATTCTCAGTGATCTCAAAGGGCCCGACATACCGCGACATCATCTTACATTGCTTCCCCAATCGATGATGGCCCAGACGAGGGGCTGTATTCAAGAATACTCTCTCAACCATAGAAAACTCTAGGTATCAATGCCTTCAGTCATTATATGATTTATGGAGACTCTGAGATTTCAATAATCACTGCCTGATCAACATGACCTTCTTAGACGTCTCCTGCACCAGACATGGCCCCAACAGTGAGGTCTCACCTACCTCAGTCCAACACAGGGGGGGCGACAAGGTCGACCATAGAGCGCCTCAAAAGGAGCCATTTGAATGGAGGATTTATAACTATTATTATAAGGAAACTCAACCTACCCCAAATAGCTATCCCAAGAACCTCCAATGTCAAGGTCACATGAACGATGCATGTCCTCCAAAATATGATTCGCCCGCTCTATCTGACTATCCGTCTGAGGGTGGTATGTCATGCTCATCTTAATCTAAGACCCCAAGGCCTTCTTAAGGCCTTCCCAAAATCGATAAGTGAAGAGGGGGTCTCTATCTATGATAGCTACTGCTGGTATGCCATGGTGTCTCACCAATTCCTAATGATACAAAGGCACAACTCATCCACTTAAGTTGTATCTTTTATCGGAATGAAGTGGGCTGATTTTCTCAGAAAATCAATCACCACACAAATGGCATTCTTACCTAGAGGTGTATGAGGTAATACAACAATGAAGTCCATGTCAGCCTCTTCCCACTTCCAGGTAGGAATGGGTAGTGGTTAGAGCAAACCAGAGGGCCTTTGGTGCCTTGCTTTCACCTACTAGCATGTGTAGCATCTCTACACAAAGTCCGCTATGTCGCGTCTCATACCAGGCTACCAAAACAGCCGATGGACATAATAATACATCTTAGTGGCACCCAAATGGATAGCCCACTGAGACTGGTGGCTATCCTACATCACCACCTTCCACAGAGATAATGGGACTACTAAAAGGCCCTTGAACCACAAGATGCCCTCAGGAGACGACGACCAATCAGAGGATGTGTCCCTAACATGAAGAAACTGCTTTGACTGCTGACAAAGCTCATCACTAGGCTGTTCCCGCTGAATCTACTCCAACAGAGAAGGCATCAACTAGACACTCGCCAAGAATGCCCCTCCACTATTCTCTCTGGTCTCCACATGCATATGAGGAAAGAGCCCCATCAAAGTCCACTCATCACTGGAATCTCTCAAAGCCTACATTAGAACTCTTCTGCTCAAAGCGTTGGCCACCACATTACCCTTTCCTGGGGTATAGGCAATGTCAAATTTGAACCCCTGAATGTACTCTATCCAGCGACGTTGCCTCATGTTGAGGTCTTTCTGTGAGAAGATATAGGCTAAGCTTTTGTGATCATATTAGACCACAAAATTCTCCTCAAGGATGTAGTGATGCCAAGTCTCCAAAGCATGCATCACCACTGCCAACTATTAGTCATGGGTTGGGTAATTCTTTTCATGTGGTCAGAGTTGGTGAAATCCATACGCCAGCACATGATCATCCTGCATAAGCACGCACCCAAGACTCGTACCTGAAGCGTCACAATAGACTACATACCCCTTCCCAACCTCAGGAAAACCAGCATGGGGGAAGTAGTCAGCCTCTTCTTCAGCTCTTGAACGATGCCTAACATTCTAGACCCCATAAAAACTTCACCCATTTCCAGGTGAGCGCAGTCATCAGTGAATCAAGATGAGATAAATCCCAAACGAATCACCTGTAATAACCAACCAGGACAAGAAAACTCATGATCTTGAACGCATGCTTCAGCTGCTCCCATGACATAACCACACTAATATCCTCGGGGTCCACTGAAACCCCCTACTCAAAGATCACATTCCCTATAAATCTCACTTCCCTTATCCAAAAAAGTGAACTTTGACAACTTTGTATAGATGAGGTGATCCTGTAATGTACCAAAAATGATCCTCAAATGATGTTTGGGTTCCTCCTCAGAGCCAGAGTATACCAGAATGTTATCTGAGAACACCACTATGAAGGAATCGAGATACTGATGAAACACCCTGTTCATGAGTACAATAAAGACCACTAGATCATTGGTCAATATGAAGGGCATGACCAAATAGTCATAGTGGTCTTACCTTCTTCGTAAGGCATTCTTAGGGATATCTGATTCCATCACCATAAGCTGGTGATTACCCGAATGCATGTTTATTTTTGAGAAACACTTTCCCCCCTTCAACTGATCAAACAAATCAGATATTATAGGAAATGTGTATTTGTTCTTAATTGTTTCCTTATTCAGCTTCCGGTAGTCAATGCACAACCGGAGGGATCCGTCATCCCTTTTCACGAACAACACTGGAGAATCACAAGGAGAGATTCTTGGGCGAATGAATCCTGCAGATTCGAAGTCGTCGAACTATATCATTAATTCCCTATGCTCGGTGGGGGCCATGCGATAAGAGCTAATAGATATCAACTATGTTCCCGACACCAGATTAATCGAAAACTCCACAGCCCGCTCTGAGGGAAAACCTGACAAATCATCCAGAAATTCCTCTGGAAACTCATTCACAACATAAGGTAGTGCACCTCCAGTGAAAAGACCATCATCCCCTAGAATGAGCGATGATAATTGGATGGTAAGACTTCCCATATATGGGAGTGGAGGTACTGTACGACCCGACCGAGGATCCCATTCTCCCTGAAAAACTTGACGACTCCCATAAGGTGTTGTGAAACTCACTCACCTCCTGTAGAAATCAATTTGTGCTTGGAAGTGTGCTAGCCAATCCCTACCAAGTATTATGTCAAACATTTCCATATCTAGAACAAGGAGGTCCCACCCCATATCAACCCATGACACATAAAGCACATAAGAGGGGCACCTGAGGCTGTGATCCTTCTTCTTTCCTAGAGAAGTGACCAACTCCATCGTGAAAGACATCAATAAAGTTGGAAAATTCTGAATGTACACAAAATAGGGAGAAATAAATGAAACTTAGTCACTATTATCAAAATGAGTAGCAGCTATAGAAGATGCGATCAAAACGGTACCTTGAACTATCGATGGTCCCGCCTATGATCCTGCTGGTGCCTAATCTACCGCATGGAGACGTCCAGTCTCCGCATGAAGACGATCGCCGGTCTATGGCTGTACCCTGAACTGGCTCTGCCTAGAAGCTGACCCAGCCCTACCACCATGGCTGCCAAATCAAGATCTCCCAGTCCTCGACAGCTTTGACTGTGCGGGGAATCCTCTTGAAGCCACTGACCCCGCCCCACTCGGAAGTGGACAAGCCATACCACAAAAACGCTGAAAATTATCCATACCTCCACAATGGGAACAAGGATTCGGAGGAAGTGGACATGATGGTCATATGTGCCTAGGCTTTCCACACTAGTGGAAAACAACCAATATCGCATCAGAAAATGTAGACAAAAACTGCCCCGAAGAGTTCAGTGAACTACCACCTACCTTCTTCACATGATCCTCTCACTTCCTTTTCTTCTCTAAGGATCTTCCACTTCCCACTATTGATACTGATCCATAGAAATCATCCCTGCCTTTCCTATCAATTTCCACCAAACACACCCCATCAACGACCTCAGCATAGGTACTCAGCTTAAACAAGAACACCTGGGAGTATGTCTCTGGTCGCAATCCTTTCTCAAACCTCTTGCCCTTCTCTTGCTCATCAGAGGAAATTTTCAGAGCATACCTAACCAAATCAGGGAAATGGTTGGCGTACTCCATCACAGACAGATTCCCCTAAACAGGTTCCATGAACTCTCTGGACTTAGCATAAGACAACACCTCAGGGTAATACTTATCATTGAAGACAAACATGAAATCTCCCCAGCGCATCTGCTCATTCTTCCCAGCCTGAAGCACTGACTCCCACCACTTACGACTGGGACCCTGCAACAGAAAGGATCCACATATCACCCTGAGCTCCTCAGGTGTTTCCATGAACTCAAACATATGCTCAATCTTCTCGATTCATTTTTATTTTTCATTGGGTTCTAAGAAACCTTAGAAGGTAAGAGGCTTGTTTTTCAAAAAATCTGGTGCTTTATCTTTTCCAATACCTATCTCTTCTGACCTAATAGGAATAAGAGTAGAATCTAGTCCCTACCCCAATGATTGTATTACCCTGAACAAAGCCTCCACGAGCCATTGATCAATTGGTGTGGGAAAACTCTCTCCAGCTTCCTCTCGTGGGCACGTGGGAGATTTCTGAGGAGGCATTTTGCTACAAAATGCAACAGTCACAAAACAATATTCAATACAAAAAATCTGAAAATTGTAATCAAATACATTAAATATAAATAAACTAAACACATTTCATCAATAAAAGAAACAACTACTCTACATCTTCCTGATCTCCACGTGTGGTCTGTAGCCCACACGTCTTACTTGGAAGTGCAGTCATTCTTGAAATTCCAACATTCTCTGGTGACTCAAGGTCTACCATGAGAGGTACGGTCTGGGAACCCTTCTCACAACCCAAACTCTGAGCCATGATAGTCCCAGCTCTTTTTTGTCACGCCTCCTCCCAAAATAGTAATATAACCCAAAAACATTAACCCCCTATGATACCATTTTGTCACGAACCAAATCTGGTTACCACCAATACTGACACCAAAACCAGCCCCTAACAGGGCCTGAAGGGTGTTCCCTATTCCCATGGGCTACCACAAGTGCCCGGGTATTATTTATCTTGGTTTGGGAACGATTTAACCTAATATGTATTCGTAAAACATCAAAAATATTTGATAAAATGATTTTGTAAAATTCATACCAACAGCATTTATAAAAAAATCCTGAACTGAATACATAGGTTAAAATGAAATACTAATGTTCCAGAGACACAATTAAACTGCAAAAAAATAGCCCCATGGACTCCACATGACAAGGTGTCATCACCCTTAAGCCTTCTCTACAACTCTGCCCCAAGGATGTGGACTAACACCCTGAACCTCCATCAACTATAGCCTTTCCATTACCTAAGTCAAACATAACCTAGTTTACTAACACCCAAGGGGTTTAAGTAGAGTGTGATCCTATTCCCAATATGATATGACCCAATTATTCCAAAGATCATGCAATACAAAGTGAAAAAGAAAGCAGTTTTAATACGCAAAGAAATGTAGTGATAAAATCTAAGAAATGCAACTTTCAATTGAAAACAATTTTAAAGACAATGTTTTCAGAATGTTCACGGATTTAAATAGAAATGTTAGATACAATAAACGACATTCAAAAACACCAGAATAAATGGGAAAATACCACAAACACAATGAGAAACAAAATCGGGATCACCTCTAGGAACTCGAAAGTCTCGAGTCCCATGTACCTCATACCTCGATGTAAAGTAACCATAGTAAAATCTGTTCTCAAACATGAGCCACTAGTAGGGAACATAACCATAACCTAGTGGTACCTGATAATAATACACATAGTTTATTTGGAGTTTTTTTTCCAAATGCTAGGTGAATCAGGGAAAAAACCCATCTAGTCCACTAGCCGTACTAGTACACATCTGCCCCACCTAGGTACCTGGGCTACCCCCTTTGTACTCGAACAATTTTAGAATGATTCATATATCCATTTTCATATAAAACACCAATAATGGTCACATAAAATCATTAAATTATATACATATATTTTATACCACACAACAAATCACTTTGAGTTTCAATAAGACAACTTCTTCAAATCATTCCTTGTTTTGCACCCAAAACTCTTTGAAAACCCTACATAAACACCATATTCATATTCCAATTTATCAAAATATATTCAAAAAAACCCTAATAATTTCTCTAAACTCATTACAAGATTAATAAAACAATCCAAATAATAATCACATAGAAAACCCATGTAAAACACCCAATTCAACACTAAATTGGTACTCAAAAAACATTTTCTTAACAAACATCACCCAAAACCAAATTTTCAGAAATATCCAAATAATAGTAACATTTAAAACGGTATTTATCCCCTAATATAGTTCAATAAGGTCAAATAAATAATTTTAATGCATCCCTTAATCAACCAATAAAATATATATATAAAAAAGAACAAATTTCACATGAAATTAGCCCTCAAAATCTACTTGCATTACAAAAACCACTAAAACCAATGTTTGCAGCACCAAATAAATGGGTTACACCTGAAAATATAATAAACACAGTATCTATGTAACACTTATTTCATACAAAGTTGAATCACCTACAAATTAGTGAAACCCCTTGAATCAACGTGCGAAAATCAAGTCTCACCACCACCACACCAAGAGGGACTTAGAAAAAACCTAAAACCACAAAATTGGACTAGGAAAACGAAGTGTTAAACCCTAGGTTTGAAACCCTACCTCTTGGTCATTTGGTACTTCAAGGAAAAGGTAAGAAAACCAAATAAAATAGAATAAAACCCTAAGCCATTGGGAAGAGGAATGGAAGAGACTCACTTACTTGAGGGATCTTGAATAATCACCCCTAACACACCCTTATCTGAAATTTAAAACAGTAAAAACATCACAAGAGGTTTTAATAAGGATGAGGAGGTTATTTAAGAACTGGACTGGAGGAAAAAGAGTAAGAATTGAGAGAGTTATGATGGAAAGTACTTATCTCCTCAAATATTCCCTATTTTAGAAAACCTATGAAGTTCATTACTCAATCGCAATGATGAATAGCTCCAAAGAGAGGGGAGAGAATTTGGGCGCGCGACCGGGTTCATTGGGCTCGTTGGAGACTTGGAATCACCAAAGAATTCATAATATTTAATATGTTATTAAATAAATAAAATTCATTTTTAAAAATGGATATGGGATTTTGGGAAGGCCCAATCCATTAAATAAAAACCAAATTACACCATGTATATGGATATCTAAAGGATCAAAATTTTAATTGTGGTGTTAATATATTAGGGGTGGACATTTAGGAATTGGAATGAGTGAAAAATATTAAGAAATGAAAAGAAACAATTTTTTTTAAGTCTGTAATTGGGCTCATGGTTTGGCCCAATTCATGAAAACTCACTAATTCCTCCATAAAACCATAGGAAACCCCCAAAAACAATAATTAATGGAAATTAAATGAAAAATACCCTCATAATATTTCATGTATATGAAAATTCTCCTCACCATGAAAACATTCTGCCCAGAAAAGTCAACCAGAAGCTTGACCAGAAAACAAGAACAGGTAATCATCCTCAACCCTTGACTTCTGCTCCCATGTATCATGTGTATCATTACCATGCTTCCAACGAACCCGGACCAATGGAATGTTCATCCATAGAAGAACCTTCTCTTGGGAGTCCACTATTTGCACCAGCCACTCAATAACAGAGAAGTCAGGCTCAAGCTCCAGTTCTTCCTAACTCAGCACATGGGATTGATCCGGGTTGTATTTCTTTGACTGGGAGAAATGGAAGACATCATGGATAGATATCAACTGAGAAGGTAAATCCAACCTCTATTCCACATTTCCAATACGCTCGGTGATCTCAAAGGGCCTGACATACCACAATATCATCTTACCTTGCTTCCCCAATCGACGATGGCCCAGACGAGGGGCCACTTTCAAGAATACCCTGTCACCCACAGAAAACTCTAGGTCTCGACGCCTTCAGTCAGCATATGTTTTATGGCCACTCCGAGATTTCAATAAACGCTACATGATCAACTTGACCATCTTAGACGTCTCCTGCACCAGACTTGGCCCCAACAGTGAGGTCTCACCTACCTCAGTCCAATACAGGGGGGACCGACAAGGGCGACCATAGAGTGCCTCAAAAGGATCCATTATAATGGAGGATTGATAACTGTTATTATAATAAATCTCAACCAGCCGCAAATGGTTATCCCAAGAACCTCCAATGTCAAGGATGCATGCACGAAAAATGTCCTCCAAAATCTGATTCTCCTGCTATGTCTGACCATCCATCTGAGGGTGGTATTTCATGCTCACCTTAATCTGAGACCCCATGGCCTTCTGAAGGCCTTCCCAAAATATAGATGTGAAGTAGGGTCTCTATATGATACAAATACTGATGGTATTCCATGGAGTCTCACCACTTCCTAAAGATACAAATGGAAAAAATCAACCACTTTAGTTGTATCTTTTTTCAGAATTAAGTGGGCTGATTTGGTCAGATGATCAATGACCAACCAAATGGAATTATTACCCCGAGGTGTATGAGGTATGCCAACAATGAAGTCCATGAAGAACTCTTCCCACATCCAGGTAGGAATGTGTAGTGGTTGGAGAAAACCGGGGGGCCTTTGGTGCTCTGATTTCACCAACTGACATGTGTAGCATCTCGACACAATGTCCGCTATGTCTCGTCTCATACTAGGCCACCAAAACTATCATCGGAAGGCTATCTTAGGGATATCTGACTCCTTCACCCTAAGCTGGTGATAACCCGAACACAAGTCTATTTTTGAGAACCACTTTTCCCCCTTCAACTGATCAAAAAAATCATCTATTCTAGGCAAATGGTATTTGTTCTTAATTGTTTCCTTATTCAGCTTCTGGTAGTCAATGCACAATCGGAGGGATCCATCATCCTTTTTCACAAACAACATAAGAGCGAACCAGAGAGAGAATCTCGGGAAAATGAATTCTTTGGATTCTAAGTCTTCCAGATATATCTTTAAATCCCTCAGCTCGGTAGGGCCCATGCGATTAGAGGGAAGAGATATCGATTATGTCCCGGTGCCGGATCAATCGAAAACTCCACATCTCGCTCTGGGGGAAAACCTGAGAAATCATCCGGGAATACCTCCAGAAACTCATTCACAACAAGAGGTAGTGCACCTCCAGAGAAAATACAATCATCCTCTAGAATTAGCGATGATAATTGGATGGTAAGACTTCACAACTCTGGGAGTGGAGGTCCTGCGCTACCCGACCGATGATCCCATTCTCCCTGAAAAACCTGACGACTCCCATTAGGTGCTGTGAAACTCACTCACCACCTGTTGCAATCAAGGTGTTCCTTGAAGTGTACTAGCCAATCCATTCCATGTATTATGTCAAACATTTACATATCAAGAACCAAGAGTTCCCACTCCATCTCAACCCCAGACATAGAAAGCGCACAAGAGGGGCACCTAATGCCTTGCTCCTTCTTCTTTCCCAGCGGTGTCACCAACTCCATCGCGAATGACATCAAGTGAGTTGAAAAATTCAGCATGTCCACAAAACGAGTAGATATAAATGCATAAGAAACATATAGTGTAGTACATAAAATGGAATAACATTATCGATTCTATCGCCGATGCATGTGGTATACTACTAATTCTCTCTTAATATTGTTGTATATGGGGACACATGTAACATCCCAATGTTTTATCAATGGATATCAAATCTTATAATTATTTCTTATAGTATAATCACATAATATTACATGTAAAACACAATTCAAAAATTATAAATGAATAATGAACAAAATCGAATTTATCTCTAGATATTAAGGAACACATACCGATGACATTGTAACTTGAACTATTGGAATAGTAATATGACACTTATGAATAAAAAATCAGACATTGTAATAGTATCATCACCAATGAAATTATAAATAAAAAGTTTCCATCATATGACTCTCAATATGATAAAATTTAACAATAATGTAATTAAATATAAATTTTAAAACTTATTAATCAAGTGTTTGTATTTATATAAGACAAGTATCAACAATTTCATGTATTTTATTAATTTAATAAATTATAATAAAGTTTATTTTTATAAAATAATATTCTGATTGTTCACCTTCTCATTCACCAAAAGGGAAGGAAACAACGCGGCCCATCAACTGGTGTCCTCAGGCCCATTTGGTACTAACCTGCTCTGGCTGGACAATTTCCCTTCATGGATTCGTGTATGTACTTCTGCTGATCTTTGTCATTCATGTTATATTCTTTTATAAAAAAAGATAATTTTATAAGACCTTAATTAATTAATCGTAGTGTTAGAAGAGTAAGTTTAATTATAAAATTTGTATTTTCGATAAAATTATGATTTTAGTTAAAATTTAAATTTATCATATATTGAAAATTATTTTTAAAAGTTAGAGTTCATTTTTGAATTTTACACATTGAAAAATTCTTATGGTTATTTTTTGGGATTTTTATGAAATAAATGAATTTTTTTTGATTAGTAAAATACTGTAATTTATGTTATATATACATTATATGTTTAATACGCTAATCACTGAGTCATGGGAAATTTAAGAACAATTGGTTTAAACTATCATGATATAATTAATATATTTATTATCTAGAAACATCACAATTTCTTGCCTTTATAAAAACAATAATCTAATGAATTAAATATTGAGAAAAAACTCTTATCGTCCACTATAAATATCACCTCTCAACACCTCTTCTCCTCACACCTATAAATCCTTGTGGCTTGTAAACATTTATATGAAGTATCTTCATAAGCCCCTCCCACCCATATATGAGCTCTTTTCCTCCTGAAAAGTCTCAAACATCTTCCTTATGGGGGCTATGAGTGAGGATAAATTCAAGAGGTAAATTCCTCTTTCTGAACCATTTATTTTCATTTCAAGTTCCATACTTTTCCATTTATGTACTCAATTACCCTCATAAAAATGGAATGTTAACTCAAGTATCATTCAAATACTATATTTTGATTTATGATAATATAATATTTCATCATCTTCTCTTATTTTTCCTTTTTATTATACTTAAAATAAAAACATTTTTCGATATGTGTTAATTTATCTCATTAAATGATGAAGGGTTTTCAATTTCTATTGTTGTCTTCAAAGATGGTCATGAAACCATTATTATGGTTGAAAAAAAACTATAAAATATGTATTAAATCTTATTAAATGTTTTAGAATCATTTTTCATATGTGATATTATTTTATAAAACCCTAATGAGTTCAATGATATTGAAAAAACACAAAATTAATCTATGTGATTATCATTAAAATTTTATCTAATGATTTATCCACATACAATTTAATCAAATGAATGTTATAACCATTTTATAATTTTTAAATTAATTAATAAAATATAATTATACATTTGTAAAATCATTTCAACTTTATGTTGAACTTCCAGACTCGTATTCATGTGAACTGATCATGAAAACTACAAAAATGAGCACTCACGAATGTTGAATTTGAACACTATAACTCATCAAAAAGGGCATAAATTTTTGTATAAAATGATACTAAAAAAAGTAATGCATCATATTTTCTATAATTATTAATTAATTAGTCTAATTTTTTTATCTAGGACATTAGGATCAAGTGATGTACACCTTAAACCTAAGGTAAGGGATTCAACCCAAAACTCCACTATTCCTTTGGGTTTCACTTCCTCTATTTTTAACCAAATTAAATTAAATTTTATTTTCATTTAAATATTACAAAAAAAATATACATGTTAAAAACTCTTGTATCTTTATCTTTTCATCCTATTTCTTTGGGTATAATCATTTTTAAGTGGTTCCCTTCTCGATACATCCTGATAAGCAAGCCTCATTAATTGAAAATCTTGAATTATAAAATTTTTTCTTATGAAAACCAAAACCTATTTTTAAGCTCATGTTATTTATATTAAATCAATAATTTTATTAAAAAAACCTTGATTTTTCAGTTCTGGTTTTATATAATATTTAATTCCATTTTTCATTTTAAATGTTCTTTGATATTTTTCTTAAACAACACTAAATTGTTTTAATTATAAAATTTATTAAATACTCTTTTCACATGTTATCGCATTAGTTTGACATCATTTATCATTATATATTTCTATTATCCTTTATGAATGTCCATGGTTTATTTATTACTTTTTTTGTTCAATTGTATATTTCCCCCATTTATTATGATTTTTGACAAAATGAGGATACTTTCTTCTTTACATGGGTAAACATTATGTTTATGTTTGATTCCTTCTGTATGATTATTTAGGTGGAACAAATATTCAAGAACATGTTATGATGGGTTCACCCAGATAGCACACCAATTGATTGGGTAAATTTTAGTCTCAAGTGACATTATGTGAATCTATCTTGGTGGTTAACCTTAACTTGTGCTCCTCTATGTGAAACTATCCTTGACACATGCTCATATATGTGTGATGACACATGAATCATGCTAAATTACCATTTTGTGGTTCTTCCACATTAATATCATCCCATGATTATAATATCACATGTATTATATGTTAATATTTCATATGTTTCGAGACTTTTAAAATTATTATTTTATGTCTTCTAACCCATGTGTTAAGATTTATACTTATGATTATTCCCTTACTATAATTTTTACCTCATCCCATTGTTCTTGTTATACCCAATTTCTCTTATGAATATGTTTTAGAATAATAAAACTGAGGATCACAATGTGGATATTAAATAAAATTTTTGAATGATGTAAAGTTTTGTACCTAATCAACCAAGACAATAGACATTGTGATATTTTTCTATAATTATGATCTTTAATTTTTCATAAAATCATGTAATGGTATATGTAAAAGGCTAGTGTTAATGTAGTCGGTATTAGAGGAATGTTTTTTATTTTTTGAGATTACAAATGATGTATTTTAGTAAAAAACATTTGTATAAGATTATGTATGAGAAACAAATACTGAAAATTTGGTATCTATAATGTATGTGGGTTATCAAGAATATACTACGATTTTTGGATAATAAAAGGGGATTTGGTTATAGCAAAGATATACCTATGAGTACAAACTCTAACAAGGTGTTTCAGTCCTGAATCATAGTGACCTGGTACATGAAAATGGGCCTTACTCGGGACCTAGTTTGACACTCCAGGGAAATATGATTTGGTATATTCATAATGTCATTATTAACCATTATTAAGGGAATAAAACGTTCCCATAAGAATATATGATCATAAAAATATCATGGATAACCTGGATTGAAACATTCAGAATTAGATGTTAGGATATACTTTTCTTTTAAAAGTTTATCCAATTATGCTCAATGATTCCTATTACTGCAATTATTTAAGTATTCATTCCCCCTAATAGATCTTTTATTTTTCAAATTTAATGTATATAAATAGAATAACATGTTCCAATAATCAATTTGGTAGGTAATGTGATGTTTTCACTAATGATATGACAAATATTATGGGAATATGTGCTCAAAAATTTATGGAAGTACTCTCTCAACTAGATGATGTTATGAATAATAACATGAATTGTATGGAAAACTCTCATTACCCATGAATATAGAAGGTTTCCATTGAATAATTCTTGTAGAAAATTCCTCCCATGTTTATTGGATATTCTGATCCCCTCCTCATGGAGTAGTGGATTAACTCAACTGAAATGATATTCAATGTCCTCTAGTTCTCTAAAGATGTGAATGTTCTTATATAAGTCTATTGTTTTTATGGGGAACTAATTAGTGGTGGAAACATATCATGAGTGCAAAATCCATTGAGTAAATAGATTCCCTAGAAGTTGAATATTGTAATAAAAAAAATTTCAAAAAAATTTTCTTTAAACACTCTCTCTAAAGATGTAAATGGAATTCCTCAAACATAGGAAGAAAGAAGATGAGTCTATTAGGAATACAAAGCATAAATTAAAATGCTTCATAGGTATGCATCTATCATTTTCATGAACACCAAAATCAAGGTGGATCGCTTTTTGAGGTGACTAAAGCCATGTCTACAAAAATAGTAGGTGATTTGAGACTTTTATAGCTATGAATAGATTGTCTATATTGACCTTAAGGTTTAAATGGATATTAAAGACACTTTTTTAATCATGGACTTATGATAAAAAGAGTAAAATTGAGTCTAATGTGGGTGGATCAGCAAAAATATCCCATGATGGAAATGATATTGAACATCCCACCTGTCAAAATTGGGGGATGAAGAATCCTAGGAACTGTTTAATGGGAACTAAGAAATGCTTCAAATGATGCAGAATATGGCATCTAGATATGAACTAGTAAAGTGATTTTAGGAATTAAACTAATTTAGAGGAAGAAAGGATTGTTCAGATCAAAACTCACCTTTTAGCGCAATGTTTCAATGGCATAGAACATGGTAATTTCTCAAATCGATGCCTTAGCCTAGGGATGTCAGAGAAAGTAAACAAAAACCAACAAGGAAATGAGGAATGGAATATTCTATCAATATTGATGATGTGGATCTCAAAAATTACATGGTGATAGGTATGTAGATTAATCATTCATAAATATTGAATGTACTATTTGATTCAAGTTATAGGAATTCTTTAAAATCTTGCATGTTTAGTGGAACTATTCAATTATCACCTAAAATATTGGATGTGAGTTCTCCGTGAGAACAAAAAATGGTGAAATTAATCCACCCAATGTATATTACTCCTCCACAGTTATGTTTTGTGGAAATAACATCCTAGAAAGTATTTTTATACTTTATTTGTTGGAGTTTAATTCTATATTGGGCATGGATACAGTTTCTCTATAAAAAGTCATCATCAAATTTCAGGAAAAGGATACCAATCTTCACATCCTGAAGCATACTCTAATTCTATACAATTGTGAGGATGTAGATGAATATACATTAGACTAATTGTCTCATTCTTGGAAACTATAACCTTATGAGAAATCATATCTAGATCAAATGGTTGAGACAAATGGTAGAATCATGCTCGAAGACAAGCCCATTGTGATGGATTACACTGATGTGTTCCCTGTAGAGTTTCTTATACTTCTTTCTAATCGAGTGGTTATGAACATAACTTAAAAAATTATAGGATCTCTACCTTTTTCAATAACCCATTGTATAATGGACAACGTAGAGTTGGAAGAGATGAATAAGAAGTTACCAGAGTATATGGAGAAGTGTATTATACAACAGAGTGCTTCGCCGTGGGGTCTACTAGTCCTCTTCATTTAAAATAAGGATAGATCAATATGCCTCTGCATTGATTATCAATAGATCAATAAAATAAAAATAATGAATAGGTATCCACTATCATGGATATATGTATTGTTCAATCAACTTTATCGGGCCAATTATTTCTCTATGGTGGAAATTTGGTCAGGATATCACTAATTAAAAAGATAGGAATGAATATATTCAAAAGGATTCTTTTCGAATTGTGTATAGACACAATGAGTTTATAGTGATTCCATTTTGACTCACTAATTCTACAAAACATTTCATGTATTTAATGAATAGACTCTTTAGCTATTACCTAGACAAATTTATAGTAGTCTTTATTGATGCTATTCTTATATACTACAAGATCATGGAGGAACATGAGGAGTATTGAAATATTGTGGGGAAGACATTATGAAGGGAGAACCTTTATGAAAATTAAATTAATTGTGGGTTCTATATGGAGGATGTATTATTATTGGGGCATGTTATTAATAGCATATGGATATCTAGAAACCCTTCCAAGACCACACCAGTCAAAAAGTGGCAAGGGACAACATCTGTAATAGAGATTCATACTTCCCATGACATAACTACATATTGATGATGATTTTTAATAGCTTCTCAAGAGTTTCATACCCAATGACCAATTTGACAAGGATGGGTGTGTTGTTTTTTTGGAATCAAGAATGTGAGAAAAGAATTATGGAGATAAAAAAGAGGCTTATCACGAGGCAGATACTGTCACTCTTGACAAGTGGAGAACTATTTGTGGTTTACATGAAATTTTCCAAAGGTATTAGGTTTTGTACTGATAAAAAACATTAAAATTATAGACTATACATCATGGTAGTTGAAAATTCTTGAAAAACAATATCCATATAATGATCTAGAGTTGGAAGTTGTGATCATTCAGTTACAAATCTAGAGGCATTATCTATATGGGGAGAAGTGTGAGATATATACTTATCACAAGAGTCTCAAATATATATTCACACATAAGCATAATAATATACTCTAGATAATATGGTTAGAGAACATCTAAGATTTTGACTGCTCAATCAAATACCAACTTGGTATGGAAAATAAGGTAGTGGATTCTCTATAAAGAAAGATTTATGCATCTTTTTCAATGATGAGAGTAGAGATAGATCCAATCATCTTAAATATGTAGAGGATATACATGGAAATCATTAATGGAGGAACCTAATTAATTATTTCTCAAATTATTACTCAACCATACCTCATAGAGAAAATAAAGGATGGTCAATTAAAAGATGTTAAAATTATGAAAATGGCGGAGTCTATTAGAAATTGGAAATCCATTGAGTTCAAGATTGATAGAGAAGAAGTTGTAATATTTGGTTCTCGAATATGTGTTCCATATAATCCATAGATAAAGAAGGATCTTCTAAATGATTCACATACCTCAACCTTCCCTATTCACCAATGGAGCACAAAGATGTGTCAAGATCTCCAACCGAACTATTAGCGGGAAATATAAAGTATGAGATTTTTGAATATACAACAATGTGTATGGTATAAAAACAACTGAAGGATGAAAATAAATAATATAAGGGGAAGGTCAAACCACTACCTGTACCAACATGGATGAGGGAAAACATTACCATGGAATACGTCACTGGACATCCAAGGAAATCTGGTGGAAACAATGCTATATGAGTCATTGTGCATCATCATACAAAGACATCATACTACATCACAATTTTGAGTGGAATTTTCATTGGATAAAATTGAACAGATACATATGAAATATGTGGTATTCCTTCCCAGAGTACCACTATTGATTTTATCCGATCGAGATCAAAGATTCACCATGATGTTATGGAATAGTATCCACCAAGATCTAAGATCTCTCCTAAATATCATTATGGCCTATCATCCTAAAACTGATGGACGATGTGAGAGAACTATTCCTACACTAGAAGACATGTTGATAGAGTTTATTATGGACTTCAAAAAAGGATGGGACCAACCTCTACCACTGTTTGAATTATTCTATAATAATAGTTTCCACTCTAGCATTTTAATGGCTCTATATGAAGTCCTATACAGGAAAATGTGTAAACATCAACATGTTGGGATGAAGCCGGTGAGCATAAGTTAATAGGATCAAAAATGGTTATAAAAATGGGGGTGAAGGTGAAAACCATTCAGAATCACATCAAGGAAGGCTGAAGTCTATGAAGGAGCTATGTATATAAACATCTACAAGACCGTGGGTTCAAATATGGGGACATGGTATTCGTCACAATACCTCCCTTGAAGAAAGTCATGATATTTGGAAAGAAATGAATGGTGAGACCTGTGTGCATCAGCCCCTTCGAGATTATTGATCACGTCATAGCTATTCCAAATTGATTATAAATTCCACCTACCATATCTAATGTACACAATGTATTCCATATATCCATCTTAAAGAACTACATACCAGATCCGTCACATGTGTTGTCTTTGTAGTTGTTGCAGTTGGATAATGATATTTCTTAAGAAGAGTAACTGGTGAGAATCAAGGATTGTATAAAATAAAGTTCTACTCAATAGGACTACTCTTCCAGTAAATGTACTATGTAAGAACCATAAGTACAAAGAGGTGTCATGGGAACCATAGGAAGCTATGAAGGAGAAGTACCCACACCTATTTTGATCCTATAATGCCAAAAAAATCAAAGGAAAAATTTCCTAATGGTGGAAGGTTTTTATGAAACAATGTTTTATCAATGGATTTCCATTTTTATAATTATTTATTATAGTATAATCACCTAGCATTTCATATTGAATATAATAAAAACACTATAAATAAATAATCACTAAAATAAAAGGTATCAATAGGTGTTAAGGAACACATACCGAAGAAATAGTAACATGACCATTAAAATGGTAGTATTACCCTTATTAATAGTAAAAAAACCAATGATATAGTATCCTCTCCAATTAAATTATAATTAATATTTTCCAATCATATAATTGTTACTGTGATATACTTATATCATAATACAAGTAAATAAATATTTTTAAGAATATTGATTAAAGATGAGTATTTCTGTAAGTCATGTATATTTAATTACTTTTTATGATTAATTTAAGAAACAAAAATAAACATTATTCAAAAATATTTATCCATAAAATAATATATTGTTGTCTTCTTTTTATAAGTTAATTTTATGAGACCTTAATTTATTTTTTAAAGAATTAGAAATGCAGTTTGAATTTTAAGATATTTATTTTTCAAGTAAATTGTGATTTTAATTATTAATTATGTTTCTCATATTTATAATATTATTTGAAAATAAATTGAGATAATATTTTAATTATACATGTTGAAAAATTTTTAGAATGAATTTTTTGGATTTTTTTAAAATACGTGAAATTTTGGTGATTAATAAAATATGGTAATTTACAGTATATATAAATTATGAGTAAAATACACTATTCATTGACTCGTGGATGATGTAATAAAAATTGGTTCAAAATAACATGATAAAATTATTTTTATTTAGTTTCAATAATTATAACTATTTATTTTCGTGTGGAAAATAATAAATTAATGAATTAAATATCCAGAAAACACTCCTCTCCTCCAATATAAATTCCACCCCTCTCCACCTCTTCTCCTCACACTGCTAAAGCCTTTTCCATTGTAGAAATTATTTGGAAATATCATCCCAATCCCCTCCCCCATGTTCAGGATCTTTTGGAATCATCAAAAGACAAAAAACTCTCCCATTAGGAGGCTCTCAAGGATTATATATTCAAGAGGTAAATTGTTATTTCTAATTATTTTAGTTTCATTTCAAGTTCCTTCATATATTTTTTATCTCTTCAACTCCCCTAATACAAATGGTTTGATAACTAAATTACCTTAAATATATTATAATTCATTTATTCTAATTGAATAATTCATTAACATCTATCCTTTTCCATCATTTTGTACTAAAAACTAAAACACTGTCTTAGATGTTTTAATTTATCACATTCATGGATGATGAGTTTTCAGTTTCTATTACTATGTTCAAGGTAGGTTAGGAAACCATTTTTATAGTTCAACAAGATTATAATATATTTATTATAACTTATGTGATGTTTTGGAATCATTTTTTGTACATTACATTAATTTATAAAACGAAAATGTGTTCATTATTCTCAAAAAACAACAATTTAATCCAAGAGATTATCATTTAACTTTTATCTAATGATTAATCGTCTTCTAATTTATTAAAATAAATGTTACAACCATTTTAGCTTTTCTAATTTTATTAATATAATATAATTTCACTTATGGATAACCATTCACATTTTACATGAACCTCTATACTATTATTCAAGAAAACTGATCATGAAATCTAAGAAAACAAGCACTTGTGAATGTTGAAATTGAACACTTTAACTCTTCAAAAAGGGTATAAAATATGTTGATAAAATTATAATAAATAACATTCGTGTAGAATTTGTTATTTTGTTATTAATTAATTAATAAAATTTTGTTATCTAGGGTATTAAGATCAAGTGAAGGACACCTTCAGATATAAGGTAAGAGACTCTACCCAAAACTCTATTATTCCTTTGGATTTATCCACCTCTCTTTATAACTAGATTAAATTCAATTTTATTTTAATGTTAATAAGATAAAAAAAATTCATGTTATAAACTCATTTATAAAGATATTTTCATCTTATTTCTTTGGGGATATACATGTTTTAAATGGTACCCTTCTCAATACATAGTGATAAGCAAGCCGTTTTAGGGGAATGACTCAAATTATTACCTATTTTCAAGTTCACTATCTAACAAGGTTTTAAGATAAAATTATTTTTATGAAACCAATAATTTTATAATCCAAAACAGTGTCAGAAAAATTTTGTTTTTATATAAAATATTATTCCTTTTTCCATTTTAAATGATCTTTAATATTTTCCATAAACCACATTTAAGAGTTTTATTTATTTATTTTCTTAAAAACGCTTCTTACATTCCATCACATCAGTTTGAAACAACCTATCATGATATATGAATATTATACTTTATTATATTCTATTTCTGATAAATTCCATTCTTTTATGGAAACTTTTATGTCACAACCATTTATTATTCTTTATCACATGATTAAGATACCAACTTCTTCCATGGGTAAACATTATTATTTTGTTTGATTCCTTAAATATGATTACTAATGTGGAACAGATATTCAGGAACATTTTATGATGGGTCTGCATGAATAGAAATCCCCATAATTGGGTAAATATTAATTTCATTAGATGTTATTTTCAATGGGGTTGGTGGTTACCCTTGACTCGTGCTCCATGTACAATGGTCTTGGTGGATAGATTTGACTTGTGATCCTCTATGTGAAAAAAGCCTTGAATCAGGATCCTATTTATGAAATAATCCTTGAATCAAGTTAAAATGATGTTTACAATGCATCCAAATTACTATGGTTCCATTATTATAAGATCACATGTTCTATATATTAATATTACTTTTGTTCCATAAATTTTCTAGTAATTATGTTATTCCTTATAATCCATGTGCTAATATTTATTATTAGGATTATTAACTTATTAAGATTTTTAGATCATCTATTTTTTTGCATTATCCAAATGTTATCCAATGCAGACATTTGAGAACAATGATATTTATGAGCTCAATGTGGATATTAAGTGATGTTTTTTTGTTATGATGTTAAATTATGTACCCAATCTTCAAATACACTGGACATTACTATCATTGTACTGTAAAGTGATGTTTATGTATTAATAGAATCATGTAATGATAGGTGTGAAAGACTAGTGACATTATTACACAGTTTAATAGACTTATGTAAATCATGTGACACTAGAACCAATCCCATATTATATTATTAGAAACTAAATATCTATTTTATCTAGTCAATATATGTACTCTGGCATAGTTCAAGAAGCCTCTTGGATATATCATGAATAGTCTTAATCTCTAGAATGTAGGTATATTTATCTACATCTTCCATGGAGAAGCATTGGTTCAACCAGTCATTGATAAATTGCAATTCTAGTAAGTAATTACCAATATGTAATGTGTGATCAACATATGCTACTAGGTTAATGATCACATTCCCATTATAAAATTCTAAACACATAGTTCACATTCCTTCTTAATGAAACAATAAAATTTTATGTCATCATTGAATAAAATGATCCATGTCCACAATGGTTGGTTCAATCCATAAATGGAACCATCCCACTTGAAAATCTTTTTCGCATCACCTAAAGTCACAAACCCTAATGTTTGTGTCTTATTGACATTTTCTAGAAGGTTCCCATTAAAGAAAAGAGTTTTTATATCCATTATTCAAATATCCTAGTCATGGTAAGTTGTTATATAATGTTTGATTATGGTGGGTTTAAAAATTTAAATTGAGAAAAAATTTCATCGTATTCAATTCGTTGATGATATTTAAAACCTTTAGCCACAGACCTTTCTTTATAAGTACTTACTTTACCTTCCTTTTCCAGTTGCCTCTTGAATACCCATTTTCATCAAATATGATTTAAATATATTGGAGCATCCACTAGAACTAAAACTTGATTATGATACAAGGAATACATCTAATAATTCATAGCTTCAAGCCATGTTTCAGCTTCATATCACTCTACTTACTTCTTGTAGGATAGAGGTTCATCATTATCAACTAATAATGATCTTACATCATCTGTGACTAGAAAACCATAGCTCTCTGTTTCATTTAACTTTCATATGCTCTTACAATATATGTTTTTTAGAATCTATTTCTCTTACAGGGACTTATGGAATCTATTCTTTTTCCAAATCTTGTGTATGATGGGAATCAACTACATTCAAGTCAATAATTTTCTCCTATACTTTATGAGGATTTTCCCTCTCTCAAAAAATTCTTCTTATCTGGGGATACTCACTTTTTTATCTGAGGGATGGAATATGTAAAATCCCTTTGTTTCTATAAGATTCCCTATAAAGATACACATCATACCACGATGGGAAAGTTTGTTTCCTAAGAATTCCTGAACAAACACATCTCAATCGCAAACATGTGTATACGATAAAATGAGATTCTTTCCACTCCAAAACATGAATGGAATTCCATTTTCCACATTAGTTGGTACTCAGTTTAATGTATATTTCGTAGTCTATAATGAAAATTCCGAAAATGATAATGGAATATTTTCGTGACTCTTCATAGACCATACCATATCTAAGAAGGAATAATTCTTCCTTTCACCAACCCCATTACACTATGGTGTATATAGAGTGAGTTGTGGTAGAATCTGATACACCCGTAGAATGTTTCTGAACTCTTTGTTACAATATTCACCCCCCTGATATGATCAAATATTATTTGTCTTCTTACCTATATGATTCACTAAATCATACATGAATTCCACAAATACATCAAAGTACACAGACTTATACCTCATCTTGTAGATATATCCATATCTACACAATTAATCAATAAAATTTATAAAGTAGAAATTTATACCTCTAACTACAACTGGGAATGGCCTACACTCATTAATGTGTACAAATCCTTGAAGTTATTAGGCCATTTCTGCATATCCCCTAAATGGTGAATTAGACATTTTTCATGAAAAATAATCATGAAATCTATCATGTTGTTTTAGCTCAGATGATTCAATATATCCATCTTGACAAATCTTTATCAAGTGACTCTAATTTACATTACCAATATGGTGATGCCACAGCTTGGTGTAATATGATACATGTGAACATGATTCTATTTTAATTTACATCACATGTTTTTTAACATAATATATAAAGACTGTTATTTAAATAATCAATACCATCACATATGTTGTCCTTATAAAAGAAACTAATATTATTTTTAAATATGAAAATAAACAAATCTATATAAAAGTTTTACATTGAAATTATGTTCTTGGTAACTATTGTTAAATTATAACGACAACTTAAAACCTACATCATTCACATTGACAATTTATGTTTGTAGTCACCAATGGCTATAACAGGCATCCATGTGCTATTGGCATCTCTCATATCCAACTCCCCTATATAAATCATTTGAAATATACTCGGTTACTTTATTTGGATATAGATGTGAGAACCACAAGTTGTTTCTAATACAATGTGTGTAGAAATGGAAATATTTCACTTAATGAAAAATTCACCATTAATTTCTCCTTGCCTATGGGTGCGATTTCTCTTATAGTGTCCTGAATTTCCACACAAAAAAAATACTGCATCCTTTTTGATTCCTTGCCTATAAATCATCTTTAACTTGGCCGGATGGTGCATGGGAGGTTTAGACAATTTATAAGTATTGGGACCCTTTTCCAAGTCCTTCCTTTTGTTGTTCACTATAAGAAGTATAAATTTATCACGCCCCAAGTCCTTATCCACTATTATAATCATGGATAGAAGTTTAGAAACTCTATTCTCATTATTTCCAAAATAATAATTCATAATAATGTTGCAGAATTTTTTTGGTAGTGATGAATTTATGAGATCTATACACCCCCAATGTGGGAATTTAATCCAAAATACATATATAAATTCAACGTAGCTGATAATATTAACATTGTGAGGCCTAGTTGTTGTTGAATCTCCATTAATAGTTGTGAAAAAAGCATTGGAGTTGTCATACCTCTATTGTCTCACCTACTATTGATAGAGATATTGGAAGAGATTAATCCTTCAATAGGAATTCATATCCTCATTTTTCATAAAAAGATCATTAGACATGGATGATAGCATGAATCATTGAACTTATGTAGCATCACATAGATGATTCTCGGATAGATATATTTCATAATCACTTAACTCGTTTCAAGGTGCAATTGTTAATAGCACTTTGAGAATATAAAATTTTCATTCGTGGTAAAGGATGACATGTAAGAACATTTTCCACTCTCAGAAATATGTGCCGGTTAGAAGGGTTTCCTTTTCATGTTTGGATCAAAATGATATGTTTGATGTCATTTTATTTTTTTCCCTAAAATATAAGTTGTGATTAATTTCAGAACATTATATGATAAATTTATAATAATAAATAAATACTATATTTATTACACTCCAACTATTTTATCTAAAAACAATATCCCTCAACATTTTCTTTAGAATATTATTTTTCTTGGACAATCAATTGGCAAGGATCGTTATTTCCATTATCATTACACCAAAACTGGTTGGTCAAGAAACTAAAATTGTTTTAGGTAGGAATTCTAAATTCCAACTACGTTAACTCTTAGTTCCATGATACGCTAAGTGGACTCCCAATCCTAAAATCATTAATTTCTATTTCTTCAAACATTTTCTCTCTATTACACCAAGTCCTTATTTGGTAGTCAACCCATTATGTGAACCATGTTATGTCAACCCAAAACTTCATGTTATAATTACTCGATAATTTAAATCACCCCAACATTGTCTGGTCAATCACTTTGAACTGTGGTTTGATTCTAACTGATGTAATGAAAGGATATACCCACTTAATATTTTATTGAATGATTTTATCCTTTTATGTATAAATATCCATTTTTTTCTTTATCACATGATTTTTAATATTAATTGGGACTACTTATGTGATTAACCATGTCTTAGATAATATTTACACATAATCTGGTTTACATTAGTTTTATCTTTTATTCTCTTTAAATCATTAATTATGTGATCACAACAAGACATCCACAATGAAATAACCATGAAACTAAAAGAAATAATATTTAAAGCATTGGGATCCTGAGATCTTAGTAGTGGTATGTGTATCTAGAATTTGATAAACTAACAGCTGACCTTGGGGGAAAACACCTTCAACTAATTGAGGTTTCTGTTTATATATTTTCACATATCCACCATTGTATCTCCTTCAATTGGTTTCTCCTCAACTCTAATCCAGAACCACCTCCACAAGCTTCAGAGCTCCATTCATTACATAATCCTTTTAATCAAATTAAGGTGAGGAGAAAAGGGTTTTACAAAATTGAAACCCAGGGAAAATAGGACCAATATAATGAAAGGTGAAAAGCTGTAAAATCCAACAATATTATTTAATAATAAATTAAATGAAACCAATCACATACAATGGTTTTTCAAGATCATTATAATCAAAATGCATGCAAAAAAGAGTGCATTTAATAAAACTAAAATTCAATTATTTAATATTTCTTATTTAAGATAAACCATGCTTGAATCAATTAATTATAATATTTAATTAATCAATTCATTTATCTTAAATCTTATATAAATTCCATTGACTTTTTCATCCCTTATAATTTTGAAAACATTAAATAAATTATTTTAAAAGTAAATATATAAAAACTTGTACCTTAGAGGTGACATGGTGAATACCCATATAACTATACAAAAACATCTACTATATTTGTATTCTATTTTACTCATTTGAAAAATGGAATACAGAAATTATTATGTTCTTCCCAAAAATAAACTTGACAGATGATTACATGAATTAAATTATTTTTCAATCATGTGTTATTCTTAAAATCACGTAGAGTAACAACATGTAATATGACTCATACATGATATACATATCTTAAAATTGCAAAGATATTAATTAAAAATTTAAATATTTATGTATATTAAAAACTACAACAAGGAATGTTCAATCTTTATGATAACACACAAGTACATCTATCAAGGTTTATAAAAAAATATATAAATTTTAAACTTGTGTAACTTCGTATAAATGTATTTGGTGTGTACCTACGATTTACATGGAATGTGCACCCTTCACCATATATTTGAGGTACACTCCAAGGGACTCTGCATGTTAAATGTACGTTGGAATATTTGGAGTACACGGTGTATCTAATGGACCACACACCATGTAGACTCTGTGTTACATGGTCACTAGTCAGTTAGGATATGTATTAAAATCACAATGCACATTTGACTGAAAAGAACTATTGGCTTTGTAAATTGGCTACATGGCCTGTACTCTGGCTAACCGTGAACTAGTATGTCCTAGTTATCGTGTAATATAATAATTAACTACACTACATGTCATCAATGCATATGGTTTGAATAATTGATGAATTAACTCTCAGTGTATTGACCATGAGTACACAATGTGTAATTATACATACAAAGTTAGTACTCATTTTTTAACCATTCATAATCATTGGAACCTCTAGATGATTTACAAAATATTATTTTAATCATAAAATTTAACATCTTGAATAGATCTGTGATAAAAAAATGAGGAAGAAACAGATCTTGTAATTAAAATTAAAATAAATATTAAACTCTAATTGAAATAATAATTATCAAATTCCAAAATCACAAATGATTTTAAATAATTATAAACCATTATTTAATCCCTCTATTAAAACATTTAGGTTCCAGGTTTAACAGAAGCATGAGATGGGTGGTGGCCATAATTTTATTTAACGATTGATGATCAATCCTTGATTTATATGATGGTTAATCCTCGTGATAAATGGAATAGAATCAAAGATATACAATATTAATAACATTGGAAATTAGAGGGAGAGTCTAATAAATATTTTTAATATATAATTTAATTATATAAATAATTACCTCTATTTATTTGTTTCTTCATTGATGAATCTAGCAACAAATCTATGTTGCAGTGTCATCTTGTTGAAGAACCCAAGTGTAGATTTACTCTAGTGGTGATCCACATGTGTTCTAGGTATCTCCAAACTTCACCAAAGGATATTCGGGTGCTATCATGGATGATTCGAGCACTTTTTTCACCAGTTTTGATTTCCTCGTGAATCGAATGCAAAGCATTACCCTTGATCTTGTGGTCATGGATTGGTCGTCATTATTGGTAGGATTCTTAATGAAGGGGGCTATCAAGGCTCGAGATGATCCTCCATGATTCATTGTGCATAACTAATTTATGGTTTGGTAAAATAAATAATTCTGTATCTATATTTCTAGTGTTAAATTAAAATAATTTAATAAGTGCTATTGTTATTTATTTCATCCTAGAAAACTCTAATGTCAAATAATAGTAGAAATATCATTCTTTCTTGACATGTACTCAATGTGAAAAATATAAATAAATATTCCATTATACCATTTCTATCTAGATTGTTAAAACCAGTCTTTCATTCCTCCACAATATTTATCTAGCCACAAATAATGTTTATTTTTAAATTATGTAAATATCAATGCATTATTAACCAATAAATATATGAATAATATACTTACTAAATATAAAATAAATATTTATACATGATCATGAAAACATGAATTCTTATTAAAATATATAAAAGAATAATATTTACTCAATATTAAAATAATAAATAATAATAGATTACTTTAATATGATTTTGGACATACTTTGTGTGTGACCCTCTATGACTCTTACATAGTGGAATTAGGTGCTGTATCCAAAATCCAACGTTATTGTCTAGAAACAAACCAAGGAACCATAGAGAAAGATTTTAATGCAGAAACAATATGTAACCTCATATTAAATCTTACTGTTTATTATAATCTATTTATCAAAATATTTCAAATTGAGGATGTTTCATGCAATTTCCATCAACCTATATGCATGATATATCTTCTTTTGAAATTTTAAAAATAAACCTTGCCTAAATATCAACATGGCCATGGATTTATTTTGCCAATATCAGTTCCATCAAAGGGCCTAAGATAACATCTTATGTTAAACAATAGAAGGGAAAAATCCTATATAACAATACTCGTTAATACAATATTAAATGTGACACAACCAACATATCCTACCTCATTGTGAACATTTGTTATCACGGTTATCATCAATACATCTAAGTGTGAATCCTATTATACTCATTAATAATAATCTAAAATTATAAGGACCAACACATTCTTTCATAGATAGGAACCTCCAATGATAGATAGAAATATGGATTTCCTACTTGCAGGTCTCATTCTCATAATATCCATTCTAGATATTACCATGGTTGTACCCATGAAAAGGTTCCTCAGAATCCTATGAGTCTCCACCACTGGTAGTTTGTATCATTTGTGTCCCTAAAAATATATATTCCTACTATAGAACAAATATTCATGAATAGTTCCATAGCACATCTCGGTTCTTACCATAGTGGGGAACTGCTATGAACTTTTAGTGTGACAGCCACTCTTAAGACATTATAACATAGTATATTACATAGAATAATAAGAATCCTGAGATAAGAAGTTTATTTATATTTAAAATCAAAATTTCATGTATATCATAATGTACAATGAATTTGTTTCTAAGGGACCAATGCCAACAAAATCAGTAATGCCCCATCAAATACATGGACACCAGAATTGGCGTTGCATTCCATGGAACATCTTTGATGCTCCTTTGTGAATAGAGAAATAGTAATTATGTATATCCTCCATCATATATTTCCTAACCCAAAAAGGTAAAACATACTAGTTATAGAAATACTAGGAACCCTCCGTGGATAATGACCTCATAGAAATGACATCCCCACCATATAGTGAGTGCATAATTCCACAAAATTATTCATCATACTACTATTCTGAATGAATCAACCCAAGTAGATATTTTATCAACTACAAGTTGAATGAAGAAACCTCAAACATAATTTTTTATATTCCAATATTTATCTGTCAAAAAATAACCATCATTTTCTACTCTTTTGATTATTCTTTCACAACTTGGGTTTGAAGTTTCTTTCTCAAAGAATCTATGATGGCATTTTATATCGTGAGGGTGTATTTAATATAGAAAACAAAATAATTTTTTATTCAACCAAATTCCTCTAGTAGAGATTCAAATATTTTCAGATAAAATATTACTTATCCCCAATTGATCAGAATACAAGGTTAAACATTCTCCAAAAAGGTATTGCATCTATCTCTTAAGTGCATGCATCACTACTTCATGTTTAAGTTAAAGGGATTGATAACTCCTCCCATGTAGCCTTTCCTAATAAGATCTATAAGCATCAATATTATCAACATATATAAGAATTTATCCCAAACAATAACATAATGTATCACATAAGACAATGTAGCCTTTCCCAACCTCTACAATATTTATCACTGAAGTAGTAGTCAGTATTTTTTTCATCTCAACAAAATAACTCTGAAATTTATCTTCCTAAATGAACATTACTCCCTTATGATTTATTTTCATCATCTAGGAATCCATCTAAGAGAAATCCTTTAAAAACAGTGATAATATCCTTTAAAGCCAAAGAATATATAAATCTTCCAAACATGTCATGGTTGATCCATTGAAATAACAACTTCCAACTTCCAAGGATCAACTAAAAAAAATGTTCTTAAACCAGGTGTCCCGAGAATTATACATCCCTAATCCACAAATTAAATTTAAAAATATTGGAATAATGTCGATGATTTATGAATAATTACATAACATATCTCATAAGAGACACATTATTCTATATGGACATTGAGTAAACATGGATTTCATTCACAAATACCATCATGAATGTATCATGATACTCATGGAAGATCCTATTAATCAAATATATAGAGACTAAAAGAGAATTGGTTAGAACAAATTGTATGAAAATGTACACATAATTTCCATAACTACTATATACATATTTTTTTTGAATTTCATATTCTATTATTCTCAATTGGTGAAAACCAGATTGAAGATAAATCATTTAAAACACTTCTCCTATTTTAAATGTTCTATCATATAATCAATACATGAAAATGGATACCTGTTATTTACCATGACATGAATGGGTTCTTATTAATCAACACAATATTGAAGTGACACATCATCTTTCATATAAAATAGAACATGCTTCTTTCAAGGGGAAAAATAGTTTCCTATAAATCCTCTCTAAAAATGATCAACCAAATGATTCTTCAACTCCTTCAACTATTATGGTGACATGTGGTTAAAAGGGATAGATATAAACTTAATAATCGGTACTAAATCAATGGAGAAAAAACACCACTCATACATGTGGTATACTAGTTAAGTTTATAGGAAAAGTTCAAGAAACTCAATGAAAAATGGAGTGAGGTCAAAGCTTAATGCTTCCTGCTCCTGACCAAAATCAAACACATATATTACTTTCTAAAACAATTAATAATATAATATAGATATTCATAACCTTTAGTCCCATTTCTATAAATGATATAACATAACCCAACACATGAAAAAAAGTAGACCAATCGAATATAATAATCATTTGGAATTTATTATCAATGAGAACATCTGTCCTTATTTTGACATCATGTGGTTTCTTTTCAAGAACCTTAAAATCCCATGAAAGCTCGATATTTAATAATATTAAAAGTCAAGGGTGACCGTGATTATCCTTATCTATCGTTATTCCATGGGGTTTATTAATATCCATCACAAAATATAAAATCATTATTTGATAATTTCATAGATGAACATCATGGGTTAATATAAAGGAAAGAGATTCACTAATTTAAAATAATGTAGTCACAAAAGATGGTTCAATAGTGATGGTACCTCACATGCTCGATTGAAATATATAATCTTCCTCTAGACACACTTCCACTACATAATGAATATTCTTTCCGAATTCAAATGGCAAGGAACCCATGTTTTGTGACTTATTTGATTGCACCATAATACTTTTGATTAATGGTGATATCATTCAACTATGTGTAGTATAATAGACCTGATATAAATTTTTTATATTTCTTATGAATCTAAAAGATACACATATATTGGTTACCTCAGTGAAACCCCATTTTGACTACATATGCATTCCACACTAGTAACAAATAAAATGACCGCTTCTATGAAAAATAGGTGGTCTTAAAGAACCCTACTGTCGAGAAACACCCTGATAATCATCACACTTTCTCATTAACATGAACAAACACACCAAATTTCAACATGTAGGAAAATAATTTCTCAGGAATCCAAAAAAACTATCTATATTATGCCCAACCACAAATTATCTATCTAAATCATCAGTATAAGAAGAGATATTCAATAATAAAACCAAACAATTAATATCAATTCAAATTTCTTATCTCAAAGTATTGAAACATCATTTTCTCATTCAACATAATATTTGTTTCAAACTAAAAAATATCATTAAGGAAATTTTCATATTTTATCACATTACAATCATCATGTTTGTGTTTGAAAATATCTATAGCCTAATATCTTAGATAATAAATATACCTTTTTAATTAAATAACATTAATTTCATTTAACTCTATACTCTTATGATATTTCATTGTCACCATTATGTGCCACTATCTCCTTCTAAATCCCACCATCTTAAAGGTGAAACATTTCACCTTGATAAAATCAGGATTTTCTGTGTAATAAAATAGAATCCCAACTCTCCTCAATAAATAATAAACCTCTTGAGGATAGTTTGAGCCTTAGAACACAAGTGGATTCCAGTAGGGGAATTCCTAATCATGAATCCTTAATTAAATACTCTAAGGATCCATAATTTTATCCTAACTGCGAATAGTTTTGGATGCATATCTTATAGCTTGGTCAACACACACAAAATCCTTAACTAAATTCTCTTTTGTATTTGGATTTTCACATAATGTTTCAACATTATTTTCCACTTTTATTTGATTTTCATGAATTTTCAAAGGCATAATTCTACACCACATCATCAAATAACAATAAAGATGTTAGAATATTTCTCATGTCACAATAAAATAGAAGAAATAGAAAAATTATTACCATCAGTGTTATAAAAAATATTTTCAATTAAAATACCCAAAAATAAAATAAGGGAAAAATACTAGAACTAATCCTCAAGATGCCCTTAAAAAACTACCCATGTTTACTTAAGTCTCTATATGATGAGATCTTTCCCAAAACTCACTCGTAACTACCCCTATGTCGTGGAAGGATTAAAATATATATACTATCATCAAGGAAATATTCTTAACCTTCAGCTTTGATACCACTTTGTCATTAAATTACCCATAATTCCCTAGTAATCTGGTACCCAACAAGACCCTGGAATGGACCAAAGGGAATTCCTGATCCTCATTGGTTGGTGAATAGAACCTGGAATCATACAATATAAATACAGGAACAATTTTTTTCACATAAACCTTGAATGAAATAGTTACAAGTCAGTAAGATCGATAGAAAACGCCATCAGGGGAACTTTACCTGATGTTAAACTACCATATAACCCAAAGTACAACCACCAAGTAAAAAAACTATAAGATTAAACAAACTATGTCCAGACAAACACAACACTACATGGCCAGAAGACTAATAATAGATACCACCTCCAAGTGGTGATTTCCCATTTCTAGAACATATTAGGATGAAATCTTTAAATTCTTAATGGAAATAGTATTTTATTAGTTAAAATCCTTGCAGGGACTCACCATGTGTTACATAATATATTTCCAAAAAACATACTTTTAATGTTTAAAAAAATGAAATGTAGTTCAATTGAATATTTAAAACAATACATGATTTTCATTTCAAGTGATGAAAGCATTCCAAATAGTGTCCAATGTAAGCATTTTAATTATAATAGATTATATAAATTATAATTAATCATTAATACTATTACTTAAACATTGGAATATATATCATAACATCTTAGAAAAGTAATATGGTCTACTGCACTATGTTATGATAGTTTCTTGTTTTGGGATGATCACATACCCAAATCTATGATCATGGAAATGTGAAAAAAACCTCCCTTGAAAGTGCAAAAAGCGGATTCATCTACATCCGATTATGATTAATATCTTCTAAATTAGGATTTTTTAGAGTTGTAAAGCATCAATATGGTGCTAAGGAATTCCCACCCAAGCATTTTTCTTCAAAATAACTCACTAACTATAGAGGCCCGCATGTGCTCAATAATTCATTCAACAATAGAAAAATTATTATAAAACTATTTATAACTCAATTTATCCATTTCGGTTATTCATATGTTAATTTTCTTTTTTAAAACAAATCAATAGTTTTTAATTAGTTCATGAATTAAAAAAAATATGGGCTCTTATCAAATAATGTTAATCTATTTTTCTCACAAATCAATTTCACATTTCAACTTCGCAAATAAATTTTACAATTTCCATCAAAATCCATTTTCGTCTTAATTTCCAATAATGATTGAATTCTGGTTTTCCCAAAAACATAATTCCAAATGAATTTGAAATCATAAAGCACATGGATATGTATTTTAACTATTTAATTAGAACCAATATAAAATAAATCTTTTTATACGATGTTACATTCATTAGAAAAAAATATAAGGGGCCACCTACAACAACATGAATATCATGTATCCCAAAACCCAGAACAGGGTTTGAAAATGATGAATTCCAATAGTTGAGATCATTTAATCAAACCTATATCCAAGAATAAGAACAAATGAGTTTAAATACAATAACATCAATGAGATATAAAAACCCCTTGAGGAATGAAAAATAGACAGTGGGAGAGATAATAAGAGAAGATCTCTTATCAGTGGGGAATCAAACAATTTTTTCCAATCATTAATCATATTGAGAATAGGTTTGGTGGAGCCAAAGATGAATTCATATGATACCCAGGGACCTATGAATTCATCCAATCACGAGTTAGGGATGGGAGGGGGATTATATGGGGGTCGATGAATTATAAAATTAATTTTTGGGGATAAAAATATTTTATTCATGGTTATCTAGGTAGGGTCAAATAATTTTTCAAAATGATCACCATAACAGAGAACCCCTATATTAGGGTGCATGGTTTATAGTTAGTGGGTGCTTTTTTAAAAAAAAATTCACTATCTGTGGAGAACAACACTATTTTGGGATATATGGTTTCCACTGGGTTGGAAGACTATTTTGGAAAAACGTGATCCAATTGTGAAGTTCTTAGTATGATCCCAAATTTTCTAATTTTTTACCTGAACCACAACTAAATGAGACTCAACAAAATAATGATCCCAAAAGGGTTATTATATACCTTAAAATAGTAATTGTATGTTACATTAATGGATCTACTTAACCCCAACCAAACCAAAAAAATTATAAATGCCTAGGATGTTATAAATACATACCAATGTGTCATTGGCTGGAACTAGTTACATTGAATTTAAATTTCCTAGTAAATTTTATCAATTTTTTTATTTTATGTGTTCATATATTTTTCTCATGTTTTCTCATCTTCTTCAAATTTTATCTTGCTAGAGAAGTTTGATTGTGCTTTGTTGGTATTATCTATAAAAATTCACTTTTTATCCATTTATAGAGTGCTCACTACCATTGAGTCAGGGTAGGATAGGTAATAACTACCAAAAGGGATTAAGTTCCCACTATAACTGAGAGTATAGGGATAGGTAATAAAAACCATAAATTTGTTGGATATTCGGTTCATAACCATAACCATTAAAAGGATAGGAATTTCATTACTTTTCTTTGTTCGAACAACCAAAAACCATTTTAATTACATATTTAGATGGATTTCATATATAAAACCAAAAAAATTTAGGGTTTATTATTCTTTATACAACTATTTAAAAGAATTATTTAAACTTAAACCACTTAAAAATACTTTAGTAGAGGAAATATAGGGATCCCTTACTTAATTATTGTAAAAATCATTTATCAAGTTTTCCTTATATTTATTTAATATTATAATTGAAGTTAATTTATATATTTAATTTCATTTACACATAATTATTATTTTTATTATTAACACTTAATATTACATATATTTTTTAATTCTAACAATTTTATCTTAAATTTTAAATTTATTAAATAATAAAATCCACCCCCACACACACAAACACAACCACCCTTTCCTATATTTACTCACACCAATAATATCCAATATTTAACTCTATTGGAACTCCCTAAAACACTACCATCACCTAAATTCTCCCAATCTAATGTATCATAAGTTCCCAACCATTAGTGAGGTTATTTACATTGTTATTATAGGATTTTTAGTAGGACCCTAGGGAATTAGATTAATGAAAACATATTTCAGAGAACCTAATCTTATGATAGAGTCTAAATATAAGTATAAGTATAGTATAATATAATTATTGTTTATATGTTTATGAATGTGTGGTTTAATAGTAATTACATCAATGTCTAGATACCAGAAAGTAGACTGAACTATGGAAAAAACACATATACATTTAATAAATTTCAAAGTGGAGGACATGTAATTAACATGATCCTTAATGGTTCATTATGAGCGGGACCATGAAGACACACCATTCATCTTACTATTGGGGGAAATTCTTTTGTTGATTCACATGTTATTTAAAAAATATCATGAAATATTTGAAATTTTTATTATGATTTGATGACATTCCAAAAGATACTAAATATATGATTATGATATTATAAATGCATTTATTTTTAATTTATGATAGGTTTTTCACCATAGTTGTAATTATAAACAATGACTCATAATGTTATGAGATAACCTTGTGTATTCCATTTACTAGAAATGGAGATTGATCAGAATAATGGTAGATATATCAATATCCATATTCTAGTTATAGATTTACATCCCAAATACTTCTATAACACTATATTTGTGGCTAAGAAGTCAAAAAATATCATCTAAATTAATGAATAATAATATTGGAAATATTGAGTAACCTATTTATTCATTGCATGCTACTATGTTGTTAGACTACTTTATATGGTAGAAAACTACCAAATTTAACGGAACTATTAATTGGTTAGTAGTTGTATAATGGGTCAAGTACCTTGAAAATATATTTTACCAATTGAGATATATGATATTGAAAAGGTTCATAGAGTAGTGTTTTGTATAAAAATAAATAATAATACTTGGGGTATATTTATTTAAAATTTTATTGAGTGCAATGAAATATATGATGTGAAATTTGATAATTTTAAGGATAAAATCATTGGAAAAATTTTCCTCATCAGCAATGAGTTCATTATAAAAGAATTGATTATATTTTGGAAAAAGGTAAGTGGAACATTTTTCTACGTATGAATAAAATATTACAAAATTATGAAGGAATTTTTGTACTTCATACATAATCCATAGTATAATATTGATTGTTTTTTGCAGGTTAAATCCATTTCCATAGATGGGTGTTATTCCCTGAAACATTGTCAATAGGTTATAGTATGTTATAAACTTCCATCAAGGTAAGGAAGTAATTCACCAAGATTTATTTTTTCAATTGAAATTAACAGAAAAAAATTAATTTTTATGTAAATTTAAATATAGAAAAGTGGAAAAAACAATGATTGGGATTTTTTCCATGTAAAAATTTCATAAATAAATTCATAGTGATTTTTAGATAGTATTTATATTTTTTATAAATAGTGGTTGTAAATATCATCATGTCTGTGATTGTAAGGGAATAAAATAAATGATATTATTCACTGATTCAACTATAATGTGATGGGATCTATGAAAAGGAATTCCTAAATCTTAATATAAATTTACCTTAATAAATGATAAGGGATAAAAACATATCTTATACAATTACTACAATTGATGTTAAAATCCCTAATATTTTATAATAGGGACTTTGATCATAAATTAAAATTTATCTCATACTTAATTTTAATTAAAATCTATGTATTTTTTTATCTAAAATGAATATTGAATCATCCCCTAAAACTCTATGGAATTAGTTTTCAAAAAAAAAACATATAGGTGATGTATGGTTTTATGGAGAATATATTGTGTGGCTTCTAATAATATTCATAGATATTATCTTGTTTAAAGCATGGTTGTTATATTAATTATTTACATGTATATAATCATATTTTGGAGGCTATTATTTTTTTATTATTTAATAATTAATTAAATGATCAATAAAAACTACTATGTATAATTTGTTGTATTTTGATTTAAATGTTCTTTTATATTAGTATTTTTATGGGTGTCAATTTGGGAATTAAGGTATTATTTAATTATAAAATGGATTATTCTTATTGAGTATTAATTTAATTTTTTTTAATAATTGTTATGATAGGTGAGAAAAATTACATTATTTTATAGATATTATGATATATTTAGGGTTTATTTTTATTTGTCATGCATTTAAAATGTTTCATTTCCCAGTAATTGTTAAAATCCTATGTCGGAACATAATTAAAATACTAAATCGAAAACATATTAGAAAGATGAAATAAATCTAGAAAATATTATATCATTTTTTTCTATTTTTATAGTTAAATATAAAAATAGAGAGAAAAAAATGAACTAATATTTTCTAGATTTATGTAAATATTTCGATATATTAAAATTGAGAGAGGAAATGCGAGAGACATCTCACGCGATGACTCTCCGGTGTTCTTCGAGCTAATGATCAATGAAAAATCTACTAGATTGATACTTTTATCCTAAATATGTATTCATTCCCCCCTTGAAGGTGGTGGCTACAGTTGGTGGGATTTCTTTGAATCCTATGGATGCGGTGAAGGAAGATGTGATGAACCCTAAGAGAAAGTCTGAGGGTTCGAATTCCTGGAATTGTATTTTCTCCGAATCTCAGCATGAATCTACCTCCTTAAATAAATGGATTTCCATGAATGGATATGTTTCATTTGTCTAATCCAGTCCAAAAATTTTTGAAGCTCATCTTGAAGAATGTCGGTTCTCTCTCCTTGCTAGTTTACCAGGAACTCGGAGTGATGCCCCTTTGAGGGTTAATGAAGTACGAACTCATTTATCTCAGAGATGGGGCTTCACTGAAAGATGTTTCATATCAATTGGGAGAGGTACATTCCTTATTGTTTTTCCATCAAAGGAATTGAAAAATGTTTCCTGGAGTTTTGGATCAGTTTTTCTAAAACCTGGTTACATCATTGTTCAATAGTGGGATCCTTTTTCAAGTCCTCTTGCAAATAAGAACTCCTCCACTTAAACTTGGATTCGAATTAGGGGTTTAGATTTGTTTTTCTGGCATCCATCGGTTTTATGGGAGGTCTCCTCTACTATTGGTTGTCCGATTAAGGTTGATAGGGAAACAGAGCATCCTAGGTATGGTCTTTTTTCTTGTGTTTTGGTAGATATTGATTTATCTCAAGTACTTATTGACATAGTTTTCATAGTTGCGTGTTATATTAAGTTAGAACTTTCTATAAAATATGAGTGGTTGCCTACTTTTTCCAAGTCTTGTTTAGGTATCGGTCATGCCCTTGCACAATGTCGCGGGAATATAAAATTCCCACTTTTTAAATCATTGGGTCATACCTCCGACCAGTGTAAAAAGAAACTTGTTGACCAGAATGGTAACAAGAAAGTATTCAGGAGGAAGGATCCTCAAAATGCTGGTTCTTCCTCATTTGTTGAGGCTATCCATCATGGTTTTTCTAAGCCTGCTGAATTTCAGCCAGCTATTGTTGCTGCTATGCTAGTGAATGATACACCATTGGACCAGGTTACCTTTGGAATCACTCAGGGGTATTGATAATAGGTATTCGGCTGATGTGGGTGAGGAGGAGGAAGGGAATCAATCAGAGCATGAGGCTGCTGTCCAAAATGTGGTAAATCAAGAGTTAGACGATGATGCGCAATCCTTTACTTATAGTAAGGGTGTGATGAAGATCGTTGGTGATTATAGTTTCTAGTTGGTGATTCCTAGGAAGCCGAGGGCTTTTACAATCACTCATGATGAGGTTCAGGTGGCCAATGTGGATGCTCATATGGAAGAGGATCCATTAATGGAAAATTTCTCTGCTGCTGTAGGAGATGTTGTTGTACAACAGGGGATTCAGAAGGGTGTACTGATGGATAGAACTGCTTCTGTTGAGAAGGATGGTGGTTCGGAAGGTGTTCCATGGGAGGAGGGTCTGTTGCGATCTTTTTCACATAAGCAAGTTGATGTTCTGGCAGGAGCTCTCCCTGATAATTTGGATGAAGTTACTACACCTATTCATGGACATGATCTTGTACAATCTCCTCCAATGGTTATGGATCCGATGAGGAATAATATGCTTGTTTCTCCCATGGTTGCATCTATTAATGAGGCGTTTCAAGGACCTATAAAACTAGTTGTTAATTTCTTTTCCATGTTAGAGTCTATTAATACTCATGAGTTTAATTTCCTTAATCTTGAAGGACTCAAGAATGCAAGATGTAGAAACCGAAGCCCCTCCTTGACACCTGCTACTGATGATTTTTGGAGATCCCAATGGTGATGGAACATCCCTATCACAATGATGCACATTATTTCATTGATGTGCAGTACTCCATGGTTGCACAAGAGGATCCTAAAGACCAGCATGAAGAGTCTCCTTCTCGTATTGCTCACCAGGATGGAATCACTTCTTTTGAATCTAGCCATTCAATGTGGCATGGGTAAGCTTCTCATAAAGAAATTGAATTTCATACTATTGAGGTTCTCTTGTGGGAGAATGAAGCTGTAATGAAAAGGGGAAGAGGGCGACATCCCGCTCATTGGGGAGGATATAGGGGTCGAGGCTGTCCTTGAAAAAGGTAATAATTGAATGTGTTTTTTAGTTTTCTATCTAGGTGTGGTATTTCTCATGTATGCATTTCCTCTAGTATCGTGTACCTTTACTCTTTTTTAAATATATTTTTAGGTCATGGGTCTCTGAACCCATGGCTGATCCTCTTTTAGTATAGTTAAATATTTCCCAAAATCTATGAAAATTTATTTTAAAATAGAAATATTATCCTTTGACCTTCATCTCGGATTAATTGATAGCCTTATTTGTCTCTTATTAATTTATAGTTTTGTGGTTATTAACATTATCCTGATCATGTACTCCAATACACTCTATTATTCATTATACATTATTCTTTTTAATAAATATCAAAATTTTCACTTTCTATTAATTTTTTTCCTTACATTGGAACCTAATTAAGTGTCATTTCAAGTAACCATTACATTTTTCACTTCATCTTTTCTAAATAATTTTTGTTATTCCATTGTAAGAAGCGAGTATTCAACCAATGTATTTTAAAATATTGATCACATTAATATAAAGATAAAACTAATTGTTAGGACATAATTAAATTAAGCGGTGTAAAATAAAACACTCTCCAAAATTCATTCAAATGAATAATAATCTTGATAAATTATTTGATATGAAAAAACGAGATCATAACTAAATATCATAAACTATAAATGTGAGAATTATAAAATATATGTTAAATTCATGGTATGAATTGGAAAACCCGCATTATGGAAAATTTTAGTCACTGTTTTTTAAATGAATATTTATTGATTAATGAAAAATAAATAAGTAATCAATTTTTATTAAAATCATTTATTTCTAAAAAAATATAATTTCATAAAAATTTAACCAATTAAATATTCGATAAAAACATTATAAACAATTCATAAAAGTTTTCAAATTTTTATTTGAAGAAATAAATATTATTTTTTGGATTCAATTTCACTAATCACTTCGACTGACTCTTTGGACTCTTTTGGAAAAAATAATTTTTCAGTTAACAGTGCAGAATATTGATTTTTATAAAAAAATTATTTTTATCATTAAATAAATAAATTTAAAATTATAATTATATTTTCAATATTATCATAAAATAACATGATTTTTTGAATTATAATTAATTTAATTTAATACATATAAATCATAAAGATTCTTGATTTTGGAATAAGTTCATTTTTTGTTTTAAAAAGGCATTTTAAAAAAAATACTTTCATCGAGTTTTGGGTATTTTATAATTTTAACATACCAATATTAATAATTGAATTTGGTAAAATTTAATCCATTTTTGGAATATTAAATTCATAATTTTTTTTATTTTTATGCTTTAATTTTGGGATATTACAAATATTGAGCTTGGTAAAAATTCAATACAATTGAAATTGTGAAAATGAATTTAAAGGGGTTGAACTAATGTGTTGGGGTTTAAAATTAAATAAAATTTGGATAAATTATATTGCATATAAATATTTAAATTTTATCTATTCTTTTATACTAAAATATTATAATTGGGATATCCATGTTTTGATTAAAATATTGACATATTTTAATCATTTGAACAATTCCAAGTTTATCCTCTCCCCCCCCTTATAAAAAGTCACCAACTCTCTAATCTTATTTACACGTAATGATCATTATATATCTTCTAATACCTATTAGAATAAATTCTAAAGATACCTAAATGGGATTTATAGGTCATTGTGGGATCATAATTATATCTTTATATGGAAAGGGTGTCATCTAAGGGAGCTTGTCGAAAAAGGAGTATATCTCTTAATTGAGTTTTCGAATTTTATTTTTTTATATCTTCAATTTTTTTGATAACCATGATGATATAATAACAATATATATATATATATATCATATTATTATTTGTTATTAGTTTAATGGAATAACCCTTATTCACTTCAATGTTTATCAAATGCGAAATGAAAGCATCATATTTGCATGGGTGCGGACTACAACCACATGAATTGTTGCATTTCATTTATCAAAAACGCCATTCAGTGATGTTTATTATGATCAATATATTTTTTTATATATGTTATTTATTAAATATTTATGATTGTGAAAATATAATTTATCATTTACATTCGTATGCTTCCAATAGTAAAAAATTGTAATGTTTCATGTTCATATGATTTAACCACCACATCCATAAATCGATGTTATTAATTTATAATTTATTCCATTAAATAATGATTATATAAATGATTATATAGAATAAATATTATATTTAATTCATCAGTATTTTTTTAATATGGTTTATTATTGAAAAATATGTGAGGAATAATAATACTATACTTAAACAGAAATGAAAAATAACACAATTAACTGTATGAAATGATGAGTTTCCAAAGGAATTATTAAAAATACATGTTAATAGATTTCAAGTGAATATTTATGATACAATAAGTAGGTATATGGTTTTTTTTATATATTTATAATAAAATTAAATTTACTACAACAGATATTGAATGCACTTACGAAGAATGTTGGACCTCAGATAAGAGTTTCTTTCACAATATAATCCATATTCTTGAATGTTTTAATTTATGTTTCTGTCAAATGAATTATAATATATTTATATTTTAAACAACATAAATTTTCTTTTAGCCACGTTTCTGGGTATATTATATTTTTTTGTTTAATTTTTCTCTCTATAAGTACTCAAAACTCAAGAATAATTGCTTTACAGAAAACAGACATTGTTTTCCCATTCGGTTAGGAATATTTTTCTTCCATGACCATAATTAATTAAATTGTTTTAAAGAATGGTTTTAAAATTAAATAATAATTTATGATAACTTATTTACCCCTGAATTACATAGTATAATAATTTTTAAAATGAATGTACTCGTCCTTTTTCAAATAAGGATCTTTATATCGATTATGTGAGTGGAATCTTTATTTTATCATACATAATATCAATTTTTTTACTATAATCATGAATACTATTTTCTTTTAAGATTATGTTAATTTTTTCTAGGGTAATATGCATTTAAAATATTTATCCTGATGTTTTCAAAAAAATTGATTTTAAGTATGTTATTTCCAAATGAAAAACATTTTCCCTCAAAAAATGGTCAAATACAATTTTGAAAGTATTTTCATCAATTTCTATGTCATTTAACTAATTTTATACTTTATAAAGGATATAATGTAATGATACCATTACATTAAATTCCATAGATGGTTTAAGATCATTTTTTTGTGGGAAGTTATTAACATTCTCTATTTTAGTTCTTATTTTATGAATATTTATTGATTATGAATGCATGTCGATTCAGTTTTATTGTTTATTCATGTTATGAATTCATTTGTCATTTAATGTGATGGGTGAGATGTGAATTACATATCTCCTATATAAAACCATATATCATATTATATATAACATTTTTAGAATTTTTCATATTCCTTACCCCATTAATGAATGATGTATTTGTACGGGGCCTCATGGTATGTTTAAGATAGTCCACATTATACATTTTGTATTTATGAAATAAATTATTGATGTCAATGTGATTATTCAAATAGGTGTGTTATCCATGGAAAATATTCAATCCCACAGGAATATTTATATAAAATTATTTGATCATTATATATTCCTTCCATATTATTCATTCCTTATTTATTCCATAATATATTACATTGTATTAGTTCCCTTGTTGTGCTTCTAAGATAACTCTTTTGTCTAATTTCCTTTCCCCAAGATTCCTATAAGTGTAATATGTTTGATATGAAATGATATTATAGAGCTAATAATAAATTTATTTATGAAAATAATATGTTCTTTTTTTTCTAATACTATGTGACGTTAAATCATGCATCTAGTTTTCCAAGAATTCTAAACTATTAAATCACTTAAGTTGTGATCGCTTTTATCTAGTATATATGTACAGAATTAGAATTCAGATCATGGATTCAAGAGTTTTACTTTTTACATATGAAATAGAGTAAAAAAATATAATCCCAAAACATAATTATAGTATTATAATATATATGGTTTTAAGGGATTATGATCATATAATTATTCCAAATTAAATAATAACATAAACATTCCGAAATAAAATGATATTTTAAAATAATTCCCTTCAATTAGGTCTCTATTAAGTCATATAAAATGACCCAAACATCCTAAACAAATATATTACATCTTAACAGAATAATATTCTTAAATATCATAATGATACCTGATATAACCATTTAGGTTTTGTATCTTTGGAAGCAAGGAATCCTAAAAAAAATGGTTCATAAGTGAACGACATATTTTAAAATTAAGTTCATAATTTGTAGAACTCTTTTTATAAATATCATACATTAAACCTTTTTTCATAACCAAGGGAAGAAAAAAATACTAATGGGTGAGTGCATATTCTTATTAACTATAAAGACATGATTTTTCATTGATCACATAAGAATAACATGAAAATTATGGTATGAGAACAAAATCATAACCTTTGAAAATGATATCCATTATATCATAGATAGAAAATGACTAATAGAATAAATCATAGCACATTATAAGATATGGATCACAAAGGGATCAAGGTACATAAGAAATGATAGTATTATATTAAAATATGACATATATTTTTGGAATACAACTATGTATATAAAATCCTATAACAAATTTGTCAACCAATACACTCATAAAATGTTTGGATTGGGACAAACACAGATGTTCCTTTTTTGGGATTGTGATAACCTCTCCATACCCTCAATCAAGTGTGGGATAACCACCCATGTAACCTATTTTGGGTTGTTGGGAACCTCTAGTATACCCACTTTTGGGATTGGTAAAACCACTCATGTACCCATTGAGATCATATAATAGTTATCCATACCCGATAAATATTAAGATAATATTGGTCCCATCCACCACACAATATATATTTTTTATTCCAGATACTAAAACATTCATCATATCATTACTCATGAAAATAAATAGGTTTCATAAAAAGTTTTTCAATTCATCATAGGATAACTTATGAAAAAGGAAATGGTTTGATAAGAATATTTATATCATAAACATAAACCATATATAGAAAGAATAAATATGATATAATAGTATCATATCCCTAATAAATTTTATTTATATCTAACTATCTCATCTAAGTTTGAAAATGATTTTCACACATCCCATGGAAGGTTTAATGAGGAAAATAAAACATTCTCATTGAAAAAAAACATTTTATAATTAATTTTGATAATAAAATCATGATTATAAATTATTTTCAAAATAAACTTTTAATATTATGATGTAATCAAGAAATCCCTAGGTTTCAAGATAGTGTGAATTTCCATTCATTCCAAACAAGTTAAAATAAAGATTAATTTCACATTTCTAGTAAAATTGAAATAGTCATTATTTGGAAAATATAAAGTTTATTACTTTTAAAAAAATAATAATAAAATATATAAAACTGTAAAAATTACTTTAAAAAATAAATTTGGAACACTAAAACATTATTTAAATCATTTTTTTGAAAATATTGATATGGAAAAAAAGTGTTTTTGACATAATATTGAAATAAAAAAGTTTTTTCTTGAAATATTATTTTGTTTTATTCAATACATTAATAGTTTAAAAATAAAACAATTGTTTTTATAAATATCCAATGGTTGATAAATTTCATGAGATTATTTATCTATAGATTATATGATATCATCATTTGAATCATATCGTAAACCATCTTGATAAAAATGAGATAAACCATTACCACTTTCGTATCATTCCAACTGTAACCCGTATAAAATAATTAAATTAAATGAAACATTAAATATCATGAAAATAAAATATCATATGATATAAAATTAAAAAAAGTGCATCTTATATACCTGAAAATAATAATATTGGTGCATAACAAAACATATGGCCCAAAGAAGACAAATTAAGAAAACAATCATTTACCTTAAGTCTCAAATTTCTTATTACATGTACAAAAATACAATATAATAAATATAAGTTTATAAAAAAGCATATAAATAATCATAAAAATATATATTATACCATATTTTATTTTCATATGACCTTTTCTTATGTATTTGTAAATAATTTATTGTTAAAATCATGTTTCGGGTAATAAATTCTTTGATTTTTATGTATCTTTTAATTCTATATTTTTGTCCTCTTACATTTATGATCAAAATATAATATCTAAAATTTTATATATAATATAAATTTAATATACATTAACTATATATTTATTTATATTAATACATTAAATGAAAATCTTACAAATGAATTACATCATCCTTTGATATGGTAGATCGTACATATGGAGGAACTTTATCCATTTTCCTGACCGATGGAACAACAGAATGGTAAATAATATATAAAATATAAAGATAAATTAAGATTTTATATATATCAAATATATTAATTAAATTTACCCTAATTACCTTCCATTTAATGTGATAAATAATATTGAATCAGAACAATTTAGGAGGTTGTAGTTCTTCGTACACATGAGTGATGTTATCGTATCACCCATGGAATGGAATGTAAGAAGGTATGTGATATATATTAATTATATAGGAATAATATGTTTAATGTATAATATATATTTATTCAATATATTATTATTTTCATCTATATAAAATGAAAATTGGAAATAACATGTCACATCCGTTCACGAGGTCGTAGTACGTCATACACACGAGAGTCCTAATTATTTTTGAGTGGTTTGAAATGTGAGAATTTATGTGTGATATAATAATTAAATAAGTATAAAATTATCATAAATATCTTATATAGACATTAAATTTTATATTATATCCATTTATTATAGGTTTTGATGGAAAACAAATAAAATAGGACCATGAGTAGGTATTCTATTGTACACATAATCGACAGTTTTGTTTTGAATTATATAGAAGAGGAGTTGGATATAAGTAATGAAATAAAAATAAAAATATATTACTATATGGGATATAGTATTGTTATTATATCACCATATTTTAAAATTATCTGAAGTATGTGGAAGAAGAGATTAATGAAAAACACATGTTAAAGAATTTTACCTATTATTCGGAGAGCTGCATTAAGTTTTTACAAAATAAATTAATAATTTATATTAATAATCAATATAATCCCTATATTATTTGGGTATTTATGTAGATAACATATTTTGGAAGTTTAGTTTTTTGATTCATTTTTTGGAAGTGTGAATAGTAGTGGATAGTGGGTCATCTTTTTTAAAAGGGGAGAGGGTAGACTTTGATGTTTTGAAAACAATTATGTATTCCTAGTTTTTTCACATAAAAGTCCCAAAAATATGTAATTATATAAAACATATATGTTATAATTAATAAATATAACCATTAAATATAAAGATTCTTGTTTTTTTCCATTTTAACCATTATCTTTTTTACTTTAAACCCCTATTAAACCAATGTTTATCTTATCCAGGATAATTAATTTCTAATTTTGTAATACTCATTATGGTCAAAAAATAATTTAAATTTTTTATATAGTTTTTGTTATTAATATTAAAAAAACCAAATCTATTTGTATAAATTATATTCATATAATTGTAAAATATTAATTTAAAATTAAACCTGTAACTCTAAGGAAAAATCTGTTTTCCAAAAAGGCAATTTTCATATGTATGGAATGACTTAATATCATTTTTCAATATGAAAACTATTAAAATGTCATAAATTAGGTTAATAAATATATATTTGACGTAAAATAAATTTTTTATCCATTTAAAAGAAATATCTTCTAAATTCATTAAATGAAAGTTCATTTTCAAATAGAAATAATATTTTTTTTGTCATTCATTGGAAAATTAATCCTTGTAAAAATTTATCAAAAACATGATCATAGATAATTTTGGTATTTTGAAATTAAAAACTATTTTTATTTTGGTAAATATATTATCTAAAATTATAAAAAATAAATATTCATTATAAGATAAGTGTGGAAACAATGATGAATAATGGCTGTGAAAAAATATTTTTTTTTCAAAGAAAAGATGATTTCATATTAACTATTTGAAATGTACAGATAATTATAATAATTTCAATTAATATATATATATATATATTTAATTTATACATTCCTTTAAAATAATTCCACATTTCTGTGTTATTTTAATTTGTCTATATTTAAAAACAAATATGCATTTAAAAACATTTTTTTGAAAAAATTATGTTTATTTGTATAAATAATATATTTATACAAAAATACTTAAAATTAATGATTTTAAATTTTAATAAAAATATATCTTATATTTCTATTTACTAAAATATATGCAAAAAATATGACTTTAAATTACATGATTTAATTAAATGATAGTATTTATATAAAATAATATTCTCCCTATGAACCTAATCCTTTTAGAAAATTCAGAACATTCGACCGTAAGTTAATTTATTATATAATTTGTTAAAATTATATTATTCTTTTAAATAAATTTACTAATTTTTTTATAACCTTATTATATCATCCATTAAAAAAATAAATAAAAACATGTGGTAAAGAAATCATTTTTGAATTACAAATTATCTCTTTATAAAAATGTTCTCTTATGTAAAAGGAATTAATAAATAAATTTTTATTAATTTGGAATCATTAATATATTTAATAATTTGGTTCATTAAAAAATAATTTTATATTAATTGTAATATATCAAAGAAATAATTTTTTTGGATAAGTATTTCATAAAATATCAGGGAGTCACCTCATATGTGTTTGACAATCCAGTATAGTATTTTAAAATGTATTAAATAAATTTTAAATAAACATTTTCCTCTATATTCCATTTTTATGTTACTTTTATGACTGTTTTAAATCAATTTATTGAATATTTTTTCTTATGTCAACCATTTAAGAATGTTCTGTTAATTTCTCTAAAAATACATTTTAATATTATCAGTGGTTATTAGAGTTAAGAAATTGTTCGATAATATAAAAAAATTTAATAATTTCATGAGTATATATTTTTAAACATTTTATAAAATTTTACAATATTTTATACATGATTGTAATATAAAAATTAATCATGTCTCTTCGAGTAGTGGGATGTTTACACGTATGCACGTGCAATGTTATCATTTTACTATAGATGGAAGGGTGAGAAGATAAATTATGTTATACATTTATTGAATCATAATTAGGTTATATGTATCATATATATTTTCTAATTAAATAGTTTTAATGTATTAATTAATCTGTTCATTACAAATTAATTACTCTCGTACTTGGAGACGGTAGTTAATATATATGCACAAGCAATGTTTTCGTTTACCATAGGATATAAAGGTGGAGGAAAATGGTCTTCCCATAATAATAATAACATCTCAGAATATTGTATACACTAATGTAACAATTTTGGGATGTATATAACTTATTTAGATTAATTATTATAAGAAATAAACATTAGATCATTCTGTTTAGATGATTACATCTTTATTGAGTTACCTCCTTTGGCTTCCACCATAAGAAATAATAGGATGGTTTTAGGGTAAGATAATGATATAAATAACTAGTAGATGGTATATGAGAAGATTAATATGTAGTTATTATCCAAGGCAAAAGGATCAATCATTTTGAAAAAAGTATTAAGAGATGTTCCCTTTTTTAAGTGAGGGGAGAGACATATAAGTCATTACTTAAAATATTTAAATAACATATGTCAAAATATTTTTCCAGTGGCTCCAAATATTTAAAGCACAATATATAATAAAGTAATATTATAAATTTCACCAAATAATGAGTTTTAGGGTCTTTTTTATATTGAATCCTTAAGCCTATATTTGTACCCCTTTAAATATAGTTTACCCATAACTGAGGTGATTTAGATATTCCATGGTTACTATTTATTATGAAGAAAAATTGAGTGGACATTATTAACTATATTAATTATGATTATTAAATATATGTAAACTATATTACCTAATTTAACTCTTATAATTTTCATAAATATATTTTAATAAATGATTGAAAAAATTCAATGGAGAAATTTTTTAGAAGAATAATTGTTTTAAGCCCAAATATGATTTTACACACAATAAAGATTAATGTCAATTTTAATGGAATTATTATTTTTAATTTAAATCATAGGATAATTATATTAGTTCAAACAGAACCATTCCGAAAAATCCTTGTATATACCTGATTAATAGAAAAGGAAAAAATAGTGTTTTTTGAAACAAAACATTACTTAGATTTCTGAAATTTCCGAAATAAATTTCACAAGTCTACAATGTTTTTTATACATATTATATATCATCTAAAATAATAGTATTTTTCTACGAAAAAGGATTCATAATAATTCAAATTTTCCATATATCATAATAGCATCATAAATGTGAGCATTTTGTCAGTCGATGTCTTTCTATATTCACCCAAAAATCAATTCATTCGGAAATATATTAAAAATTCACCATAAGATAACTATGATAATTAGAATAAAAAAGTGAAATTAATTTCCAAATATTCTATTTATAAATTTTTTTAATTTAAGTTTTAATCACATACATGAATAAATCTATGGAAATTATGCTATTGTTTCTTTATAAAGAAAAGATTACATCATATAATTAAACATCATGTGTTGTAGTTAAGAAGAAAAAGTGAGACAGGTCTATGATCCAAACTCTATAAGTGATGTTTATGAATATTAGATTAAGAACATGGAAATCAGTCTACTACACAAGAAGATAGAAGTAAAATACCTAGTCATTCTTTCATATAAGAACACAAGAAGAACCAGAGGGTGGAAATAAATATTTATTTTCCATATACTGAAGAATATTATTTTCTCAGGATTTTGAAAACATTTAAGATCAATAAGAAGGAAAATTTTGGTAGGAGGAATTTTATTTTCATGACATATATCTTAAATAAATTCATATATGGCCATGTACTTTAAGTGATTGTCTACCAAGATTATTGTGAGTTTTCTTTTACATGTACACGTTTTATTTATTAATAGAATAATATTTAATTGAGGAGGCTAACCATAAATTCAATGATTAGTCTCCAACATTATGTACAAATATTTTAAATACTCATTTGATTTTATATTCTTTAAAATAATTTCTTATGGGAAAAGTTTTTATAGGAAGAACAGTTTGGATTAAGATCATTACCATTCATAGAGGATCATCAATAAGGAATAATTCATAAAAATAAGGGATATTAGATTCCTATACCATGTACCAATGATCTCATGATACATAGTAACTTCAATTTGTATCCAATATAATTTATATATCCTTTTAAATGTACAATGTTTAATTGAATGGAGGATGTAAAGCCTTATTCCAATCTGTAGTATAGTATTTTCTATATAAAAATATGTGAATTAATAAAAATGAAAGAATATGATGAATATATATATTCTATCCCTTGGTATCAATGTTTAATATGTAACCAATATAAGAACTATACTAAGGGGTGGAGATGATCGAAGTAAATTCTTGGAAATTGGAAACATATATATTTGTGGAAAAATATTGATATTCGACCCTTATTTTAATTTCCAACAGTGTCTATAAAAAGGGGATGAGAATCAAATGTAATAATGTATTCTGGGATAAAATTTATACTTTAATTTACTATAAATAGATAATTAATAATTAATTCTACATATTTTTATAAGAAACATAAAATATGTGAGGATTAATGATGAAAAATCATTGATGGTTACTTTACTAGATTAAGTGATATTTTCTGCTTCTAAATTTATTATTAAGAGTCCATTGTTAATTCCAATATTTTCATGAAATTAATATTAAATTTCCCAAATAGTTTTGATACCAATATTTCAATACTATAAGTAAATTATAATTATCACTAGAAAAATTGTGAATTTTTTTTATTTCGTGTGAGATAAAAAATTGTGGTATTCAAAAATATGATCAAATGGAAACTGGTAATGAATGGACTCATACTAAAATAAAATAAATGTGAACCAAATTTAAATTTTTATATGGTTGATAAATGAAAACAAGGGCATTAGAAAGTCATTTACTTTATCTATATGAGCATTAAGAGCGGATTATGAAAATAAATTGGTATCCTTCCTAAAAAATATGTTATTATGGTTGTATTGGTAATGTATAAATATGCATAAAAAATAAGTAAAATATTAAATATTATGCATATGATGTGTTTGAGGAATTATCTAAAATAAGAAGAAAGAAAAAAGAAAAATGTATACTATGGAAAGAAGAATATTTCCCAAATAAACTATATATGAATTATAATGAGAGGATAATATGATAATGACTCGTCATCATGGATTGATTATCCATATTGAGGTACTTCTAAAGTTTATAAAACCATAATTTCTCAAATTATAAAGTATAGTGAAACATTAAGTTGTAATGTGGATGAGGATAAAAGGCTATGTCGAGTATATGTTTAGATATTAATTATAATGATGTCATTAGTAAAATACCAAGAATAATAAAAGAAACAAGACGATTGATAAATAATGAATAATATTAAATAAGAAGAAAAATTCCCAAATTTAAGTGTTTATGAATCTCATGGTATTGATTACAGAAACAAAAACAAATACAACTTTTATGAAATAAAGTTTTACATAGTGGATGTTGTATTGGGTTAGTCAAAAAACAATTGTATTAATGTAAAAAACACATAGAAGATGATGAGAAAATATTATAACAATGTTTTGGTTATTCAAGATATTTAATAAAAATCTATTTAATGATCATCCATATTGAAATGGAATAAATTGTTTCTATTTTTCAAACTAGTTTTATTGTAACAGCCATGGTTTTACATAGGTTACCCTTGTTTATGTATTTTTTTAAATTAAATTTGTTGAAAAATTTTAGGGAGTGTTTGGATGGTTTTGGGAATATTTTGGGGGCCTTTCAAAGGGCTCGTGGTTTGAGAACAGTTACTGAAAATCAGTTAGAGTCTTAAAGAAACCATGTAAGTTATGTTAGAAGGGATATAAGTTGGTCCATAGTTAAAGATAATAGTTTCCCAACATTTACTCTACCAAGGTTAATCATGCATCATGATACAGTGGGCTTTCACGAGATTGAAATGCAGTTTCTCTAACTCTGTGGGTCAACCATGTGATGTCTCCCATGAGGTAGTTGTAGGTACATGGTTTTCTACATGTCTTGTCTAATCATGCAGCTAATCCATGCACATCATAAATGTTGGGTTTTTAAAAATTATATTTTGTGTATTTCCACTAGACACATAGTTCTTGATACAATGTGGCCGCAACATAGGATTAATCTATTCTCTATGGATAGAAAAACAATCCATCTAATTTTGGAAGAGTTTAGAAGGGGGTTAATTATGCTTGGAAGGTTAATTTCGTTAGTTATTTCTCCTTTCAGAGTAGTTTATTTCTTTTTCTTAGATCAACATTTCCCTCTCACCCAGTTTCATATATGTAGTTCCATTTTGGATATATCTAGGAGTTTTCTACAATAATTTTTTAAATTTGACATTAATTACATTAAGATAAGGGAGCTAAGGCAGTTCTGTGTGGTTTTCACATGGATTTGTTAACTGTTTATGCCATTGGTAATTTTTTACAGAACCATAAATTTATGTGGTTTCACTCTCAACACCTATTGCTATAACTATAAGGATTTATTTCAAATTAATGGTTTTTATTGAAATGGAATGTGAAGTTGTTGTATGCTGCTTCGATAAAATCCATTTATTGATGGTTTGTGGATTCTAAGGGAATTTTGATATTGTTTTTCAATATGTTTCATTGATGGATTTTAAAAATATATTTCAAAATATATTTATTCCCTAAGCTACTGAGAATGGTTTGTGTAAATATTTTAGAATGAAAAAATGTGTTTTATTGAAATTTATTTTGACATGGATGTGGTTTATTGTTGTTTTCAATAAATGATTGATTTTATTTAAATGGTTTTGGAACATTTCTTGAAATTGTGGCTTGTATTAAATGGTTGAATTGGTCTAGAAAATATTCTTTGATTGGTTTTGGTACATGTTTATTTATGGATGTTTCTTGAAGTTGTTAGGCATGAGTTGGATGATATTTATAATGGGTTTAAATAACCACCATAAAAAACATTTGAATGTGGTGTGAGGTACCATAATAATAAAAGGACGGGGTGAGATGTGATGTTACCAAATCAAGGGTAACATCCTGTTCATGTAATTTAATTTAGTGTGTGGATGAGATGAACATGTGGTCACGTGAGATGAAATGGTTTATGACAACATAAATTGTATAATGTAAAATGACTTAATCGGTTTCTTTCCTTGAAAATGTGTCTTCTTGGGTGAACTATGTTAGTAGTGACATTTTTTGGTTGTTGGAAATGGATGAACTTTTTAATGATTTTATATAAATTTTGTTGCATAAATGTGCTAACTTGTTCAATTATAGTGGAATTAGTAGGGAAGTCATTTAGTGATATCCAACATGTCATTATTACTCATCCCCTTACATTGGAACTTGGGTGGTTTTGATAATGTTTTACTACGAGACCTGGGTAAAGGTACATAATCTCATTCTCTTAGTGGTTAATCATGATACATCAGAGATCTTGTGGAATTTGAGCTTTGATATTGATGTGGATCTATGTTACTTTTTTTAGAGTCTTTGAGTTTGGTCATTTTAGTCATCCTCTTTTTACTCTAATTTTGGAATTAGTGTTGTTTGGTATTATTGTCCCTTGGAATCATTTGGAGTTTTAGTACATTATATACTTGGATCATGTAGTGGAACTTTTGTAATGTTATGTTTGGTTGTTTTCTATTTCAAATGGGAAATCCCCACAATCATTCTTCAAGCCCTTCACATTTACTTCTATCTATTGGTACCCTGGGGATGTCTCTTTTCACCATGTAGCACTTCTGTCTTAACTAAACAAAATTACGGGGTGGGATGATAGAAGTCGTATCATCTTTTTCATTCCTTTACTTACAAGTGAAATCACACTTGTTCAGTCCATTAGAAGTCATTTTCAAACTTTGAGTAGGCACCCATTCTGGGTTTATTCCTTGATTTTTGATGGTAGCAAGGAGTTTTATTTTAGGAACATGAAATTTTTAGGACAAAAAGTTGTATCTATCCTTTTCATTCTGACCTACAAGTCACTAGGGAGTTAAGTACATAGGTGTTTTGAATACACTTATATAAATTAAAATATCATTTACTTGGGTTCAGCCAATGAGAAGACTGGGACATGAATTAGAGGAATTACTTCCCTACTCATGCCACTAGAATTGTACTAGTTATCACATTTATGTAAAGCAATTTATTTAAAACAATTAAAACATCTCAACTATTTCCATTCACCTAAACACAGACCTACCAAAATAGTTCACCTATGAAAACATGTTCTCATGGGAAGAAACCAAACATGTCGTTACCCATTTTTTCATTTCGTTTTTGCATAACCCATTCCATCTCACACGGATACATGTGCATCTGAACCACACATAGAATTATACCACAAGAATTCGGTGTTACCCTTTATGGTTTAACTTCATATCTAACCTCGTCCCTTTTTTCTTGTGGTACTTCACTGCCCATTCCTATTTTTTAGGGTGTTACTTCACACCCATTATCTATCATATACAACTCAATATATACAATTTAATACTACAACCATAAATCAACATGTATAACAAGACATCATCTTATATTTTCAAAATGAAATCAACCCTTCAATCAAAGAAAAATTTCCATCAAATGTGATGAAACCATTTCGATAAAATCAACAGTTTATTAAAAACACAAATAAAACAAATCCATTTCAAACGAAATTTAAATAAAATAAAGAATTTACTAAAAACCATTTTCATAAACCCATTAAATAAATCAACCATGAAACTAATTTTGGAACCATCATTTTAAAATCCAACAAATAAACATATTGGAAAATAATTTCACACATCCCCCAAAATCCAAAAAACATCACAAAATGGATTTCAACTAGGCTTCACACAATAATTAAGTATTCCATTTCATTAAAAAATTATTTTCGAATACAAATTTCTAGTTCTAGTAAGAGGAGTCAAGAGTGAAGACACCTACCTTTATAATTTTGGTGTAAATTAAAAATATTACAAGTTCTCACCAAATTAGGGTGAAAACCCCACAAACCTACCATAAAACACTTTCCCTAATGTCGAAAAAAGTCAAATCTAACTATTATAGGAAAACCCTAGATATATCCACAATAGAACTATATATAAGAAACCATTAGAGAGGGGAGAGTGTATCTAAGAAAAACCAAGAAACTACCATGAATTGAGACTTACAGTTTATATTTTTCTTCTAATAATAATGAAAACCCTTCGATATTATTTAGAAATGAGTGGGATAGGTTCCCTAACATTGGAGGAGGAAATATATATTTAGGAAATCATGGGAGAAATGATGAGTTGTTTAGGGAAAATATACACCAACTGCATTTTTTTAAAACCCATATTTTTAATCCGACCTAGTTTTAGCTACATTGTAAGACAAAATTTACACTAACCATGCGTTAACCGAGCACCTACTACTGGCTCAAGGGACACCTCCCATGATTTGAAAAAATATTTTCCTACCATGAGAAATCCAAATATCTCAAGTTTCATGATTTACTTAGTTTGAAACACAGTTTGGAAAACATAGTCTAACCCATATCCCCCTTGATCATATGTGGTTTCTAGAAAATTTTTTAGAGCTTTCAATAACGAGTCTCAAAACTAGGTCCCTTAGAAAATAACCAAAAACTTTCCAAAAACCAACCAAACTCTCCTAAAAATTACCCAAACACTATATAAACATTAAAATTCATAATAAAGGGTTATATAAATCAAATCTGTGTTATTAATTATCCCCACCATGGTCCATTCCATATTTAAAATGTACAAAACTAACACTTTACCGAAAGAGCTCAGGCCATTGCTCGACCATTTAAAGCTCTTGTTCCCAATACTTCTTCTGAATCTTACCATGGTCCCTAAAAATCCTCACTAGACATATGATTTTTACCACTCATGAATAAGTCTTTCCTATCAGATATCTACATTGGCACGTGCACCAATGAGTCATCTGGCTCTATCTCAACATGATCCCATCAAATCACATAGTCAATATCAAGATGATACTTATTCACTAATGAAACATGAAACATTATTTGGACTTCACTAAATTGTGGTGTAAAATAAAACCAATATTCCAAAACTTCAACCCACTCAAGTATCTCAAAATTCCTAATATATTTAAGATAACATTACCTACTTCCAATAATGATGATGCCCCATCCTTGAAGAAAGTATCAAGAAAACAAGGTTTCCTACCTCAAAGGAAAACGTTTGTAAAAATGGTTCATGTAAAGTGTCTAACAACTATAGTCAATCAATATTAACCTCTTTATTAATAGAATAATCTCCATAGTCTCTTGGAAAAAGCATAGTCCTGCTATCGATGTATCACATTTTTTTAGCGAACAAAGTCCATAACATCATAGATGCCCATAAAATGATTCAAATACAGCCATACGTATCAAGTGTTGATAAATATTAATATATTAAAACTAAACCAATGAAAATTTATATTATCATGATCCATCATAATCTATCACACAATTCCACAATATATCTTCCAAAATATATATCATCTTTTCAGATTGAATATCCTTATGAGGTTGATATGTCATACTCATTATCAACTGAGTCCAAAGAGAGTGCAATAAGGATTTACTGAAATGAGATTTGAACTTCAGATCTCTATCTATATGATCAAAATTTGTACACCAAGCCTCTTTACCACCTTACTAATATAGAATTTGGATAGGTCATACACTGTATAATATTCAAAAATTGGGATGAAGCGGTCTAACATTGTCAGATGATCCAGAATCTCCCATAATGAATTATGTTTTCTAATTGTTCTTTGGATAATTATTAAAAAGTACTTATCTATCTGCTCTAATTTCCACACAAGGATCAGTCAAGAATTAAACATACATGTAGGTAACTGATTCTCTTCATAGAAATGTAGACAAGTCACACATCTCTATAAAAACATGTCCACTTTTCTTTTCATACCCACCTACAAAAAATCCACATTCACCCTATACACATTTTACAAATTCTTTGGTGGAAATCCCTCTATAAAGATGATAAGTAGTAATAATTTATTCAAAAAAATCCACCAGGACGACTATCTTATTTTGAAAGCCATGACCATATATAGCCTTCTTGTTTCTAGCTATCACTGTTCTCTACACCCTTGAGTTTCTACCTCATAGAAACACATTCTGAATCAAATGTGTGCACCTCTTTAACCAATCCATAGAAATCAAGGACTAATGAAACTATAAATAAAACATCTATATCATCTCGATCATCAGATTTAAGCTCATGAAAAAACATCTAGAATCACTCCATCCATCTCCTATATCTCATGTTCAAATATCATTGTGTGAAAATACGCATGAAACTCTTTTGATTGGTAAAAACCATGAATTTATCTCTAAATAGATAGTGACCACACATATTTAATGAACACACCATTACCTCTAACTCCAACTCATGAATTGGGTTGTTTTTCTCATGAAACCTCAATTTCTATGAGCCATTAGAAGACGTGTGATATTCCTACATGAGAAAAAACCGCAACCCTGATCTTGATGCGCCACAATACACATCTTACCCTTTCCCTAGATATGGAAGAGCCATTATTTCTGCTGATTTAAGGCAGTTTTGTGAGGTTTTCACCTGAATTTGGCGAGTCTTTGTGTCTATGGACATCTTATACAATAACCTAAAGGTATTTGGATTCACACTTGGCTCCTCTTTCTAATCTTTAATTATAGATATCAAATTAATTGTTTTTCATGAAATGGAATTTGAATTGTTTGTGTGATGCATGGTTAAAATCCATTTTATGATGATTTGTGGATTTTATGAGAAGTGTGATATTGTTTTGTAATATGTTTCACTATTGGATTTTAAAATTTTGCTTTAAAAATTAATTTTTTGGTTTATTTTTTAAAATGGTTTGTGTTATAATAAAGATGTTGTTTTATGTTAATGTCGCTTGGCTTGTATGTGGTTTATTAGGGTTTCAAATAAATGATTGATTTTATTGAAATTATTATGGAACATTTCATGGAAATTTAGACTGTCTAAAAGGGATGATTTGTTTTGGAAAATATTGGTTGATGTGTTTTGGTACATGTTGATTTTTGGTTGTTGGCTTAAGTGGTTAAGATATAGTTGGATGCGATGGATAATGGTAATGATGTAACACCATAAAAATTGGAATGTGGGGTGAAATAAAAGAATAAAAAGAGGGTGGGGTAGGATGTGAGGTTCCACCATAATGGGTTACATCAATCTCATTGTGTATTTGGTTGAGATGTGTGTGTGTTCACATGAGATTTAATGGGTTATTCCAACATGAGATAGGAAAATTGGTAATGACTTGACTTGTTTATTTCTTTGAAAATGTGCATTCATCAGTGAACTATTTTGGTAGTGATGTGTTTGGATTGTTGGAAATGGTGGAATTGATTAAATGTGTTTATATAATTTAGATTACATAAATGTAATAAAATATTTTATTCTAGCGGCGTGAGTAGGGAATTAATTTTGGGAATGCCTAATAAGTATTATTTCTCAACCCTTTCTTTATAACATGTGTGCTTTTATAGATATTCTAATCTGAGACATATGTAGAGGTAAATCATCTCATTTTCTTAGTTGTTCACTATGGTTTAGGGAGATCTTAGGTGGTTGGAGATTTGAGTTTTGTGTGGAGTAATGGAACTTTATTTTCAAACTATTATGTTTCAAGATTTGATTCTTTTGCTTTGTACTCTGATTTTGGCGTTGGTAGGGTTTGGTATTCTGGTCCCTTGGTATCTATTTGAGTTGTAGTATATTTTTTACATGCATCATGTTGTTGTTGGGTGGTAATATAACCTCAAGTAGGTTTTTTTTATTTGGAAGGGAAAATTTTCCCCCAATCATTCATGAAAACCGCGAATATTATTTCCATCCATTAGCACATTAGAGATGTCACTTATGGAAAAGTAGCACATTCAAATCCACTCATGCCAACGAAGAGGGGTGGGATTCTACACTGGGAATTTTTTTAATTTAGTAAAAAAAATATTGAAACTCAAAATTTAGATGCATGTTCTTATGAATGGAATAATGTTTTAACTATTAAATTTATAAGAGGTAGAGATGCAATGTGATTATAAAATATTACATCATACAATTCATATGTTTATTAGTGGACAAGGGTTTACAATTGAAATAGCAGGATAATTTTGACTCAATGATGATGATAAGGGATGGATAGATGTCCTTCACATCGAAGTATAGGATGTGGATTAAAGGTAGATGAGTTTATTATAACACCATGTTAGAGTCCTTAAACTCAAGTTTTACAGATCTTGAAGTATAATACTTATGCATGGGTGATGATGTTTTTTAATACGAGGGATCATTTATAGATTCCATCAACATCTTCTATGATCGAGGTGATTCACTCCAAGTATAGTCCAATGACATTCTCAATGGTCCTTATTTTTTCTTTCCATATAGTATCATGTAGGATAGACATGAATCAATTTATTTCATTATCTGAAATACAAATAAATATAATAAAACCATCGCTTTTTTAGTCACATTCAAAATACATTATTGCATGAGCGTCATAATAAACATGGTAAACATTTTCCAGACATTGCGTGACAGGAACAAATATAAATACTTTATAAATTCAAGGGTGTCCAAAGATAATACTTAAATAATATCTTCCTAAATGGGACCCCCTAGTGTACCTATCATGTTCAAGTTGATTCAGTCTGATTACATTAAATTACACATCGTGGGACTTCTAAATCCCTTTGTTTCATTAATAAATATTTATTATCTTTAGATTTATGGATATCTAGATTAAATCTAGATAGATTCTATATTTTAACCAATATAAACAATAATTTAATATAATTTCAATCATAAAGGGTTATTATAATTTTTGTGTGATGTTTTATAATAACCCTTATAGAGGTTATGGTGATATCTCCCTCCTAAGGTATATACATGAATCCTATAATGCAATCAAGAGAATAAAAGAATTAATTAATTTATAAGTAGAATCAATGTCATAATACATTAATATTAATCAAAAAATTGTCATAAACATAACCTCTACATATTATTAATTTTATGAATGAAAAAATAATGATAATTTATATTCAATTTTCCAAAACAAATATAGTAGGAACAAAGAATTTAGAAATGTGAATGAAAATTAAAACACTAAATAATGATATGAACCTATATAAAAACACTAAATCCATTGATTTCTTACATAATCTAAATTTTAAAATAATATTTTTATTTTATGTATAAAATATTTCCATTATTAGAAGGATTGTATGGTTAACTGATAAATATAAGAAGAAACATCAAAGAAAAATATTAAAGAATAAGAAATTTTATATCCCTTTCTAGTCCACATAAATAAAGATTTCACATACAAGGTAGTGGTTGAAAATAAGGTAAATTTCATGAATCTTGTCATAAAATATTATAAAAAATTTTAAAAATAGGGTAGGAATAGTTCTCTCAATAGATAATCATGATAGATCAGAGGTTCATGGTTGAGAAGAAATTATTAACCATTTTAATTTCAGTGAAATATTAGAAACTCTCTCCTTATTACATTATCCTTTTTTATACTCACACATAATGAATTGAAGGAGTTTAATTAAAGGGAAGTTGAATGAGTGTTCGAATCATTGAAATCACAATGTTGGTGTAATCCATGATTGACTGCTTTTTGAATCAATAAGTAATCTTTATTCTTCATAATTATTTATGTTTCTTTCTTTGGATAAATATTTTACATATAATTTCTTCAAATTAGTTGTGTTTTGTTTTATAAAATATTTTTTTATTTAATAGTTTATAGATGATGATAATTTTATTTTATATTAAAAATTATATTTATTCCTAATTCAAGAGAGTTATATTATGTTTATATTATTATATTTTTCTAATTTTATGTTTTTTATTTAATTATACTTATTTTATAAATAATATTTTTCTTTAGAGACTTTGTCTATTTTATGTTCTATGAATTCAAATCCATTTAACAATTTATTTCAGTAATATTACATTAATTTTATAATTGTTTTTTAGTTTTAAAATTATTTTTATGTTATTTTAATAATTAGTATCATTAAATTATAATTTCTTTTTATATTTTTATCACTCCATAATTTTGTTGATTAATTATTCTTTTAATTATTTATCATGCTGATGTTAATATTTATTCATTTATTCTTTTATAAAATTACTTTTTATGAATTTATTATATTTAATTTTTTAGTTAGGTTCTTAATTATATAACAAATGAATCATGATCTTTTGTGGTTATTTGTAGATTATTTATTAAATTATTTTATTATATATTTTAGTTAAATAATTTTTTCAACAAATTATAGATTTCATAAATATGAAATTGGCCTGAATAACCATGAATCCATTATAACCATCACCAACACAACCAAATCCAAATAGTTTAGTAGGTAGAAAAATGTGGAATGACACATCATATCCAAATTCTTATGCCTATCTACATAGATGAAATCTTTTTTGATTGAATATATATAATTTTTACTTTGTTATGGACATAGTAGATTACCTTTCTATAACCATGTACCTGATTCTATGAAACTTATTTGTTAAATCATTGATTCCCATAGAAGTTTCGACTAGTCTCACTTGATGGATTTTGAAGCCTTCTTATTTTTAATCTGTTTTGATCTGAACTGGAATAGCAATTTTAAGATCCACATATACTCTCCTATATACTGAATAACATGGTGAGATTTAGGATATCCCATTATTTGATAAATTTATGTTCATTTTCAGGTTTGAGAAAGAACTACTGAGTATGTGGAGAAGATAACAATTGATGGTTGAAGCTGAACTTCAATTAATTTAAGAGGGGAAGAACTCACAATCAAAGGAATATGGTTTTCTTCATCCAATTGGATGAAACATTATCAATGAGGAATTATTAAATTTTATATGATATTAGATTATAACAGAACCCTCCATTTTTTAAGATCTATGTAGTTGAGTGAACATAATTGTTGGAGATGACTAAATCCATCAGTCCTGATGAAACATTTTTCAAATCCACCAATGATGGATGATGACCAAGACATAAAATATTTTTAATGTATTTATAGATATTTTTGGATGATGACATATTATTCTTGATTTATTCTTACTTAGGAAAGTTGGGTAGGACTTCTAGTTCTTGTGAGGATGAGATTTGTTCTCGCAGGAGCTAATTTTTTATTACAGGTTTGTTGATTTCGGCAATGAAAATAGGGTATCAACATTCCCAAATGCTCTGCTTGAGAGCCTATGGATTGATTCACACCAGGTGCCTGTTGAAAAATTTTCAAATATCAAAAAATTTAGTAGATTGTATACAAAGGAGTTCATAAATTTTTTCAGTACTATGATGTAGAATCATTGAATGTCTCTATTGAAAATAGATGCATATCTTATCATCAATGTAAATGTGGTTCAAAAATTGAAATTGAATATGTGGAATGTACATAATCTATTGAAACATAATTTTCATAACTAATTACTTAGAGATGGTTCCATGCAGAGATTTAAAATATATATATTGGTTGTACTAAATTAAATAAATATTTCTTCATTTATAAGATCATGCCTTGTATAATTAAATTAAATTGTTAAATAATTAAATCATTGTGGGCTGGTGAAATCATGTGAACATTTAGGTGATATAGTTGGTGAAAATAATTTTCTAATGGGACAATATAGTGATAGAAATTTATTTAATATAAACACTCATTTGGTTCTACTGGATTAAAATCAGTGATTTTTTTAAATGGTATGTAATAAATAAGGGAAGACAATAAAGGTAAGAAAAGAGAGATGGTACAACATTTATTTACCTTAATTAATGTATTCCTTAACAATTATTTTTATCACATTAATGTTGGTCACTTATTGTAAGTCCCTCCAAAGTAATTTTGGTAATTAGGAAAGCCCAATGTGATTTGAGGGGATGGAACTAGGTTAGGTAAAATCATTTGGTTTGTCTGAGAAAAATATGCACCTTAATTTGAGACACTAGAAGGGGGGAAGATTTTTTCCAACCATATTATATTCCCCTCTAAACCATGATACCAATATAAGTTATTGTTTTCTTGGTTGAGGCATACTTTGATAAAAATTATTCCCTCCTATGATAATTCTTGCATCGAACCCATAAGGTCGCACGGTTAGAGAAAAATGTGTGTCTAACTGTGTTTCCCTACAATGTAAATCTTGTGTGTGGATTCTGATTCCAATAAAAAAATTATTAAAATACTTAATTGATCTATTTTAACCCCAAATCACTCTATTAATACCCTGACTCAAATCACAAGTCTTTGAAGGTGCGAAATAGTAAATTTTGACTTCAATAAACCCTTTTCTTTGTGAATTGAAGCATCATTGATCTTGTTTGATCTCCTATAGGTATGTTGATATCCTATTAAGTGGTTTATTAAAATATATATTTCTATCCTATAAAGATAGTGATGGATCATAATTTTCTTGATTGATTTAAACTCAATTTTAATTCTTCTTGAATTTATATTATGTTTCTTGATAATTTTTATCTTGTTTTTCGGTGTAAATCTCATTGGGGTTATTTTATTTGATAGTGTGACAATATGGTAGGTAGTTCCATGATGAATTTCCCAATGATAAAATCATTAAATTGATTTAATTAATTTAAATTCGTTTTTTATTTAAAATCCATGATTTGAAAGGATTTTATGTGCGATTTGATGTTTTAGGGAAACTGTGGAACTAAAACACCAATTGTGATTTAATTTTAAGGTGTTAAATATTTCGGAAGAATGAAATATTGATTTTGAAATTTATTTTATAAATTTATTTGTTGAGGAATTTTTAGAAAAAATGATTAAATTCAAAGATTATTTTAAATGATGTGGATTAAGGAAACCCATCATTTTGGTTCTGAAATTAGAAAAGAATATTGAAAACTAAAAATTGTGCAATTATAAATTGAAATGATTTTAAATTTTTTATTTCCCAAAGTTTTTTTCTTGATCTTTTGATGAATATGTTATCATGAGTAGTTATTTGTAATGGAAAAATATTCATTAACCTTGACTCCAAAGGAATGGATTGATGATGAAAACTATTGTTAGACAATGATGTCATGAACGCCTGATAGGGTTAACCTTTTGGATGTAGGTGGGCCATGAGTGTCCATAAATCATGGTGCAGATTTTTTTAGGGTGTACAACAATCTTGAGATGAGATTATTATGTGATTTGTAAGGACCCTATTACCAGAGTTAAAATAAATTTGAGATTTTATACGTGGGTGTATGAATTTTTGAAATTATTATACTTGCCAATGATTGTTGAACTGTTTATTTCATGTTAATGACATTATATAAGTCCTTTTTATAAAATGTTATTTTCTGCTAGTTTGATATATATCTACCATCTCATTGAATGTGAAGCCATGATTTGTATAAAATATGTTAATGTAATATTATTTCATTTTTTGTTAATTTTTAAAGTAATGTATAAATGGTTTAATTATTGTGGAATTGATTATAGAACAAATAGTTAGACCATACTATGATTTATATCTCACATGATACCTTTTCCTTTGGGTGCTTATGGATTTAATTCTCCATGGTATGATAAATGTGAGAGATCCACTTAGCCGTGGTGGATATTCTTGATCCTTGGGACTGTAGAGTGATTATGGTGATTTTTGGATCTATTTACCATTTGTTACATGTATTTTTCTATGACTTTTGTTTGGTTTACATTTTTGTTTACATTAAGAAGTTTATCTTTCTATTTTGGTACATTTTTAGTTTCTTGTACTTTATCGCTTTTCAGTGTTGGTAATGTTGACCTATATCTTTAATCAGAAGTTTCTTTGTGGATATTTTGTTCCCTATTGTCTCTTGTATGATTTTAGGTTCTAGTTGGGAGCCCATGAGGATCAGGAACTCAATTCTGGCCATGGCATATCTGTCTTGGTTGTCATGTTACCAAGGTATCCTGTATGGTTCATGACTAAGGGATTATTTTGGAGATAGATAGGGAACGAGAGCATAAAGTGATTTTTCGGATGTAAAGTGATGGGAGAGGAAAGAGAAATATATTCTACAAATATTCCATGACTAATGATGAGGATGAATAACATAGGATTTATGCACTCTATGGTCTTGTATAATTTAGTATTTTAGTTGATGAAGCTAGTGAATTATCATGGTTATGAATTTCTGAGTTTTCATCACTATTATTTAATAATATTAATTCTCTACAAAATCATTAACATTTAAAATGTGAATTACAATTGTATTTTAATTCTTCATTTAGATATTTAATTATTTCTATTATAATTAGGGAACGTCAATTTGTTATTGGACTGTAATGATCTTTGATATCATCTTATTATTTTGATCCTAGTTGTTGTTTGATGTCTATCATCATCATTTAATTTCATCAATTATTAATTTTGATTAAATGTATGGAGGGAGTTAAATTTAGCATTGTACATTTAATTTTTTGATAACATTGGTCATCTCTAACAAAAAGGATATCTTCTATTGAGGTCATGGATATAGACTCAAATAAAGACACTAAATAAATTTCATGTTTTAATATTTCAATATATTCATCTAAAGAGTTATATTTTTGGATACTTTCTAAAATGATGAAGAATAACTAGTCCATAAGAAAATATATCTAAGTTACTATAATTTATTTCTATTCAATTAACTTATTTTTATTTCCTTATTCTTCTTTTTGGAAACTTTTTTTGTTATACAGTTTTATTTTCTATCTAATTGTATCGATGAATTTACATTTTATAGCATTACTTATTCCATTAAAAATTATTGAAAAATATATAAAAAGAGGATAATAATATAAGTGACAAATAAACTACAAAAATTAAGTCTCATTCGTAGAAAACCACAACTTCTTCTTTATCATGGTTTTTTGGTTTTAACTTTGATGGAGGTTTGAAATGAAATTAAAATCCACATTTTCAATTGACATTTTCATCAGGGATAAAACCAAGGGTTTTTTTAAAAACATAAATAGTAAACCTCAATATTATAATACAAAAAAATCAAACCATATAAATTTAAAATACTGTAAAAATTATATTTTATGTCAAAATGAAGATTTTGAAAATTATTACAATATTAAAAATAAAACTATTAAAATATAATTAAAAATAGTTAAAAGCCTACAAATAATCTAAATAGTAAAAAAGAAACATCAAAATATTTTTTTTAGAAATATAAATCTATGGAAACATTTCAAAACCCATGGATGACCTAAGATATTTTAAGGAGCACTTTGCTACTAATAATGAAAATAAAAAAACATGTGTTGTATAGAGATATCTATTATTATTCTACTCATATCCTTATAGATTCATCATTTATATAGTCATCACAGTATGATGGGCGGGGAACCTCATAAGAACGTAAAATAATCCTACATAGTGAGTAGCATCATGAAACCCCAATGAGTAAGTGTGTAAAAAATTCCAATATGATCATTCCCTTTTTCCATGTATTGATTGGACAAGGAATGTTTCTTCTTACATAAATCCACTACTGTTGGGTGATATCATCATCTAAATAGCATTATTATAAATATCATTTCCAAAAAATCATATGTATCCTCTCTTTATACTGATATTTTTCAAATTAGGTAGCTCCAAAAGGCGACATTACATGAAAATTGGGATTTTTTTTGAAAAAATTGCTATTTTTTCCCCAATAACTATATTTTTTATCGAATCCCATGCCAATATTTTTATGAGGTCCTAGTAATGATAGATATGATCATGATTGATGTTGCTACTGGGGGAGTGCTAGTAGATAATACTTATATTGATGCTAGTACAATTATTTCTAATTCATCATAGAATTCACAATAGTTTACTAATAGAGGATTAATCCATGCCAAACCACCTATATTATTTTATATTTTCACGTTATATAATGTCTGAGTAGATAACCATATTAGTGAACATGAATGGAAGAAGAAGAAAATGTTGACTAACTATTCCATTTCAAAATACCAAGCAGAAGCTGCCAATTCCATTCAAATGCATTGTGGCATTTGTTCAATTACTGATTGTTATATTAATAAAAGTTTACAACATCATGTTGTACATGAAGTTTTTAATCGGTTATTTCATTAAAAATATTCATATAATAACTTGAAAACCTAATTTTTAAACCAAAAAATAATTTTTTTTCATTTTCAGTATAATTTAAATTTTATAAATGACTCAAATTAAAATATAAAAATATGTTTTGGGATAATGAAAAATTAAATATCAATTATCAACCACCAAATTTTGTTTATAAACCTAGGTATAATGAAAATTATTATAGAAACCATGCGATTGAGATTTTATTTAATCATTCATAATCATGAAAACTTGAAACAACAAGTAAACCCTAAGAACAAGTCACATCTTGAAAAAACTGATAAAAAGAAAAAAGATATTTCATAATAATAACAAATATGTATACAAAGTTATTTCCTCAAATGGAAAAAATTGAAATAGAGATTAGTGGTTTGGAAAATAAAATGACTTCACCTTTTCTATCAAAAGATGAAGTTGTCCTAAGAGGAGTAAATAAAACTAGTGTAATAATTTTGTCAATTGGAATTGAAATTAAAAACCACCAATATGATAGTAATAAAAAACACCAAAAAATAATGTTTTAATTATAAAACTAATGATAAATCGCATAAATAAGTGATTAAACAACCTAATGATCTTGATTGACTACCTACTAGAGAACCTCTTATAGAATATACTAAAGCAGCTACTGAAACAACACAATATCCTATTATCCGATAACACGTTGAGTGGAGGAATACAATAAAAAAATAATTAATTCCATATTAAATGAATCTATATGAATTTAACAAATCTTATGTGATTTCAAAAACTAAAATATATTATTGGTAAATATTTGAAAATGTTTATGGTGCTGATGTAATATCTTTTTTGTAACCCTCTCGGAAGGAAAATTTTAAAATTGAAAAGGAAAAGCACATTATTAAAACATTTATGAAATTGTAGGTTAGTGTCCCATTGTATAATATGTAAATAGATCTATCCATATGATAAATTTATTGAAGTGGGTGCATAATCACAAAAGGCAGATCATTGGAGGTGATAAAGTTAACAAGGGGAGGAATATTTCTTCTATGATCTAACATTCCCTCCTTAGGAAATGAAAATATCCATGTATGTTTTTTCCTTGTGTAATGGATAATATTCTTTTTTAATATGATTTTTCAAAAATTGGATCCTCTCAAAATGTTATACATTATTTATACTTTTCATCTATGAAGGTTGGTGATATTATAAATTCTTTTATTTTAATAATTTTAGCTAATAAGATTCTTTTATAAGCTAACTTGTGTCATTTAGGATGTTTTGGTAATGGCTAAAAATATTTTTTACCCCAAAGATTTCTATGTTTTATACATGGAAAATAATTTATTTAGTTGATATGAACCAATTATTTCTGTAATACAATTCATAAAAACTATTTAGAAAATAATAGTTGTTCATCAAGGATATTTTTATTTATGGGTTGGAAGAAATATGGTAAATATTCATATCATTGATTCAATAGAACTCCATGTTCGAGAATATAATACATACCATGTTGACATGATTATCTTGATTTATAAATAATTGTTTTCTTGTTTTATATAGGCTAAACAACCTCATGTGTTTTTATAAAATGTCATTTCAGTTGAAAATGAATCTGCTAAAACTACAAATTAAGAAATATTATTAATTCTTAAAACTAAAACTGAATACTTTTTTGAAATAATTTCAAACAATTTTTCAATTTTTTCCATGAAAAAGAATAATCCTTTCTTCCAAATTAATGTGTAATGAATGAGGATTTTCCTGAGAGTCTTGGAACAAGTATTTCTGGATTAAAATATTAACATTATATTGAATTTGATAGTGAATCCAGTATTTTTCACACAAATTATTCTCCAAATGTAATTTTACATTAACCTCGTATTTTTGAAACTTAATATGCAATTTCTTTAGGAAGAATGATCTTTTATTCATCAAAAGTATTATATAACTAGTCTTGGTTTTTGTAATTAAACAATTATTTTAGATGATTCACCATATAAAATGATGTTAAATAATACAATGAACCATCATTTTCCAATGTGGATAGGCTACCCACACATTAACATTAGCATTTTCTTAAAAATTCAATATTTTCCTATATAGGAATTTAAAAAATTGACCATTTTAATATAAATTTGGTTGTCCAATGAGAAAAAATAACATTTTTAGGTAAAAAAAGTGAATAGAAAATCGATTGGTTGGCCTTTAGATTTTTTTTGAGAAATTAGTTCTTATGTGTTTATACATGGAATTATTTTAGAGGAAAATTACAATCATGTCCAAAAACATTAGTAGAGATTGAATCATACACTTCTAGGAGGGGTTAATATAGAGGTCACTACCTTATTGGTTTTGGGTATAATTTTCCCTATTATGAAACTGAATTTTTATGAATATTTCAAATTATACAAGAAATGGAGGATTCATAGGTAGTTAAAATGGAATTCAGAGAGTTAGTACCTTCTTGGATTCCCAAAAACTGGAGGATATAGGTTAATTATTGGATGATATACTTAGTGTCTATGAAAGACCACATCCCCATGCCTTTTCTTGATCAAATCATTAGCAGGTTAGCTAATAAATTCTATTATTGTATACTAGATATTTTTTCTAGATACTTTCAGATTGACATAGCTACAGATAACTAGGATAATACAGCTATCATATTCCCCTTCAATTCCTTTTTTTTAGTAAATGCCATTTTGGCGATGTTATTATCATTCTACATTCTATAGGTTCATTATTATAATTTTATGAATTTATTAAGGACATAAAAGAGGTATTTTTTGGATTCTTTATTAGTTTATGATCCATATTTTTTGAGATGTATGATATGTTTATGTGTTTTGATTATAATGTGTATTATGTGGATCTTTATTATGAACATTGAGTGATTATTTTTGTTTGAGTGATTAACAGTTCTACCTCATGATCTATATAAGAATTGGGTTCTAGTTTACTAGTACAAAGGTTACATTTTCTTTTTTACTTCATTTTCCTAGGACTATGAGCGATATTGTATCTTTTATTTTCCATTCTAGGTTTTATGTGAGGTATAAAAATGGATTTAACTGAACTACTTATCTTTTGAAAAGAATTATTCATAGAGAAATTCATTTTTTCATTAATAGTAAGTTTAAGGAATCCTTTAATGAATTAAAATGTATACATTTATCACTAATAATAGTTTAACCAAATAATTTGGACTTTCCTTTTTTAGATGATGAATGATTATTCAGAATTACCTTTAGGAACTGTTCTTCAGAAATAATTTGTGAAGAAATCACATGTCATCTCCTATGATTCTAGAAGTATAGTTTCTAACCAATACAATTACTCAACAATAAAAAATTATTTATTAACCATTATTTTAACCCCTAATAAGTTAAAGATGTAATTTTTTTGATATAATGTAGTGGTTTTAAAATACCATTATGGTAGTAGATATATCATGAATAATCAAGAATAAAACATAGGATGCTTATATGCATTTTCGATCTCAATGAATTTGATAGGGATATAGACGATAGTAATAGAATTAAAAACATTCCACTAGATGAAATTATTAAGATAGCTATTTAATTTTCTTACAAAAAAGTTTTTTTGAAACCATTAGAGAGTTTTCCACTATTGAGATGTTTTTTTCTAAAACTATTGACGAGATTACCTGATTTATGAACATTTTAATTACATAAGTTGTTTAATTATTCCTCACAATTTTTAATGTAACTAGATGCTAAATTGATTTTATAGTCAAGAAAGTATATTTAAGATGAACCTCACTTATGGAACATGTAATTTGGTGAAAATATTAGAAGATGTATCCAGAATTCATAAAACCTATTCCATGATAACAGTTGACCACATCCTTTGATATACCGGTAACAATCTACCACAAAAACTACACTCAAATTTCTAGATTCATGTCTATATTGGCCCAAATTTTTTAATTTTTATCATTCATTTTGTAAGAAATATAAATAATAATAATTCTAGGGAAATGTTTCTCATATACATGGGTTGACACTACAAATTTTGTTGTTTTGTGATGTAATTGATGTTTGGGGAATGGTTTTTATTATCCCATATCCAAATTAATTAGAATATTTTTATATCCTAAATATGATAGAATATGTTTCAATGTTTATTGATGTTTTACCCAATAAGAATAATAAACCTAGTGGGATGACACAAAATTTCACGAGTAATCTTTTTGATTAATTTTGGATGCTATTATTTATTCTCATATATAAATTTATTCATTTATAAAATAGAAATATATAAGATTTATTGAAAATATCTGGGGTTAGACATAATTTTTCAGCACCCTGTCATCCTCAAACAAATGGAATGTATGTAGTTTAATATAGAGAGTTTCATTGTATTCTTGAGATAACTGCTAATCTAGATACATGAGAATGGATCTTAAGGATTGGGGATACTCATTGGGCATATATGACAACCTATAAGGGTACTATATGAATTTCAACTTTTATGTAAACTTTTTAATGATATTTAAATATTCCTATAGAAGTAGATTAAAAAAATAGGGTATTCAAATATTTTGATTCAAATCATTTTATTGCTACAAAAATGATGATGATTTTTTATAGGTGTTATAAGAAATATGGATGAATTATTACAAAAATAAAATAATATTTAAATAGATAAAAAATATTTTTCATGAAATGATTATCTTGAGTAATGATTTCAATATTGGTTATAATATGTTGTAAAACAATAGGATAAACATTTTCCCATGAAAAGTTCATTCCAAATTGGATGAACCAATTATTGTAACTCATTTTTTTCCTCATAGTTTGGTATATATTTGAGGAATTGGGATGGTCGTTCCATTCACTATTAATGGAAATTAGTTTAAATTATTTTGTGACGGTATTAAGGAACCTCAATGTAAATATTTTATTTTTCCATTGGTTAAATGACAATGAATAATCTAGGTTGTCTCGTCGCTTGTTTTTTTTTGAAAAATGTGTGGGTGAAGGTATTAGCCTTTTCTAATGATATTATTTTTATTTTTTATTCATAAACTGTATTTGTAGTTGAAAAAATAAGCATTCTAGAAACATTATTTTCCTATTTTCACCATAGTTAATCAACATAGTTCTTATCTCCACTTTGTTTGAAGATTTATTGAAATATACATTTATAAAGACAGGATAAAAGATAAATAATTATGAAACAAAAAACTGACATTCTATAAATTATTTATACTTTACTTGTTTTGATAATCCCTGAATTCATTGTTAATATATTTATATTTTTAGTAATATTAAATTTAACTAGAGGGAATTCTTCAGAGTTATTTAGAGTGAATTTCAACGGATTTAAAGAAGAATATAGCTTCCATTTCAGGTGTGTTTTTCATAAAATATATGTTCCTTTTCTATTATTTTATATGATATGATTTATGAAATGACTTTTTTTATAATTGGTTAAATGAAAAATTGAAATTTAAGAGTTTTGTTTAGGGGAAATATGTGATGAAACATATTGGATAATACCATTATATTTTTTAGTTTTGGATAATTTATTAGTGGTAAATACTCCTAGCATTTCTGGAAATATTTTTGAATACTTATTTGACAATGAATTAGTTTACATACTTTCTCTTTGATATAAATTATTTAATTTCATGATGTTATAAAAAAAATTCATGATATAATTTGTTATTTACTTGTGGTCTGTGGAATACTCATTAATATTTTTTATTACCCTCCACACATGTTAATTGTATATTGAATTTTTATTTGTTTTTTGAAATTTTAATTTAATAAACATGTTACTCTAACTTGGATTCCACATTGAGTAAATTTTTGAGTTTTATTGTCAGGAAAGGGTTTTTCAATGTGGTAAACCATAAAATATTGTAACCTCATCAAATAAAAATTAAAAATATTATTTATTTTTTGTATTTCAATGAATCATTTTAAGTGGTTACCATATTTCATTAATATAGAATATTTTTTAAACACAATATGGAGCTTAGTTCTCTAGTACCTCTTGTATTTAGTTATGTAAAACATTATTCATTACCCTCATGAAAAGAAATTTACTTTTGTAAAAACAATTGGGTGATATCTTTATAATGATTATTACCCATTAATTTTAGAATTTGTATTTAAAATCAAAATGTATGTATTAAAATGAATTATATAATTAGAATCCCAATACAGGTTTACCTCCTTATTTTATGATTTAAGATGATGGATGAGTTAGTTATACTATTTTTTATATTATTTAGTGTTCTTATACAAAAATAGTCTTTAAAAGTTTTTATTTCCAATTAAATGACATTGATTCCGTATAAGAAAAAATAATTCTAGACATTCAGTTTAATTGGTTTGAAAATTGGTTTACTCTAATATTTAATTTTTAAATTTCAATCATCTTGGAAAAACTAGAATCAGTTTTTGACTAAAAATATTAAATATAATGGGGGTAAAATCCTTTAACACTTGATGAAATTCGAGGATGAAAATCATTTATGAAACTAATTTTTTGTGGCACTAATGTATTTAAAGTTTAAGAATAATTTCATTCATCTTAATTTGGGATCAGAGTATTCTTGTGAAAATGAAAACTCTTAGTGTGGGGGAATTTGATGTAGATTTATTTGGATACAAGTTTTCAACCAAATATATATAATTAAATTATGTTTTTATTGGAAAATTTTTGTTTTTATTTAATATTTTATAGTTGATTCTAAATTTGTGTTAAATTAATAAATCATTTATTTTAAAATTTAAATAAGTATTATTATATTAAAATCATAATGGGTTTCTAGTTATGAGTTCATTTTTTTTATTTCTGACATTTATTAAAAGACTATTTTTATTTAGTGTCATTGATTATTTAGAGTTGAGTATGTTAAAATTATTATTTTTTATTATCTTAATTTATTATTTTTTGTTTAATTTTTAATATTATCCCTTTAAATAAATAAATTGATTTTAACATTATATTATAAATCATTTTATTATTTGTTTAACTCCACTATTTTATTTGGTAATTAATCTATTCATTAATTTATATGTTTATTTAAATATTTATACTTTTATACTACAAAAAATTTAATTATTCCAAATTTTTTATATTTAAATGTTTAGGTATGGTCTTAACTATTAAAAAATGTGTTTTTATGTTACGTTAATTTTTATGGTTCATTTTAGTATTTATTTTATAATTTAATTGGTTGCATTAATGTTTTTTTGGAAATTTTATATTTTCTATGTATCTAATTAGCTTAAATTACCATAAAGCGATTTTCAAGCAACACCTACGTAGAAAAATTCAAATTTCTTTTAACATAGACATACAAGGATGGCCATTACATATCAAAATTTAACTAACGTAAAAAATAGTATAATTATATAGTTTTGGGATATAAATGATTTATTTCTAGGTAAATGATGAAGTTTATTTTTTTCCAAACAGATGTATTTTATTTACCATCATATAATATGGAAAACTACAAGTTTTCAGAAGAATCATCAACTGATCCAGCTTGATGGAAGTTAATTCCTGATTATTCTTAATCCCTTAATGAACTGAATGTGACCTAAAATACAAAGATTTATTTAAACTCACAACAAAAATGAAGAACCTGGGGAGATATGACCTAGATCTCCATCTGAAGAATTTTTATTTGATTATGGATTTCCGAAATAACACTCGAGATTGTGAATAATATGAACAATGAGGGTTAGAGATGATCCACCCTCAATTTCGATGAACAAAAAGACATTTTATAAGTTTTATGATAAATACCGAATCCAATTTGACATCATGATTACCGACGAATAAATATGAAATCATATTTGAGAATATAATATGTCAGAATCCTCAATTGTTCGGGATTAATGAAGACAAGTCAACATTGGTATTTAAGATGACCTAATTTATCAGTGTTGATGATACTTATTCCAAATTCATTATCAAAGGAGTATGACCACAAATTAGTCAATATTCTGTGGAAGAACTAAGATGAGATTGGAAGATGAAAACTCATGATTGTGCATGTTGATATTTGGATTGTTGTGGCTATAATGTAGTTCATATTGGTACTTAGTTTGTTTTCAATGGTTTTGATATTTTTTGTCCTATTTTTTACTGGTGGGGATAATGGGGGATCTACATTACTAAATGATCTTGATGAGAATATGATGATCAATAGACACCCGGTGTAAAATAAAATTCATTCTAGTTACTACAGACACCACTACAAGGAATATTTCAGATTTTAGGAATTGTTTCACTACTGTGATATGGTTTCATATCATGTAACTATAAAAAAACATTTCATACCAGATTCCCAATGTAAATATAGATACACAATAAATATTGGAGATGTGTTCTGTAGAAAATAAATTAACACATAATGTTATAAAATAAAACAATAGAATTGGTTCCATGTAATGAATCCAAGGATATAGATTTTTTGACATTGATTAAATCAATGAATTATGATCTAGAAAATATGACACTATAAAACTAAAAATAAATTTTTTAGTAAATAAATTATTGTGAGATGGTATAATGAAGTTCTTGTGTATGTGATAGATATGGTTGAAGATGTTTTCTAAAGGTACAATATAGTGAAAGAATGTTATTGAATCTGCACATTTAGTTGGTGGTCACTAGTTTATTTCTATGAATTTGGTAGAACATTTTGGGAGAGATAATTTTATAAACGTTTATGTAATTAATGAGATAAGGGTATTTATAGAGATAGAGAGTGAATGGGAACTTTCATAATTTTTTTTAAATTGGATTAATATAAATGGAAAGTAGAAGATCTTCTATAGAGATGCTACAATTTCAATATGAATGAATATCAAAGGTTTTTTATGCTTCGTGATTATATAAATATGATTATTTTACTCGAATATGTAGTGAATTCTAATGGTTAAATATTTTTGAGTTTTCAACTCATTTATTTATTTATTTTAATTCTCTCAATAATCATGATATTTGAGAATAAGAATTGTAATCAAAGTTTAACACTTTTTTCAATTAGTTAATTATTTAAATTCTAATAAGAGAACATCACATTTAATATTATAGTGTGATAACCTCTAATTGTGAATTTTTAGTTTGATTTGAGTAAGGGTTTGAAGTTGATTCTCTTTATTTAAATTTCTAAATCATTGATTAAGGATTAATAGTACATAGGAAGTTGAATATGTCATTGCACAAGGTGATTGTTGATATAATTTTTACACACTAGTGGGAAGGATATATTCTATTAAGATCTTATTTATATATTCAAATAAATAAAATAAATTAAAAACATGTTTTTATATTTCAATTCATTCATCAATATGGTTATAATTTAATTTATTTTTAAAATTATAAAGAAATATTGGTTCATAAGAAAATATATATTGGTCACTACCACTTATTTTTATCTAGTTCACCATTTCTTGTTTCTTTATACATATATATAGCCACTATTGTCTTATTTTACTATTTTAATTCCTTTATGTTTTAAAAATGAAATTTTTTCTATTATATAATTATTTCTCCCTTAAGAAATACATAAAAAAATTAAAAATATAAAATATAAAAGACATGAAAATGAAACTTCTAAAGGAAAGTCCCATTTTGAGATAATTTTTGATGTTACTATATTGTATTTATTTGGTATTAATTTGGAAGGAGGTTTAACATTGAAAAAAATTATCATTTTCAATAAATATTAGAGAAAAATTGATCATTATTAACAATATTATAGTGTATCTATTCAGGATGATAAATACTAATAATAAAGATTCTAAAAATACCTTATTTTATATAAATCATGAATCTGGATAGTTTCTAATAAAAATAATTATGTGTAAAATAATTTATCTCCAATGAGTATTATGAATTATGTCAAATATGTAATCATGGGGTGGATATTGAGCTAAAAGTGGGAGATAAGTATCACGATATTTAATATTTTGAGGTGTTTATTGAATTTGATTGTTGGTTATTAATTTATTGATGAATATTTGTGTAAAAAACATGAAATTTTAATCGTAATGTGGTGTAACATATTGAAATGATTAATGTACAACATTTATGTATATGTTTTTTTCAGCTTTATTTTTACAATAGTTTATCCCAAGTAGACATATATTTTAAAGGATGATTAATAAATTTTAATACATGTGTAATGATAAAATTTTCTCAAAAATTGAATTAGGATTCGTGTAACAACAATAAAAACTACAAAATATTCCATTTTATATCATATTTTATGTGGAATGTCGAGCATAAAAATATCATGAAATATATTATTTATTAAATTTAATCTCTTTGATAGATTGTGGAATAAGAAATACCAAATCTAAATGAACTATAATACAGTATACCGTTATAACCTAGTAATTATTGTGGCAGGTGTTAATCCGAGATAAAAAATTACTAAAAGTGTAATTATGTATTATTATAAATAAATAAAGATTCATTTAAAACAGAAGAAATGTTTTCTGAAAAAAAAGAATTTTTTCTAATAGATGATTTGGTCACTCTTTTGGGTACCTAATTTATAAATAATTTTTATCAAATTTAAAAAATTTATTTCATAAAATAAATTTTATTTTGGAAATAATCATATTATTATTTTTTATGGTGAATTTTGTGTATTTTTCTGAAATGTTTCATTTTTCAATTACTAGTGAAAAATCGTAATTTGTATTTTGCAAAATGCCAGTTTGTTTAAATAATTCACATGGTAAAATTATATTTGATATTAATTTTAATGAAAAAAATTTATAATTAATTTTTATATAATAATTTTATTTCATTGGAATCAATTTCATATTTAATTTTTATACTAAAATCATTTATACTTATGAAATATGTCTCTATGAAAACCGACTTTTCATCACATCAACAGATACACTATTAAAATGGATTCTGCCACTTATTTGAATAGGGTTTTTAAAAATGGATTCATTATTTTAAATTAGAATTATTTATATTATACAATGAGGTAAAATTATTTTTTTACTATCATTAATTGTAAAATCTGTAAAAATTAATTTTTATGGTTTAGGTAAAAACAGATTTACATGGGGTTAATCTAAGATGTTAAGTGTCTAAAATAAAAATCCAACATATGCAACACCTAATTTATCAAAATATTGGGATATTATCAACTATAATTATTTATAATGAGCCATTATATTTTCTCTTTTACATAATAAATACGGGGGTGTAATTGATTATTTTTTACACTTCTGTGTGTGTCCTCCATCTCACTTATAAAAGGACACCCCCTCTCCTCCCCAATTCACCCTTCCAAATACATTTGGATCTTACAATACCTACCCAAATAATTTCCTTAATCCACTACATTTATTATAGATTCCATGTTATCTTTCTAAATCCATCCTAAGAATGATTTTGTGGTAATCCAAAAGAGGTCAATCGAATAAGTGGCAACGTTATTAAACGCGCTTTTTTAATTTTTTCCTCTTCCACAACATTACAATATATTTGAACTATTATTATAAGATTAAAATAATTATATTAAATATATTGAGAATTTTTTATATCTAGGTAATTACTTATATACATCTATACTTCCATAAATGGGAAACGAAACCACAGATCATATGTACAGTGGATTTTCACCTCACAAATGAATATAAATCGTTTTTCATCACCCTATATCAATGCAGGCTATAATGTTGGATTTAAAACATTAATAAGATATTAATTATATTATTATAAATATTTAATTATAATATCACATAGACCTTCTTACTTTCATTCTGTTTAAAATGTGATATTATCACTCATGTGTACGACAGACTATAACCACACATAGCGATGTGATCTGTTGTTTACTAACACATTACAGGTAATGTAATTAGGAAATATAAAATGAATATATGTGAGATACATACATATATATATATAAATATATATAATAATATTTATTTTTTAGGATTATTAAATCAACCACATTTTTCCCTTTCACTCATGAAGTGAATGATATAGTTGCTTGTTTGTATGTACTGCTTAGTATATCCACAAAAAGATGTGATTCAGTTTCCACACACAGCCTAAAATAATGATTCTAAAAATGTTTATAATCAGTTTAAATATCCCTATTTCATCCCCATGCCTTACATTGTTAAAATAAATTATTGAGGTGTTTTGGGAGATGGTGGTTTCTCTCTTCGAGAGTTTGCAAAAAATTTATAGTTTTTCCATCTGTATGTCAGTGTGTCGGCTTGCCATTGTGTCGACATGTCATTGCGTTGGCATATCAGTGTGTCGGCATGTCAGTGTGTTGTCATGTTAGTGTGCCAACATGTCAGTGCCTCAGTATTTCAGTACATCGGCATGATAGTGCATCAGTGAGTCAATGGGTGTGGTCGTTAGTGAGTCAAGGGGTGCCAACATTAGTGAGTTAAGATTCATCAGAATCGGTGAGTCAAGGGGTGTCGACATTAGTGAGTTAAGGGGCATCAGAATTGATAGGTTAGATAATTACTATGAAATTTGCTCGATAGGATAGGGCATTAGTATGTTAGGGAATAATTAGGTCATTGTGGCGGTAGGTTGTGTTGTCGGTAGCTCAATGGTGGTAGCTCAGTGTCTGTAGCTCACCCATAGGTGACTCATTTCCAGTTTTCTGAGTTTTCCTACTATCACCCATGTTACGTGTTTTTCTCCATTTAATGTTAATCTATCAACTCACAGTGGTCTGTTGGCCTCTCTCTACCATTTCCAATAATAATTATTAATTCTCAATAAATTTCATTGTTTGAAACCTCCACGTGACATAATCAAACTACGATACAAATTTTATGTAATTCGTCATGGTCTCCCCAATTTTAGGATCTCCCCTCTTCGTAAGATGAAATCTTATCTTCGTTCATCCTTTATGTTTCTCTTGGTGAGCCTAAATACTTGCTCCCTAGATGAGTAGTGTGCCAGTTTAGATCCCTTCTCGCCTAACCATTTAGTTTTTTCTATAGGTCGCGTTATCCCTTATTATTGGTGCAAGAAAAAACTTTGATCATTAAACTTACTTGTATGTATTTTCTTTTGATTTCTTTAAATTTTTATCATGTGGGGTGGGTATGATAATGGTTACTTATAAAGAATGCTTGGACACACTTCTTTAAAAGATAATTAAACACCAATTTAATATGATAAAATGAAAATTCGTTTAAATATAATAATGTGAAGGGTGTGGTTTGATATTGGCTATCTATTTTATTTTGTTATCTTTTATTATTCTATGGTTTTTGTGGCTATTTTCCTTCTGAAAATCTAGGTCGTTGGTGGAATTTTCTTGTGCACTGTTCTCTTTCTATTTCATTGTGATGTTTTGATGTACATTTGTAACATGAAATCTGATTAATCAAATACACTTGGATAAATAAGGAGAGTCCCCATAATCAAACTTGTTCTATTATCACCCTAGTTTTATTAAATTTGATTTTGAAGAACCAATATCATTTAAATTTGAATATGCTTCGTATGATGATTGTGGTTATTTGTTGTGTGTCACGGTCATAGTTCTATGGACTTGGTATGAGGGGTGGTAAATGGAGATGTGATGGTTCCTCTGTCTGAGAGATTTATTTACAGTGGAATGGATGAACATATAGAATTCTAAACTGTCATTTTTTTTGTCGCGATGAAACATCGATCAGTGGGACTGCTGAGTGGTTATAGACTCATTATGCAGTGGGATTGCATGGGTAATTATTTGGGTAACGGGGACACAGAGATGGTATGTGAGAGAAGGAATGACTGGTATCACTTTGAAGAATTATAGTTGGATATAGTTGAATTGGGATGTGTAGTAGGATATCATGTCTAATTTTGTGTTGTAGTATATTCGGATTGGAGTTTGGTATTGTTCATTTCTAGGTATGGTTATGGTCAATAGTCCCCCTGTAGTGTTATAGTAATTAAAAATTAATCCCATTGAGTAAATAAATGGAAATTGAACAAAAATGGTTTCGGTTTTTGATTGGAAGTGGATGTTGTATGGCCGTACATATAGGGGTTGCAACAAAAGCATTATTTGTATAGTCTTGATGTATGTTTATGTGAAACCCATAGGTTAGGGTTGTATGATTTATTACCTATATATATATATTTTAGTTCCTTGTGATTTCTATACTAAACTCATCCTTGTTTAGCACCATGTGCCGAACTACCCCATCTCATAGGGGAGGGTGTATTTCCCAACATCCTGGTGGTAGGATGGATGGATGGTTACTGACATTCTTCCTCACACCCTCTTTTGGGGTCTTTCTTTATGGGCATACCTGGGTAGGCTGTAATGGCTTGAGTTTTACCATAGTCCTAGATTCTTTGGGAGAAGGTTGTTTTGACAAGGGGATCAGGTTTTTATGGTATATATATGTTTTCACAAGTATATTTGGGATGTGGACTTGGTTTCTTTGGGTCTGGTGCATGGTTTTAGAGGCCCAGGTGTCTTTGAGATTGGTTTTGTATAGTTGAGGCCCATGTTTATGTGGGCAGGTTGCAGTAGTGGGACTGTTTGTGGGAAGAGTTTCCACGTCAAGACGTTAGATCGTTAGGAATGAGTAGTGAACCATTAGGATAGTGGTTTGGGGTGCTAAAATGTCAATGTGCTTATATTATTACTTTACCAGACTTGAATTATTTGGTTGAGTGTGACTTGGTGAGGCTGGGTTGGTTAGAATTCCTTGGTAGGTGTTGACCCTGGAAAACGCGTTCTCAAAATTTTCCAAATTCATCAATACACAGTCCAAGATCGTAGAATGTTTCTTAATCTTCAATTTGGTAGGTCGCAGGGCCCGAACCGAGCTACGGATTAAGATTTATGGACATTTTAAGTTGGGCTGGAAATCTGGTTTGCGAAGCCCATTCACGAAGCCCCCTCCGTGATCGCGGAGCGCCGCCGCAAAGCAATGAGGCGGGAAGCTCCACGAACTTGTTTGACATTTGCGATGTGCCGTGAAGACCCGTTGTGTAGCACAGAAGGCAGGATGCTCCGCCAACGAATTTGACGTTCGCGAGCCCGCCGTGAAGCAAAAAAGGCGGGACGGCTCCGCGAAGTGTTTTGATGTTCGCGACGCGCCGCAAAGATCCGCTGTGGAGAAAGCTACATCTTCCCTCCGAGTGATCTTTGCTTTGCGGTGCCCCTTGACTATAAATACCCAGCTCACCCCCTTCTCCATATGGACGGCCACGGCCACTTCGCCCCTTGGGCGGCCGAGCGGAGCTCCGCATTGCAGCTCCGCGAGGCCATGCTCCGTGAGCAGCTTCCTTCGCATTGCTGCTCCGCAAGAAGAGGCTCCGTGAGCCCATGCACTGCGATGCTGTTCCGCGAGACCAAGCTCCGCGAGTCCCCTTTGCTTTGCGAGACCCCTTTGCTTCGCGAGACCCCTTTGCTCCGCGAGACCCCTTTGCTCCACAAGAGACCATTGCTCCTTGAGGCTATCCTTCGCGAGGATCCTACCTTCGCGCCCACTGGTCCATACCACGGGGGTTACGCCCCCGCACCCCCGCTTGGGGTCAGTGCTGGGTTTCAGTCCCGGCCCTCCAGGCCGGTCCCTTCGCAAACGTCATAGATACTCCTCCACACACCATGAAACACCTTGAGTTGACATATTCCTCTTGGTTCCATTCCATGTCGTGAGTTGAGATTCTCATCATCAATCCCCTGAGTACCTGGAGTCAAACCATTCCTCAGGAAAATCCTCCAAAACCTATCACTTGGCTCCTATGCCAGGTTGAACCAAAAAGGGCCACCCTTGAGTAAGTCCCAACACCAACCATTTATAGGCAACTTCGTCCTAATAGTCTTATATACATGACTATAAACTGTATTACTCTCTATCTGACAAATGATAGGATGCCTCTTGCTCCAATCAAGAGATGCCTCATGCTCCAAGCATGAGATGAAAATAGTCCTATCTATATAGATTTAAACTATAGTACTCCCTATATAACAAATGATAGGATGCCTCTTTCCCTATATGAGAGATGCCTTGTGCTCCTATCATGAGATTCCAATATTCCGATCTAAAAGACTATAAATTGTAGTACACCCTATGTTCCAAACATACGATGCCTCTTACTCCAAACAAGAGATGCCTTATGCTCCAAACATAAGATGAATAACAGTCCTATCTACATGAATATAAACTTTACTACTCCCTATATAACAAATGATAGGATGCCTCTTTCCCTACATGAGAGATGCCTTATGCTCTAAGCATGAGATGCTAATAGTCCTACCTACATGACTCTAAACTGTAGTATTCTCCCTATGTTCCAAACATAGGATGCCTCTTGCTCCAAATAAGAGATGCCTTATTCTCCTAGCATGAGATTCCAACAGTCCTTTCTACATGACTCTAAACTATATCACACCCTATGTTCCAATCATAGGATGCCTCTTGCACGAAACAAGAGATCCCTTATGCTCCAAGCATAAGACGCAAAATGCCATGATTATAGTGGCATGATTCCAATGCCCCTTGGCATTATACCTCTTGTGCACCAGTGCATAAGTGAAGGCCTCAATTCACTAGTGAGTGGGGATGCCCTCATGGCCAAACATGAGGAAGTCACCCGGGAAACTTCCTAGCGTAAGCCCCATCCACGATTGTCACTCCTTAGTGGCACCTGGGCAGCTTCCTAGCATAAGCCCCATGCACCATTTCCGCTCCTTAGTGGCACCTGGGCAGCTTCCTAGCGTAAGCCCCATCCACCAGTGTCGCCCCATAGCGTCACCCGGGCAGCTTCCAAGCGTAAGCCCGATGCACCATTGCCGCTCCTTAGCAGCACCCGGGCAGCTTCCTAGCGTAGGCCCCATCCACCAGTGCCGCCTCATAGCGGCACCCGGGCAGCTTCCAAGCATAACCCCCATTCACCAGTGCCGCTCCTTAGCTGCACCCGGGAATCTTCCTAGCATAAGCCCCATCCACGATTTCCACTCCTTAGTGGCACCCGGGCAACTTCCTTGTGTAAGCCCCATTCACCAATGCCGCTCCTTAGCGACACTCGGGCAGCTTCCTAGCGTAAGCCCCATCCACCAGTGCCGCCCCATACCGGCACCCGGGCAACTTCAAAGAGTAATACCCATTCACCAGTGCCGCTCCTTAGCGGCACCCGTGAAGATTCCTTGAGTAAGCCCCAATTCACCAGTGTCGCTCCTTAGTGGCACCCAGGCAGCTTCCTTGTGTAAGCCCCATTCACCAGTGCCGCTCCTTAGCGGCACCCGAGCAGCTTCTTAGCGTAAGCCCCATCCACCAGTGCCGCCCCATAGCGGCACCCGGGCAGCTTCCAAGCATAAGCCCCATTCACCATTGTCGTTCTTTAGCGGCACCCGAGCAGCTTCCTAACGTAAGCCCCATCCACGATTGCCACTCCTTAGTGGCACCCGGGCAGCTTCCTAGTGTAAGCCCCATCCACCAGTGCCGCCCCATTGCGGCACCGGGGCAGCTTCCTTGAGTAAGCCCCATCCACCATTTCCGCTCCATAGCGGCACCCGGGCAGCTTCGTAGCGTAGGCCACATTCACCATTGCCACTCCATAGCAGTACCCGGGAAGCTCCTTGCATAAGCCTCTTTTAACATTGACGCTCCTTAGTGGCACCCAGGCAGCTTCCTTGCGTAAGCCCCATCCACAATTTCCACTCCTATTCAGTGGTAAGCCATTGACATCCTTATCCAGTGGTAAGCCGTTGCGCTCATATCCAGAGGTAAGCCATTGCGATCATATTCAGTGGTAAGCCATTGCGACCCCATTCCGCAGCAAGCCGTTGACATCCCGATCCAGCGGTAAGCCGTTGTGACCCAATCCAGCGGTAAGCTGTTGAAACCCCCAATTGGTAGTAATCCATCATGAGGAGAACTATGCGAACTTTGATTCCCTACCATGGGGATACGTAGGAAGCCTCTTCAAGGATAAAGCCCAAAACCATCGTCATCCTCATGACTCTTCCACCCCCTTTACCACGGCCTTATTGCTACCTTCCCTCCCCCAAGGAGCAAAGGGTGCCGGTCATGTAAGTCCTAGTGGTGCGGAGTAAACTCACCTCGTCCGAGCTGCTGGACTTTAAACTGAAAAGCACCACGTCCTCAACACATGACGTTAAACTATGACCTGACCCTGTACCTCACATGCAGGGTCCCCCTAGCTCGACCATTCATTACGCCACTCGTCTCCACAGGAATGGAATCACTCCCCCCATAAGGGATGATATCCTGCTTATTAGACCGGTGTATGTCCACGGGAGAAGGAAAACCACCTTGGTGTAAGCCCCCCCACCTAGTCCCTCAACGGATGGATGCACCCCTGCATCTCCATACTTCCCCACTACCAAGGTTAGTGGAGGGCGCGATAGGGATCGAGGCACCTCCCATTATTGGTCCCAAATCCCTCTTTCGCTGCGCTTTTCTGTACTTCGGGCCTCCATCCTGGAGTAAGTCCCAACACCATGGGCCGCCTAACGTGTAAGCCCCTATTCGCTTCTCAAGGACGCACCCTCCGCGGCGTGATCGTCAGGTCCTTGCTGCCACTTTTTTTCTCACAATGAGCATGACTCACATGGGCTTAGAGTTGGAATTGTCCATGAAAATACCTCAACCAACATGACGTTAAACTGTATACCCTTATCCAACATGACGTTAAACTGTATGCCCTTGTCCCGCATGACATTAAACTGCACACCCATTTGAACTACGAGGTCTTTGATCCATGTCAAGGCATGGTAAGTAGGAAGCCTCCCCGAGGTTGAAGCCCATCTCTCATTGGACCAAGGTCCACCTTCACGTCGGTTCACTGACGACTTCCATCATTTGAACTACGAGGTCTTTGATCCATGTCAAGGAATGGTACGTAGGAAGCCCCCCTGAGGTTCAAGCCCACCCTTCATTTATTCACGTCAGTTCATCCTCGTCCCGCAAGACGTTAAACTACATCCCAGTCCGACGACAAACCATTGTGACCCACCCGAACTACGAGGACTTTGATCCATGTCAAGGCATGGTACGTAAGAAGCCTCCCTAATGATCAAGACCACCACCCATTGGACCAAATTCCACCTTCACGATGGTTCGCCGATGAAGCCCCCTTTGAACTATGAGGTCCTTCATCCATGTCACAACATGGTACGTTGGAATCCTCCTAGAGGTTCAATCCCACCATCCGTTGGTCATCCCGACCCACCTTCATGTCGGTTCACCAGCACCCAGATAGTCTAGTGTGTAAGCCCCACACCATCTGGACCAAGATCCTTGCTCACGTCGATTCGCCGAAACTCACACCCATTTGAACTATAAGGTCTTTGATCCATGTCAAGGCATGGTACGTAGGAAGCCTCCCCGATGTTCAAGCCTATCTCTCATTGGACCAAGGTCCACCCTCACGTCGGTTCACTGGAAACTTCCATCATTTGAACTACAAGGTCTTTGATCCATGTCAAGTCATGGTATGTAGGAAGCCTCCCTGAGGATCAAGCCCACCCATCATTTCTTCACTTCGAGTTCTACCTTCATCCAGCATGACGTTAAACTGCATTCCAGTCTGAAGGAAATCCATTTTGACCCACCCGAACTATGAGGCCTTTGATCCATGTCAAGGCCTGGTACGTAGGAAGCCTCCCCAAGGGTCAATCCCATCTCTCATTGGACCAAGGTCCACCCTCATGTCGGTTCACTGATGACTTCCATCATTTGAACTACGAGGTCTTTGATCCATGTCAAGGCATGGTACGTAGGAAGCCTCCCTGAGGTTCAAGCCCACCCATCATTTATTCACGTCGGTTCATCCTCATCCAGCATGACGTTAAACTGCATCCCAGTCCGACGGAAAACCGTTGTGACCCACCCGAACTACGATGACTTTGATCCATGTAAAGGCGTGGTATGTAGGAAGCCTCTCTGAGGTTCAAGCCCACCACCCATTGGACCAAGGTCCACCTTTACGTTGGTTCTCCGACGAAGCCCCCTTTGAACTATGAGGTCTTTGATCTATGTCATGTCATGGTACGTAGGAAGCCTCTCAGAGGTTCAAGCCCACCTTTTTTCCCTTACGATAGTCCCATTTCATTCACCCTCTACTTCGTTTATCCATCCATCATCCATCTTGATTCTCACCCGGGCCGCCACATCCCGGTGGATCATGTCATCCACCCTCCTCGCTACTCCTAGCAGTACCTGGGCTGCTATCCACGCAGAAGCCCCAACATGTCTCTGGGTCATTGTCCGCTATGCACACCCCGATTCATCACCCCTTTGAACTAAACGGATTTTGATCCCTGTCCTCTACACAGGATACGTAGGAATCCTCCAAGAGGTTCAATCCCAGCTAATGGTAATCCATGGTGTCCCCTATCTTGGGGCGCACTTCCCCGGATCCGCCCTCAATGGTGTTCAGATCAGCCATTACAGTGTGACATCTCCCCTCTAGGGAGCGCACCACCTCGGATCCGTCCTCATTGGGCATTCTAATCCATCCATCTTCCAGGTGTTCTCCGCTTGGGATATACCAATCTGATACGTCTCTATGGGACATTCTGATCACCCTCATTCCTTCTCCGCAAGATGTTAAACTCACGTCCTACCTCGTGATAAACATGAGATGCCTGAGGAAAACCTCGCATGAAAGGCCTTTGGCGTAACCATCTCCGTAAGACGTTAAACTCACAGCCTACCTCGTGATAAACACAAGATGCCTGAGGAAAAATTCGGAAGACACGCCCTTGGCGTAACCATCTCTGCAAGACGTTAAACTAGTGGAATTCCCCTTGATAAAAATGGGAAGCTGAGGAAAACCCCAGATGGCATATGATTCCTTGCATCCGATGTGGGATGCCTCAGGTTCTGCACCTTTGAGATGCCCTCTTATGAGGAAGAATACCGGTTCCCCTATGTCCACGCACCCAGAGATGCCCCGACATGCCTAATGTTGCTGTATACTCCGACCGAAGGTCGCTACCATGTCAAGACCCTATGGAAAGTCTTGACAGAAGTAGTGTAATTAACTGGAGTCCATGAAGATATGGCTCCAGGAATGAGAGTCACGAACAATGTCTTAAATCTATGAGGGAGACCCAAACTTGGTGACGAGTTCTGAGGAGGAATCCATAGAAGGAAGAACCGACATCCCATTATCCCATTTCGATCAAGGAGCAGACGTCCCTGAACAAGGATTGAATGTCGCCCACCTTTGGAAAGCGGGAATGCGGGGCAACAACAGCGCGTCCCCACAAATGGATGTGCACGCCCTGGCGAAAGCATCGTAAACATTAGGTTCTTGTGGTTCTACTATTTTCTCATAGGGGAATTAAAATGTTCCCTCAATTTTTCATGAGTAGCATTAGTTTCCCTACTGAGTATACTTGTATGCTCACCCTACGTATATAAACTATTTTTAGGTTTCTTGGAAAATATTAGGGATAGTTCTGTACATTACTTGCTCAGGTGTTGATATAGTTGTTGTTTCTTCTTTGTTTCATTTAATTGGTACATCATTTGAGAGTTTTGTCACAATTTGTGTCAATTTTACCATTTAACATGCTTTTGGGAATCAATTCTTGGATTTAATTTTACCTTTTGTGTGTTTGGTTGGTGGGATTTACTATCTTATCTCCTGATCATGTTCTATAAAAATGGTAATTCTTTCCAATCATGAGAGATTATATACACTTGGTTCTAGTAACCACTATGAATCCCACTGAAGGCGGGACTTGGGGGGTCATTATCTCTCTTTCATCTTGTGGAAGGAAGGGCATGTCACTTTTTCATCCCTTCACTCATCTTGAAGAAGGTGGGTCATGACAGAATGGTATCAGAGGTGACATTTGATAGATAAGATGGAGTTTGTGGTTAGGTAGAGTGATTATTGTATGGGATGGTGTGGAAACAGTGTTTGGAAATCATGGTGTGTGAAGTAGGCCATGGTTGACTAGCAAGACATGTGATTTTAGGGCCCACCATGATCTGATACAAGGACTATACCTACCAAATGACCATGTAAGGATACACTGATTTTAGGGTAGAGACCCTAAGAAATGTACATCAATCATAATGACTTGTTTTATTGTGTTTCTTGTGTGTTTTGGGAATTTAAAATAATAAATGATTTCATACAATGTTTAAAATAAATTTCCACACCACCTGGACTTACGAGTTCCTTATTTTATTTTCCAACTATGGAACTCTGATGTCATCCATGAGGGGTAAGAGTAATTGAGGCCCATCATGTTGATCTGGTATATCAGCTGAGGGCTATCCTGGAGGAGGAGGATTACTGGTGGCAGAAGACACTTCGTTCCTTCTCACGACAGACTCTGGGAATGTGTGATGGAAGCATCTCGGACATGAAGATGGGGAGATGTCTTGAGGAGCTAGTGATCTCTTCCATATTGATCCAAGATCAGACAAAGTACTAGGTTCCTTTCGCAGTGATCTAGATGCGAGGGGTGACAAGTCAGTGGTGGACGATTTACCTCGGGGAGAGGAATGAGGCTAGTATCTTATGGGGTGACATTGAGAAGGAGTTCGGGGCAGAATTCATATCTTCTATGATAATGGCTAAGAAGAGAGAAGATCATATCTCCCTCCGACATGGGAGTATGTTGGTAAGGGAAATTTGGATCAAGTCCAATGATCTCCTTTGTTTTTCTCAGGACTTATTTTTGGATGAGGAGTCATGGGAAAGATTCTTGGAAGGGGCACTTCATCCTTCTATTTAGTATGCAGTTACTACCTTCACTCTGCCAATGTACATGGAGGTTTGAAAAAAGGCCAATGTGGTAGATTGGATACACACACTGGTTGGTGTGCCATGAGAGGGGAGCTAGCCATGTTCATCAAAGGGAAAGGCCATCTTTAGTAGGCCTCAATGGTAAGGGCCATCTAGGATTCAGCTAGTGGGGGTTGGCCTTTATTGTTTCACTTTCAATATCCCAGTCCTCTCCCTTTCCCGATGGGCCTTGGAACGAGGTTAATTGTACGTGGTAGTTGTGGGAATCATCAGAATCAGTTCCCTATCTATGTGTAGTACATTGGGTGTTGGCATGTTCAGTGCCCACCTCAACATCCGCAGTTTCCTTCTAGGACATTCCAGCATCATGGGAAACAATCTTATGGTCCACCGCAGGCGGACGGTGCAAGATCAGGATGGCCTCAGGCTACTTCTTAGGGGCCTCAACCAGGGCTAGGTTAGGCAGACTGTTGATAGTTGTGGGGAATAGGGGTTGGTCGGGGGTAGATTCACACCACAGAGGTACCAGTTCAAGTGGGACTAGAATTTGTTTGAGGTAAGATCGGTGTCTTTATCACTCTTCTCTATGCTTTATTTGATTCAAGATATTCACACACCTTTTTGGAACCCATTCTATCTCGTGACATGGGTCTAGATGGTGGGAGTCTTTCCATTCCTATGGTGTTTAGTACACTTGTTGGATGTCGGACCATCTTGTTTGAGGTTTTTCAAGGATGTACATAGATGTTGCGGTCACATCAGTCCAGTGGTGATATTCTTCTGATAAAAATTCATCAATATGATGTCATCCTTGGAATAAATTAGTTGTTTTCTTGTGCATGTTGTTATCTACGACTTCCGGAGAAGGCCGAGTTCTCAGATATGGGTGGCCAGTGTGTAGCTTTAATTGGATAGAAGAGTTGCAAGGAGGGAAGCCAGTGTATAGAGTCCCTTATTTAATTATAAGTTGAGCTGTTAGTGGAATCATCAGAAACAATGATAGTAGATGTTTCGAGGATTTTCATTGAGTTCCTGGACATCTTCCTTGAAGAGGTTGAAACACTACCCACTCTAAGTGATGTTAAGTTTGGGATAGACCTGAAATTCGATACCCATATGAATTAAATGGATCCCTATCAGATGGTGCCTTCTGAGTTACAAGGAGTTGAGGATTCAAGTTCATGACCTGATGAAGAGAGATTTTATCTGATCAAGTGTGTCTCTATGGGGTGCTCCATTCCTGTTCACAGAGAAGGCAGACGGTGGTCTTAGGCTATGAATAGACTAGAAGAGACTGAATCAGGTGAAGGTCAAGAAACGTTAACCCCCCCCAAGGATCAAGGACCTATTTCACTATTTTAAGGGAGTATTAAGGATTTCTAAGATTGACCTATATAATGGAAATCACCATTTGAGTTTGAAAGGGTGGGACATCCCAAATACTACTTTTAGGTGTAGGTATGAGTACTTTGTGTTTGTGGTCATGTCGTTAAGCATTATGAATGCACCAACTGTGTCCATGGGGCTCATGAAATCTGTTTTTCGTGATTATCTGGAATGGTTTTTGGTCATGTTCATTTATGACATCTTGATCTACTAAATATCAAAGGAGGTTTATGCTAGGAATTTAATCACATTTTTGGAGGACCTCCGACACCACCAGCTCTATAGGAAGTTCTCCAAGTGCATGTCATGTACATGAGAGGTGCACTTCCTTATACATGTGGTGTCCCAAAAGGGAATTCTAGTGCACACATTGAAGGTATATGTGGTTGTTTCTTGAGAATAAACCATTAATATGGTATAGGTCTATAGTTTTCTAGGTTTGGAAGGTTACTACTAGAGATTCATACATAACCTCTCTATTGTTTCTACTCCATTGACATCTTTGAAAAGGAGAGACTAGGCCTTCATGTGGATTGAGTAGTGTTAGGCGGATTTCAGCTACATTAATGGGAATCAAGTCTGTTCTCTAGTGCTTAGGCTGCTAGAAGAGGGGGATATGTTAAATGTTTACTGTGATTCTACGAATTTAGGCTTGGGGTTTGTGCTGATGCAGCTGTGGGGAGTGATCTCTTATGGGTGTAGAGAGATATTTCCTCACGAATGTATCTATGCTAAACAAAACCTAGAACATTCATAAGATGTGTTTAACTGTTGTTTTTGTAGCTTTACATCATCGGGGAAGGCTTTGTGGTCTTCACAGATCACAAGATCATGAGGTATATATTCTCCTAGAGAGACGTGAATAAACAGAAACACAGGTGGATGGAGTTTCATCAAGATTTCAATTTCAAAATCTCCTACACCTCATTATAGAGGAATGTGCTGGAAGATTGCATGAGCAAGAAGTCACAAAAGAATGTTTTTTGGGAGTCCACATATTCATGGAAGCCTATGGGGGAGTTGGATTCATTACATCAGGGATTGAGAGTGGAGGATGGTAGAGGATATTTTTTTTAGATAGCAGTGTAGTCTTCCATGGTATGGAAGGTGGAGGAGTCTTAGTGGTGAGACATAGAGGATGAAGTGATGTGTGACCGTGTTAGCTAGTGTGATTATCTGATGGGATGGTTGGATGATAATGAGAATCAAATCTTGTTCTATGGGGTGTTGTTTGTTCGGGTGGTTTTGCATGACAGAGTTCTCGTTGAGTTTCATAACTCACTCATGGTAGCACATCCTGGTGTCTCCACGATGTTCTGGGGCTTGAATAGTCAGTTTTGGGGGCCCGGTGTGAAGCGGGGAGAGGTAGTATTTGTTGAAAGGTTCCTCATTTGTTAGTAGGTGATGTCTGAGCACCATGTTCCAAGAGGACTACTGCAGCCCTAGGACATCCTTGAGTGGAAGTGGGATGATGTCTCGATTGATTTCATTACATGAATACCCAGGGCTGATGGAGTATGTGATTCCAACTGGGTAGTGGTGGATCGATTGATGAAATCAGCTAACTTTTTAGTATTTTTGGAGTCTAGCATAGTGGATGAGATAAAATAGAGTTATGTGGGTGAAGTGGTGCGGCTACCCATAATTCCAAGATCCATCATTTCATATTATCATAAACGCATTACCTCTCGAGTGTAGAGGTAATTAATCATTCTTTTGGCACCCAGTTATGACTCGTCACAACTTTTCACCCTCATATGGATGGGCAGATAGAGAGGACCATCTAGAAGTTTGAGGATATGTCGCGACCGTGTGTTTTGGACTTTAGAGGATCATTGATACGAAACTTTCCCCTAGTAGAGTTTTCTTACAATAATAGCTATTACTCTTCTATTTTCATGGATCCATTCTAATCCTTGAATGAACTACTGTTGTTCACATTTGTATAGGATAAAGGATGGGGAGGTAGGTTTTATTAGCCCAAAAATGGTGTTGGGAATGATAGAGAAGGATCAACTTGTGTGTGAATGGATAAATGAATATCGAGATAAGAAAAAGTTATATGATGATCATAGGAGTATAAATTTTGATTTCATGGTTGGGGACCATGTATTCTTAATGGTTTCTCATCAGTGTGGGATTTGTAGTTTTAGAAAATGGATAAATATTTCTCCCAGGTTCATCAGACCGTTCAAGGTGTTGGGATTGGTTGGCGAGTTGTCATATCAGCTGGCATTGCCACTGCGGTTGGTTTAGATAAAGATTTTCTTCCATGTCTCTTAGCTCTCTTGGTATCTATACAATGAATCCCATATATTTGACTGGGGAGAGTTGGATGTCAAGGAAAACGTGGAATTCATGGAGCGACCAGTGGGGATGAAGAATATTGATGAGAAGATGATTCGTGGATGGAAATTTGCATTGATTTGTGTGATTTGGATGCATGGTGGCCTTCAGGAGAGTACTTGGGAGTGAGAAGCATAAATGCATGCCTCGTACTCGGAACTATTTTCAGTTTTTCTCTTATGTTTTTCTTTTTTCCCTAGTCTGTGATGAATTGTTGACCTTTCTTGATCTGAGATGAGTTTATTCATTTGTTATCTGAATGTGTCTAACAAGTCCTGACCAGTGGGAAGGGAGAACCTGATCCCAAATCAAGACACATTAATAAGGATGTAGTTAAACCTATTCGGGTGAGTCTGTGCCACCCAAAGCAGATAATATCTAACAGGGAGGAAGTATCTATCAAACCCATGTGTCTCTATAGTGTGACCTTTGGTGTTTGTGTGATTTCAGGGGTAGTGGAACCCTAGTGTCTCCCAATATTTTTGGGATATAGATGTCAATGAGGTGTTAATGGATATTGTGGTTTCCCCTCAGGTTTTCAACACAGGTAGGTTTACTCCTGAGATGTATCTTAAGGGATGGTTATTCAAACCAATTTTCTTTAAGGTATATTTTTAATTCATGAGGATGAGAATAGTTTGAGTGGAATATGATATCATAAACATAGTATTTTCCTATGCCCTTATTTTTTGAAAATCTAGTATTGAGGTGTTTTGGGAGATTTTGTTGGCTCACTTCGAGTATTTTCCAGAATTTCTAGTTTTTTCATTGGCATGTCAGTGTGTCGGCATGTCAGTGACTCGGCATGTCCGTGTGTCAGCATGTTAGGACGTTGTCATGTCAGTTAGTCGGTGAGTCATGGGGTGTCTGCATCGGTGAGTCAAGGGTCTTCAACATCAGTAAGTCAAGGGGCGTCAACATCAGTCAATCAAGGGTTGTCATCATCGGTAGTTCATGGCATTAGTATGTCATGAATCAGTAGGAAAGGGAATTGGTTGGTCAAGGTATCAATAGGTCATTGCATCGGTAGGTTGTGGCATTGGTTGCTCAGTATGGGTAGCACGGTTTCAGTATCTCTCCCATCGGTAGCTCACCCATTGCTGAAACATTTCTAGTTTTCTGGTTTTTCCTAGTTTCTCCCCTTTTACCTGTTTTTCAGCATTTAAATTTAATCTCTCAACTCATAGCCATTCGATAGTCAATCTACACCATTTATAAAGGGAATTATTAAAGATCAATTAAATCCAATTTTTGAAACCTCTAGGCCATGTGGTCTAACCACGATCTGAATTTTATGTACTTCAAAATGGTCTCCCAGATTTTAGGATCTGGCCTCTTCTTAATTTGAGATCCTCTCTTCTATATCCCATTATGTTTCCCATGGGGCACTTAGTTAATTTCTCTCGAGACAAGTCGTGTGCTTTTTTTGGAGCCCTTATCACTCATCCTTGTAGTTCTTCATGCAAGTCGCGTCCTCCCCAATTCATGGCCCAATAAGGAACTTCAATCATTTATCATCTCGGTAGGGATTTTCTTTTGCATCACCTTAATTTTACATTATGTGGTGTGGATATGTTAATTGTTCCATGTATAGAATGGCTAGATACTCTTCTTGAATAGATAATTAAACATGAATATAGTATGATCAAAATATGACTCACATTAATAAAATAATGGGCGGGTGTGGTTTGATGTAGGTCACCTATTTTATTTTTTTAACTTTGATACTTTTGTGGATGTTGTGGCCGTATGACTTATAAAAATTATGGTTTTTGGTGGCCTTTACATATGCAATGGTGGTAATCTATTTCATTGTGACGTTTTTATGTACTAATGTAACATGAAATATGATTCATCACATACACTTAGTTAAATAAGGGGACTCCCCTTGGTCAAGCATGTTCTGTGATCAACTCGGTTATATTGAAGTGATAGTTAAAGATTCCATGTCGATTAAATTTACTTACGCTTGGTTTGATGGTTTTGGTTATGTACTATGGCTTCTGGTCTGGGTACTTTAGGCATGGTATGTGGGTGGTATTGGGGGGGTATGTTGGTGTCTCAATATAGGAGATTGATTTATCCTAGAATAGATGTACATGTAGGTAGTTGAACTACCTTTATGTTGTGTTGTGGTCACTAAGCCACATCGAACAGTGGGATTGTGGTGTGGTTATAGAATCATTATGTAGTGAGACTGCATTGGGGAATTTTTTGGGTAGCGAGGATATAGAGATAAATTTTAATGAAGTAATGGGCAGTATGACTTTGACTAATGATAGATGGCGGTAGTTTATTGGTGATTTGCAGTGCGACTCAATGTCTAGTTTTGTGTTCTTGTGCAGCGGGACTATAGTTTGGTTTTGTTCATTGGTTGGTATGGTTATGGTCATTAGTTTCATAGTAGTGATGGAGTAATTTTATTTAAATACCCTTAAGTTAATAAATGGAAATTTAACAAAAATGAAGTTGGTTTTATGCTTGGCAGTGGTTGTTGTATGGTCATGGAAATAGGGGTAGCAGAAAAAGCGGTGGTGGTGTACGCTTGTTGTCTGTCTAGGTGAAACTCGTAGGTTGGGGGTGAGTGTTTGACTACCTATACATATATTGTACTACCTTGTGATTTCTATATGCACCCCATCCTCATTTAGCACCATATGTCAAACACCCCCATCTCATGGGGGAGGATGTCTTTCCCAACATCTCAGTGGGAGGATGGATGGCTGGTTACTGACATTCTTCCTTATATCCTCTTCTAGGATCTTGTCACTCGTGCATACCTAGGTAGGCTCTAATGTCATAAGGTTTACCATAACCCCAGATTATTTAGTAAAGGTGTTTTTTGGGATGAAGATCTTAGGTGTTTGTAGGACAGGTATGTTTTCCCATGTATCATCGGGATGAGGCCTAGGTTTCATTGGGCCTGGTGTGTGGTCGTTGATTCCTAGGTGTATTTTGGGAATGTTTTTGTGTGGTTCCAGGCCGAGGTGTGTGCAGGATGGTTGGGGAAGTTGGACTATGTGTGTCAAGAGTTCCAATTTAAAGACATTAGATCATTATTAATGAGCAGTTAATCAGTGGGAGAGTGGTTTGGGGTACCCAAATGCTGATGTGGTTATATTATTACTTTATGTGACTTGCATTATGTGGGTGAGTTTTCTTCGGTGAGGTTGGACTGGTTAGTGTTCCTTGGAAGGGTTTGAGGCTCTAATATTTTCTCATAAGGGAATTATTATGTTCCCTCACTAGTGCATGAGTATCTCTAGTTTCCCTATTGAGTATACTTGTATGCTCACCATACGAATATAAAACTATTTTCAGGTTTCCATGAGAACATTGGGGACATTTGTTTTGACAATACTAGCTCATGCATTGGGATTGTTTCTATTAATTTTTAGTTTCTATTCATTGGTACATGATTTGGGAGGTTTTTCATATATTTTATCTGTTTTACCTTTGAACAAGAATGTGGGAATGGATTCTTGGATTTCCTTTTACTTGTAGTCATTGGTATTGAGGGGATTTACAATATTATCTACCGATCGTGTTCTATAAAAGGGTAATGCCTTAAAATCATGTGAGAATTTATACCCTTGGTGCAAGGGGCCACTCTAGGGCCTACTAAAGACTAGACTCAGAGGGTCATTATCTATCCATCATCATGAAGAAGGAAGGGTGTTACACTTTCTCATCCCATCTCACATCTTGAATAAGTCGGGTCGTGACAATAGTGAATAAAAAATTTAAAACTATACTATCATTTTCTAGATGATGGAACTATATCGTCTACATAATAACAAGTACATTCTTGAAAAAATCACGAATTAGAAATTAAGGTAATAAAGACAAAAAACAATTAAAATAATGAAATATTTTTATAAAATTAGAGGTAAATGTTATAATATATTCATATATAATATTATAAATAATTTTATTGTTCAATTGTAAATTAATAACTTTATTAAAACCATTATACCTGAGAATAGTCCTCATTCAACCAAAATAATGATTGAAGTAACGGACTTTGTATTAATTTCTCATCATTGAGAAATTTCTTTTGTGGTGAACATAATTTCATTTATATAGTATATATACTTACCGTTAAAAATTTAATATCATGAATCCATCATTCATCATGATACTTTAATTTATAATTTGAATTATTTTTTAAATTTTATTTTACATGAATGTAACCAAGTGGAAAATGATTTCAACTCAATTTTATTTCTATTTAGTAATATTTGTTAACATACACACATATGCTTCTATGAATTTCTATAATTCCCATTTGATGTATTTAGTATGAAAAAATATTTATTCATGATGATTAATGTTTCATTATAGGTAAATTTTACATGGGGTTACAATTAAAAAGTTATATAAGAGGTTAAAATTATTGACTATTATCGCTTATTTTTTGTGATTGTGAACATTATCTTGAAACAATCACATTTTTTGTGATCTCTTTTCATTATATGTTACATTAATATTCAATATTAATATTATTATTTTAATGGAAATGATTATTTCCGAAACATTATACCATTTGTATATATTGTGTTTACATTAAATGTTATTTATTTAACTGGGGTAGATGGGGTTATAGGCAAGGGGAAATGAAACCACATAATCATGCATTAAATACCCAGTTTAGTCATTAAATATGAAAATTTCTATGGAAGGGGTAGGTAACCCAGGTGTGTGTGGGTTGGGTAGAATTTGGGTTCCTCGGGATTGGTGGTATATAGAACCTGATCAACAGAGTATGTGGGTCATCAGTGACGCAAGAATTATATGTGGGGTCTATGGTAGAAAATCCCAACGGTTTCTATCAATTCTAACATCCATTAAGAGCAAGACAAGGTGGGGATATCCTCGATGGAATCGACATGGTAAACAATGGAGGGGTGTTATCCATAGGTATAATTTAAAAATGGGTATAGTGAAAGTGTTATCTGGCCAACGGGACCTCCTTTTCTGTGATGGAGGATGGTATCCGTGATGGGTGGCAGCCAGGATGGGTGTCAGCAGATGGTCAGGTAACCAGAGGTAGGGCTCAGGCAGAGCTATAAATGATGGAAGAATTTATATATATTATTCCTTGATCATCCAAAAAAGATCCCCATGATGGATTCAGAGCCGTAATACCCACCTTTTTGGGTTACCAAATTTGAAGATTATGAAGGTATGACATCTTCCATCGGTACTGGCCTCTCTACACGGGGCATTGCTAGTTCTGCAAGATTGCATGGCTGAAAGATATGGTTCATTTTATCTCTACATAGGGAGGGTTTTCACTAGTGGGGTCAGGTGATTATGTCCTTCATGTTTCATGTATTAGTATATGAACCTAATTGGATATCATGAAAAGTAGGATACCCCCTTTATCCAATTAAAAAGGGGATTATAAAAAATAAATAACAATTTATGGCCATCAATATTTTATGAAATTTGTAAAACATTGAAAAATTAATATTCTTTACTCGATGTGGGTTTATGAAGATAAATCATATTGATTCATGAATTATATCAATTGTTTTATATATGAGGAATGGTTGAAAATGTTGTTATTGGTGGGGGATAATTATACATATCCAGTCAATTCATAGGTTGTCTCACGGGATGACATAGATGGATATACATTGTTAAACGTGTTTTCCGAGTCTACTTAACAATCGATATTAAACATTTTGGGAAAGGTCTTAGTAGTAGTGGTATCATAATGATTGAGATCATGTCTTACCCTATTTAAGCATTTCCTTCCTTGAAAATTTAGTAATTATCATCTTGGATATTTTCAAGGATATTTCTTATGGATGAAATTCATTCTCAGCATATTGGGTATTATAATGTGCTTTCAATTATTTACCTTACTATATTGATAATAAATTATCCAATTATGATTGTCATATTATTCATTAAATTAAATTGGTTTTTTTATTTACATTTCCATGATTACTATTCTAGTATAATTATTTAAATGGACATTGTTTTTAGGTATTTCAATTTTCATGATTATTCTTATTCATTCATGGTAGCTTCTGATATACTTAATCAATACTTAGAATTTTTTATCACCCATAAGTTATTTTGTTCCTATGAATCAAATTAATGTAATTATAATATTATTTAAGGATATGATAGATATAATTATTATATTCTATATAAAATGTTTTAATTTTTGGTTTCTAAATATAATATGAAAATCATGGCTTTATCTAGTTTACCAAGACTAATAAAAATATATATACCTTCAGGATGGGATTACTTGTATCATATACCAATTTTAAAAAATTGGAATCATGCTATGGGTTTCTAGGGTACAGGATATTATATTTCATATCATAAGATGTTTAGTGGATACCCTTGAAAATAGATTTTGGAAAACATTTATTAGGGAACATAACCCTATGGAAGACTATGAGGTTAAGTATATACAAACATCCTAATTATTTTTGTAAGGCATATATTATGTGGTTTTTGCAAGTAATGTATCATTTACTAGAAACTATAAGTGGAAATGGTTCTGAAATAGATATTCCTATCGGTAACTACTCCACCAATGGCTCATTAGTCTTGTACCAATCATCACCTGGTGTATTATAATAGGCCCTATTGTATAGTTAGTGTCACACTCTTAATGGATATTCTTAGTATAATTAACATTCTCTTCATAAAATATTATGATATATTTGAATAAATTGTGATACTTATTGACCTTATATTAACCTATGTTTTCATATATTAAAAATATAGTTTCATGATTTAAACATAATATAAAGGATTTTATTATTATTATGTGGGTTTCCAATTTAATTATTGATTATCACGGTATACTTTTTTTAGTAAATGGATGGGACCTAAAATAATTATGTGAACATTGGATATAAAATGTAATATGGTGAATATGTGGAACAAATTAGAATTGTGATATGAGTGAAATAAATCGTAATTATTCTAAATAAGATATCCAAAAAACTGATTAACAACCTATACAATAAATCATACTCTGACTCCCTAATTAAGATATGTATAGAGTTCTCTTGGAATATGAGTGATATATAACAAGGAAGAAATTAGGATTTATTTCTTTTATGATATAAATATGGAATGATACACATACAAAAGTTCTTTAGTGGAATGGGAAACAAATTTTATGTCTGTAAATGAAGGAAATAAATAAATGAATTACTGAGGAAAAATGACGAGTGTGATAGAGGGAAAAAAATTTCATCATGGGGGTCCATTTATAGTTCTTTTGAAAATATTTTGGGAACCTAGGAAATTACTATATTTGTTGTCTCTTTTAAATTTTAATCCCAATACCAAAGAAGGACCTCTGTTAAAATAATATGATTAATGTATTTTTGTATCGGTATTCTTGAATTATATTATAGAATTATTTTCATTATAAATTATGTTTTAGTTATAAGAATTATTAATTGTATAATGGTTGTGTTAAATTACATAAAAATATATGTTTTCATTAACATGAGATTTATGTATAACATCATGGGTTTATTAATTTAATGTTTATCATAAGTACTATGTCTAAAACACCCCTTTTGTAAATTTATGTGGTGGGAATATAAAATGATTATGTAATGTTTTGGGATACATTTATGGGAATAATATTCATAGGATTATTATATTAAAAGGCTATTTGATGATGAATTCTCTTGAATTTTTATTTTTTATACTGAATTTTGAAGGTTTTGGTAACCATTAAATTTAAAAATATCTTTTTTTAGTAATTACGGTTTATTATAATTTTAGAACGTTATATAAATTATCGTAATGTATTTTTTTAAAGGAAAACTTATATAATTGGGGAAAACTCATCGCATATAGAAAGCCTAAGGGGATTGAACCCACAACTGAAGGAATATCATGGACCAATACCTATTCCTACCACACGTGATGTTCTGATAAATCTTTCATGGTTTTTTATTTAAAACATTTAACAAATAAATATTAATGATAATCCATTGGAGATATGGACGAGGATTACATATTATTGAATTATATTGGATAATTTCTTCTTTTTATATTTGTTTTTGGAATAAAATTATGGGTATATAGAAATAATTTACACTCTTTTTTAGTTATTATGTTCTATTGAAAGTGAATTTTAATGCTTATGGAATAACATACATAATTTTAGAAATTTGGTTTTGTGGAATAACTGATTAATTATAAATTGATCAAAGCACAACCATAAGATAAAATTATGTTTATAAAATATAAATATATCTAGAAAGTATATTTACTTGGATTCATAGATAGTAAAATAATTCGCTGGATTTAGGAAAATAATCTTGAAGAAAAGATTTATCATATTTTCATTATATCCAGTGAATAAAATTATCTTTTAATTAATCCATAATTTGTGGTTTTGAGGCCCTTTACTTTCTTTTTATAATTCATTTGATTATTATCATTCAAATCTATCATTCTCTACACCAATTTAATATTTTCATTAATTTACACATCTTCACAAGAAACTAATGTTATCATAAGTATAAATGTATTTTTATTTTATTCAATATTACTTTTGGTAGTTCCCTTTATCTCTTATTAATATAATGTTTAATTAACCATTTTTATGATGTGGGTTTTCAATAATGGAATTTTTAAATATTAAAAACTTGATTTTTGGGTGAAAGATCAAATCAAGAGGATGAGATTTATTTATGTTTGGAAGAATGTTACACCCAAAAATTATAAAATAATTACATTTTAATGTATTTTATTTTTTACATACAACATTTTGGTCAAAAAAACTCACAAAATATAATTAATTAAATTTAATCTCCCCAAAAGATTGCGGAACACACAACCCCAAGTCTACATGAACTATAATATAGTATAGCATTATAACCCTTACACTAAATTAGATGGTAAAAATTGTAATAAATGAATTATGGAATTTATTTTTATCTTATTATTGTAAATATAATTAGAATTATTTAAAATGTAACAAATGTTGTTTTTAAATGATAGTTTTTATAAATGATGGTTTAATAGTTCTTTTCACTCATAAGTTAAAATTAATTTTTACGTATTTTTTAAAATATATTTTAATAAATTTAATTATTTTTTGAAATATCCATATAATATTTTTCTTGGTGAGATTCTTTTAGATTTTTTGTAAATGTTTCACTTTTTGAAGAGTAATAAAACTTACAGATTTTTATTGGAAACTGCCTTTCTATTAAAATAATTCACAAGACTAAATTATATTTTAAGTTATCTTTAACATAAATATATTTAAATTATATTAAAATTTATTTATTTTAGGTAATTTGAATCTATTTTAGATTTAATTTATATTTTATAACCGTCTATACTTATGAGAATTTTGACATTGAAAACTCGCTTTTTATCGCATTTGTGGGTATAATTTTAAGTTGGATTCTTTTACTTATGTGAATTGAATTTTTAAAAATTAATTCCATGTTTGGAATTAAAATAATTTATATAATATAATATGGTGTGCTTAATTTTTTACCATTATCAATATTAAAAATAGAAAACAATAATTATCAGGATTAAGGTAAAAACTGATTTATTTAGGGTTAAACAAAAAATTTAACGGTTAAAATGACCTTAAAATAACTCCAGGACCCAATTTATGGACCTATATAGACCCTATCACTAATAAGGGTTTATAATTATAAATTTTAATTATTTTTAAATGATAATAATGTTGCTGCAATAGATAATTATCAAAACATTATTTTTTTTCCTCTCTCTGACAAATAAAATGGAACCCTCTATCCTCCACTATTAACACTCCAAATGTTACTTGTCTTTTTCATGCCATAAAAAATAACACAGTTATCCCCCTCTAAAATGTTGTGATTTTTTTATACTTCCTTCCTAGGAATAACTTAGTGACATACCCAAAGAGGTTGTCAAAATAAGATGTAGCATTCTTAAATTATTGTATTTATACTGTTTTTTCTACCACATACTTTGAATATAATTAGAACATAATTTTATAATAACATAACAATCATACATTTACATAAAAATTCTTATTTTAATTTTATGACCTTTTTCTGTCCTTATTTATATCTAATGGTAATCAAAACCCTCGTTTCTGTTAACAACATACTATTTCCTCGTGAACTGATATAATTCATTTTCCATCGCCGTATTTCAAGGATAGATATATTGATGTATTTAATCGATTTATTTTTTATTTGTTATAGAATTATATTTGTTTCATTATTATATCATATTTACCTTATTACATTTAATTCCATTTAAAATATGATTGTATCGATAGTTTGAATGGTAGAATACTGCCTCACGAGGTGATGTGAATAGTTTTCTAATTAAGTTTTCCATGGAAAGTAATAAATATTTATTTAATGAATATGTGGTTTATACAAGAGATTATATTTATTTTTTATTATTAATTCATAATTCACTATATTAAACTTTCACTCATAATAAGAATGATATCATCTCTTTTGCGTGTATACGGGCTACCGTCTCCATGAAGCGATGTGATTCATATTCCATGTACATCATTTAAAAATGAATTAAAAAATTTATATTTCCATATAATATTATATTTAAATCTTCATTATTATTATTTTATATATATCACCAATATCTTATTCCAAATAACCGTAACTTTTTTGACAAACCACAAATGAGATAACATGGAAATTAGCATAGGAAACCATGAAAATAAGGAAAAGTAACAAGAAAATGGTTGAAAAAATGTCATAAGAGGATCATATATTATATTATAAATATTAATTTTCCTCTTCTATAAATTAATATAATATTTAGTAACAATAGAACTAAATATTAATTAGATTAATCCAAAAGCACGTTTGATGTATGTGACTTCGTCTCAATTTCCCTCCATTGAGGCCTGTATTATTATTATACACCGATTTTATTTAATATAGTGTAGATACATGAACTTTTTCTTTTAATATCTTGAATACTTCATAAATCATATTATTTTTTGTTTCAATATCAGTTATTTCATTCCATGATATTATAACTGAATGTTTCCAAGTTAGAATGTATTTCGTCTCAATTTCCATTTTATTGAAACATATTTTTTCATATGTACACATTAAAATTTATGTTATGTATATACTAACCAATTTATAAATGAGATATGGATACCTATTTATTCATTATGATTAATGTTTTATTTCATGATTATTTTTCAGTGGGTTATATTTAAAATTTTAAAAAAATGATAAAATTATTGTAAAATCTCACATTATTTTTTGATTGTTAACTTTATTATTAAGTAATCACATTATTTATATCATATTTCATTAAAATTTAAAATATATTAAATATAAATATTATTTATATCATTAATATGAATATTTTTAAAATATTATAATATTTGAACATACTATTTTAATATTTAATGTTTTCCAATTAATTGGGAAAATAATTATGAAACGTTTCCTTTACTCAATATGGATATTTTATTAAAAGGAACATTGATTCATGAATTAAATATATTATTTGATATTATAATTAATTTTTTGGACTTTAATTTTCTAGTGGTACCTGACCATAGATGACCCTTATATGGATTAGTTTTCTCATGAAATAAATATATTGTCTATCCTTTGATAAACAAGTCTTTGGTGTATACCTACTAGGGAGATTTGAAGTGTCTTGGGAAAGGAACTAACAGTAGACCTGTCATGGTTCCATATATCATGACAATAAACAACTATGAATTTACTTCACTAAGAATTTAGTTATTATCATAAATGATATTTTCTTAAAGATATAATCGATAGATTCACTTCAATATAAATTTATTTGTTAAATGCGAGGTTTTTTTAGTTATATACCTTCTCACACTAATTATGTTTACAAAATTATTTAAATATCATGGGAGTTATTTTTTTATCATTACATGATTATAATTATTGTTTCAAGATACCTTCTATTATACATAACTCTTAATGTGAATTTTAGCCTTCCCTTGTTGTGTTTCCTTTTATGGGAATACATGATGTGTATTAAGAATGTTATGTGAGGATGTGATGGAGTTAATAGTTATATTCTTCCAGATTTGATATAATTTGTTTTTGAAATTTAATATAGGAATCATGTATGTATCTAGTATACCAAGACAAACAAACAACTCAGTCCTTATATATGGGATTTTTTTTATATTATTCCAATTAAAAAAATAAGACAATATAATTAGGTTATATTAGTTTGGGTCATGACATGAAAACTCTAAATAAAATACTGAGAATATTGTAATTTTAAAATTGAGTAAAATTGGTGAAGATAATTGAGATCCATCTGTTTTCATTTTCTGTCAATAAGGTGGAGAAAACATGAAATAAATCCCACATATTTACGCAATGGTGTAATTTTATGTTGATATTGAAGATCCCTTCTTTGGATAAATTTTTTTTTCAATAATAAATTATAAAATTAGGAAATTATTGTTTCAATATTTTTGGATAATTTATGAAGGAAATCTTTAGTTTTTTCTTATATAAATGAGATAGGTGATGTTAGTTAAAGTTCCTTGGAGTATCTATATAGACAATTTAATGGACATAATTCCTCATTCATGATGATTTCAATGTTATAATTTAATTTAAATACGCGTGTTATTGAATATATATTTCAGGAAATATTTGGGAATGAGTTTAGAATATGTTTTTCATTAGATATATTTAATAATTATTACTAAAAAATAAAAATGTATCTTTGAATGTGGGAATTCCATATATTGATGTAGAATAATTGGGATGATGTTTCGAAGAACATTATAATTCATTTAGATTTTTTTGTTACTTTTAAATCATTCATAATGCATCATAATGATTTAAAAATGTACTGATATTTTTTTGATGATCTATAGAGATTATATCTTGAGACATGAAAAAACCACTATGCCATATAGACTTCATATGGATGGTATTAATATGTAATACAATATAAAATAAAATATTAATATTCCTCCATATATTTATAGTTTTAAATTTTCTACTAGCATAAGGATTCATGAGTATTGGTTAATATTGTTTCTATGTTTATAATGCATAATTCCGATTTCATAAAGATTAAATTAAATATTGTAATGATTGTTTTCAATTCCATTTTGAAAATTTTAGACTGTGTAATGATAATCCAAATCGTGTTTGTATGATCCATTACATCATAAGGATGAACGTAATTTTCATAAGTATCATGTGAGAGATTAAAAGGATGGATATATAACTCATTAATTTAATTCAACCTTATAGAATAGTTATTGTAAATATTTCATAATGATGGATGATGAATTGTAGAGATTAGTACATTTGGGAAAATACACAAACTAATTAATATATAATGAAATAGTGTAATGAAAAAGTTATAATAGATGATTAATTAGTTCGGGTTTTATAATAATAAACAATAAAATTATTCAATAGGATTTCATGATTTAGTTTGGGGTTTGAGATCTTGATACAAATAAATAAAGACAAAGTGGTAAAATATTATGCTATAATGTACATGTGTTAAAATTAAAATGATGTCATGTTTTTGGATTTCTAAATGTATTAAATATCATGTATTATAAATAGGATTGGAATGAATAACATGACATGAATAATATTGTATTTAAAATAGATCATATTATAGATTAGTTTAAATTTAGCATTTATAAATATTTTGTTTTTTAGAATTATAAAATTTCAACTTTTAAAATGTGGAAATAAAATATAAAATGTATTCATAAAATAACTTATATAAACGGGTTATAGATAAATAATAAAAGTTAGTATGAGTGATACTGATATTCTTAATGAAATAACTCTAAAATAAAGAGTGAAAAGTTATATCACTATAATTAATGATAAAACATATCAAATTAGGAAATAAGGATGATACCCAAGAAGAATAATTTTTTTTTAAGGATGGAGGAAAGGATAAAACACAATACTACACCATGGTTTCATCATGTTGTTAGGAATAAGACTTTCTAAATTCAAGTGATAATGACTCTATAAAATATTTGGAAGTTTATACATGATGAGGAATAATCATGATGATATAATAAATAATAGGATGAAAGTATAAGAATAGTTTTTCTTTTCTTTTAAGAAATATTAATGAAATATAATGTTCTAGTATGACGAAATGGTCATGATATTGAAGTGGAATATTTTTTATAGATATCTTCAATTAGACAGATATAGTCTAAATAACCTATCATGTGGAATCCATGTATCTTTGTGATATTTCAAACCGTGTTATCCACATGTGATCAAATATTTTGGGAGATTGACTATACTAACCAAATATTTTGAAATATTTATTTCATAATTATTATAATCACTGATAGATTTCATAACAAAAAAATAACTATAATTACCCATAACATGTTAAATGTATATTAATAATAAAAATTTCAAATAACAAAACATTTAATAAAAAATTAATCCATTATAAAATGAATAAAAATATGATTATGAAAACTTATAGTTTTAAAAAGGCATATTTCGAAATAGGTATTTTTTTATTAAGGAATTTTTATTTAAATGTATAATTTAAGAAATCATTTTTAATATTAAAAAATAAATGTTTTGTTTAAACTCCATATAAAAAAATTATCTTTCAGGTATTTTTATGATTTCTATAAAATAATTTATTTTTATGTTAACATTGAAAAAATCAATTTTTTTATAAAATATAAATGCCTATAACATTAACATATATGATAATTTTAAAAAATATTTTGAAAAAATTTAATATAAATAGGTATTTTCATAAAATAAAATAAAAATTATAAAATAAAATTTGGAAATTTGGAAACTTATTTGAAATAATTTAAAAAAATAAGTAATATTTTACATTAAAAAATTTATTCATTTTTGTTTTATTAATAATAATTTTTCACAACTTATTAAAATAAAAATATGTTATTTTTTATTTTCAATAAACATTTTCATATTATTTAAAAAGATACACTTCATTTTTTGGTAAAAATCTTTCCTTACTAAGATTAAATTTAATGACCGTGATAATAGTGAAATGATTATTTTCAAATAAAAAATTTATTAATGTTTTTAATTTTTTATTTATAAAATTAAAATTAAAAATTTTATATAAAGACATAGATTTTATTATTAAACATATTTGAAAATATATCTTCACCCATTTAATTGTCAAAAAATCTTATTTGAGAATAAGAACCATTAATCCTAAAAATAACATTTTCCAAAAAAAATATTTTTCTATGTATTTTGTTTTTAAATTAGTATATATTTTCCCTAATTTAGAAATAAAATTAGACTCTAGGGATAATAAATTTACCACAAAAACTTCAAAAAAATTAATGGTTACTTTATCATTTTATTTAAATATAAAAATTTAGAGAAAAAACTTCTAACCAATGTAAGAACTAAAATGGAACATTTTTTAAATAAAGTAGTAAAAAACATTAATCATGTTTAAAACATGTGCTAAAATGAGTTTTTGGTGATCAAAAACAATATCTCTCCCAAAATTACTTTATATATTACTTCTGTATCCAACAAACATTAAATAATTTGATTCCATTATGTAAGGAAAATTATTTCTCAGAGAATATCCCTTTTAATTACATAAAAAATGATAACACTTCCAGCCCTTCATTCCACCCTTATTCCTTATATTTTTCACATTAAAACCATCCAGATTTATCCTCATATAAGAATCTATCAATTTTAAAATCCTCTAATCGAAATTAGATTACATAATTTCTCCCTTTTCTAGGTGACTTTGATAAAGAATCGCATGTTCTCAACGTGGTTAGAGCGCATTTGAGTAAGCAAGAATGTAAGGTAAGTGTTACTTTATATCAAATTTAATCCCTTGAGTCATATTTCCTATTATTCAAAATTATATCATTGATAAGTTTTGGTTTCTATCTAATTTTGTTGTCCAATATTAATGAAATTCAGGAGGTTTGAAGAGACATATTATGTGATTCCATTAAATGGATTTTTATTCAATAGATTTTAATGTGGCAAAGGGTTTTTTTACTCGAAACCATTTATTGAGTTAAAATAAATATTAATGATCATAAATATTTAAAATATCCACCATAATATTTTATTTAATGGAACCTTATAATTCTTTTTAAGGAAAATGACTTTACAATGTGACCCATAACATCATAATTTAGGACTATGGTAAAAATTCTAAATACATTTTCTTGTTTATTTCACCATACATGAGTTATTCTTTGCGAATCATGAAATCCATTTTATAGAATGAATTTAAATATTATTTTAACAATTTATTATTTTTAAAATTAAAGGATATTTTCATATATTTTTATGAATAATTTTTTTAAATGGTGTTATTTATTTTAATAGGAGTTTTAAATGATTTTTTAGAAATGATTTTTTCTAGTAATTTTTATCATCTTAATGAATTTATTTTAATGAATATTTATCCTAAAACATTGTCTTTCTAAAAACCTCATTTTTGTTTTAAATGATGATTTTTTAAAAACACCATACTTAGGTATTTCATTTTAATGAAACCATTTTTAATGAGTTTTTAGTCTATTCAAAAAAGGAGTATTCATGCTAATTTTATAATATATTCATCCAATGTTATTAAAAAGATATTTTTTATACATGAAATCATATTTAATGAATCTTATTGTAAACATTTGATATGTTAATGTCTCCATTGGTCTTCTTTCACAGGATTAATTATAGAATGTCCTTAGATTTTTTAGGAAACATGTCATTTTCTATAGATTAATGAAGTTATATTTTATATTTTAATTAATTAATATTATGTCAGTAAGTATATGTATTGATTATTACTATATGGTTTTAGGGTATTATAACATCCTCTGATGCATTAGTTATGGATTTATATCTCATCACATAGGGATGTTAAGCGTGGTAATTTTATTTCATCGCCACACTAAGTCGAGATATTTACTTTTATCACAACATAAAGCATGAATTAATTTTTCATTCAAAACCAGAAGCATGGAAAAATTATTCATTGAAAATATAATGTGTGGAAGTTTATTTTAATCGTAATAATATTGTGGGAAATTTTATTGTTAAAAATATTTTGATTCGTATATGATAATGTTTCAGCCAAAGTTATTTGTAATTATTTGGTTCAAGGTATCAGCGTTTTTCAATGTCATATGGATATGATTATGGTCAGTTGTTAAATTATTATAATCTCATAATTTCACACTCTTTTTATACAATATATGATTTTTCATTGGATATTACATGTATATCTACAATGATCTATGGTCAACTATTATTATTTTACATCATTTTCAATAAACAATTACACCCATTCCAATGTTATATCATAATTTTATGATCTCACATTTAATAAAATTTTAATAATTTTTACCACAATAATAACTGGACATCACCATTTTATTATGTTTTCATTATCTAGAATATGAATATCAGTATTCTTTTTGTAATGTCTAGAAGGTATTTTAGATGAGTCATACTCAAAAAAAATATTCAATTGTGTTGTAAAGTTTGTTTCCTATAAAACCGGTCATCGAATAAACTCCACGAAAAAAGTATCCATGTTATATTAGAGTATTTTTTAATTTAAATCTAATATGAATTTTTAAAAATTGTATCTCGAATAATCTTACATTGTATAAAAGATACTTTTTAAAATGAACATTCTTTAAATTGGTCTTATTATTGATCCTCTAGAGCCCCTCAATTCCTATCAAAGCAGTATTTAGTTAATTTTTAGGATTATTTAACTTATTTATTTGGTATTAGGATGTGGTAAATTTACTCAACTCCATATCAATAAGTCTAAGGGGCAAGTCTATATATTTGATAACACCCCAATGTTTTGTTAATGTAATTATTTTATATTTATCCTAGAAATTAAATCCATGTATGGATGTAACCAGTGGTTGAACGATATTAAATAGATGTTCATGGGGGTAATAGACCTAAAAAGGGTGGATTGGGTATTAACATGATCATCCCCTTGTTCTTGACGATGAGGCATACTGACACACATAATTAGAGATGCTCATGTTATATGATTTGGTTAATCACATTCTCTTTAAAACCCCCTAATAAAATATTTGAGTATAATGTTAACATATTAGGATAGAAAACATAATATAAAAAACTTCACGGATAACCCTGGATTGAACAATAAAGGATATTGTTTTATCTAAATGTAACACATTTAATAAAAGAAATTGTTTTTGGGAAATACATAATCATAACAACGTCTTTTTATTCTCATTTTAGATATTATTATAACCTTTTTGTTTTTTGAATTTGGTTAAAATGGATCATCACAATCATTTTGAGAATGATATATATCCAGTAACTAATATGAATTAAAATCGAATGTGTCTGCATACATAAATAGTTAATAATTTCATTATATTTAAGTAACGATGAACAATGTGAGTTTCATAGTCTTACGTACAGTAGTGATGTTGACATCTTAATAGAAAATGAATCTTGACAATATTCCCTAATTTCATCAATGATTTATATTTATTAATTATATTTTTCTATATTCTAATATTTATGAGGATTATAAGACACTTAAAATTAGTATAAATCATTATTTTTACTTTTATGGTTTTTAAACATATATAAAATTGTAACGATAACCTTGAAAAGTGAATTTATGAAAAGATTATTTTATTATGTATGACTGTTAAAAAACTCCTAATTGAGGGATGAATAACCCTTAAGTTTAAAAAATTGCTCATTTTAAAAAAAAACTGAGTTATTTATTAATGACAGCCATGTAATTAATTATATATTTATTAAAAATATTATCCAAGATATGTTTTGTAGAGTTTATCTCAATTATGATATATAATATACATTCAATACAATGTGAAAGAAATAACTAATTGTTAATACCATTTCAGTGTTAAATATGGAGTTAATATTTAAGAGAATATATGATTTATCTATACTATAATTTCTTAAAGGTTCAAATCGTTTTGGTAATGGTATGATATTGATAATATATTATTATGATATAAAAATTTGATTTTATATGATTGTATTAAGTATTGATATTTTTATGGAAAAAATAAGTAATTGAATATAGCCTAAGAGAGTGACAAAGAAGTATTATATTATGTTATATAACAAAGTAAAGATATGATAATAATAAATATACCTATATCAATTGGTGATTAATAATTAAATTTAACAGGTTTTAATTTATTTAGGATGTATATGTAAACACTCGAGATTTTGGAATGTGTTTTCCACTCAATTGATACAATATATGATCTCATGTTTCACACACAACTCTAAAATAGAATGAGATTCCAAATATTAGATGAATTTCATTAATAAAGATTTGTAATAATATCATTTATTAAACAAAAAGATTGTAATAAATTATCTAAATTATTAAAATATGATTAGGAAAAATTAATGTTAAAAATGACATTTTTCAATAAAATAATTATTTCATTTATATGTATTAATGTTTTTAACGTGATATTTATGAATATTATAATTCTAATATTATATGATTTAATTTATTTTAGAATTAAACAGGACAAAAGTATCGATGAATTAAATTTTGATATTTTTCGAAAAAAATATATTTAAGTAGCGAAAAATTACATATTTGTGCTAAAAAAGTAAATTTTATGACATTATCATAATACCAAAATGACATAATATTTTTCAAAAATATTTTTATATAAAAAATATTTTTTTTTTAAAATTATCATAAATTAGTAAAAATTAATATATTGAATATATAAAACCCAAGATTTCCATTTTTTTAAACTAAAGTAATATTTTTCCTTAAAAACTATCCATATTCTCTTATGTTAAAATTTAGTTGTCATAAAATAATGAAATTAAATCTAAAAAATTACATTTCATATATTTTATCAAAATGTTCAAATTATTTAATGAGGGAAACTTAATTTTGGGGATTAAAACAATTATTACAGAGATTAAAGTTAATAACCATGATAATGGTGAAGAGGATGTTTTAAAATAATTGTTTTATTAATATTGTGACATTTTTATCTAAGAAAATTTAGTTGTCCTATTTTATATAATGAATTTTATATGATTGTTTTCATATATTAAAATATTTTATCAATCATTTAATTTTTAAAAAATATATGAGTTGGAGGAAACATAATCATAAAAACAAAAAATTATAAAATAGATTTTCTATAAATCAAATATTTTAATATAAACGTAAATATTCCATTTTAGAAATAAAATCACACTACATGGATCAAAAATTTAATTTTATAACCTAAAACCTTTTTTATGGCTTCTTCTATTTTTTAAATAAAATATTAACAACTATGGAAAAAACTCAACACTTTGGTGAAACCCATGATGTTATAATGCAACAATAAAGTAGAAAAGATCTTGAAAATGTTTAATACATGTGGTAAATTAAGTAATAGAATCATTAAAAAAAATATCTCAAACCAGTCGTCATTATTTATCACTTCTGAAACCATTTTACCTGGAATAATGGAATTTTATTACGGAATTTTTTTTAATATTCAAAAAAGTTATATCTTCACATATTAATGGGGAACATTTCCACCCATTAATGAAACCCATATTTTGTCAATTTTCAGCCTAAAATATCATTAGGTTTCTCCTCATAGAATCATATTACTTGTTTATAATCATATGGTATCAATTTAATTGCATAATTCTTATATTTCCATTGATATTCTAAGGAAAATCTCATGTTGTCAATGAGGTTAGAGATTCTTTTACTAAGAGGGAATACGAGATAAAGGGTTGTTTGCCTCAAATTTAATTCCTTGAAACATATATCGTTGTTATTAACCATTATATATTTGATATGGTTGGATTACTACGCAATAAATATATTTTTCCATATTTATTAGATTCCTGTAGTTTGAGGATCCCTATCATGTTCTTCCATTACATGGATTATCATTCCAGAAAAACCAAAGATGAAATGGTTTTTCATGAGTCATCTCCCAATGTTGAGTTGCAATGATTTTTATTGAACATTTTTCTCTCATGATGGGTTTGTTACACCCTATGATATTAGAATATGGTAACATCTCTACCTCTGTGCTGAAAAATGACATTTGATTGTTTCTTCCTACTTTATATTTTATTATAATGAAAAATGGATTTTCAAAAATAATAATTATTTATTTCACTATACGGTAATTTAACATTATAAAGTTTATTTTATATTTATAAAAATTGGTTTTTGAATTATTTTATCTTCTCAAAATTAGAAAATGGAAATGAATTTATTTTATATTTTTAGGTTGTAAAATTTTATTTTTTAAAATTAATTCCGAATATTATATTTGGTTTTAATTTATTTTTTATCAGAGCAGATATTCCAAGTAATATTATATCATCACAAATTTATTTTGAATTATTGTATATCTTCTAATTTTTGTTTCTAAAAATATGCTTTGGTTATAAATATTTACATATAAAAAATATTTGAGCTCACATATTTTATTTTAATGAAACCATTTCTAATGAGTAATCAATCCTTTCAAAAAAAAGGTATCTCCTCTTATTTTTCATAAAAATATTACAAATATCATAAAATTTTATTTTTCATCTATGAAGAAAACATTAATTCTCCTTATTTTAAAGTAGTTATATTTCTAATCCATTATCCAACATGTTTCTCAAGATGTGTTATTGAATGTTCTAGGAATATTTTTTTATTAAACCCAGATATTATCCATAGTTAATGATATGATTTTTTATTTATGAATATTTTCATACTATAAAGGAATGTGTATGTATGAATGATTATTATGTGATTTTAAGGGTCCTATATTACCCACTAATGAATTATTTATGGTTTTTTATCTCATCAGATAAGGATGTTAAGAATAGACATTTTATTAATTCTTAATATATAGGATGAACACTTTTTTCTTTATATCTTGATGTGTGAACATTTTATTCATTCAAAAAATGATGCATTTGAATTTTGTTTGTTCATAATAGAAACCATATTCATTTTCATTATTCAAATAAAGAAGCATTGGTATTATTTTTTAATAGTTTTATAAGTCACAAATGTCAATGTTTATTCAAATTTTATTTGTTTTTATATGTTTTTAGGTATTGGGGATTTTAAATATAATATTACTATGGTTATGCTCCATGTGTGGGGATTATCATTTCAAGAATCCATACACTTTCTCAAATATATAAGATTGTTCATTTTAGATTACATTTACTTCATTAACCATCTATATACAATCTTTATTGGTCTATATTTCTTTCAATAAGAACATTATCCTATCCCATTTTTTCTATACACTTATGATCTAATAACTGATGACATGTTAATAATTTTTCCCTTAATGAGTGTTAGATCTCTCCCATTTCTTATTTTTATTTTTTCAATGTTATTAAAATATGTATAAAATTTGGGATGTCTATAAGAGTTTAATTATTTTGGAAACACTCAAATGTTTTTAAATTTATGTTTCCTAAATATATAGTCCTCCAAAACAGAAAACTAAATTGTTTTTTGAGTTGTGTGAGAATACCATAAGATGTATAGCTAATATTATATTTTTTAATGCTTATCTGGGATAATGTCACTTAGTATCAATGTTAATTTATAAAATTATATATTTTTATTATAATACTAGAGAATTTTGTTCAAGTGAACCTTATTTAATTCATGGTTTTAGGTAAATAGATTGTATTTATACTCATAATTTTTAATAGTGGACGAGTTTATGAGTAGGGAGACTAACCAAAAATAATTAGGTGTATTCACTCACATTGAGGGAAAACCCTATAATTCCTGATTTGTTTTTGCGGTTTTTTCAATATATATATAATGATGAATAAAACAATCATATTTCTTAAGATCGTAACCAGTCATATATGTTGATTATATAGAGTAATATTGAAAAATATAAAAGGGATCACTAGTTCACCCCAACCACTTCTTAGTGATCTTAATGAACATGGGAACAACAACATGATTATTTACTTTATTCTGCCAATGTAAATAATTTCTAAGAGTACCAAAACAATTATATGTCTGTTTACCAATTAAATTACTATTCTTTATTGCTGTTACATTACATATCTATGCATCAATAGAAAATCGAGCATCACTACCTCTTTCAAACTATCCTCTAACTACATCAAGATAATGATTATAGAATATTGAATATAATTGTTTCTTATGATAAGTAGTAAAAATATTAAAAATATTTTTAATGAAGGTGGTTATCTGCAATTACTTCTTCTATATTAATTAAAATCATTAATTAATTCTTTCACCATAGTGGTTCTCTCGCACAAACTCCATATATGAAAAAACTCATTCAATATACAACTTCATTTTAAAAACCATATAAATCCCATATTACAAATAAATATCAAAAATTAATTCTCTAAAATTTTTTATCCTTTGAATAAAAATTCCACATATTCATTTTAATTCAAAAGAATATACATTTAACAAATTAAATAATCCAAATCCAAAACTAATATTTGTTATTTTTAAATAACATATAATCTCATTAGTAATATTATATCATCAAATTCACAATGTAAACTATCTATTACCTCAAAATTTGTATATATAATATTTTCCACATAGAAATAACAGTCTTACATTTAATTTAATGCTCATATATCATTGGGTCAATACCTTCAAACATGTTTAACCTAATTCATATTGACAGAAAATATATTGATACAACACAACCTTCACTACTTGATTCTACTACATCATCAAATTAATATGTAACTATTAATCGTTAAGTATTAAAAAATAATTTATGTAATAAATACTTCAAATTTATAAATCATGTGGTTTTTTATAGAGTGAAAACTATGATAAAATACCTTCCCTAAACATATTAACTACATTATTATATCGTAATGAATATTTATATAAAAACATTTAAAATGTCCTCACATAAAATATATTAAAAATTATTATAATTTAACCATTCATATTATATGATAATTTTATACCTCTTTCTATACTTTAGCTATATTCTTTAAACATCATCAATTTTTAGTAATGAGTCACTAATGATGTAATTCATACACCAACATATATTATCATTAGATAAAACCAATTATGGTCTTGATTCAATTAACTAAACATTAAAACTACTATTTTCTTAATTAATATCCTAGGTTATAATTAAGACGTAGAATAATTATTTTTTATAGGACCAAAATGTGTCTCCATGTAAGATATAAAATATTTAGGGCTAAAGATAAGACTTCTTTGATATGTTAAATGTTTTTTTTGAGTGTTGTAATTTTTTACATTAGTTTTAAAAAACATCACTTATATATCAAAATGGTAATGGTGTGATCATTTACTAAATGAATTTCAAATTTACCTTAATTGGATTTATTATTAGTGTACAATGGTTTCACTATGTAATTTATTAAAAATCATAGTTAAATATTTAAGTGAATGTTTCATAGATATTATCCAATGATTTTATATTTTGGGATGGGTTTTTTGAATTATTTGGTTCATGGTTATGTGTTAAGTGATGCTTATTAGAAATATACACCATTGAGTTATTTTATTTTATTATGAGGTAATGGAGAGGGAATTCGTTGGGTTCAAGGAGGTTGAGGGATGTGGTTCTCCTTGAGATATAGGTGATTATCTGAGAGGATGAACTCAGTATAAAATTGGATTAAATTATATGTTAATTAGATAAAGACTAATTATATTGTGGTTATTAAGATATTGTAGTATGCTTCATGGATGATGAAAATTATAACTAATTTTATTATTGTGAGTCCTCATTAGGAAACACAATAACCGATAGTATTTAGTGGAGATATATAATTGGGTTGTACATTTGCAATGATATATTTAAGGTTTATACTATTGTATGTGATAAGTTCTATTTATTCATATATATTAGTGATTTACTAAGATGTATAGGTGTTTTTATATTGATTTAATTAGATACTAGGGTACTTTTAGTGAGTTATGACACCCCTAATATTGATTAATCTGAAGTATCCTTGGTTGTAAAATGTCTAATAAAAGTGTTTTGAAACACTCTTTGTGATACTACATAGATTGATATGGACATTGGGGACTCAAGGAACATTATCATAGTTGTTACCACGTAATTATTATTGGGTGGAAACATATTTTAGGGACACAAATGAAATATTTCTTCAGTCATGTTTTGGTTCATTCCTTACCGATTGAGATTATATATATTGAGGTCTAATCAAAATATTCCCATAAAGTGTTACTCAAAATGTTTTTTCTATGACAGTCCCCATTTTATTATTTCAATTATAATATTTTTTGGGTGGCCTATGAAAGAGGATGAGGCACACTATGATGTATACACCTAGTATGATTCTTCTAAAACAAATTATGTTAGAATGGTTAGGTGTCTTGGTGGCCTAGTAAAAACACATTGATTGGATATGATTGTCTGTGTGTAGATGGTTACATGATATTTTACTATAAAATTCTCAAAATCAGTTTATATATTAGATAATTAGGGTCAATAGAGTTTTTTCCTATGGATTTTTATACTCACACTCTTTATGTGAACCTTGGTATATGTGTTAACATCATTTTTTTGTTCATGTCAAGGAATTGGATTTTGTACACATTATCGTGATGGATTTATTGGACGAGGTTATGTAGTAGAAACAGAATAAGTTCAGGTACATTTATTATACATTATCTATTTCTAAGTATTATTTATTATATATATAATCAGTCGAAGGGGGGATCACCCTTTCATTTAATAACAAAAAATTATAGTATATTTATTTTTTGATATACAAAGTTGGTTGATTAGATTAATAATTAGTTTAATTGGTAAAACTCCATTAGCGTTCTATATTATTTATATTATGTATTTTTATGTTATTAATAGAATATCAATGGTTATCATATTGATGATATAGTGTCATAAACATTGATCGTAGACACTCACCACTGATATTCAACCGATTACATATGGGGAGGACCAATTTAGGATGCAAATTATCTCTATGTCGGAGGTTCCTAATAGTGTTCATGCTTGGGATGTTACATATTTAAACATAGACATCCAATGGAATGCATTCAAATAAAAATCACCTTAATTTTTTTGATAAATCATGAAATTTCTATTGATCTATTAATACTGAAAAGGTTCTAATCTATACAAGTATATTAATTGGTATAGTGGTTTATTCTTAACATATCCCTTATTCATGATTATTCAAATTTAAAAATATTCTATAATTACTTATAAAAAAAATAATAGTATCACAAATCATGTATCATAAAAAACACTATGATCTTGTAATGAGATATTATTTGGTGGTTTTAACTAACTCCAATAATTTGTTTCATTCAAAATGGTTCAAGTCCTAATGTATTTTAATATCTCAATATTTATTACTAATGTAAACAGTTATAGAATTTGTTTTAACTTATAATTATTAATACTAATGATCATGATGGTTTGATGAATGTTATCAAGTTTGATCTAGTTAATTAAGATCACATATAAATGTTACCAATATATGGTTTTTTGGTAAACTTAGATGTTTATGGTAACAAATTGACTGGTTTATAAAAGTCAACATCATGGTAAAGGGTCCCATATAGATTACAACAATATTCTTTTTCATAAATAATTCTCTTAATATTCATTAAATGAAACATTATTTATATTAAATTTCATCTCATAAACCTCTATGTTCTCAATATAGAATTTTTTTCTTGTATAGATAAATATTATAAAATATGGGATTTATATATTAGTCCATAATAATGATTATTTTATTGTAAATATATAATAAATATATTATTTTAAATAAACTATGAAAATTTTGATAATATACAAGGGTACATACTTCATCTACTTTCCTAATGGTGTTGAGAATATATACATAATAACCAAATACCATGAAGTAACAAACCTTATCATTTCTTTTGTTCCATAATTTGTAAAAAGATATCATTAAATGTGGTGTAATTAGAAACATAATAACTATATAACCAATTATACATATAGAAGTAATCCAAAAGTAAACTGTAAACATAAACTAATGGAGTAGGGATTTGTAAATCAATTGGGTAACTTTTTCCCCTACCAATAATCCCATTTCGTATTTTTGTTTTAAAGTATGATAATAATTTATTTTACCAATTAAATTAACAAAAAAATTTGAACTCAAAATTTTCAAATTAATGGTTCTAACATCTGAACTATAATATCTCAAATGTAACACTATCTATAGCAACAAATGACCTATTTCATGCTTCCCTATACTCTAGAGACATCCAACTAGTAGTAAGAATCTAGGAGTAGTTTTGGGAGATTAAACTCTCAATGTCCTCAAAAACAAAAAAACAAAAATAATAATTATCGTAGCAGGGTATTTAATGTATGGTATAACATATTGTAACATATAATAATAATAATTTTTAACATGAATGATACTCATGCTCAATATTCATAAATTTATCAGGGGTGACCTAGTGGGTCATCTTGTAAAAATTAAATAGAAACATGAATATGGGAGACTCAAATTTAAATCAAAAGTTTTTCCATAGACTATTCAATTAATATCCTATTAGATAATATAGTAGAAGCCCCTATCTTAACAATAACATGAAATAAAAATAATTTTTTCATGCACATTGATGTTTTTATTCATTATGAGGGAATAAAACTTAATTGTGTCTCACTGAGTGCACTTCATATACGTTGATCTCACATTTTTTAAATTTTATTTATTTTCAATAATTGTTATGTTAATAATCCTGATTTCAACACGTATTGAAAAATAATAGCTAGGATTTATTTTGAAATACCCAATCATGTTGATTAAAATAAGATTGATGTTCCCAAGTAAGGTGTTTATTTTTTAATATTTAATAAAGATCAGAGAAAATATATGAATATTTAATGTAGGGTTATTTTATTCTTCATATGGAAATTTAAATTTATTTGGAGATCAACCATTTGATATTCTTGGATATTAAAGGACCCCAGAACAACTTAAGAGGGTAGGGGAAAATGAATGTGTCAACGTTTTCATAAAAAGTGATGCACCTTTTTTGAACATTGGTAGGAACAAATTAAACCAGTTTGAAGGGAATGTAAACTAAAAATAAACCATATGATAATAGATCACACATCAATTTTACATGGTTCATCACTAAGGGTTAGTCCAAGGAGTATATGCCTACAGTGTATTATACATAGCTAAATCCACTAATATTTACATGTTTTTAATAAAAGCGTTTATAAACAGTTACACTATCCTATGAACACTTCCTTTGCATGTTTTTAGGGATATCCCACTATGCCCCTCAGAACACTTCAATCGGATCCTCCTAGCTCATATCTATGAGATAGGTCTCACTAATTTTATCGTCATAGATGGTTTCTTTAATGGATTGGACTAAAAGTAGTTTGAATTTTATATCATGAGAATCTTCTAGAACCGTATACATGAGTTTATTTACATTGAAATCAATATTCACTTAAAATGGTAATTAATACTTTCTTTTGCAAAGCTCTTTCATGAAGCTCACTACCATTGAGAAACACCCATCCTTGAAGGAACTAATGGCCTTCAGTAATCTCACTTATTCGACACAGAATACCCCATCATAGTGAAGCACACATTAATCAAAATCATTTGGATCAGTCAAGACTCAAAAAATATTTTTATAATGCTCAAGAAATCATTGAATTTCAGTTTCATGGAGCCCGCCTGACTTCATTAAATTATAAAAATTCAACATTTCATGGAAAAAATCATGTGAAGAGATTTAGCCTCAAATTTATAGTCTCGGCCATTCATGAGGCTCCACCGCCTCTTAGTTGATTTTCTGGATCTTTTAAAAACACCTTCGCATAGATCATACATTCAAAATTCTCCATTGTGATTTGAATTTCTCAAAAGGATTTCTGTCAATCCATAACATTCCATGATGATCCAATTCGTATAATTATTGATATCACTATCACTATTCATGATTTGCCAACTCTTCTTAATTTGTGATGCTAGTTTCTTTCATGTAGATCACCATCAGCATTTCTTGAACCATCCCGATACACTATTCATGAATCATATCATTGATAAAATCATATATTTTTTATATTCTCATATGTAATTCAAGGAAATGAATCTTTTCTGATACTATCCAACTTTAAATTTTTAGAGCAAAATATTTGGTAGATACCAAAAAGTGATGCCACATTCAGTACTTTGGTTAGTATGAACTATAAGATCCAAGTCCTTGAATAATACAACATATTCTAGATGAGGATTGACAAATAAAAGAAACCATACTCTATTTCCAACAAAATAACAAACGTGGGTCCAGAAATTCCCTTTTTTAGGTTTGTTTGAAATCTAAAGATAAACTCAATGATGCACCAGATGCAATAAAAACTGGAAACGTGAGTAACAAAACATCCAACACTCTATGTTTATGTGATCAATTCATGTTGTATGATATTATAGGGGAAGCATGAATTTAGGTCTTGTGTTTCGGAATGCTTAAACATGTCCAATCCAAGCTTTGATCATGTTATAGAATCATTGGTTTACTATAATTTTTTCCTTACAACTCCTGATTCTAATCTTATCATAGAATCAGTACATGGTTCTCTAAATAACTTCACCCAATTTTCACCATCCTCCACTATCCTTCAATTAATGCTAATTTCAACTTATACATTTTTTCCCCGTCCTCCACTCTTTTACAACCAATTATTCCTTAAATTTATCAATATATACCATTGAAAATAAATATAAACACCAGTATTGATATGTTATAGAGCTTAAAAAACCCCTTGATCATATCTTCCCCATAAATCAATGACACTTCCATTGTAGATTAAAACCATTAACCCAAAATGGGAGAGGGAACAACGTATAACCTCATTATAAAATGTGAGGTGGGTGAAGACTGTGCTTAATCCTTTGTTTTGTGAACAAATGTGATTACAATGGCTTGGTTATAATATGATCAAAGTGGTCATCAGTTCCAAAAAAATCCATTTTAATCGCCCTTTTCCAACTATTTCCTTGATGAAGTGATATCTAATATAAATATATTTTCTACGAGAGTACTAAAATAGATTCTTCATAAGATAGATTGTGATCCTATTGTTATAGTGAATCACCATTGGTTTTTTCACCTCATCTCTAATATCAGAATGTTGTTTCATCATCCATAATTCCTAGGTACAAGCCTTTGTAGATGATATATACTCATCTTCAAAAGAACTAAGATAAGTAATTCATTGTTTCTTACTCAACTATCCCAAGAATTTCTTGTAAATAATGAAAACTACACAACTTGTGGACTTTATATCTACAAAATCTCCATCCTATTAAGCATCCAAAAAGGATTATAGTTCACTATCTCTTCCTGTAGCAAAGTGTAATCCATTATTGTGAGAATGTTGAATGTACTTCATGATTCTTTTCATTTCCACCATATGTTATTCATTCAGATTAATTAGAAAGTGATCATCTATCATGTTTCAGAGACAATATCTAGTTGTGTAAATTTTAGATAAAATCATATTTTAAAGATTACACTATACATTGTGGGATCTACAGATGTCCCATCCCCATGATTTCTCAATTTGGTCTCAATTGAAATCAATGTAGACATTGGTTTGGAGTAATGTATATTGAATATATTCCACAACTCTCTCGCAAAATTTTCTTATGAAATAAAATTGTTTTCATTACTAATGATCACATGTATCCTTAAGAAGTGTTTGAGTTCTCCAATCATAGAAATTTTAAAATATTATTTCATGTGAATAAAATAATAATCCACTAATCCCTTCCTACTTCAAATGAATATAATATCATTTACATACACAAGTACCATGAATTGATATTTCTAAAAATTATTCAAATTGAGATTGTTATCTACTACTCCTCTTTTAAATTCATGATTCTTTATATAATAATATAACCAAGAGTAGCATGCACACTAAGCTTATTTCCGGCCATATTGTGCCTTATTTATTCATAAACCCTTCATTTTATCATTAAAAAGAATAATACCCACTTTTTGTTCAATGTAGACTTCTTCTTCAATAAAAACATTCATGAAATCTATTTTGACATAAATATAATACTATTTTAATCTTATTTAAATTTCCTTGGTAAGAAAAAATTTGATTTACTCTAGTCTATAAATATGTGAAATGGTTTCTTTAACATAAACATCGTCATTATTTGAATATCCTTTACACACAGATATCAATAAATTTCTCATCACATTATTATTTTAATAGAATTTATTTTTCAAAATACACATCATACCAATCATATTGTGACTTTCGAGATTCATAACAATATCACATGTCTGGTTCTTGTTAATCTAATCGAAATCATCATTCATGTATTTCACCCATTATTCATCCATTTAATCTTCTTTTAATGAAGAAGGATCCATAATTTATAAGAATAAATTTTGTTAATTATTCCTCATTCTCCTCATAAATGTGGGTTATTTACAATCCCCAATGAAGTTGGATTGATCAATTTATACTCATAGATTTCTCCTATGAGGTTTTGAATAATTTGCTTTAGCCATGGTTTCCTCTTCTGATTATTATTCATAATCCACATCGTACTATGACCTATAAATGTTTTAACTCCTTTATCTACTTATTAATTTTAATATCTTATATTTCCTTTATCTTCTACACCTTCAATAACATTAGCATAAGATCCCTACAAGGTATTTTTGGTATTATCTTCAATGATCATAACATCACTTCTTTGCATAATTCTTCCGAGATGATTAATGAAACATTTTTAGGATTTAATATTCATTGAATATCCTATGAATATTCTTTCATCTGTATCATCATCACACTTCCATTTATTTCCTTCATTGTTTATAATAAAAAATTTACTTTTGAAAACCCAAAAATAATTCATAGATGTCTTCCTTCCTGACAACAACTCATATGGGTTCATATTTTCTCCCATATAAATCCCAGTTCGGTTTTATGTTTTCACGTCATCATGAACAGCCTATTTCTAGTAATGGTGAGAGATATGACTCTCAATTAGTATAGTTCTAGACATATTCTTCTCTTTTCGATTATTGCACTCAATAACCCCATTTTTATCAATTGATCTCACTACAACCACCTCATGTTGTATTATGTGTTTCTCTGAGTGATTTTTGAACTTAATGGATATGTATTCCTCTCTATTTTTAGACCGAAAAACATTTATTGTCCCCCCAGTATCATTCACAGATATTCATCGATTCATTTTCATGCAATCGTGTATTTTTTTCCTATGTATAATGACTATACAAACCATTATACTATAATCATCACTGAAAGGAATGATGTACCTTTCTTAATATGTTCTAGAATGATTCATTTGACGACATAGATAAGTATGGGTGAGATCAAGTAGATTTGATTCCCTTTTTTCTATGGATGATATAAACTATGGAACAAATTTCCTCATATGTATAAATCACAATTATTTTCCCATTAATGCTTCAGATCATGGATAAACATTACTATGATTATCTTATATATATTTTCCATATCATGTTTATTAATGTAACCCAACCTCCAATTCCACAAGTTGTTTTTTTATTCAACTTTCATGTATAAAATGTTCTCTTTACTATTAACCTGAAATAAGATTCCATCTTTTCTACATTCTTTAATAAGATAATTCACTATCTTCTATGTGACAGTGCACCCAAATTAATTAAATGTCACCATAAATCCCAAGTCACATAGTTGAATAACACTCAAGAGATTGTGACATACACTGTCTATATAGAGAACTTTTGTTTTCTCCATATCCCTATTACCCAGTTCAGTACATACACTAAATTGCTTCTTCAAATAACCATTATTTCTAAAAATTACTATTCCATAATCACTTTTTTTAATATATGTTAACATTTTTTTATATCCCTTCATATTATATGAGAATCCACCATCATGAATTTAGGTGTTATAGTTCTTTGTATATTTGAGAGTTACTTCTGTAAGATTGGGTTTTTCATCTTTTTTCATTTCCATCCATGAAATATTAGATTTTTTGGAAGATAAGGATGGTCTTTCAACTCTCTTTTCTATCTGTATTGGTTCATCATGATCATAGTTTTCTTCCATAAAAGAAAATTTACATGTTAGAACAAAATCATTGGTTTGGTGAGTATTGACTTGTCATTGAGTTTAATAGGTATTTTTTCTACCTTTCATATGTCTACAATGAATAGATTTATGGCCAATGTTAGAGCAGTGAACGTAATATCCATAAAATATATTTATTCTACAAGATGTAGGAAAAGAATTTGTTTTAATTTCATGAATTCCCAGATCTTACCAATTAAAATAACTCCTTGCCTCTTCAATGTATGACATGGGGTGACCAAAATAGTTACGAAATTGACGTTTTTATAAGAGGATGCATATTCTCACAATTATTCATCCTCATGTCCTCTTACTTAGGAAATGAGTTTGACTATCAATCATTTATTGGATAATAGGGATTATATTTTAGTTCTCCTTTCAGTATGATTTTATGCATTATTTGTTAGTACATTTAATGTCTTTGAAATACATCTAACTTTCACCTTTCCTTTAATTAAGACTATTTTATTTCTAGTATTTTATGTTTCAGATTCACTTCCAATTCCACCTTTTCTAATGAATGTGGGTTTTTGATAATTCAAATCATTCCTTTCACATTCGGAACTATGCCTAGATATCTCTAGTATCTCATCATATAAGAACCATCCCAACTATATTTTCTTCTATTTTTCATTTTATTTTATTTCACCTTCATGCTTACTTCAAAGAGTAATAACTTCTTCTTCTAGTCCCTCAAAAGGCTTGGAATTATCCTCCAATATGGTTGTATAGTCATTTATTAACATTTTCCTATTCTTTAATTATGATCTTAAGTTATAAGATATCATCTATGATTTCAACAGATGTTAAATGTTCTTTTACTACTTCTTCCAATTAACTAATTTCATATTCTTGTCGATCAACATCTTATGATCACTATTCAAGAAATAATATCGATTTTTTCTTTTGTTTTAGTCATTATCAAGCTCAAAAAGAGGAACGACATATTTTATTTGGATATTAGAATCATAAATCAAATTAATATCTCTAGATTTATCTTTTTACGAATATGAATTTTCAACTGTAACCATAAAAAATGCTTCAGATCCTGATTTAAACAATATTTATTATTCCTCAAAAAAATCATTGTCATTGTGATTTCAATTATATGCAAAACTATTTATCTATAATATATTTCCATAATATATGTCTCCCTATTGAGAAAACATTTTGTGAGGCCTTTGTGAGTTTCCTGCTTCACTTTTTCATCATCAAACTTACTTGACCGTCAAGAGGCAATCTCAATAAACGACCAAAACATTTATCAATGAAATTTCACCATTCTTTTAGTGATTTCATAATCATTTAAAATCACATTAGGAAACATAATGCCATATCATGCTTAAATTATCTATTATGCAACCTTTAAATAAATATCATCCACTACGGTGTTTTGAATTTTGAAAACCCAACATACACGGTTACGATCAGTACGATGTTTAGAGTCCGATAGGAAAAAAATAATTTGAGGAGAATAATAACATAACCTTATGAATAGTAACCTAACCTTAAGAATATTAATATGAACATTATGAATAGTAAATCTACCAAAAGAATAATAACCTCACCAATAAATTTATAAATAAAATTTAGGCATTTTATAAGTGATCATATGACCATAGTAAAATTATTGGTATATCTATAAATAATAAATAAATAATTATAATTTATTAATTAATTTAAAAGAAAATGTATCTTCCTAAAACTTTTTCATCAATAAATAATTTTATGACTTTTTATTTTAAGATAATTTTATATGACCTTATGTAATTTTTAAAAGTATTATAGAATGATTTTTAATTTTAAGATCTGTGTTGTTCAAGTCAATTATGGTTTTCATCAAAATTAAATTTTATATATTTAGAGATTTTTTTTAAGAAAAGGAGTTTTTTTTTCAGATTCTACATGTCAAAAAATGGTTAGTGTGAATTTTTTGTATTTTTCAGAAATACATTAATTTTTGGTGAATAGTGAAATTCAACAATTGTAAGAATATACTAAGAAAATGAATTAATGATTTATGCTTGAGTCATGGATGATGTAAATGGACATTGGATAAAATTATCATTCACATATTACTATTTTTTGTCCTCAAAATCTTCATTATTTCTTGTCTTGTAGATAAATAATAAATTAATGAATACAATATTAAGAAAACCCACCTCTCGTCCACTATAAATGTCACCCCTCACATGCTCATTTCTTCACACCTCTAAATCTTCAAGGCATAACTAAACTCTTCCCAAATATTCCCCATATATCCTTCCCCACATCTAGCCTCCCTTTTTATCCCTCACACACCAAATATTCTCCCCTATAGAGGCTCTCAAAGGAGATAAACTCAAGGTGTAAATTTCTCTTTCCGATTCTTTTATTTTCATTCAAGTTTCTTTATTTTATTTTTAATTCATATAATCCTTTCACATAAATGGTATTATAAATATCATAAAATAAATGTACTATAATTCTATTATTATAATGGGATAGTTCATCATAATCTCTCATTCCCTCTCCTTTTATACATCAAATGAAAATATTGTTTGAGATGTGTTGATTTATCACATTCATGGTTGGAGATTTTTCAATTTGCATTAAAATATTAGAGACTAGTCATTAAAAATATTTTAATGGTTAAAAAATATCATAATATATTAATTTTTTTATGTGATGTTTGGTAATCCTTATATATTCATGATATAAAAAAATAATACAAAAAAAGTTCATTATGAGGAAAACCGCCAAATTAATCCTAGCATTTATCAATAAAATTTCATCTATTGATTCATTCTCATGGTATATAAAAAATTCATTATAAGATCATTTATATATTTGAAATTTCAATAATGATATATATTAACAATTTTTTATGTTTAACCACATTTCATATGAACATCCATTCATGGATACAAGTGAACTGATCTTGAAAGCTAAGAAAATTAACACTCTCAAACAATGAATCTATGCTCTATAACTCAACCAAAGGCGCATAATATAACATAATAAAACCATAATATATAAAATTAACGTATTGATGGATATGTAATTGTTAATTGATGAATATAATGTCATTATAAATTAATTTAATGTGGATAATGCATTCGTAGTCAAGGTAAGCGGAAATTCTCGAACCCAACACTCTTTCATTGGGTTTTACCTCTTCGACCCAATTTCTTCATGGATATGAGATAAAAATAATATAATCATCATTATATATCCTTTTTTGGGATATAAATATTATCTAATTGATTTTATGAATTTTTTTTATGTTTTCAAAAGGAACTCTTCTTTCAAATAAACACCCCTTGGCACATCACGAATATTGTTTCACTCTTCACTAAAAGTTAATGGTTCTATGTCAAGAATGTTATTCGCTATTTTTTTGGGAACCAAAATCTTATGAATAAATGATTTATGATATAAAACCCATTTCTTTACATGGGTTATTTTATGATCAATATGGAAATATTTTCTTTGGTATGTATGATAATGAAAATGTTATGATGTGACAGGTGCACTTAGAATTATATAGTGCAATATGAAAGATTGAATTTGATGGGTGAACCCAGAATTATACACCACTCCAATGAATTAGGTAAATTGATTAATCTCATATGTTAAATTGAAATGATGTGTGAGCATGATTATATATTTTTTTACAACTATGTTTGGTAGTTAATCACTAAGATATGATGTTTTATTCTTATACATTTCCACATTCCATGCTATTTTATAATTGATGTAATGATTATGATCACCCTATGATACATTGTTTCATGTTCTTATCTTTACTCATGCAAGGATTTTATCTAACCCCTTTTTGGCGAATATCCTCAGGCTATAACATGTACTAATGAGTATAAAAGGGCTGATAAGAGGCTATAGAAGAAGGAATTAAATAAATGATTATTCTTTATGTTGTAAATGTTAGGTATGTTACTAGTTTTATCAAGAAACTAAACTTTTAGATCCTCAATGTGTAATGTTTTGAATTTTTTATCATTAAATTTTTTTAAATGTAATAAAGAAAATTAGGGTCTTTATAGTTTGTAATGGAGGGAAGGATTAGTTAATCTCGAAATTAGGATTAATAAACCCCAGAAAAAACCTCTAGTGTGAGAAAATATACAAATATGCACACAAGAAACATTGATTAACATATGGATCACAGAAGATATTATTTTATTTTAAATTTCACAAATGAACATGTTATTTTTTCATAACATGTTAGAAAATTGTTTTTCCTATCCTTTTCTATTTCAGAAAATGGTGGGAACAATGAGAATCCAGTCCAGCAACCCATACGAGGGCCAATGCAAGGATTTCCGGAATGACATCCCTAATGATTTAAGAGGTGGTGTTAAAAAAATCTTGTTGATGTATAACCAACTATCTCATTTTATGAACAATAACCTGAATAATGTGGAATGAACACCTTCACCTAAGATGTAGAAACTATCTATCGAGTGTTTTATATAGCAACCACCACCAATGATTAGTGGGTCTTCTGATCCACTAAATGTGGAATAGTGGGTCAACTCCAAGGAGAAGTTATTTTTTATGATTCAGTATTCTATGTTAGAAAAGGTGGTTCTATATGGTTATCATCTATATGGATATTCTGAACAATGGTTGTGTTTTATTAATAACACCAAGATGCCTATGAAATTGAACAGATGGAATGGGAAGACATTAATATGGTGTTTCATAACAAGTAGTTCCCAAGAAGTCTTTAATAAATTATGGGAATATAATGAATATAGATCAATAAAAAGGATGTATAATCATTCATGGCCTTCGATGTGATTTTACAAGTCCTTCATGGTACTCATCAGGTTTTGTTATCACAATGATAGAAAATTCAATAGATACTTCGGTGGGTTAAAACCACACATTCAAAAGGCTCATATTATTCATGAATTTAAAAGTTTTGAAGAAGTGGTTCAATGTTATCTCAAAGTAGATATGGAATTTGGAGAATGGTCCCATATATATGGTGATTAGAAATGAAAGTTGGAGTTTCACATCAGAGGTTCTAATGTTAAAGGGGGGAAGAAAACTCAACCGCCCACATGAAAACAAATGTGTGAAGAAGGATCGTGGGAATTTCTTCAAATTGATGGGGAAATGTTTCAAATGTGGTAGATAATGAAACAAAGAACTTGAATGTCAAAAATATATATGAGAGGGTAGAAGAATTTGGTGAGAGAAACGAAAACCCCACCCATGGTCTAATGCTAGAAATATAGGGAGAAAGGGAACTTTGAATGGCAGTGCAATAAAACATGAGCCCTCGTGGGTAATCAGCATCAGAAGTCATAAATTCCAATAGAACAATTGAAGGATTATTCCATCACTATTATGGAAGTTGAGAATTAAAATGTTGTTGTACAAGGTATACTTCCTATTCACATAAGAATGGAAAAGTTATTATTTGATTCTGGTTCTACACATTCCTTTATATCTTGAATTTTTTGTAGAACTATAGAATCGATGCCTCGATACCTTTAGGTAGAGATATCAGTAATAACCCCTAGTGGGGAAATCATTGAAACTCAATTGGTGGAATCTTCTCTTGTTGTCATATATGGGATGATTCTTCCAGTGAATCACATGCTACATCCCTTTGTGGAATTGGATTCTATTATGGGAATGTATTGGCTCTCATTATATAGAGAACATATCAACTTTCAGGAAAAGGAAATATCTGTTCATATTCTGAGGCATCCCATTATCATATATTAATTCAAGTAAGATCATGAATCTCCTGGGAAAATTCCTTCAATGGTGTGGGTGTTGATTCCCTATGAGGAAGCAGACATCAATCAAATGGTCGAGTCAAAGGAAATGGTCAACGAAGCTAAAATGTTCATCATGGTGGAATAAAAAGATGTATTTCCTGAAAAGATACCCACAAATACCCCAGATCATTTGGTAGAGTTATCTATAGAACATGTACCCAGAGATCCTATCTCAAAGTGGCCCTATATGATGGATCCGATCAAACTATAAAATTTAAATATGTAGCAGCAAGAGAATTTTTACAAAGTGTTAATATAACATGGTGAATCACCTTGGGGCGTTCTAGTGCACTTTTGAAGAAGAAGGATTGATCAATGTGTTCGTGTATCGACTATTGATAACTCAACAAGATCACCATAAAGAACATGTATCCTCTCCCATGGATTTATGATATGTTTGATCAGCTATGAGGAGTGCATTACTTCTCAAATATGGATATTCATTCTGGATATCATCTACTAATGGTGAAGATGGAAAATATTCAGAATACTGCCTTCTATATAAGTAATGGAAACTGTGAGTTTTGGGTGATTCCCTTCAGCCTTACTAATTCCCCATCAATCTTCATGGATTTGATGAATCAATTATTTAGACATCAACTTTCCATATTTTTTGTAGTGTTTATAGATGATACACTAATATTCTACAATATCAAGGTGGAATATGAATAACATCAAAGAGTAGTGTTGGGGACATTGAGAAAGGATAATTTGTACACCAAGTTCATAATGTAGGAATTTTGGATGAAGCAAGTCATGCTCTTCAAACATGTGATAACAAGTGATGGAATTTTTTTGACCCTTAAAAAAAGGCGATTGAGGAATTTCCAAGAACATCTAGTGTCATAAAAATCTACAGTTTACATGGAATAGCAGGGTACTATCCATGTTTTGGGAAACATTTCTAATGACTTTCAAGCCCACTGACTAAGATTAAAAAAGGGGTAACAATGTCTTGAGAGAAGAATGTGCGCGACGCTTCAAAGAGCTAAAGAGAAGGTTGATCACTGCACATGTATTCACATTACTGGATAGAGGAGAATATTTTGTGATATACCGTGATTCTTCAAAGAAATTATGGAGTTGTGTACTCTTGAAAAATGAAAATGTTATAATCTACAACACATGGCAGTGGATGATTCGTGAGAAGAACTACCCAACGCTTGATTTAGTGCTAGTAGTAGTGATTTTTACCTTGAAAAATATGGTGAACTACCTCTATGGTGAGAAGTGTGACATATACAGTGATCAAAAGTGTCTAATGTATATATTCACACAAAAGGATCTCAACTTGGGTAAAAGGAGATGGTTAGATCTACTCAATGATTGTGATTTCTCTATTCACTATCATCCTGGGAATGCGAACAAGGTAGTTGATGCTCTAAGAAAAATGAACATGCTACTCTATCCATGTTGTGGATAGAGAAAGACCCTATCATCATGAATATAAAAAAGATGGATATGGGAATCATAATGATAGGGAATACATCCTACCTTTCCCCAATGACTTCTTAACCACATATCCCAGAGATGATTTAGAAGGCAATGAGGTATGATCTGGAGGTACCAAAGAGTGTGAATGTAGTAATGAAAGGAAAGAAACTAGAGTTTCATATCATCTATGATAGTGAGATTTGGTTTGAAATGTATCTTTGTGTGCCTTAATCACCTTGGATAATGAATGATCTGTTTTATAATGCACATAGCTCACCTTTCATAATCCATCCTAGTAGCACAAAAAATTATCGTGATATCCTATAACACTTTTGGTGGTGCAACAAGAAGAACTGGATTGCTGAATATATCTCAAGGTTCTTTATAGGTCATCATGTGAATGAATTGAGACCCAATTCCAAATAGAAGATGAAAACAATTTACTATACCCTAGTGGAAATGAGAGAATGTCACTATGGATTTTCTCACCAGTTTCATGAAGATATCCAAGGGAAATAAAACGAAATGGATTATAGTTGAAAAACTGACCAAGGCTATCTAGTTTATTTCTATTCAGGATGATCTCTCGTTTTCACAATTTGAAAATATGTATGTGAAAGAATTTTTCAGACTGCATGGGTTTACACACTCAGTTGACAATGATCATGAACAATGGTTCCCATCTAAATTATGGAGGAGTCTCTAATAAGATTTGTGTGCTGAATTAAATTTCAGCACTCCCTATCACCCCAAAACTAGTGGCCAACTTGAATGGACTATTAAAATGCTCAAATATATTTTATGAGACTGCTCTCTAGAATTAAAATGTGGATGGTATCAGCATCTCACTTTTGTTTAGTTCCCATACAACAATAGATTTCACTTTATTATTCATATGGATCCATATGAAGCTCTCTAAATAATGTGATATATATCTCCAACTTGTTGGGATAATGTTGGAGAAAGAAATCTACTTGGACCGGATCGTATATATGTGATGAAAAAGAAGTTCCATGTCATCTAGAAACATATGAATGATTTTCAAAGTCAGAAAAATAGCTATGATTATAACCATATAAGGGGCTTGGAGTTTGACATTGGAGATTAATTCTTCCTTTGAATATCCATATGGAAGATGTTCATGTGGTTTGGAAGGAAAGGGAAGATAAGACCAATGTATATTGGCCCCTTTGAGATCCTTGACTGCATAGGATCCATGTATTATTGGCTTCATATTCACAGAATATGGATCATGCTCGTGATGTGTTTCACGTATCACTTTTGAGGAAGTACATATGAGATCCCTCACATCTATTGAACACAGAAGTGGTACAACTATAAGATGATAACTCTTATTAGGAGATACTAGTAATGATTCTAGACCAAGGAGATAAGGTTCTACGCAACAAGACAACCCACCTTGTAAAAGTGTTGTGGATGAACCATAAGTATGTAGAAGAAACATGGGTACCAGATGATGTGATGAAGGTGAAGTACCCTTGCCAGTTTATGTATACTGAAATATCTAGAGCTAAATTTCATAATGGGAAATAATTTAAAGACCCATACATTAATCAATTCAATTTATACCATCTTATAGTAATTTAATAGTAATATAAAATCACATTAGGTGAAAAAATTCCACATCATTCTTAAATGAAGTAATATGAGACCTTTAAACATTGATTTCATACTTCTGTGTTTTTAATTTTGAAATTCTGACATACATGGTTTTGATCAGTAAGATGTTTGGATTATAATAGGAAAGAAATTAATTTTTAGTGTATAGTAACATACCCTTATGAATATTAGCATGCCCTTATTAACAATAAAATTACCTTTATGAATTGTAAATCATCCAAAATAATAGTAACATCATCCATGTATATATAAATAAAATTTAGGCATCTAATAAGTGACAATATGAGCATAGTAAAAGTATATGTATTTTTGAAAGTCTTAAATAATTAATTAAATTTATGAATTTAATTTAAAATAAAATGTATTTTCATAAAATGTGTTAATAAATAACCAATTTTATTTCTTCTTGTATTTGGATAATTTTAAAGTACCTCATGTAATTTTTGAAAGCATTATAAAATCAGTTTTTATTTTAAAATATACTTCTTTCATGTAAATTAAAATTTTAATTAAAAATTAAATAGTTCATATTTTATCAATTTATTTTGAAACATGTAGTTCCTTTGTGGATTATGTAGGTCAAAAATTATTTAGGGTGAATTCTTGCGATTTTTCTGAAATATTTTAATTTTTATGAATAGTGAATGTTGATAATTTAAAATATATTCTAAATAAATGAATCTCTACATCATTCATGAGTGATGGATGATGTAAATTGAAATTTTTTTAAACTCACATGCACTTATTACTATTTCTATTCACAATAATCCACACTATTTCTTGACTAGTTGAGAAATAATAAATTTATGAATATAATATTAAGATAACCCTCCACCCCTCTGCAATAAATAACACCCCTCATACCCGCATTTCTTCACAACTATCAAGCTTCAAGACATAACTAAATTCTGCCCAAATCTCCCAAAAACTCCTTCACCAAGTCCACCATCCCTTTGTCCTCAACAAACCTTATCCACTACCCTAAAGAGGCTATCAAAGGAGATAAACTCAAGCAGTAAATTCCTCTTTCAAAATATTTTATTTTCTTTCAAGTTTCTTCCATTTATTTTTCAATACTATACTACTTTAAACCAAATGGAATATTAACTCTAGTAACATATATGTAACTGAATGATATTATTATAATGTGATAGATTATCAAAATATCATCTCCCGTCTCCTTTTATACTATTAATGAAAACACTTTCTAAGATGTTTTAATTTATCACAATCAAGGCCGAGATGTTTTAAGTTTTTATTACCATCTATGTGACTAGTCGTGAAACCATTTTAATGGTCAGAAAATATCATAATATATTTATTTTTTTCTTACATGATGTTCTGGAATCCATATACACTAATGATATTAAAGAATAATACAAAAAATAATCATAGGGAGAAAAACGTCCAAATTAATCCAAACATTTGTCATTAAAATTTTGTCTAATGATTCATTCTCTTGGTATATAATAAAAAATAATTATAAGATTATTTACATATCTATAATGTCACAAATAATATATATTAAGAATTATATATGTTCAACCTCATTTCAAATGAACATCTACATGAATACAAGTGAACTGTTGCTAAAAGCTATGAAAATTAACACTCCTGAATAATGAATTTAAGATCTATAACCCATAAATATATCCATAAAATAATTAATAAAACCATAATGTATTAAATTCATGTATTTAAGGTTTTTATCCTTTTAATTAATGAATCTATTGACACTATAGAGGTTTTTAATGTGAAGGATGCATTCAGACACAAGGTAAGGTGAAATTCTTGAACCATACTCTCTTTCCTTGGGGTTTCCCTCTTCAACAAATTTACAGTATGGATATGCCTTATAAAATATTTTAATCATCATTATATTACCTTTTCTAGGATATACATGTTCTCTTGTTGATTTTATGAAAAATAAATTTTTTCCAAACGAACTATTCTTTCCAATAAACACACCATTTTTACCTCTCAAAGATTATTTCACTATTAACTCAAGTATATTAGTTATATGTCAAAAATGATCTTACCCAATTTACTTCATAACAAAATGTTTATGAATTTATGATTTATGAAGTGAAACACATCTCTTTTTAATGGGTTATTATATGATCAATATTGGAAGAGTTTTTATGTGGCATGAATGATAATGTAAATGTTATGATGTGAAAGGTGCCCCTAGAATTATATAGAGGAATATAAATGATTGAATGTGACGAGTGTGTCAAGAATTTTACAATGATCAATTTAATTTAGTAAAGTGATTAATCTCATGAGTTAAAGTTAAATTATGCGTGAAAAATATGCATGATTTCTTCCAAATTGTGAGTCGTAGTTAACCACTAAGACATGATGTTTCATTTTAATGCATTGACACATTCCATGCTATTATATAAATGATATAATTATTATGCTCACCCCATGTTACATTGTTTAATGTTCTTAACATTCCTCTTATATGGATTTTGTCTTTCCTCTTTTTTATGTATATCCTCATGTTTCTACATTTAATAATGAGTACACAAGGGACAATAAGAATCTAGAGAAGAAGGAATTAAACAAATGTTTATGATTTTTGTTGTAAATGTTATGTGTGATCCTAGTTTTACCATGATACTAACAATTGGATCCTCATGGTGTAATTATTATTTTTTCATTAAAATAAATGATATTTAATGTATGGAAAGAACATTCATTATAATGTCCCATCTCTACCCCAATGAAAACATACCAAGGGTAGCTTTCCTTTAAATCTCTTATTTCTTCTCTTGAATTTCATAGAAAAGAGTGAAATGATTTAATAATCCTTATTACAATATGTAACCCTATTTCCTGAAATCATATGTTTTTTCATGGATTTCAATGTCATGTCCTTGATAACATGACATGTTGCATCCTTTGGTTTCACGCTCCTTTAAAATACTACTAGAATACTTAAAAGATCATCTAAGGAATGTCTTGAAAAATCTCGTTACTCAAGGGTTGAAACATTTGGATTTTAAAGTGGTGAAAGTATTCCCAAGATTTTATTTACAAAGTAAATGCATTTAATCACTTCAAAAAAACCTCAAATTGATCATGTGACATTAGTAATTTGAGTAAAAAAGCTATCTTAATTTTCATCAGGATGCATATTCAGATCATCAAAACTGCTTTTCAATACATCACATTCTGACTCTTTCAAACTATTATCACCTTCATATATATTTTAAAATTTTACCACATATACTTCAATAAGGTGAAACTAATTAACATTAGATATATTTGATCTTGAAGTGTTGTATAAGGGGAATTTTTCACTCTTGCTTCTACACGAAGTATTTTCCTGTATGTTTCATTAATTGATAGTCATGTTTCATCAGTTATGTGAATCTCTTATAAAGTATAAAAGATTAATTATATTAAATGATATCATAGGTTACACATTATCGAATTCATCCAAATATGAATGTTTGTACCATTAATATGGGGGACTCCCCTGACATTAAATGGGTTCCCAATGATAGAAAAAATGGAAAAATTTAACACATTTAACCACCCTCTAATACCACATAATGGACCCCATAACACCCCCTAATAGGGGAAGGGTAAATCAGGGTGTCAACATTTTATTCAAAACTAAAATATCATGTTCCCAAGAAGATATGATATAATTAAACAATTTTGAAGGTAATGTGAAAAAAAATCCATATGCGGAGAGATCACACAACAGTTTTAAATGTATCACCAATAAGGGCTATCCCAAGGAGCACACACCAACAGTGATCCAGTCATACCTAAATCCACTAATAATTTCTAGTTTATGAATTAAAGTGCTCTATAACATTCAATATGTCCCAATCACATTGCCTTTATACAATTTTTGGGATATCACCCGGTGTCCCTTGGTGCACATCCGTCAAATCCCCCTAGCTCACTGATTTGAGAGAAGTAAAACTCAATTTATTGAATTGAATTTCCCTTAAATGTATTGGAATTAACTTACATTTCGATATATATCATGACACTTGACTTTCACTGTTCACCAGAGTTGATGAACTTTGAAATCCCTATTCACTAAAAAATATATATTCGAATTTTCTTTCATAAAGCTCACTACATTCGTGAATTACCCTACCTTAATGAAACAAACTACCATTGTGTAGATCACTGAGTCAATATGGAAGCCCCCATAATCATGAAAACTCATTAATGGAAACAATTTGCATCTGTCAAAACACCAAAATACTTTTCAGGATTCTCATGCTTGCATGGAATGTTAATTTCACAAATCTCTCCTAGATTCACTAAATCAGAGAGATTTTGGATTTTCCATTGATATATTGAGAGAATTGAAGACCTGTAGCATAATATTTATAGGCTCATCCATTCATTAATCTCTACCACCTTTTAGTTTAGTATCCGGATCATTCAAAACCACCTTCGTGTTGCTCCTCCATTTGGGATTATTCATTTTGATTTGATGTTGTAAGGAATCTTTTTGTAAAACCATCATGTGCTATAATGCTCCAATTCTTGTAATTGTAGAGATCACCATCAGTATTCCCAAGACCCCAACCCTTTATCATTCACAATTCTCAATGAAAAAAACACATTAAATAATCCATTTCCATCAACTGACAACCTTAGTTACAATAGATATCCACTCAAATAAAAAATATATTTAATGGTCTATAAAATGATATTTTATATGGATAATTAGATTAATTAAATTTAGAAATGTATTCATGTAATGAATATTCCCATGATTTGTGAGGAATTGATAACATTATATCTCTATGAAGAGGCTAGAAACCTGTATATGATGTTCTCTTCCTTATAATTTTCAATATTGAAGAGCGTTATATCATATAGAAACATATGTGGAAAATGTTTAATGAATATATAATGTTTTGGATGTTGGGGAATACCATCGAAATACTATACTGAGGATTCAATTACTACTTAAATCAGTAGAATTATTTTATTGGGGATTAAAGTTTACAGTAAGATATTACAAGTTATTTTAAAATTTATTATATGTTTTCATGAGGATTAATAATCCAAAATAAAATAATTTATGTTAGGGAGATAGCCATAAAGATAAGTTCTATAATATCTATTTCAAGAATATGTATGAATTAAAATAATCCAAAATATTGGAATTATGGTAGAATGAGTGTCTAATAAATTAAACAATCAACATGTCTCCACCTATAAGATAATAGAATAATGGAATCTTTTAGAATATGCTGGTGATTCTATAGTCTTAACATTTTGAATAAAATAGAAAATTATTAAACAGCCTATAGATATATAATATATTTTCATGATGAAAAATTCATCAGATTCAAAATAAAAGTTTATGATGTAGTGTGAAATTTTTAATATTGTATATAATTAATTCAATTCCCTATGAATTATAATATAGAAAATCTAGGAAATTTATGACAATTTATTAGGATGAATAAATTTTAAAATTCTATGGGTATATTATCCAATAATACCGAATAACCTTCATGGATTCAAATATATAATTTGTTGAAGTTAACATGTTTTATGTAATATTATTTAAAATTTATATTTATGTATTTTGGATTTCACAATAAAAATGTCAAGGTAATAACATTAATGAGATAGATAATAACCGAAAATCACTATATATGGGCCTTTTGAACTAATATTTAGAATATGGATGAAATTATCTATGATACATAAGAAAAATTATTTTTCACATTGAGTTTAAAATTTGTCCAAAAATATGTGATTTATATGAAATAACATGAGGTATTAGATGTTCATTTTCTGGATGATGAATAAATTTAGATGACATGTGATCTATTCATTACTATTCTAAATTTTATGATTATATTTATAATCAAGAGTCAATTTGGGGGTAATGGTGTTGAAAATTTTCTATTGTTGTTGTAGTATTTAGTGAAGTAAGAATCATTGAACTAATGGTGATTATCCATGATCTATGTAAATATAGGGTGTATGTTATGTGTAATTTGACATCTTCAAGAGAATGAATCCATGTTGTGGTCTGTGAGGAATATAATTTTTAAAGAGAACATTGTGTCGTGATAGTATTATATGAAATATTATCACTACACTGGAATTATATTATTTATTTTTTCATGAAATGATAGGATATTCCATGATGTAACATTTGGAATATAAATAGAAGTCTTTTCATGAGGAAGTGGGTCATATCCTAATATTGTTGTCGACTAAAAACACGTTGGTTTTGTATAGATAGTGTAAATTATTTGGATACTATATCATTATAATGAAGAAATATTTGACAAAGGAATGTTTGTAATTTTTGAAATATTAACGATTGAATTAATCAACATTATTAATCTACAATTGAACATGAATTTTTAAAAGTTCAATAACCATAGATGTTATACTAAAATCATCATGCTATGGAATGAAAGAATATAATTTTTATATTTATATTTGATATTCTAGAGTGAAAATGTGGGAATTATTTTTTTACTAAAATTTATTAAATATTTTTTATAATAAAAAAGGAAAATATAATCACATGATTCAGTGAATTAAAATTAGAAAATAATGAAAGGAGTGGTTATAATACATAAATATACGATAACTTTGAATATTTTGTGTATTGAAAAGATATATCTAGTTCAATGATTATCATGTATATTTTTTTACTAAATAATTGATATATTAAAAGACTCTATATGAAAATCAACCTTCTCTATTGAATAATAATACTTATATAAAAATATTTCTTCCTTAATACTATATAATATCTAACAAACCATATAGAAAGTATTGATAAATCATTCTTACGATATCGTTATAAAATAATGATGTATGAAAATGATTATTTATATCATCTGTTTTGTATGAGATGGACATCTAATGACATTATTACATAATAATGTATAAATATGTTTTATGAAACATTGATATCGTTACACACTTAGGAAGAATATTTGATATCGTTGAGTCAAGAAGTGACTTGATCATTTCTATTGATCATTTTTCAATGAGTTTTCCATAAAACATACTATTTTTAATGATTGACCTAACTGAACTTAGATTTTGAATTTTTTTTTTATTATTTCATTGTACCAGGTTGGTGTAGGGAATATGGATCAAATGATATAAACATACCTGAGATTCATCATGATAAAAAAATAGAAGTTGTATTTGAGAGGACCAGTTTGGGATATTGCTAACACTAAGAGGGTGGAGAATCAGTGCTGGGGACCTTTTTATAACCAATTTCAACTTTTTATCTATGTACATATTGACCTATTAGTATCTTGAATCTCTTATTCTCTATTCACTATTACGTGAAATAATTGAATGCATTAAAACTATTCACATAGTATTTTTACAAGGTTCAAAACTTCATAAGAGGAGATATGTCCTTGCCATGCAAGGGAATGGCATGTTCATGGATTCTCCACTATAATGTGATACGTTATTACAGTGGTTTGACTAGGAAAACAATCCTCCAATCAGTGTGAGTCCCTACACATTAAAGGGGGGAATGAAATAATTATTCCCAGTGTAATCCACTACACATTGGATGGGGAAGGGGAAAATCCCCTTCCTGAACTGTTGATGACCTAGTACAGCTTACATCTCCTTAATGTTTCTTTTTATACCTTTGAAGATAGTTACCTCCCTATTGATAAGTGATTGCAACACCAATAGAGTCTTCCACCTGTTGAGACCAGTTGGATGTCACAATATTACTTGATATTCTACTCTTCACTTATTACATGCTTATCAACATATAGTTAAACTTATTTCATATTTCCTAGGAGCTAACCAGAGAACTGTATAGTCCTCTTTTCCTTCTACTTTATTGCAAAATGAGTTCAACTAAATCTACTTCTTCTTGCTAAAATCAAAATACCGCATTGTGATTTTCAAAACAATTAGGAACATCTCAATTATGCGTCATAATAGTTAATATGACATGAATAATTGAATATAAATTAGTTAAACTCATTTTTTCTTCTATGATAACAAATATTAGTAGTGAATGAATTATAAGTTCTCTTCCAAATACAATTTCTTCTTATGAAAAATTTCCCTAATTATGCTGATATTTCCCCTTCCATGAACTATACTGTAGAGACCCAAAGCATGATGCACATGGACATTACATTAATTTTGCAGAATAATTATTACATAACAAAAACAGACACACAAGAACCGTAATAGTTTAGTGTTTTTGGAAACTCGTAAAAATAATATTACAATAGTGGTTAATGATCTTCAACATCTCCCATAAAGATCTTCCCCTTTTGTTTTCTTACCTAAAACCTTTTTTTATATCCCGGGGAAAAGAAAATAGATAAATGGTGAGATCAAATTCTCAGTAAGGGTAAGCATGGACAAAATAAAACAAATCATATACATTTGAACTTAAAAACACGAACATAATGTTTAAACATTAAAATCTTGAGCAATGGCATAAAACTTGGAAGTACTTAAGGCAAAAATCATAAAGAAACAATAATCTTGATAAAATAGCATGGGATTAAAACATGTAATTGTGGCAAAACATTAAGCACATGATATGATTTCCATAGTAGCCAAGGCATTGCTGCCAAGACCATCTTAGTGGACAAAGTCCCTTACTGAACAGGGTTTACTTGTCGTTCCAGCCCTGTATTACTATACCAGATTTACTTTCCATTTTATCCATGTCTATCTAATGAGATATAAATCTTTACCCAATGCATTGGAGGGAGATATAGGTCCCACCCATCTCATAATGAAATCATTCTTACTTATGCCACAAAATAAACATACATCATTCATAATAACCCAATGAATAAAATGGGTGTCATAAAAATCATCACATAATCACATAATCCATATAAATGAAATGGATATAATTTTTTATAAGAAAAGATAAACCATGTAAATCATATAGACACATATGAAATAATTTCATCTTAGATGGAAAATGGTTTGATAAATCACTAGAAATGAATTCTTGAGGAAAATATCCTTTCTTCTTGAAATTTATTTTCTTTTCAGAAAATTAAATTCAATTATAAAAGAAAATGATTTTGTTGAAAATATTCATGAAATCTTGTAGAGTAAGTTTCATGAAAATAAGGCGGTCTAAAACCGTAAAAATCTGTTCATGCTGTATAAGTTAAAAAAAGACATTCTTCTCGTACTTCTGCTGGAAAAGTCAAAAAGTACCTTGTATTAGAAAGATTATTTACATACCATGTAGTAAAAGTCAAAATGGGTAAAAAGGACTTTAAACATACATTAATTCTTTTTTATAAAATAGGTACGTGGATGATAAATATAACCCCAATAAATACTTACGAATAAACAATCTCAGATAAAAATGAGATTGGAAAAGTTATCCATTACCTTAGGTCTGATATGCTTCATACGTATCTGAACCTCCTGTATAATTATTTACATAATGTCATTGACTTTTTACAGAATCATATTCATTGTTATGATACCATATATGTTTCACTTATTACTTTATATTACCCGTTCTTTTGTAAATCCCATGTTAACGCAACGTTTTGGGTAAAATCATCTTATTTATCATACATGTTTGGACTTGTTGTTGTTGATGTTATTATTACTTATTTCATGATTCACTTTCTTCCAAAATGTAAATGATGATTTATATATCATATATATTCATTATATATCCAGCATATATATGTATTTATAATAGTACATAACATATGGAGGTATGAAATGAGATGCACCGTTCATGGAGACGGTAAGTCGTACGTACGCTTGAACGCTACTTTCATTTCAATTTCTTTTTTTAATTAAAACATAATGATACAAAGAGATATTATAATTCCAGTATAATATCATATATAATATCATTAACTACATCCATTATACATCCCACATAAGGCATTAACAAATCACATCACTTTGAGGGGGCGGTAGTCCGCACTTCCTCATATGAGATTATCGTATTTACCAACTATGGAAACCATAAAGTCCAGATATAATTTGTAATTAAAGAAGTATAAGGATATCATAAACATAATATATATCATATACGAATATATTTTCATCATAATTTCCACCATGAGAGGCGGTAGGAGAAAATCAAACAATCATTGTTTCGTGAGGTGTTAGTTTGTCATCCACAGAAACATTATGTTCTTCATCAATTAGATGGAGGTGTGTGTAAGTGTAGTTCTAATACTTATCATAAAAACATCCTAGTATTTTTAGGATACTGGTTTTTTCACAAATGATATGATTAAAAAGAGTTTAGGGGTTGGAGAAGTAGAATAAAAGAAAACAACTTAAGAGAAAATATTACCTTTAATTTGGGTAACATCCTTTGGATTGAACCAAAAGGACTTCTTGGAGTGTCTTATGCTTACAGTAAGGATTCGAGGGGGAGGAGAGAGATGTAGGGAGATTTGTTTGTCAGAGTTTGGATGAGCCAAAAGGCTTGAAGGGTGTGAGTAATTGTATAGAAGTGGTCTTCTTTTATAAGGGAGTGGAGGGGTTATTTATGAAAGTGTGAAAACATTATTTTATTATAAACTAATATTAGGTTTAAAGAGGTCCAAAACAAATTAATTTAGAAGATAAGATGACTCATATTCTAAATATAATCATCCAATAGTAATTGGATAGGTTTTGGATGATATTTTAATCATTATCATCTTATTTATTAAAATCATTTATTAATTAGGTACATACTTCATCATTATTGTGTCATAAATAAATTAATTTATTTGTTGTCTAAAAATTATAAAAAAATACAAAAATGTAGGAAATCTTTTTTACCTTTCTAATGAATATTTATAGTCTAAAATATAATTTATATAACCCCTTATAAAAATTAATTACTAAAAGATTTTTGTTAATGGCAATTTTGTCTTTACATTAAATTAATTAATCTAATGTGTCATTGTCTATCCTAAGTGGCTCCATGATGTCTCTAAATATAACCAAGGATTCCCATGGTTGGAAATTACTCATCCAATAAGGTTTGGACAAGTGTTAAGGTAATTTTGAATTATTATAATATTCTTTTAACCTTGAATTACCCTATTAACTTTTAACCATGGTAAATAAAAGTAAAAAAAGATACTATTCACCAAAAAATGTTTTTATCTAATTGAACCAAATTTTACTTCTTGATATTAACCGAGTATCTCAGATTTTATAAATTCAACTCATAGAAGTTGTAAAATTAAGTTTTATGAACAATTGCAAAATCTCCTAGGAGGTGGGTAAAAGACAGTGAAAAGTTCAAAACAATTTTTATAAATCTAACATTATTATAAAATGACTCCAATTAATTTCATTGAAATTATATAAGTATTATGAATCTATTTTGACCTAAAAAAATTTAAATCAAATAAATGATTATTTAAATAAAAATTCGGTTTTAACCAAAAACTCAGTGTTTTCACTATTCATCAAAAATTGAAGCTTTTTAGAAAAATACAAAAAATTCAGCCTAAGATATATTTGATATTCCGAATTCAAAAATGATGAATATTTTTACAAATTCAAAACATAGAAGTGGCATTAATTAATTTTAAAAATAATTAACGATATCAAAACAAATAGCATGTTTTTAAGAAACAATAACTATCAAAAGATCATCACTTGTTTATGTCCAATTTCAAAGTTAAATTAATTTCAATGACCAACATTGGATTAAATGGTAAAAATATATTCTAATTACACTTTAAAACCAATTCAAAATATAAGCTATCGATATAAATTATTGCGATGAAAAAAGTTGTTTTTAGTTAAAATATAGTGTGTTTTTACTATTCATCAAAATATGAAAGTTATCAGAATAAAATGAAAAATTTATCCACATTAAATTTTTATATCTTTATTCAAAGTAATATTTTTATTTTTTCATATTTAACTTATAAACATGTCAAAAAAATATATTTAGAGTGGGTGTGCCATCAAAAGGCGGCAAAACTGCATTTTTTGAAAAATACTTATTTTACCCAAAAAATTTATTTTGTTCTCATACCATGTTCTAGAAAATATGTAAGATAAATAATAATGTTATAAAATTAAAAATTTAGTTAATACTATTCATAATGGCTAGTCAATAATAATATTATAACAATATATCATTGTTTAGTGAAACCCGGTATTGCGTACTGCACACGCTATCGAGGAAGGTCGCGATTGCATGTAATGAAAGCCAAGTCAGGGGTACGTGTCGTGAAAGATACGTTTGGTGTTGTGTATTAAATAATTGAAACATATTTCATTTATACATTAAAAAAATCTATACTTAATGTTGCGTTGAATAAATTCCACAAAATAAACTTGAATTTGTGTGTAACACAAGCCAAGAATAGTGTTGTGTATACTGCAAGATAATACGGTGTTGTGTATAGCACAAGATAATATTGGTGTTTCATAAAACACATGACATAAAATAAATTAAAAACAATACTTATCATAAAATATCGGGGTGTTACATTCTACCCCCCTTAAAATGAATTTCGCCCTTGAAATTAATCAGAGTTATAAATGGTTTAATACTTGAAAGTTTCTATAATAGAAACCCACATCCTAAAAAGGAAAACAAAAACATAACATTAAAAACTAAATTATGAAACGTAACGGTTACCCAATTTAACTCATCACTGGGTTTCCACATAGGAGAACATAGGTGAAAATATGGATATGGAAGAAAAATCTAACCATCTTATTTTAATGGAGAGTGGTAGAGAACATGGATATGAAAAGGAAAACAATCACAAAGCCATAAATTTGTGATGATCTAAGGTACCATCTGATTTATCGGATATAAGAGCACTAGGACAACATTTTTTGTTTTCAAGATCATTTCCCTAAAGTAGAAGAGTTTTTGAATTAAAAGAACTTCTTACATGATTTTGGTACAATCTCACCGTTGTTCGTTCCATGAAAAATATACACTTCATCATTAAAGAAATGATGTTGAATTTGTCATTCGTGAAGTGTTAGTAGATCATGTGATAGAATGATGGGTCATTCCATCTGCCTCAAAAAAAAAGGTTAGCAAAAGTTACCAAATATACATAAGTTCATATTTGGTGAGGTTAATCGTATATGATTACAATAATGGACTTATACTTAAACTATCATATTTTTTAATAAAATAAAACTAATTTCTACTAACCAGGGACTTCCTGTAGGCCAGTGGTAGGTGATAAAGGCCTGTCGTACTTCAGTTGTGGGTTCGATTCCCACAACCTTATCCGACGCGACGGGTTGTCGCCCGTCCTATGGGTTTTCCGTTTTCTAAAACTATAATATTATAACATTCTATCAATAATTTAGAAAAAATTTCTAGCCTTAAACAATACTAAATTATGTTCAAAATTATCCATTCGAACCTTCAGGCTTATCCAAAATACATCTTTCCAAACTCATAGTATAAAGAGAATGATTACTAAAAAGGTCAAATAACACGCATGTAAATACCATCATTTATCCCTCATATATCTTGTTGGTCATATTCAATCATGTGAATACCTTAATCACGTGTTCTCTTGAAAAATGAAAACCCATTGAACCTTAGTGAAAACATGAATGCTATCAAAAGTTAAGTTTTTCCACATACCAAAATCCAAAAATTCTATATACTCAAACAATGATATAACTTTGTCCTTATATCAGTCATGAGCTCATGAATACTATCAAACATTTAATTTTATCTTTATCCCTTCATTATGGGCATATTAACTACTTTCCAAAATATTTGAATCACTTTTCATGGTTACCAGTACCATATTCTTATAAAAAACCACAATGGACTAATACACAGATATTTCAATATACTATAAAAGTAAATCAACAACATTATTATTGAATTCTAATAATTAAGACCTTCAATCCATCCTCTTCAATGATTGGCTTGGAATAGGTCCTTCCTCGATTTAGAAGTAACTTATTAGGTCAGGGCATTGAGATGGGTAATGCTCATGTTATCCGCAGATAAGACAGTGGACTCAATAACAGTCTGTCACTCTATCACCCTTTTCTCCACATAGATAACATCTTCCCTTCCATTGGAGGTATTCCTCAGGGTTCTTCTTTCCTTATTTAGAAATATCAATCTTCCTTTCTCTCTGCACCTCACCATGAAAACATGCATAAAATTCCATCTCCCTCTTATTTGATGACTTAGGAATACTACTAAAGTTCACCTTGTTAATCATATATCGAGATGAATGTTTCGCCATAATCACAATATCTTCCTCTCTAGGTGTTACATAATTTCGTTGATCGTAGTCACCAATTATTCCATTGGAATCAATGTTAACTGAATTTCTTCTCGTTCCCTCCATTGACTAAGACTAGAAACCATAGTGTAAGAAACAGTTAAAATAACGAGGAACCACATAATCATAAAAAGTCACTTATGGGATGTGTAACTTATCATAAATTCTTTAATCCATGACACCTTAGTTTCACCCTTGGTTATTCATGATAGTGAACATAATTCTAGGATTGTAACCTATAGTTATACTAAACCTTAGGGACATCCCTAGACATACCTTAGAAATATCTCTAGGGATCTCACTAAAGTTCTTGCATCCTAGTTTCCAAAGGTTAACTAAACATTCCCTCTGATACCAACAGTAGAGACCCAAATCTTGACGTACATGGACATTACATTACTTTTTCGGAATACTTAATACATAACAAAAAGAGACACATAAGGACCCTAATAGTTTAGTGACTTTGGAAACTCAGAAAAATAATCTTCTAATCGTGGTGATATATCTTCATCATCTTCCATAATGATCTTCCCCTTTTGTTTTCTTACCTAAAACCTTTCTTTATATCTTGGGGAAAAGAAAACATATAAAGGGTGAGCTCAAATGCTCAGTAAGTGTAAGCATGGATAAAATAAAACAAATCATATACATTTGAACTTAAAAACATGAACATAATGTTTAAACATCAGAATCTTGAGCAATGACATAAAACATGGCAGTACATAAGGCATAGATCATAAATAAACATTAATCATGATAAAATATCATGGGAATAAAACATGTAATTTTGGAAAAACATTAAGCACATGATATGATTTCCATAGTAGCCAAGGCATTGCTGCCAAGACCATCTTAGTGGACAAAGTCCCTTACTGAACCAGGTTTACTTGCCGTTCCAGCCATATATTACTAAACCAAATTTACTTGTTGTCTCATCCATGTAAATTTCATGAGATATAAATCATTACCCAATGCATTGGAGGGAGATATAGGTCCCACCCATCTCATAATGAAATCATTATTACTTGTGCCACAAAATAAACATACATCATTCATAATTACCCAACGAATAAAATGGGTGTCATAAACATCTTTCAATCATCACATAATCCATATAAAATTAATGGATATCATTTCATGATAAGAAAATTAAAACCATGTAAATCATAGAGACACATATGAAATAATTTCATCTTAGATGGAAAATTGTTTTGATAAATCACTTTAAATTAATTTTTGAAGAAAATATCCTTTCTTCTTGAAATTCCTTTTCTTTTCATGAAATTACATTAAATTTTAATAGAAAATGATTTTGTTGAAAATTTTCATGAAATCTTGTAGAGTAATCTTAATGATAATAAGATGTTATAAAACCGTAAAAATCTGTTCTTGCTGTATAAGTTAAAAAAATACATTCTTCTCTTACTTTTGCCAGAAAAGTCAAAAAGTACCTTGTAATAGAAAGATTCTTTACATACGATGTAGTAAAAGTCAAAATGGGTAAAAAGGGCATTAAACATACATGAAATCATTTTTATAAAATAGGGATGTGGATGATAAATATAACCCCAGTAAATACTTACGAATAAACAATCTCGGATAAAAATGAGATTGGAAAAGTTATCCCTTACCTTAGGTCTGATATGCTTCGTACGTATCTGAAACTCCTATATAATGATTTAAATAATTTCATTGACTTATTACAGAATCATAATCATTGTTATTATACCATATATGGTTCACTTATGACTTTATATTACCCATTCTTTTGTAAATACCATGTTAAAGCAACGTTTTGGGTAAAATCATCTTATTTATCGTACATGTTTGGGCTTGTTGTTGTTGATGTTATTATTACTTATATCGTGATTTACTTACTTCCAGAATTTAAATCATTATTTATATATCATATATATTAATTATATATCCAACATATACATGTATTTATAATAGTACATAACATATGGTGGTAACAAATGAAATGCACCGTTCATGGAGACGGTAAGCCGTACGTACGTATGAACGCTACTTTCGTTTATATTTCTTATTTTAATTAAAATATAATTATAAATAGGTATATTATAATTCCAGTATAATATCATATATAATATCATTAACTACATCCTTTGTACATCCCACATAAGGCATTAACTAATCACATCACTTTGAGGGGGCGGTAGTCCGCACTTCCTCAAATGAGATTATCATATTTACCAACTATAGAAATGATAAAGGATTGATATAATTTAAAGTAAAGAAGAATAAGGAAATAATAAATATCATATATATCATATATGAATACAGTTCCATCATAATGGCCACTATGAGAGGCGGTAGGAGAAAATTGAACAATAATTGTTTTGTGAGATGTTAGTTTTCCATCCACAGAAACATTATGTTCTTCATACATTAGATGGCGGTGTGTGTAAGTGTAGTTATAATTATTCTCATAACAACATCCTTATATTTTGAGGATACTGGTGTTGTCACAAAATATAGGATTAAAAAGAGTTTAGGGGTTGGAGAAGTAGAATAAAAGAAAACAACTTAAGAGAAACTATTACCTTTAATTTGGGTAACTTCCTTTGGATTGAACCAAAAGGACTTATTGAAGTGTCTTCTGCCTAATGTAAGGCTTCAAATGGGAGGAGAGGGATGTAGGGAGCTTAGTTGGGCAGATTTTGGACGATCCAAAAGGCTTGAGAGGTGTGAGCAATTTCATAGAAGTTGTCTCCTTTTATAAGGGAGTGGAGGGGCTCTTTAGGAAAGTGTGAAAAAATTATTTTATTATAAACATATATTCGGTTTCAAGAGGTCCAAAACACATTAATGTCTATGATAAGATTACTCATATTCGAAATAAAATCATCCAATTGGAATTGGACAGGTTTTGGATGATATAATCTTATTTATTTTAATCATTTATTAATGAGGTAAATACTACATCATTATTGTGTCATAAATAATTTAACTTATTTGATGTCTAAAAATTATAAAAAAATACCAACATGTAGGAAATATTTTTTTCTTTAAAATGAATATTTATAGTCTAAATGATAATTTATATAGCCCCTTATAAAAATTAATTACTATAAGATTTTTGTTAATGCCAATTTTTTCTTTACATTAAATTAATTAATCTAATGTGTCATTGTCTTTCATAAGTGGCTCCATGGGGTCCCAAAATCGACCCAAGGATTCCCATGGCCGGACATTACTCATCCAATAAGGTTTGGACAAGTGTTAAGGTAATTTTGAATTATTATAATATTCTTTTAACCTTGAATTACCCTATTTACTTTTAACCGTGGTAAATAAAAGTAAAAAGTTACCATTCACCCAAAAAACAATTTATATAATTGAACCACATTTTATTCCTTTATATTAATTTTGTCTCTCGGATTTTTGAAATTCAACTCATAGAAGCAGTAAAATTAAGTTTTATGAACAATTGCAAAAGCTCCTATGAGGTTGGTAAAAGACGGTGAAAAGTTCAATACAATTTTTATAAATCTAAATTTTTTATAAAATGACTTCAATGAAATTTATTTAATATATATAAGTATTATTTATCTATTTTGACCTAAAATAAATTTAAATCAAATAAATTATTATTTAAATTAAAAGTCAGTTTTAACCAAAAACTCAGTGTTTTAACTATTCATAAAAAATTGAAGATTTTCAGAAAAATACAAAAAATTCAGCCTAAGCAATATTTGATATTCCGAATTCAAAAATGATGTCTATTTTTCCAAATTCAAAACATATAAGTGTCATTAATTAATTTTAAAAGTAATTCTCGTTATCAAAACAAATACCATGTTTTTAAGAAACAATAACTATCAAAAGATCATCACTTGTTTATGTCCAATTTCAAAGTGAAATTAACTCCAATGACAAAAATTGGATTAAAGGGTAAAAATATATTCTAATTAAACTTTGCGACCGATTAAAAAGATAATCTATCAATATAAATTATTATGATGAAAAAATATGTTTTTAATTAAAATATAGCATGTTTTTACTATTCATCAAAATATGAAAGTTATCAGAATAATATGAAAAATGAATCCACATAAAATTTTTATATCCTGATTCCAAGTAAGATTTTTATTTTGTCAAATTAAACTTATAGACATTTCAAAAAATAGAATTAATGTGGGTGCGCCATTAAAAGGCGGCAAAACTACATTTTTTGAAAAATACTTATTTTACCCAAAAAATTTATTTTGTTCTCATACCATGTTCTAGAAAATATGTAAGATGAATAATAATGTTATAAAATTAAAAATTTAGTTACTAATATTCATAACGTCTAGTCCATAATAATATTATAACAATATATCGTTGTTTAGGGAAACCCGATATTGCGTACTACACATGCTATCGAGGAAGGTCGGGATTGTGTGTAATGCAAGCCAAGTCAGGGTTGCGTGTAGTGAAAGCTCCGATTGGTATTGTGTATTACATAATCAGAACAAATTTCATTTATATATTAAACAAAATCTATACTTAATGTTGCGTATAATAATTTCCTCAAAAATAATTTGAATTTGTGTGTATCAAAAGCCAAGAATAGTGTTGCATATACTGCAAGCTAATACGGTGTTGCATATAGAACAAGATAATATTGGTGTAGCATAAAACACATGACATCAAATAAATTAAAAAGAATACTTATCATAAAATATAGGGGTGTTACATATACCTAATTCTGCAGACTATCTCTAATCTACGTACCACACCTGCTTTTCATATCGCGTCTACTCTGTGTTCCACGCATGCTCTATATAACATTATTTATCTGCCAACTATGACTGCTTTGTGTATCATGTGTGCTCCACGTACCTTATTTGTGCACCTCTTCCACTTAATGCCTCTGTGTACCACCTCTGCATACCACCTTTTCATACCACCTCTGTGTACAACTACCACTTCTACAGAATTTCTTCTTTTTTGGACTGCTCCTTAATATTGCGCAAATTATTTCTTTCCTTGATGACTACTTCAACGGTCTGCCTTCAGGTACTATTTTTAATTCTGTGTACTTCTTATTTTGTGTTCTACAGAATTCCTTCTTCTGCAGACCATTTCTCCCATTTCTGCAAACCAGTTTTTCTTCTGCGTACAACTTCATCCTATGTGTAATCTCTTATGTGGATTGCTCCTCATCTCAGAATTCCCCCCCACGGACTCTTTCAGACATAGAAAATTTTTCCACCTGCACTGAGATTAACAATTAAATATCTCATGACATAATTAAGGTATTATCACTCCTTATATAAGATAATAACTCAAAATAAATTTCTAATAAAAATTACCCAAATTTTCAATGTGGTAAAATCATCACTGCAAACTATACTCATTCCACGTATTGTGAGCCTCCACTGCTAACTGTGACTCTCCAGTGAACTGCGAACCTTCACCGAGTATTGTGTGTATGCCACATACCATAGAATTTCCATGTTCTGTAAGCATGTAGGTCCATTTACAATGTCTCTTTCACTAACAATGATCCATCCCGCATACCTCAACTCCTTTCATTATGAACCATTTTCTGTACATCGACCCATTCCGCGAACCATCTGGAGTACCTTTCTAGCTACATGGTTTGCGACCACGAACTGTTCCCAGACATGGCACGAGGTCCATGTTCCAAGGTACAAAGCTTGCTTCCTTTTTTGATTTCCTTCATCATTCCTCTACTTTTCACTCCAATGAGTAAATCCATTCATTTCCAAAAATTAATTTATGATTTTTATGCTCAAAAATTTGGAAAACACTGGAAAAGGAACCTCCATAGATATCATATTCCACAAGAAGAGTCATGATTCTTAAATGACATCTTGATTCCTCAAAAAACATCTACATTTATCAAAAACATTATCTATTCTTATATATAGTCTTTTGAAGATCACCACTAGCATCATCATATTTTCAGTAGAATATACCGAAACATTCTTGTCCTCCAACAGTGTCAGTATTTCCAATAATAACAGAATATTATTGGAGTCACCTATTCTCCCCCTTTCATTCTTAAATCATGCATCATATGTTCTCCAAATAACTTATAATATTTTTTAAATACAAATCTTTAAAATATCATCCAATTTAATTAAATTTCAAATGCATGGCCATATCATAATGCCAAGCACTTTCATACACTCTCGTATTCCTCAACAATAATTTTATACTTCATGAAAATCATGTAATAATTTTCTTCAAGTAAACTTTGGAATGGTTCTCATGAAAACATGAATCATTGTGTGACCTTTTTCAAATCCTCAATTGTCTTTAATCATCCTCAGATGGATGATTCTTCACCTTTCTTTTTGTTGTAAACAATATTTCTCCTAAGACACAAGTCCTTTGAAATTCAGATTAGTTCAATAATTGTCTGAATTAAAAATATGATGTCATACCCAATCATGGCATCCAATGCTATAATTATAAAAAAATTCTACATGCTTCCTGACATCAATAATACACTACTAACTATGGATCCCATTAATCATTTTGAAAATTATTTACAACTGTTCACAAACAATACAAATTCATTCCGAAAATTCATCCCAATAGTCTCTCCCTTTATATTTGTTGGAAATAATTTGAAGATATCTCAATTGAATATGTTAATATCAAAATTTGAATCCACCATCTACAATTTACATTTCTTTCTCTCCTCCTTCTCTCCACCATTCACTTTTGAACTTTCTTTTGAACATTAAATTCACTTTCCCACCCTCATACTGACATGAAATAAAAAGTTCATGGGAAAAGGTATCAATCCATACTAAATAAATGTGTAATCCATAATTTCACTCTATATCTACTTGAGAAATGCACAGTGTATAAAACAAGAGGATTTTTTAGACAACAAAGATTTCCATTATCCACCGATCATGATACCCCTTGAGATGAGAACACATGTACTTGTCTTCAAGAGTCTTTCAACTTTCATTCTAGATTGTGATAAGATATCATTTTAAGAACAATAAACCTGAAATTACTTCACTCACATCAACAAATGGATTAAAAACATTCATGTGAAATAGGGAGAATAAGTGACCTAGGGACACATCTATTCTTCTTATGTCACTAATTAATTTAGTTACTCCCCCATGGTATGTTAATCATTATTTTGAGTAACCAATTATGAGATATTGAAAAATTACATACCTTTTCCAATCAAATGATCATCATACAATCTTCAGAGTAATTGAAATTGATACAAACTGATCTTGATACTAATTTAAATAATAACTCTAGTAGCTTCGTCATGTCCCCCCCCTCAAGGGGATTAATTCTCATCACTGTTTCTATGTTCTCCCCCTGATAAATTGATCCAAATTCAATTCATGTATTATCATATCAAATATAATACTCAAACATTAAATAAATAAAATGTATCCTCCTTTATTCACTAGTTTGAAAAACTAGGTTGAGATGATTTTCCCAACCAAGATGATTCCCTCTTCTCACTTGTAGATTTGATCTTCAATTATAACTCTAATTGTGTGGATCTCAATACATTTTCCATCTCATTTTTTATCCTTCTTTGTTCAAGTGCTGTTATATCACTAGAATCTATTGTACAACTATCAACTTCTTAAGAAATTATGCTTGAGCTAGAATGAATTCATTTCAATTTATAACAATGTGACCTACCTTGTTGCACCTCACACACAAAACTTATTTATCATAAAATGGAATCATCTAAAATCCTATTGAAATAGCCTTATCTTATACATCCTCAATTTTTTCATTCATTACAAATATTCTGGACATATAAACAATAGTTCATTATGAATTGAGGCATCAAGATGGGATCTTCCCCAAGGCTTCTTTTGAGTGACGTCCTTCACAAGAGTTATTTTGGATTAACCACCCTTTACCTTCTTGGATTTAGAATCCAATATCTTCTCTCCATTTCTTCTTGAAGTCATGTTGGTAGAATTATGTTTTAAAAAATTCTTCTGACTACATACCAAGGATTCTTCTTCTACCTTAGCCAGCTTCCGTGATCTTGTTTTCTTATCAACTTTGGGTACCTGTTCATATGATCATGTAAAAACCTTACGACCACTCCCATTTAATACATCATAGATGTTATCAAGAATTCAAAATCTGTTTGCAGTATACATATGATTCTGGATATATAGATGTTACTTATTCCTCTTTGGATTTCTCCCCCATGGGATGGTAATCCTTTTGGATTTTATATTTATGATATTGTACCAACAATCCAATGCATAATGTCCATATCTATTGTAGCACAAAAATTGAGCCACTAATCAATACTTATTGATATCTACAATATTAGAATGATGTTCCTTATACTTGATGTGTTGTTCTCTTTGTGGGGGACCATTTTTTCCTTCTTCTTCCTATCATCCATATCCATGGTGGTAGATATCTCATTACCTTTTCTAATCCATACTTGTTTAGCATTCTTCAGCCAACCTTCTCTTTTTTTGGAAATACATTTAGACACATGAGTACAATATGGTATTGATGGTACCTTATCTTTCTCAGATTCTTGTGATAGATCAATGAGTGAATTCATTATCATCTTATCACATGTTGGAGTTCATTAACCCTTAGAATCCTCCAATAAAAATTGAATACCAGTAGCATGTATGACTTTATTTTATGAGGGCTCGATATTGTGTCTTCCCAATATTGGCACGATGAGCTTCCTATTATAGACATTCCATATTGAGAATGAACATCTCGTCTTCAATCATGATCATATTCTCTTCAAAAATCTTATTTAATCTTTCAACATCCACTTCATGCATTAGAACAATGTTCTGTAATAATGATTCATGTTCTTTAATCTCTTTATATATTTCTTCCGAATGTAAACCGTTGACATCAATTCTCTTTTTCAGATCATCTTCAAGTGAATGTTTCTTCTATTATAGAGTCCCATTGACTCTATATTTCTCTTCAACATCATTGAGACATTTTGAGGAACTCATTTCATGGTCCCTCATTGTTGTTTCAAAGGCTTCAACCTGTCTGGAGTGATTTAAACATTCAACAGTAATTTCATTCAATCCCTTCTCCAAAACAATAGCTTTTTCTTCCTGATGGGTGATATATTCTAGCCTGCATTGAAATACTACATAGACATGGGATAAAAATTATTCCAGAATACTATGAAGAGGGATTATTAATCTATTAACTGATAACTATAGAGAATTTGTAGATTGATCATCACCACTTGTGATATAATTTTAATAATGAGGATGATTTATAAATGTACAAACACATACCTCTTGACAACAAGATGTTGGAAGGTAATTCATTTTCTTATTGTGAACATGAGCCACATGCTCATTACATTCCAAGAATTTTGTTTCTTCACTATCATCTATGTATAGGGAACTAGATACATTTTCTTCATTGGATAAGTAGGACTTCTTCATTAGCTTTCACTTATCTTTATTTTTCATGTTCATCATGGTCTTAGAATATATAGAATTCGGCTTATAGGTAAATAAATATTCACTAAGACTGAACTTCATTGATTAATTGGGAATGAAACTCAACTCTTTTAATGATAATAACTTCATGGTAGAGAATCTAAAAGAGGTGATCCTTCATATTATACAAATATAGAGGACATGTTTGGGATATTCCAAACACTATGAGGGGGATAATCAGTGTAGGGGAACTTTTAAAACCAATTTGAACTTTTTATCCCTGTACCTCTTAAACTGTTAGGATTTGGATTCTAAAATTCTCTTTTACTTGTCACATACAATAATAGAAATTAGTAAAAATATGAACTCAATATTTTTATAGGGTTCACCAGTCAATAAGAGTAGCTACGTCCTTTCCATGCATGGGAATGACTAGTGTTTGGAATCTCCACTATAATGAGATATGTTGGTACAGTGGTTTGACTAGAAAAACAATCCTCTAATCAGTGTGAATATAACGTTTTATAGGGTTAATGAAACAATAATGCCCAGGGTAAGTCCTTAAACATTGGAGGGGGAAGGGAAAAATCCTATAACTAAACTGGTGATGGCCTAGTCCAACTTGCAACTCCTCGCTGGTTCTTTATACAGTCTCTGAATATAGTCTTCTCCTAGTTGATAATGCTTTGCAACACCAATAGTGTCTTCCACCTATTGAGACATGCTAGAAGTCCCACTGCTTCATGATCTTCTAATCCTCAGATGTTACATTCTTAGTAGCTTGTGTGAAACCCTTTTATTCTTTCCTTGTAGTGAAACTAATAATTTCACAGTCTTGTTCTTTTTATTGTTTAGTGAAAAGAAAGTGTCATAGAATCTTATTCTTCATCTAGAAAGAACCAAAAACTCCCCATGTGATTGTCAAAACAATAAGGACTAGCTCAGCTTGGATCATAACAATTAGTTAAAACAGAATAATTGAATATAAAATTTTCACAATACTTCTTCTTCTCTGATACAAAATATCAGCAGTGATTGATGTATAAGTTATCTTCCACGTACTATTTCCACTTCTGAGAACTTTCTCTGATTCTGCAGTTTTTTCCACCTCTGCAAAAGATCCCTAGTTATACAGACAAGCTCTGATCTATGTACTACAACTACTCTGTGTATCACACCTACTCTATGCACCACACCTGCTCCACATACCACTCCTGGTATGCGCACCACACCTTCTCTGTGTACTGTGAATTCTCTAGGTATCGTGGCTTCTCTTCATACCATGTCTGCTCTACGTTCTGCCAATGTGCACCACTGCTACTAACAGCCTATTTGTAATGCCTCTACATATTGCCTCTGCATATTTCCTTTGTATAACACTTTCTCATATAGCTTCCACTTTCGAAAAATTCCTTATTTTTCTATTCCTCCTTTTTATTTCACAAATTGTTTCTTCCTTTGCTGACTACCTATACAGTCTACCTTCTCGTACTAATTTCAATTATTTATATTGGTTTTCGATGTTCTGTAAAATTCCAATATTCATGGAAAATTTATATCGATTCTATGAACCATTTCATCTTCTACATACTACTTCATCCTGTGTGAAATCTCTTTCACAGACTGCTCCTCTTTGAGGAATTCCCACTCACAAACTCTATCGGACATAGTTGAATTCTTCCACCAGCAATGATCTATACTAATAAATTTCTCTCTACATAATGAAGGTATTTTCAATCCATATATTGGAAAATAACACCACAAAATTTCGTAATCAAATTTACCAAAATTTTCAATGTGGGACAATCTTCAAAACTCACCATGCTCTATCCATGTAGTATGAACCTCCAAAACATATTGGCAGTCTCCATTGAACAATGAACCTTCACCACATACCATGTGTCTACCATGTACTGTTGACTTTCTGCATACTGTAAGCCTACTGGTCTACATACTCCATCTCTTCCACCATGGATGATCCATCCTGTGTATGAAAGTCCTTCTTTCCTGAACCATTTTCAGTAACGTAGTCCATTTCGCAAACCATATTGTATACCTTTCCTTGTACATGGTACACGACCAGGAACCATTCCCATACATGGTACATAGACCATGTTCTGAGGTATGCAATTTTCTTCGTACACCTATTTCATGTATCACTCTACAAACCATTCACATCATGACGAAATCCTTCCACTACAAAAAAATATATTTTTGATTTTGATGCCCAATTTTTTTGAAAACACTTGGTAATGGTGAATCCCTAAATATTTTCATCACCAAGAAAACTCATGATTCTTCACTATCATCTTACTTCTTCAACAATATGTTTTATTCATCATGAACCTAATCTATCATGATATATAGTCTTTGATCGATCACCTTTTTCATTGTCATATTTTCAATGGAACATACTGCAATTTTCTTCTCTTCCGGAAACATCATTCTTTCCAATCAAAATTGAATATGATTGGCATCACATTTTTCCCCCTTTCCTTCATAAATCATTCATCATAACTTATCCAAACAACATATGATATTTTTGAAATATAAATTAGAAAAACATCATCTGATTTAATACAACATTAAATGCATGGACATCTAAGAATTCCAAGCCATTTCAACATATCTATTCATCATTTACGATAATTTTATACTTCATGAAAATCATATGATTCTTTTCATAATGTAAGAGATTGTATGGTTCTCCTAAAATTGTGACGTATTATTTGAGATTATTCAAATCGCAATTCTTTTTCAATCATCCACAGATAGATGATACTTAACCCTTCTTCTTGTTGTAAACTGTCACGACTCCATTCCCCAAAAAGTGTACAACTCCTGGTCCAGCAATGTGAGAAGGGAGATAATGACCCTGAGTCCCGCCTCCAGTAGGCCCTGGGTTGGTGACTAGAACCATGGGTATAGTAAACACAGAAATGGGAGGCATTACCCTCTAAGAGAACACACGATGAAGAGAGAGATAAGATAGACACCAACCAACTCCAACTAAGAACAGAAATATAAAAGAAAACCCATGTTCACATATGTAATGTCATGAAAAAGTACTATAGCTGGAATGGGAAACCGCAAGTACCCAAATGAAAGTAAAAATAGTAGTAAACACATTCCCGAACAGTACCTGCAACCCCAAGCTATTTGAATCCATATTGATCTCCAACCTTCTACAAGTGACCTGAAAACAGTTTTTATATACATAGGGTGATTATAATAGTATACTCATTAGGATCCTCCTCGAATACTCTTGTGAAAAAGTAAAGAAATCATGGTAAAGCACAGTGAATAACAAGTGAAACTAACTCGTCACCTAAACAGGTATACGAAGTTTCCAACCACACCATGGATACACTCACTAAGTAACACATACAAGAATATTTCATATAATAAAGAATATCAACGGTACCCTGCTACTAATTCCCAAATAGTTTTCCACTATTCCCCAAAGTCGCACGTCCTGAGCATCTCTCTCCAAAAAGGCTTTCCCGCAGACACCTGGGTGAAGCACCACAATATGCCCCTCGGGAAACAAAACCACCTCGTCCAAGTATGATAAGTAACTAGTTAGTTTCTAGGAGCCACCACAGCCTACATAACATGTATCATACATCGGGTATTATACCTCAAGCAATTACAGCCCATACACTAAGGATCCTCAAGCCATCATAGCCAATACATGTTACACCTATAGTATTCCATAGGATACTATATACAGATTTTTTTATGTGAATAACTAAAAGTCATAAGAGCCCTCTACACATGTATATGTACAAAACAAACCAATGTTCCTTCCAGCACAAGAAACTATCAAGAGAAGAGAGCAGGGCCAAAGGGGGTAGTCAGCTATCCATCCTCCCACCAGAATGTTGGGGAAAGCAACCCATGGGGTTCAGAATCTCCGGTGTGTCAGTTTCCCTTACTGATAGGGTGGAGTAACATATAGAAACACAAAAATTATAGAATATACTGTATCTCACAACAACACTATTGTCATAACCTAGTCATAGACACAACTCCAGCTAACATCTCTCAGAATTCAGGCTGCTACATCTAAGACTAGGTATCCCATAAGCACACAACCACTTAATGAGATTTAATAAATTATTTCATTACCTTTTTATTAGTTTCACTTTATGTTAATTAATTCCTTAAACATTTAGTAACCAAATAAAATTCCACATTAAATTTCATTAGCATCACCCCCAATGTCCACTGTCCCTTTAAAATTACAACCTCATCATTATGTTCCAGCAAACTCCAACCTCATAGGTTAAAACCATTTATTCAAATATTCCTTAAAAAATTACTTTCCCACATTCCCAGGGATCCTAGAAAAACATTCTATGCTACTAAACACAAGGGGGCTCAACACGGTGAGTATATGTTCTACCCATCGAGTCTTTTCCACCTATTTCAAGAGCATAGACCCATCCTCCCATGAGAAGCAAAACACGGAAATCACGTGGCATAACTCGGGCGTCTTCGCCTGTTTCAAAAGAAGGGTAATAAATACCAGCTACGTTGAGCAGTGGGGAAAAGTAAAGTTGATAATCAACCAATAAGAATTAGGAAGAATCCAACAATCAGATCCATCCCATTCCATCATCCCTAGTGTCCTCCACAACACCCACATTCATAAACTGATGCATCTCACCACTCTAGGCATCAAATGATGAAACAACCAAAAGTATACATGCCCCCACATATCACAATCACCATCCAGGATCACATCACAACACAAGCAGCAGGAAAACAATCATCACATCAATTGGGCTATTGGACCTCTAAAAATAAAAAGGTAACTCAGAACCCTTCAATGAATTATCAAACAATCAATTCTCTAATCCATCTTGAATTAACAGATTTATTATTCATAGGTTCTAGAATTTGGTAAACCTAAACAGTAAGTGATCACAAATAATTAAACATGATTACTGCTCCAATTTGATTAACAACAAATTAAAACAAGAAGAACCATATTCATTTACATTCCTCTTCATTCATATCCAAAAGTTATCAATTATTTATGGTTTATGTTCATTACATATTTTCTTCAAGAACGAACAGCTTAGAGAAGAAAGCATGGATATCACACTATCTAGAAAACAATGATAAATAAATTACGACATATATCATTTTATTTATTCAGTTCAAATATTTATTATTACAATTCCATTTTGTTCTAGTTTGATAAAACATGCTAACAATTCAGTTGCACATAAAAGAAAATATAAGCAATGAATCCCCTACCTCAAACAGTTCTTGACGTTTTTTATCCATCCAATGGATCATGATTCTCCTCTCGCGTCAACTACATCCACCCGAGGATGCCATGGTACGACAACACCAACTAAAAACCAAGTAAACCCCATAAGAATCATGGAGATTACATGCTATAATATGTAAAGGAGAAACAAGAGAAGATGAACCCCATAAGAACGATGATAAAGCATACCATATATCGAAGATCGACCGATATAGATCAGTTGCATCAAAATAGAGTGGAACCAATACTAGGAGAAATGTTTGATCATGAAAATCCTATGGGAAGGATTGAAAGGTTTCGACGTTTCATATACAAGAACAATGAGGAATAACAATGACGGAAGATATCTTATCCCTTTTAAAGATTTGGTGGAGCGACAGTTTAAGATTTTCTTAATTTACCATTAAAAGAGGATCTTATTAAACCTTGTGGTTTGACCAAGTTAAAATATCCTTGGCCTTTGGAATAATTAATATAGGATTTATGGCCTTTGAATTGGCCTTTAGAGTCTTTAAAATGACGCTTTAAATGTATTTTACATCAAAGAAAACGTTAAAGGGGTGAAATTATAGGAAATTGGAAACACTGTTCATGAACTCAAAAGTTGACAAAGGAAATAGAGGTTACTGTTAGAAGGTTACCGTTCTGAAAACACTATTAAAAAACTCTAAATTTGGAAAAATAAATAGAGGTTACCATTAGAAGGTTACCGTTCTAGAAACATTGTTCACAAACTCAAAATTTGGAAAAGGAAATAAAAGGTCACTGTTAGAAGGTTACCATTCTGGAAACACATTTCAAAAACTCAAAATTTGGAAAAGGAAATAGAGGCCACTGTTAGAAACTCACTGATTTGGAAACACTATTCATGAACTCAAAATTTGGAAAAGGAAATAGAGGCTTCTGTTAGAACTTCACTGGTCTGGAAACACTTTTCATTACATGAAATTGTGCACAGGAAATAGATGCTGCTGTTAGAACCTCACTTGTTTGGAAATACAGTTTCTGAACATGAAATTTGGAAAAGGAAATAGAGGCTGTTGTTAGAACCTCACTATTCTAGTAATACTGTACATGAAAATGAAATTTTGAAAAGGAAATAGAGGTTGATGTTATAACCTCACTGGTTTGGAAACATTGATCATGAACTCAAAATTTGGAAAAGGAAATAGAGGATGCTGTTGAAACCTCACTGATCTGTAAACAATGTTCGTGAACTCGAAATTTGGAAACAGAAATAGAGGCTACTGTTAGAAGGTCACTGGTGTTGAAACACTGTTCATAAACTCGAAATTTGGCAAAGGAAATTGAGGCAGTTGTTAGAACCACAATGATATGGAAACACTATAGATGAACTCAAAATTAGGAAAAGGAAATAGAGGCTACTGTTAGAACCTCACTATTCTGGAAACACTATTCATGAACTCAAAATCTGGCAAAGGAAATAGAGTATCCAGTTAGAAGCTCACCGTTATCGAAACACTATTCACGGAACTCAAAATTTGGTAAAGGAAATAGAGGATACCATTAGAGGTTACCGATAGAGGTTACTGTTAGAGGTTACCGATAGGACTGTTCATTGATGAAAGTATTCATAGAATTGTAAATTTGGAAAAGGAAAGAAAGGTTACCAATAGAGGATAGTAATAGAACTGTTCACTGATGGAACTGGTCACAGAATTGGAAATTTGGGAAAGGAAAGAGAGGTTACCGTTAGAGTTTACTGATAGAACTTTTCACCAACGGAACTGTTCACATAATTTGAAATTTTTCAAAGGAATTAGAGGTTACCATTAGAGGTTACTGATAGAGGTTACAGATAGGACTCTTCACTATTGGATCTATTCACAGAATTGGAAATTTGGAAATGGAAAGAGAGGATACTCTTAGAGGATACTGATAGAACTGTTCACCAGTGGAACTATTCACAGAATTGGAAATTTGTCCATGGAAAGAGATTTTACGATTAGAGGTTACTGATAGAATTAATCATAAAAAGTTACCAATGCCACTGTTCACCTAAGCTCACAGATGCATGGTTCATAGAAGGTTACCGTTGCACTATTCACCACTGTCTTCAGTTGGAACTGTTGAACAAACAAAATAATTGGCAAAGTGTTGGGAATAAGTCACCTAGACCTCCTGGAACACCTCAAACACCATATTTTCATAATGGAATGGACCAAAGTGGTCTGGGGAATTACATCAGATACCTCTCATGACATTCTCATCCCTGAGAATTCATAACCCACTAAAAGTTAAAATGAAACGAGGTCTGAACAACCACCCTTCGAGATACCTCTCAACAGAGAGAAAGAAACAAAAACAAAAAAGTGAGTCATTTCATAAACATGAATGGTTCATAACCACATAAGTTACATAAATACATGAAAATATTTAAACATCAAAAAACTATTGGTACTGAGCACGTATATGTGACTCACGTTCCCAGGTACTCTCCTTCATGCCACCATATTGCCACAAGACATGAACCAAGGGGATAGAATGCCCACGCAACACCATCTCCTTGTTCTCTTGGATCTTCACAGGTCACTCCTCAAAATGTTTCATCATCATCAACATCAATCTCTCCCCAATTGATGATGTGAGAGTCATCATGAAAATAACGACGGTGCTGTGATAGATTGAAAACGGAACGTATATGAATCATCTGTGGGGGAAGTGATACTCGATACGCCACAGCTCCAACACGAGCTAACACCTCGAAAGGCCCAAAAAACCAGGGAGAATGCTTACATCCAAGACCAAACCATTTCTAACTATAACGGGGAGTCACCATCAGAAACACATGATCCCAAACATCAAACTCTAAGGTCCTCCTCCATTGATTGACATATGATTTCGGACAATCTTGCGCTATCATCATCCTCTCACGAATCACCTAAACCATCTCTGTTGTATTTTTCACAACTTCCGGTCCGAGAATTGCTGACTCTCCAACCCCAGTCCTGCACAACCGATAATGGAATGATTGACCATACAAGGCGTCAAACGGTGCCTTAGCGATGGTGGAGTGAAAACTATTATAGTAAGAGAACTACACCAAGGATAAGTTCTTCATCCACGAACCTATAAAATCATGAAAAAAAGAGCATAACATGTATTCATGTGTCTGGATGGTTCACTCTGTCAAACCATCCGTTTGAGGATGAAAAGCAGTGATAAGGCATAGTTGAGATTTGAAATCATGTTGGAGACCTCTGCACACCCTGTAGGTAACACGAGGATCTCGATTCAAAATTACCATCCTTGGGAATCCATGAAGTCTCACCACATCCTCTAGATAATTCCTCGATAAAACTTCCACTGAGCTGCACCCCTTGATATCTATGAAGGGGGATGATTTTTTTAAACGATCCACTGCCACCCAAATAGAATAATGTCCCCCGGTGCTCGAGGTAAAATAGTAACAATGTCGGTTGAGATCTCCTCCCACATCCACTGAGGAATCTCTAATGGCTGGAGAAGACCACCAGGAACATGGTGTTGAGCCTTCACCTTCTGGAAGACCAAACATCGAGAAACAAACTCCGCAAGCACAGGCTTCAGCCCTGGCCACCAAAATTGGCTCCTCAAGGCTCGATACATCTTTGTCATTCCAGGATGCACTGCTAAAGGTGAACTACAAAACTCTATGCGAACCATCCCATGCATCATCAAAGGAAATAAATCCTTCCATGATACAACAATCGGTGTTGTTCATCCATAGTCCAACCATCAGGGGACTCGCCAAAAACAATTTTGTCTCTCTAGTCCTCCACCTTATGATCCCCCAACTGGGACTCTTCCACCTTCTATATTAGGGATGACTGTAACTTCATCTAAAAAAATACAACCTATACCCACAAGTTCTCCCATATAAAGATGTAATTCTTACAGTTCTTCTATTACTCTCCAAGAATCACCAGATTCACGCACAGCATCACTACGTGACTCTCAACTCAGTGCATCAGCTACTACAATCCACTATCCATGTGTATATGATATTTCGATGTTGTATTCCTGTAATACCTCCATCCACTGATGTCTTTGTATGTTCAAGTCACGCTGGGAGAAAACATACCTCAAACTCTTATGATCAGTGAAAACCAACAAGCGCTCACCAATGAGGTAATGTATCCACAACATCAGTGCAAACACAACGGCTTCCAACTCAAGATCATGGGTGGCATGGTTATATACATGGGGATTCAACTACCAAGACCCATAAGATACAACTGACCACTACTGCATGAGAACACATCCTAACCCCTAATGTGAATCATCGCAAAAAACATCAAACTCAACTCCCACAGTTGGAAGACAACGAACTAGAGCACTTACTAACTTCTCCTTTAGATACTCAAAAGCTGCCTGACACTGATCAGTCCATATGAATGCCTGATCCATCCAGGTCAAAGCTATCATAGGAGTAACAACCCATTATAAATTGGCAAGGAACCTCCTGTAGTAGCCTACGAGACCAAGAAAACATCGCACCTCTGACACTGTCTTGGGGGCTTCCCAAGACACAACTGCTTCTATCTTCGATGGATCCACATCTACTCTCTGTTGGAACACAACATGCCCCAAGAATCAGAATTCTTGAGCCAAAAATCACACATCAATAGTATCCCAAATTGCTGATGTTGATGAAGAACTCCAAAAACAGCTTGTAGATGCTCTGCATGCTTCTCCTTAGATGTAAAGTACACAAGGATTTCATCGATGAATACTACCATGAACATGTACAAGAACTAACAAAACACAACATTCATCAATACCATGAATATAGCTAGAGAATTCATCATGCCAAATGGTATTACAACAAACTCAGAATGCTCATGGGGACAACCTAATGCAGTCTTCGGGATGTCCTCACCCTTCACACGCATATGATGATATCCTGACCGCAAGTCGATCTTTGAGAACCAACTTGCACCCTTCAGTTGATGGAATAAATCAAAAATCCGTGGAAGACGATAGTGATTCTTTATTGTCACTTTGTTTAAGTGATGATAATCGACACACAACTGCAAACTACCGTCAGCCTTCTTCACGAAAAAAACGGGTGCACCCCATGGTGACACACTTGGACGAACAAAACCACATTGTAACAGACCATCAATCTGTATACCTAGCTATCGTAACTTAGAAGGGGTCATCCTATATGGAGATATAGAGATATGATATGCTCATGGATGTAGCTTAATCCCAAACTTGATCTCTCGTCGAGGGGGTAATGCTACAACCTCTTCTCGAAAGACATCAAGGTACTCATCTACGACCCTACAAAACAAAAACTACTGAAAATCTGAAGAACTCAAAATCATCTCATCCATCATGGATGATAAGGATGGAACACGCCAATAAACCATCTGAGGATCTCGCTCACCAACAAACACAACTGGCTCTCCATCCGCACCAATGAAAACAAACTTCTTCCTGAAACAATTTATGATAGCCTGCACCGAATACAACCAATCTATGTTGAGGATGACATCATATTGTTGTATTCATAAACATAGTAAATCTCCTTGAGAGCGATGTTTCCCCAACACTATCTCACACTCTCTACATACATCAAACAAGTCATCTTGACCTCCAACTGGTGTAGTCAATGCCAGGGTCACTATAAGCCTCTCTACCTCAATTCCCAAAGCATGGAAAAGGGTATGAGATATGAAGGAGTTTTTCACTTCTGAATCAATAAAAGAATACAGAAATGTATAAGATAAGAAAAGGGTACCTTGAATGATGTTCGGATCACCTGGAGCTGGCAATGCTAGAGCATGAAGCTGACCACGACCTCCTCTACGACCTCTCTGACCCTGATGATGACCACCACCATGGCCGCGCTATGCTCTATGTGGATGGGGATTGTCATGGGGATGTCCTCTGCCTCCCCCATCTACCCTATGCTGATTTAAAGCTACTGCAACTGGCTACTACTGCCTTGGCTAGAACTGCCTCAACATAGGAACTTTGAGCATATCACCTGGTGCACGATGACCGCTCTGAAAGGTCGGGACCTCCCGTTTATGATGACCACAACCACCAAAAGAAAAGCAATATCCTAATCCCTTGGCATAGGCTTGAGAGTTTATATATCTTGAGAAATGACATGTGATGGGATGGGACCTACCCCCGACTGAATGGAAACTCTTCTACCCTGAAAACCCGGAACCCCGGACCACAACTCTACTTCGTGAGGAATCATGCTGATTCCCCTATTATAATGATCATGTCTTATCCAAAGTCCTCTCGACAACCTCTTCCCTCGCTAGTACATCATGATGTGTTTTCATCATAAATGGGGTGACCTAGAACAGTATCTCTAGATGCAAATCCTCCTCGAAATTCCTCACCCTGGCCTCCTCATCTAGCAGCACGTCTAAAGAATATCATAAAAGGATCCTGAAATAGATTCCAAACTCTCGAACACTGTAGATCCTATATCGAAAGGTATGAATATTCTAGTGAGTGGATGCCTTCATAGTCGATGAAAGAGACTCAGCTCTAAACTTGACTCAGTACTCCTCCCATGGGATTGATGACTCCTAATGATCCCCAAGGAAAAGAACCACCACTACATTGCTGCTCCATGAATCATCGTCACAACCAAGGACACCCAGTGCTCCTTCCGAGTGTGGATTGAACTGAAGCATATCTCGACCTCCTCCAACCAGTTTTCCATGACTGAATCTGAAACATAGCCCTCATACTTCTACAAAATCTTGTGCTGAAACATTTGGAGTGTCTTCCCCCAGGTGTTGTCGTCGTCATCCCCTACCAAGCATCAATCTGCTGGAATAGCCTGCTGAACATTTTCTGCGCAAACCTGATGAGGATGGATACCTTGAGCCATACCTATAAAATAATAAACTGTTAGAGTTTCTAAAACTGGAATATGGAAGACTCAACATTAATTAATTAATTGTTTTCTTTCATTGATTTTAGGTTAACCTATCCCAAGGTCTAAACATTAAAACATAGGCACAAAGAACAATGATTCATGATCCATTCCTAGGTCTCTGCCCTGCAACTAGTATCACTTTGTTTAGTATCCATTGTAAAATTAAAGGTCTATACATCATATCATAGGGGGCCCTAAATGCCTATGTCTCAGCTGGTCTCTTGTGTTTACATCACTTTCTATACATGAATTACTCAGTTTCCCTACCAACCCATTCAACCTCGCTTGTACCTAACACCAATCTTCATCCTATCCCTCAACATGACTTCTGATACCACTCTATCACAACCCTCTCCTCACAATGTGCACCCCTCCTAGGCCGGCAATGTGAGAAGGGAGATAATGACCTGCTGAGTCCCGCCTCCAATAGGCATCAGGTTGGAGACTAGAACCGAGGGTATAGTAAACACACAAATGGGAGGCAATACCCTCTAAGAGAACATATGCAGAAGAGAGAGATAAGATAGACACCAACCAACACCAACTCAGAACTGAAATAAAAAAGAAAATCCAAGTGAAAAAATGTAATTTTATGCAAAAATACTACAACTGGAAGGGGAAACCACAAGTACCCAAAATAAAGTAAAAACTGCAAAACCACATGTCCGAACAACTCATGCAACCCGAATCTAGTAGAAACCAGAATGATCTCCAACCTACTCAGACTGACCTCAAATTTTTTTTTGTATATAAATAGGGTGAGTGTAACAGTATACTCGGTAGGATCCTCCTTGAAGCCTCTCGTTCAAAAGTTAAGAAAGCATGCTAAATCACATTGAACAACAAGGGACACTACTCGTCACCTAAAAAGTTATATTATGTTCACAACCTCACCATTGATAAAATCACCAAGTAACACATACAATAATATATCATATAATAATGAATATTAAGGGTACCCCTCTACTACTTCCCCACTAGTTTCCCACTTTGCCACAACAACAGACGTCCTGAGCATCTCCCTCCAAAAAGGCTTGCCCGCAGACACCTGGGCGAAGCACCCCAATATGCACCTCATGCAAAAAAACCACCATTCCCACATATGAAAAGTAATCATGTAGTTTTTATGAGACATCACAACCCACATAACATGTATCATACATCTAGTATTATAACTCAATCCATTACAACTCATACACTATGTAATGATCCTCAAGACATCATAGCCTATAAACATTACACCTATAGTATTCCATAGGATACTATATCAAGAATTTATGTGTGTGAATAACCACAAGCCACTACAACCCTCTACACACATATATTGGGAAAACTAACCAATGTGTCATCCAGCAAAAGTAACTACCAATAGAAGAGAGCGAGGCCAAAGGGGGTAGTCAGCCATCCATACTCCCACCAGAATGATGGTCCAAACACAACCCCAGGGTAAAGAATCCCCTGGGTGTCAGTTTCCCTTACTGAGAGGGTGGAGTAGTGTATATAAACACAAAAAGTACAGAATATACTATATGTCACAACCACACTATGGGCATAAACTAATCATAGACACAACTATAACTAACACCTCTCAGACTCTAAGCTGGTACTTCTAAGACTAGGAATCCTATAAGAACACACCCACTTATTTATCTTTCATAAATTATTTAATTACCTTTTTATTAGATTCACTTTACATTAATTATTTCCTTAAAATTTAATTAACCAAAGACAATTCCACATTAAATTTAATTAGCGTCAGACCCAAAGTCCACTGTCCCTTTTAAATCACAACCTCATCATTATATTCCAGTAGACTCCAACCCTAGAGGTTAACACCATATATTGAAATATTCATTAAAAAATTACTTTCCCACATTCTTGTGCATTATAGATAAACTTTCTATGATACTAAACACAAGGGGGCTCAGCACAGTGAGTAGTTGTACTACCCACCAATTCATTGCTGCCAATATCAAGAGCGTAGACCCATCCTCCCTTAAGAAGCTAAACATGGAAAGCACATGGAATACTCTGCGCGTCTTGGCCTTTTTCGGAAGAAGGGGAAGCAAGAGCAGTTGCCTTGATTCGTAGGGAAAAGTAAAGCAGATAATCAACCAATATGAATGAGCAAGCATCCAAAAATCACATCCATCTCATTCCATCACACCTGGTGTCCTCCCTGACACCAACATGAATAAACCGAAGCATCTCTCCACTCTAGGTGTCAAATTCTCCCACAATCTAAAGCCTCCTTGCCCCCACATATCACAACAGCCAACCAGGCTCACATCATAGCACAAGAAGTAGGAAAACAAATATCGCATCAATTTAGCTATAGGACCTTTAGAAATCAAGAGGGTAACTCAGAACCCTTCAACGAATTATCAAAGAATATGTTCTTTAATACATTTGAATTTACATATTTATTATTCATAGGTTCTAAAATTCGGGAAACCAAATCAACAAGCTATAAAAAATAATTAAACAGGATTAATGCACCAATTTTATTAACATCAAATTAAAACAAGAAGATCCATATTCACTTACATGCCTCTTCATCCATAGCCAATAGTTATCAATTAATTTCAGTTTACGTTCTTTACAAATTTTCTTCAAGAACAAACTGCTAAGAGAAACAAGCATGAATATCACACTATCTAGAAAACAAAAATAAATAACATACAAACGATATCAATTTATTTATCAGGTTCAAATATTTTTTATGTCAATTTCACTATGGTCCAATGGGATAAAAAATTCTAAAAATATAGTTTCACTTAAAAGAAAAGATAAGCAACGAATCCCTTACCTCAAACAGTTCTTGATGTTCTTTATCCACCTAATGGGTCATGATTCTCATCTTGCGTCAACTGCATCCACCCGAGGATTCTATGGTACAAATGCACCAACAAAAACCCAAGAAAACTTTATTATAATCATGGAGATTACATGTTATAATATATAATGTCAAAATAGGAGAAGATGAACCCCAAAAGAACGGTGATAAAACATACATTATATCGATGATCGACTGATACAACTCAGTTGCATAAAAAATACCAGATCCAATCCTAGGAGGAATGTTTGATTCTGAATCTTCTATAGGAAGGATTGAAAGGTTCGAGTATCTCATAGCTAAGAAAAAATAAGAAGAACAAGGGAGGAAGATATCCTCTCCCTTTTGACGATTTAACAGAGTGATGGTTTAAGATATGCTTAATTTCCCATTAAAAGTGTATCACATTAAACCATGCTGTTTGAACAAGTAATAAAATCCCAAGCCTTAGGAATAATTAATATAGTATTTATTACCTTTGAATCAGCCTTAAGATTCCTTTAAATGATGCTTTAAATTTATTTTACGTCAAAGGAAACGTTAAAGGGGTGAAACTGTAGGAAGCTAGAAACACTGATCATGAACTCAAAATTTGGCAGAAGAAATAGTGGTTACCATTAGAAGGTTATAGTTATGGAAACACTATTCACAAACTCAAAATTTGGTGAAGGAAATAGAGGTTACCATTAGAAGGTTACCATTCAGGAAACACTGTTCACAAACTCCAAATTTGGCAAAGAAAAGGTCACCGTTAGAAGGTTTCCGTTCTGGAAGCACTGTTCAGAAACTCAAAATTTTGCAAAGGAAATTGAGGTTGTTGTTAGAACATCACTGATCTAGAAACATTGTTCCTGAACTCGATATTTGGAAAAGGAACTAAAGGCTACTGTGAGAACCTCACTAGTCTGAAATACTGTTCATGAACTCAAAATATGTGAAATGAAATAGAGGATTCTGTTAGAACTTCAATGGTCTGGAAACACTGTTCATGAACTCGAAATTTGGAAAAGGAAATAGAGGCTACTGTTAGAACCTCAATGGTCTGAAAAAACTGTTCATGAACTCGAAATTTGGCAAAGGAAATAGAGGTTACTTTTAGAACCTCACTGGTCTGAAAGCACTATTCATGAACTCAAAATTTTGCAAAGGAAATAGAGGCTACTGTTAGAACCTCACTGATATGGAAACACAGTACATGAACTCGAAATTTGACAAAGGAAATAGAGGCTACTGTTAAAACCTCACTAGTCTAGAAACACTGTTCATGAACTAAAAATTTGGAAAAGGAAATAGAGGCTACTGTTAGAACCAAACTGATTTGGAAACACAGTTTATGAACCCGAAATTTGGCAATGGAAATAGAGGCTGCTATTAGAAACCCACTGTTTTGGAAACACTATTCATGAACTTGAAATTTGGAAAAGGAAATAGAGTCTACTATAAGAACATCACTGTTCTGGAAACACTGTTCAGAGAACTAAAAATTTGGAAAAGGAAATAGAGGTTACTATTAGAGGTTACAGATAGAGGTTACCATTAGAGGTTACTAATAGGAATTTTCATTAATGGAAATGTTCACAGAATTACAAATTTGACAAAGGAAAGAGTGGTTACTGTTAGAGGTTACCGATAGAACTGTTCCCCGATGGAACTTTTCACAGAATTGGAAATTTGGAAATAGAAAGAGAGGTTACCATTAGATGTTACTGGTAGATGTTACTGATAGAGGTTACCGATAGGACTATTCAATGATGAAACTATTCACAGAATTGGAAACTTGGAAAAGGAAAGAGAGGATACTGTTAGAGGCTACTGATTGAGTTTACCATTAGAGGTTACCAATTGGACTGTACACCGATGGAACTATTCATAGAATTGAAAATTTGGAAAAGGAATGAGAGGTTACCGTTAGAGGAAATTGATAGAACTATTCACTGGTTGAACTGTTCATAGAAGGTTACCGATGGAACTATTCACCAAAGGTCATCGATGCACTGTTCATAAAAGGATACCATTGCACTGATCACAACTCTCTACCATTGGAACTGTTCACCAAACTAGAAAATTAGCAAAGTGTTGGAGATAAGTCACCTTGACCTCCCAGAACACCTCAAACACCATATTTTCTCAAGGGAATGGACCGAAGAGGTCTAGTCCATTACATTAACAATGTTTCACTGTAGACACAAGGTCTTTGAACTTAGGATCTATGAAACAATTATCTAAATTAACAATTTAAATAATTTCCATAGTATGGAATCCAATGCTATAATTCCATAAATTTTTTTTGTGCATCATGACTTCAATCATCCACCACTAACGTTGGATCCCCATAAAAATTTTGATCATTAATGAAAACTATTGACCAAAAATACACATTCATTCCAAAAATTGTTCCCAATAGTATTCACATTATATAACAACCACCATACATAGGTGATTTATTTATCCTTCATGGATGAATACCTCATTTAAAAATATTATTTTTCCTTATTGTGTTTTATTCTTATATATATAACATACATGAAAATAAATTTTTTCCATGAAAAGTGGTTTGAGATATTATCATTGAATATATACATATGTATTATGAGGGGGGAATATTTTAATTTCTCACACAACTTATTTCATGACCCCCAGAAAACCCTCTTAATGTAGTGTATTTATTATAATAGAACAGTAATTAGAATTAAATCATATGTTAAACCAATGATTATATTCTTAATAATCTCTAAGTTTTTTATGTATTGAGTTTCTCTTCCTAAATTTATGATATGGTGTACAAAATGATTATATAAATCAGTGGATGAAAAAAAATTATATCTATTTTAATAATGAATAGTAGGAAGATGTAGGATATGGGAATGGAGTGGAAGGTGACCCTATTATTCAGGAGGAAGGAAACAGAGTGTCCATAAGTTATAATCCTAGATAACATACATGTGCTATAGAGAAATAAGACATTATTTGGGAATCCATAAATGAGAAGATAAATCATAAATTTCCTCAGTTATTTCAGAACATTTATATGTTTAAATGTAAATGATATTTAATATCAAATTGTTTTCTATAATTACCATTTCAAATTGGGGAATATCACATCCAAAAATATTTATGTGATAATTCAAATAAGTATTCATTTAATTATCTAATGAATACCCTATATTTATTTATCAAATATATAGTAACATTTATTAATGTATCTTTTTGAAACATATAGTTGGAGATCACCCAACTTAAAGAATATATTCAAATATTATAAGAAGTGTTAGATCAAAGGATAATGTCTTGTATAGAACTCATTAGAAAATATTATTCCAAAATATTATTTAATTTCATTCTTATTGATTATTTCATAAAAAATCCAATCAATAAATATTAATATTCCTTATAAACACATGATGAAATTTTACATGCATTGAGTAAAAACAAAAAATCATGCTTTGATGTCAAAAATTATCAACATTGTATGAATAAAAATAAAATTAAATATTTTAAAGATATATTGTAATAAAAGAATAAGATAATTTTGGAAAATGTTTATGAAATAAGAAAATAGTTTAAGGAATATATAATATCTTCTAATTATGTTATTCTTATTATCAATATGAATATTCCAAATTTATAGGTAAACTTTTCAAACAGGGAAATCACACATACTATATCATTACTAGCTAGTGATAATCTAATTGTTGTAGTCAAATTATATAAGGGGGATATTTTTATTAAACAATCTCTATAAATGGGAGTGAATGGCATGAAATCACTATATGATACACCCACTAATAGTTCAAACAAAAACAAACCATCCACTCACGTAAAAAATTGTGTTAAACATATTTTTATTCTTAAGGGAGGATTAAAATAAAAATAAGCATAATTATGGATTAATAATATTTATGAGGAAAATAACACTATAATAATGGTGGCTAGTATAAATTGTGGTGGAATCTGTTCCCCAATAGATATTCAAATGAATAAGGAAACATCATGAACCAATAAGAATTAAATATAGTTCAGACTATAGTTTAAAAAAATATATCTATGTATTTTGTCTACATATATTTCTTTAGGATATTTTGACATAAGTAACGTTATATTTAGAATAATATGTTATCATCTAAATCTCAAATAAATAGAACATAAAGGGAGAGAAATGATGATTTTATATAATTTCATAGAAGATAGTTAATAATTTTGTAATCTCAAACAGAATTTATAATCTGGGAAATACTTATGGAAAATTAAATTAAATAGTTCACAATAATGATATATTATTCTATAAATGAAACCTATATCTTCTAAAAACTATAAAGAATATAAAACCAAAAAAATTGACAATAATTGATGGTGACATATCCTTATGTAAAACATAAAATATAATTTTTCGACCCAAAAAACCAAAGAAGACCATGAATAATGCTTAACCAATGTGAATAAGGTGACTCTATTATGGTTTAATTGGAAACACCGTAGACTAGTTAAAAATATATGAAATACAAAATTTGATAGGTAATCTAATGAAAATTCAAGACTCAATCTATGAAATAAATAGTGGTATTAGTTTATCAGAGGAAATTTCTAAGAAACTATCAAGACGTTACAATAAATCTTACCCTGAAAGTAAACAATTAATGATCAATTGTCTCACATAGTTAGAAATGGAATGAATGACAGAAGAAACCACAAAATTTTCTAGTTCTATTGGTAGAGAAGAAATTCTTCATTTAGAATTTTAATTTCATTAGAGGTTTTCAAAATTTGATAACCAAATTTTTCTTGAATTTTTTTGGAAGATGTGAACTTGTTCATTACCATTCCAATGAATCTTAATTTATATTATATTATTAAGAATATAAAATAAATTCATTGAATATAGCACTACAATAATCATCTACATTGATTTTAAGCATGAATAAGAATAATACAAAAAATTATAATTATAATAGAAGAAAAAATACTATGAAAACCATTAATGTTATTGATTTAAAATTGAAAATAACTGGGCTTAAGTGTTCCCTCCTATATGTATCTAAAACGGGTGTGGTATCATTGTTGAAATTCTACTATATATCTTATTTATCATAATAATTATAAGATAAATTACACTTTATTCTCACTTATATTATTCATGTCATTTATATGTAGGGAATTTTAGGAGATATTTGATTATGTAGGGAGATAAAACATGATTAAGTTAGAATATCTATTTCATCATTGATAGAAATTACTCTTATTTAATTATAACAATATTTGATATCTTGAAGCTTATTTCTTTAAGATATCTATTTTGATGAAGTGAAGATAGAGTATATCACTTAATATGATATATTTGATAAGCCACTTGAATATTATGTTTAATATATTTATAGAGTTTAAGAAATTTATTAAAATCAATCACTGGAAATGAAGGAGTGAATATTCTCTTGAAATTTATTTCAAAAATGATTTCTAAAGTTATCATGGAGAATTTTTTTTTGAATAATTACATAAAAATGGATATTGAGAGTTTATTTTTCTTGTTTTTGAATATCAACCTTCTATCTATTATTTAATATTTTTAACATGTGTGTTAAGATGTGTTTATGAATTCATGTTGTTAAAATGTCATGAAAATATGATTAATTTTTTTATCTGTATCCATATATTTAATAATCCTCTATGAAAATAATTTTCAGTTGTCATTACATTCTAATTTATTTTTTCGATATATTTGATCTTGAAATTATGGCCACTTTTTTCTTTACTAAATATAAGTACTATAGACATAGAGTGGAATAATTAATGGAAAATTAATTTTTGTTAAATGGTGAAACTATCACATATGATTATTTATTTTTTTTAAAAATGGCAAGAGTGAAAATAAAGTGGATGACCAACATATTGACATGCAATTTCTGTATTTGTTTTCAAAACAAGTCCTATGTGAGGGATTTATTGCCCAACATTTTTTGAGTTAAATATCTTGTAAAAAATAATTGTATTATTATGTTTTGAAGAGTAAAAAAATATAACTAATTTAGAGTACATAATAATGTGTATGAAAAATAGGTTTAATTTCCCATGCAAGGTGTTCAGTTGTTAATTTTTTTGGAATATTCAAGATACACCTCAAATCATAAAATTTTGTTTCATCTATTTCTCATATTCAAATGAATATTTATAGTTATATTACACTATATATTATTAGATATCCACTAATATAAATAATATGGTTTATGGCATTCTAGTTGGTAATTTATTTAGATATTAGGTGTCATAACCAACTGTGGTCGACCCTGAGCCGGTCCATGGCATGGCCTGAGGGGAATTCTTGATCCGCACGGGCTCAAAACCCCTTTTGGGCACCAAAATGTAACTCTTGGGAAAACATTTTCCAATGAACATATGAAAAACAGATAAATAAAAATCATTGATAAAAAATCAAAACTTGAAACAGAAGGAAAAGTAAAACCTCATATACCTCCATTTCACTCTCTAGGTCACCACCATTACAGAGGTTGACCTTTCTCAAATAATGAGCGATCCAGACAAGAAAACCTGAGAAAAGAGAACCTGCAACTGAAATGATAGAATATGCATGAGCATTAAAATACTCAGTATTGTTTCCAAGATAAACCACATAATTGAATGTCTCTATTTCTAAAAAAACCATTAATAAAAGTTTAAAAATAGACATATAAAAGTATGGTTTTCTCATTATAAAAATAATCCTAATGTTTTTCTCAGTTAAAAAGAATCCCACGTACACTACCTTCCATTTCCAACACCATTTTTCATATTATAAACAAAACCCAATACAAATTTTACCAAAGCTGGGCTAATATAAAACAAGTATACTGTAAATGTAGGAATTAACTAGTGCAAAAAAAAAGTAAATAAGAAATGAAAATTGTTATTTAACCATGGGTCTTACTAAGAATCACTAGAATATCCCTAGACGTACTCAGTTCGAATCCACCAAATGGCGTTTGGTGACGCTTTTAAGCCTATTACCATCTGGCTGCCCCTAAAACTAAAAAAATCTAGTGGAAATTCCTTCCTAGCTTAACAACCAATCTAGGGAAAACAAACCCATATAATCGGGGTGGGACAACAATCATTACTTGATCATCTAAAAGACTCCTCGGAACCCATGGTGGTTATAATAATATTTTGTTAGTAGGAGGCCCTCACATGTGTGACTCATCTCACCACACTTGCCTACCCCAAACAAAAATGACTCTTATGCATTCAACCATAATGTGTTTCCCTATACAAGAGCACCAAATATACAAATTTGGTCAATACACATTAAAAAAGTGCCATCCTTGTCGTCACGTCATGACCGTATCAAATCCATTTTCAAAAAACATTTATAAAATCCGACCAGGGGAACAAAAAATCCAAAATAAAACCATTATAAGATTTAACACAGCATTACCCATGTGTTAGAAGTTCCAAATGGGCCTTTCAGTCAAAATTATACAAAAGCATTACCCAAACATAACCATTGAATTGAAAGTGCCAAACGAGTCTTTGAGTCGACTTGTATAAATACATTTACCCAAAGAAATTCCCAATACATCTTTTAAATTTATAAATCCAAACATGCATTGTTCATCCAAAACTAACTCCAAAATAGTCCCATAATTTTACTTTAGAACAAATGAATGAATTTATAAACAAGATTATAAATAGACTATACAATTTATAAATTATTTTATAAACACTTTTATAAAGGAATAATATAAGTTATGGAAAATTTTGTAAATTGGCCAAACAATTTAGTGGAAATCCCAAATACCACATTGAAGAAACACAAAAACTATAATAAACATCCTAGGAATCATAACATGAGAAATTATCACAATCCCCTAACAAATAATATTTATAGTGAATTCTAACAAAACAAAAATACCAACTACATCAAACTATAAATATAATAGTGGTGCAATTAACCTTTCTGATGTAATTGAAAACAATGAAAGTGCCAATAAATCATTTTGGAATGGAAATATTGGAAACACCTACCTCAAAGTGGAACTGGGTAATGCTGAACACTTTGGCACCGAGCGTAAAAGGCAGTGACTACTCGTAACCATCTCTCACTTGCACACACATACCTATAAAAATATACATATATCCATAATCCAATGCACATATTCCCCACACCATGAGGGAATACGTACATGGTAGATATATATATATATATAGTATATATATGCATACACACCCTCGATCATTGACCAAAAATTCAGTATATCAACAAACGATACTCAAAATTAAAGAGGCAAAGACCAACACTAAACAAAAAAAGTACTAAGGACTCACATAAACCAAAATCACAAGTCGTAAAACACAACCAAAGGCTACCAAAACTATTTATATCCAAAAAAACCCGATCCATTTTATAAACCATGAAACCATTTTTCACAAGGGATAGGGAAAAATGAAATATGAGTTCTTTTTAGAATACCATGGTTAGAGAGAAGAACAACTCCAAATGCCATATTTATTTGAAGGCCTATCCAGGGATTCACTTTATGAATCCTTAGATGTGCCCACATCCAAAGGCATAAAAAGAGGTCTTCCCCTATCCATTTTTAAGAAACCACACATAGACTATTCATTGACACAATAAATGATTTCCTAAAGAGTACCATGTTTTATAATACCCACCCAACACAAGCATAACAACATTCATGACATGTTTCCACATAAAAACACCATACATAACATTCAACGATACCATTTAAAATAGAGAGACATTTGATTAAACTCAATTATCTTGGCACAACCATTGCATATACTGGAGAACAACTATAAACTTGTTTTTATTCAAATATTTCAACTATAAATCACTACCATAAATTAACTTAGATTATAATATTGGTTTGAAACATGATTTAAAAATAAAATAATAAAAAACAAGCATCATATTGCATCAAATCATAATAAATGGCATGAAAACACCTACTGGTCATTGTGCGGACACGACCCATCACCTGGAGAAGGGGGAAAATGACATAAGGGCTAATCTGCCTAATTTTCACACCAATAATAACATGAAAACCAAAAACAGAGGAAAATGGTGTTTGTTAGATTCTGAGAAAACCAAAAAAATAATGATAAATACCAGAGGAGGAAACATTTCCCCGCAACGGGAAACACAGCAACACTAGAGCAAGGAAGAGGCGGCACGTAGAGGGTTTTGGTCATGTCGAAGCGGAAGGAGTCCGGAATGGGGGATGCTGGAGTGGTAGGATGACAAAGAGGGAGGCCAGAGGCGAACTTGTTAGAGAGTGAGAGGCTGAAGGCCTTTCCAGAGGTGGATGGCTGGAGCACAGCTTGGCTGGAGGTGGAGGGCTAGACTGTGGAGGGTTGGGGCATGAACGGCCAGGATGCGGCTTGGACAGAGGTGCAGAAGGAGGGTGTGGGGGTGGTTGGCCATCTGAAGTAGATGGGGCAGTAGTCAGGTGACATTGGCAAATGGCGAGGCAGCTGGAGTGCTAGAGGGTGAAGGTAGAGGGGGCCTGCGCGTAGCAAGGGTAAGGGGGAAGGGGGCGCCGGGTAGCCTATGGATTACTTATTTTTTGTATTTTTATAATAATAATAATATTATTATTAAAACCAATGATAATAATAATGATAATAATAATAATTACAACAAAAAAATATTTTAATAAAAATAAAAATAATAAAGATAATAGTAACAATATTTAATAACATCAAAAATAATAATTATTACAATAATAACAACAGAAAATTAAAAAAATATAGAAACAAAAATTAATCACAATAAAAATAATAATTCTAAAAAGAATAATTGTACAAATAATAATAATAATAATAACAATAATAATAATAGTATGAATTATGAGCAATTTCATAACACTAACGACGACTGTGTGGCTACTGCCAACCGTTTGGTGACCGTGCATGGGTCGGAAACCAAGTAAAATTGTTAAACATAAAATTTTTTAAACTAGGACCCAACCCATACCTTGGAGCATGAACCCATAGCTAAGAAATAATAAAATATAAATTAATTTAAATGACAGGTGTGATAATTCTCCCCATCAAAGCCACCTTATCCCCAAGAAATTCACCCAGCCAATTAGTAGATAAAACTAGAATACATGCCCAATTGAAACCGGAAGAAACCACAATACAATAGAATGTTTGAACATTATAGTGTGCTCCCCACCATAAGAACTCAAAAAGTGTGGAAATTTAACACCCAAGAATATCACCCCAGAAAGTGGGGCCGACGCGGGAACTCCCAACCAATCCAAACTAACTTATATAGCACGAGCAAAAAACACCTCATCTAAAACATGGAACTCTCGACCCAAACCAAAAACCCCCAACACTATAGAAAAACCTCAGAGCAGAACCTAACACAAGAAACAATCCTGAATATAACAACAAACTTTGATTCTTCCATTGGATCTTACATCTCCAAATGAACACAGATAAAACCAAGATCAACCTAGACAAGGGCCAAACACACTTTTAATAAGAATGCATGATTCAAAAAACCATAATTAGAAAAATGAAACTGTTAAATTACAATAGAATATTTCCATCATAACCTAAAACAACATAAAAACATTATCAGTAGAAAAAAAGAACTAAAAGACCATAAATGTTCCTCCACCAAAACAAAACACTAAACCCAAACTGAGGATTCACACCCCTGGTAACTCCTATCTGTGCACGACCATTACCCCACGACCTATTTTTGGGGCTCGGATTGCTGAATCATATCCTTCCTCATAGTCAGGCACTAGAATCCTCTATTAACAGTGACTTATTTAGGAGACACTTCCTACAAAACGTCACCAGATGATCAGACAGCCTCAATGATGACACATCTTCAGAGAGATGCCACATGACGGCTTCATGTTCCAGAACTGGCCACACTGGCGGCACACCACTCTCTCTCAAATTCCCACTTTTTTATTATAGATAACGAAAAATCCTCACGATCACTTATGGGGGCCTAAAGTGAAAAATACCCAGTGCATCACCACTAACCGGACCCTTACACAAGGGGTGAGGGAAATGAAAAGAGTGAAACGGTGTTAAGACGTCATCCTCCTTCGCACAGGAGTCCAAAGCATCCGCCACTTGGTTTCCTTCCCTAAAAATATGCCTGAACTCCGTGTCTTCTCCTATCCACTCTCTGAAATCCCTGAGGATGTACGCAATGTCCCAAGGTGGGTCCTTATTATTTCCAAGAAGACCCCTAAGGACCTCAGAATCAGTCTCCACGCAGTTAAGCTTAAGGCTATAGAGATTACACAACATTATACTGCAGTGAAGGGCTCTTTCCTCCACACTAACCACATTGCCCAGTCCATGATAGATGCTGAAACCGAGTTAGACCTTGCTGCCGCTATCATGAACCAGACCACCTCCTCGCATAATTCCATGTGCACATGATCCACCCACATTCAACTTCAGACCCATTCGGGGGGACTACCACCATACCCAGGAACCCGGTCGCGAGAGACTGACCCTTGAAGAGTCCCTCCCCAAAGCCTAGAGCACCCAGAACATAAAACCCAAGTTCCCTCACCCTCCCCTGAGAGGGTGGTGTTCAGACACAAGTGCCAATAGTCGCACCTTCACTCCAAGCCATGAGACCGTCCCTCCATTTCTATTATAATTCTATGCCTCCCAGATGAACCAGCAGACAACAACGACCATGGAAGCACAGTCCATAAAATTCCCTTTCGAAGAAAAAAATTCGTGGAAGAAATAACCAAAGAAATCATCAATGGAATCCCCTTGCAGAGCCACTCTGAGCCGTTGCACTAAAAAAGACCATTGGGGATGTGCCCACTCGCCCCCAAAGAAAAATTCCAAATGGATTCACTCCCCGGATTGTCATAGCACCACACCTAGAACACAGACTTATCCCACTCCTTTGGTACATCTTAATTGTTAGATGGGTTTGCTTTAAGAGCAATAAGATATGCTGGATTTCCAACTGTCAGCACTCTAGACACCAAATCAGCTTGGAATTCCTAATCCACCAGCTTTCCTGAAGCAATGGTCCTTAAAATAGAAGAACCGCTCTATGATCTCTAGACAGATACCCCCAATGAAGATTGATGTATTCATTAAATCCTGTGACACTACCTCCGAATAAAATAACCAATGTTCCTTGAAATATTGTACATTTGTTTTCAGCATTCGTTTCCTTTGTTTAATATGCATGAGTTCTTCCCCTTTAATCATATTCACCTCTCCAGGTATGAAAAATCAGACGAAGATGGATTTAAAGACATCCCACATCATCTGAACTGGAATTGACGGTGGGTAAAAAAATCCCATTTTTCTAGAGCTAGACCTTCGAACATATGAAAAACGACACCCACTATGACACCTTCGGGATTTACCAATATCCCAAAGACACGATCGACCTCTTCAGGCCACTCTGCTGCCTCCAATGGACCCCAATCACTATGAAAGATATGCAATGTCCACGAAGGACCAAAATCTGGGTATCACTGAACTGATATCCTGGGGACCTTTGTGTGAAACATTTTCTAAACAGTATATAATACACAAAGTTGAAACCAATATAAAATTGAAGTATAATTAAAAGTAACATCCTAAGCCAAAATGATCTGGTCAAAAACCAAACAAATACAAACACAACAAAAAATTCCCTTTTTAAAATCCTATTTTCATTTTAGATTCCAAAACCACATTCTTTCAAGTCCACATTCCAAATATCAAGCCCACATTTCAAACCAAATTCAATTTCCAAAATCAATTCCCTTTTTAAAATCATTTTAAAAAACAAGGTACGACCTTTAATTCCAAGTACACGCCCAAGTAATCCCATGAACCGTTGCACATGTCTTTATTCTCATTAATCCATACGCACCAACACACACTTCAAATACATCCACTGAAATGTGAAAATGTAAATAAAGAGTACCTAATGTTGCACCCAATCCATTTTTCTACCAATTCCAAGAAAACAATAGATTTTTAGACAAGGAGATTTTGGTTTTAAAACCTAACCCAAAAATTTAAATCCATCTAAAAGAAATAATTATCAATTCAAAAACCCCTTTTCACATTCCAAGACGGACATACACCAACCAAAACCAATACATATCTCAAATGGCATCAAATTACCAAAGTGAGGGACTAGTATTCATGTTTATCCTGTCCACATGGTAGTGGGCCATGCCCCTAGTAAGCGTTAATAACAATGTGAAACATAAACCAAGTAATTGGACTCTACATGGGTGATTACCCCTTGTGAAATGAAGATGTATCATCGGCTTGCCTATGCTGTCATCCCTCAATCTAAAACAAACTAGAATGAGAAAATGACTCAATTCCTAGATGACCCCTCGGGACAAGAGGTTCAGAACAAGAAAGGGTTCATGACACTCATCCCGTACCAACATCTTGAGTCATGATCATCCTAATCTCCTTCTACAGGTCACCCCAAATAGCAAGGGCCTCCTATGATACCATTTATTCATCAAACAAACCTGATCGACCCAGATCCGATCACCTAAGTCAGTCCGTAGCATGGCCTGAGGGGAGTTCTGGATTGCCACAGACTGGAAACCAATGTTGGGCACCAAACTTTAACTCTTGGGACTGATTTTCCTCATAAAAAAGATTAATAGTTAAATAAAAACTATCGATAAAAAAATAAAACTAGTAGAAGAAAGACTGTAAAACCACACATACCTCTATGTGACCCTCCAGGTCACTGCCCAACAAGAGGCTGACCTTGCTCTAATAATGAGCAATCCATCCAAGAGAACGGTAGAAAATGGAAATTGCATGTGAAATTATATAATAGGTTTGAGCATTAAAATGCGTAGTATAATTTCCATGAAAAAACACATGATCTAATGTCCCATTTTCTGAAACAATCCCTTAACCCATGATTAAAGATACACATATAAACGTATGTTTTTTACATTAAAAAAATATGTTTCTCACATTTAAAATAAAATCCTGCATACACTACCTAACATTTCCCACACAATTTTTCATTTTATAAAAAAATCCCAAAAAAATGATACCAACGCTGGGCTAATGTAAAACTGGTATACAGGGAACATAGTAAATAAACGAGTAAAACTAAAAGTAAACATCAAAATTAAAGTAGTTATCTAACAACGGATGATCCTAAACATCCCAGGAAGACACCTGGATGTACTTGGTTCAGAATCACTGTCAGGCGTATGGTGAAGCTCCTAAGTCTAGAACCAACTGGCCACCCTAAAAGTGACCAAATCTGGTGGGAATGCCTACATGGCCTAATAACCAATCCAAGGGGTACCAACCCGTCTAATCAGGGTTGGTCAGAAACTATCACTCGATGATCTAAAATACACCCAGGAACCCATCATGGTTATAATAATACTATTTAAGTTGGACTCCCTCGCATGAGTGACTCATCTCACCAAACATGGCTACCCCAATCAAAAAACACTTCCTATTCATTCAACCATAAAGAGTTGACCTAGGCAAGAGTACCCCATATACAAATTAAGTCATTACACATTAAATAAAGTTCTAACCGAATCATCACATCATGTACAAATAAAAACCATTTTTTAAAATCATTCAGAAACATTGACCATGCACACACAACTTCCAAACCCAAACCATTATAAAAGTTTACACAACTTCACGCATGAGTTGGAAGATCCAATATAGCCTTTGAGTCCAATGCCTCCAAAAGAATGACCAAAACATCACCTTTTAATTGAGTGTTCCAAATGATCTTTTGAGTCGGCATGTCTAAATATATTTTCCCAAAACATCTTAAAAATAATGATTTTAAATATATAAATCCAAATGGGCATTTTTATTTCCAAACATACTCCAAAATATTCCCATATAAGTTATTCAGAACAAAAAAACCAATTTATAAAAATGTTTATAAACAAACTAAACAATTTAAAAATAGTTTTATAAACTCATTAATAAAGGAATAAAATAATTTATAGAAAATTTTATAAACATAACTAACACTTTAGTGGAAACCCCCAAACCCACTTTAAGGAACCACACAGATTAAAATGAACATCCTAGGATTCTTAACCTAGAAATTCAGACAATCCCCTAGAAAAACATATTTTTAGTAAATACAAACAATATAAAAAAACTAATTCCATCAAACTATAAATATAATAGAGCTGCAATTAACCCTTAGAGTGTACTTGAAAATAATGCAAGTGTCAATAAATCGTTTCAGAAATGAATGTGCAGAAATGCATACCTCCAAGAGGAATCTGGTCAGGCCGAACACTTTGGAACCTTAAGAAAATGTTGGTGGCCACTCGCAATCGTCCCACACTTGCACACACTTTCCAATATATATATACAAATATCCATAATCCAATGCATGTATTCCACACAGCATGGTTGAATACATAGTTAGAGGATATATATATTTTATATATATACATTCCTTATGTGTATGTGTGTTCACCCTCTGTCATTGACTAAAAATTCAATAAAACCACAAAATATACCCAAAATTAAGGCAGAACCGATCAAAGCAAAAACATAAAGTACTAGGGACTCACATAATCCAAATGATGAATTCCTAAAACACAACCAAACAATTCCAAAAGAATATTTATTCAAAACACACCATGAGCCTTTTTTTAAACCATGAAACCATTTAAAAAAAGATATAGGAAATTGGGAAATATGAGTTCTTTTTAGAAAATTGTGGTTTTAGATAAGAACTACTCAGAATGTCGTATTCATTTGAAGGCACATCCATTGGTGCACTCCGTGCAAACATGGATATTCCTACATCCAATGGAATAACAAGTGGTCTTCTCCCAACCATTTTGATGAAACCACATATACACCATTCACTGACACAATAAGCCATTTCATCAAGAGTACCTTGTTTTATAAAACCGAACCAACAAAAGACAAACAACATTTGCAACATGCTTCCATAGAAAAACACAAACCAAAACATTAAAAAAGACCATTTAAAAGAAAGATACATTTGTTTAAAATCAATTAGCTATGAATAAATATTTCACATATTGGACAACAACCATAAACATGCTTTTAATAAAATATTTAAACAATAAATCACTACCATAAAATAACTATGACTATAATAACGGTGCGAAAAAATTATTTAAGAATCAACTCATAAAATGAAAGTATCATATGGATTAAAATTAGAATAAATTGCATAGAAATACCAACCGATCGATTTTTGAATAGGACCTATCACTTAGGGAAGGGGGAAAATATCTCGGGGACCAATATACATACTATTGACACTGAGAAAAACATGAAAATCACTAATAGAGGAAAATGGGGTTTTATTGATTTAAGAAAAACAAAAAAAAAATAAAGATAAATATAGAAGGAGGAAACAGTGGTCGTAAATGGGCAACACAACCACACCAGATCAAGGCAGAGGCACCACATAGAGGGTCCATGTCACGCTGGAGCTATAGAAGGACAAAGCAGGGGTGGTTAGAGTAGAAGGAGGCTGAAGAGGGTAGTAGAAGGCAATCTTATTAGAGCGTGGGAGGTCATAGGTGGCTTTTAGGAGGCGACCTTACTGGAGGTGGCCTTGCCAGAGTCGTAGGGTCGGAGGGTGGCTAGGTCGGAGGCGGAGGGCTAGACAGTGGAGGGATAGGGCACAGAGGGTTGGGACACAGCCTTGATAGAGGTGCGGAAAGAAGGAGTGGGGGTGGTCAGCCCGCCAAATTTTCAATGGTTGTGGTTAGGATCCATGGGTGAAGGATGAGGGGACTTGAGTGGGAGAGGGATAAGTCGGATGGGGCCTACGCATAGTGGGGGTCAAGGGGAAGGGGGCACTAGGTAGCCTAGGGTTTCCTAATTTTTTTTGTAATAATTATATTAATATTAAAACTATAAGGCCCCAGCCTTAAACCTTACTTAATCTTGAGTTATTACAAGATTACACATTAAGGATCTTTTCGGGTTTAGAGTTTTAGATAATTAGATCATAAAACTTGCATTACATTCCACATATAAACAAAGTGGTTACATAAAGATAGTATTCTTCATTCCCATCAATGGAAACAAATTTAAAATAAAACATGGATTATTTCTTGACACATCCTTGACTCTATCATCTTATCATGTACCTTTCCCTTGACCTGTGAAAAACATTTCAAAAAAACTTGGGATGAGCATAAAAAGCTCAGTATGGGTTATAAAAACATGGAAAGGAAACATGAGTTCATATATACATAAGAATGAAATCATACTTTACCCATAAAACATAGGCACTTTAACATACCTCATAAAATCATGAATAAATCATAGAAATCATAAGACATAAAGGTAACTTGAGGCATTCATAACATTCTTACGTAGGGAGTAACCCTCTTGGTTACGTTTGGAATACCCATCACAGTATATTCCCTAAAAATCTCTTCGGAGAAACCTTAACGTTTCACTCCTTCGCGTTACCCAATGCATTGGAGAGCTATAACGGGCTCACCCGCCCTTAGTTTATCACGGAACCACCCGTCTTCATAATAATGCCCAAGAACCATAACATAATCATATCACATAAAACATGCATAAAGGAAACATAAAATTTCCACATTTCAATCACGAGATATCAATACAACACATTGATATAAAAACATTATGAAAACCATTTTCAATACTAAAATAAAAGAAAAGTAAAACATGGTATTTATTTTTCTTTTAAAAAGAAGGTATGGCTTGTAGAGGAAGCCGAAACTCAAATAACGGTCAAGACGGCGGAGAAGTCGTTGTCGCCGCATACGTACGACAAAAACATTCCCTTTTGTCGTTTAGTAAACGCTTCGTATAAAAAAGATTCCTTTTGAATAAACGTAAAAGTCAAAGGGGTTTATACACCGTATAAAAGAAAGTTGTGTATAAAATAAAATATGCCTCAACGAAAGGAGATTGAGACAAAGTCCCATACCTCGTATCCGACTTGACCCGACCGTTCTTTAATCTCCTGAATAATAAACTTGAGTTAATCTCTACTTTCTTATGAATCTTTTTAAAGTTCATTATTCCTTTTATACCATGTTATGAACATCATGTAATCAGTTAAGTTAATAATGTTTATTTTGTCGGTATTTGGTTCTTAAGTCAAAAATAGAGTTCTTACACTTACATGTTGTTAATTTGGTCAAAGGTTCATTATATCCAGAATGGTATTCATGATGTAGATATCATATATGTTATATATATCCAGTACATACATGCATTTATAATATTACATCACATTTAGAGGTAAGAAATGAAATGCACCGTTCATGGAGACGGTAAGCCGTACGTACGCATGAACGCTACTTCCATTTCTATTTCATATTTTCTGGAATGGAATCATAATGATATAAGAGTATATTATAATTCCAGTATAATAACATATATAATATCATTAACTTTATCCTTTACACATCCCACATATGGTATTAACGAATCAAATCACTTTTAGGGGGCGGTAGTCCGCACTTCCTAAAATGAAGATATCGTGTTTACCCATAATGGAAACTATAAAGGTATGCCCAAAATGGAAAAAACAGAAGCTTAAGGAAAACATAAACATATTATATATCATATATAAAAACAGTGACATCATAATGGCCACATTTGAAGGTGTTAAATGAGTATTGAACAATCATCGTTTCGGGAGGCAGAATTTCGCCATCCACGGAAACCGTATGTTCTTTAACCATTTTATGTAGTTGTGTGAGAGTGTAGCTCAAATAAATCTTATAAAAACATTCTAGTATATTTAAGATACTGGTGTTGTTACAAAGGAAGTAAATAAAAAGAGTTTAGTGGGTTGGAGAAGCAAAATAAAACAAATGAACATGAGAGAATGAATTACCTTTAAAAAGTGTAACCCCTTTTGATTTGAGCCTAAAGGATTCCTTTGAAAGAATTATTCCCAAAGGGAATCCTCTAGGATGAGGATAGGGATGTGTAGAGAGTAAATGGGCAGGGGTTGGCCGAGCCAAAGGCTTGTGGAGTGTGTGAAATGAGGTAGAGGTGGGGGCCTTTTATAAGAGGAGAGGAGGGGCACTTTTGGAAAGTAAAGAAATATTACTTTATTTGAAAATGTGTTTAGGTTTTAAAAGGTCCCACATTGATATAATTCGTGGATAAGGTGATAAGGGTTCGAAATACACTCATCCAATTGGTTTTGGACATGTGTAGTTCATAGAGTTTACATTATCTTTCTATTTTATTTAAATCGTCAAATAATGATGTCATCGCTGCATCATTATTATGTCATAAATAATTAAATTTATTTATTGTCTAAAAATTATACAAAAAATACTATGATATAGGAAATCTTTTTATATTTCCAATGACTATTTATAATCAAAATTTGGACTTGTATAACCCCAATTAAAAATTATTTTCGTAAAACATATTATGTTTGTGTCATTTTCACTTTAACATTAAATAAAAAGTAATTTATGTCATTTCCCAACAAAAGTGGATCCATGGGGTCCCCAAGTTGACCCATGGCATTTCATGGTCGGCCATGACACAACCAATGAGGTTGGGACATGTGTCTAGGTCATTTCATTTTATTAAAGTATTATTTATTCCTTAAACTACCCTAATTACCACTAATCGTGATTAAGAACTTAATAAGTTACTATTCACCAAAAAATTATTTTAATCTCATTGAACCACATTTTACTTCTTAATGACAACCATGTATGTCGAATTTTCAAAATTCAATACACATTAGTGGTAAACTTTCATTTAACTGAAAAATCAGTTTGCTTGATTACCACTTAGTGGTTTCACTATTCATCAAAAATTGAAGTTTTTCAGAAAATTACCAAAAATTCACCGTAAGCTATATTTGATATTCCAAATTCAAAAATGAAGACTATTTTACAAAATTTAAATCATATAAGTCACATTAATTAATTTAATAATTAATTCCCGCTGCCAGAGCAAATAGCGTGTTTTTACAAAACAATAAGTATCAAAAGATTGACACCAGTTTAAGTCTAATTTCAAAAGTAAATTGATTCCAATGACCACCATTTGATTAAATGGTAAAAATATATTCTAATTTCACTTCAAAACCAATTCAAAACATAATCTAATCATATAAATAAATTATATTAAAAAGCAGTTTTGATGTAAAATGCAGTATTTCTCACAATTCATTAAAAAAATGAACATTGTCAGAAAAATACCAAAAATTCACACAAAGTAAATTTTGATGTCCCAATCATAAAGGGTAAGTTTATTTTGACAAACATAGTTTATAAAATTTTCAAAATATAGATTCAAAAATGGTTTGCCATCAAAAGGCAGTAAAACAATATTTTAAGAATATTAGTGTATTCCATGCATAAGATTGTATTTATTTTCATTTTAAGCCTCTATGACACTATCTTAATCATTGATAAACATAGATAAAAATATCTATTATTCATTACTTACTTGGGATGTTACATCCTTCCCCCCTTTATAAAATTGCGTCCCCGCAATTTATTTACTTATCAAATAAATGAGGGTACTTATCCCTCATTGCATTTTCAGATTCCCATGTTGCCTCTTCAATAATGTGGTTTTTCCACAAAACCTTTACCTGCTTAATCACCTTATTCCGTAACACTTGCTCCCTGTGGTCAAGAATCTGGACCGGTTGTTCCTCATAAGATAGGTTCTCTTCCAGCTGAACTACCTCTGGACTCAAAACATGAGATGGATCTGGCATATACTTTCTCAACATCGAAACGTTAAAAACATTGTGTTCCTGAGATAAACTCGGAGGTAAATCCACTCGGTATGCAACTGATCCAACTCTCTCCAGAATTTCGTATGGTCCAACAAACCTTGGACTCAACTTTCCTTTCTTACCAAATCTCATCACGCTTTTCCAAGGAGAAACCTTGAGAAAAACATGATCACCTACCTCGAAAGATAGATCCTTCCTCCGGTTATCTGCATAACTCTTCTGCCTCCTCTGAGCTGTTCTCATGTGTTTCTGAATCAGCTGAACTTTTTCTGCCATCTCTTCTACCAGTTCTGGTCCCATCAACTTCCTTTCACCCACTTCATCCCAGAAAGATGGAGTTCGACACCGCTTCCCAAATAATGCCTGAAATGGTGCCATCTGTATACTGGAATGAAAACTGTTATTATATAAAAACTCAACCAAAGAAAGATGTTGGTCCCAACTTCCCTGATAATCCATAGAACAAGCTCGTAGCATATCCTCCAATGTCTGAATTGTTCGTTCTGACTGCCCATCTGATTGAGGATGAAAAGCTGTACTAAAATTTAATTCAGTACCCAATGACTTCTGAAGGCCTTTCCAAAAGTTAGAAGTAAACCTGAGATCACGATCCGATACAATGGAGAGAGGAACTCCATGTAACCTGACTATCTCTTTAAGATACAAACGGGAAAGTTGATCAAGATAGAAAGTATCTCGTATAGCAAGGAAATGAGCAGATTTGGTCAAGCAATCAACAATAACCCAGATTGCATTATTACCTTGAGATGTCTTTGGTAATCCAACAACAAAGTCCATGGATATATTCTCCCATTTCCACTCTGGCACTGGTAAAGGCTGAAGCATCCCTTTCGGTAACTGTCGCTCGGCTTTAACCTGCTGACAAGTCAAACACTTCACAGTAAAATCAGCTATATCTCTTTTTATTCCATCCCACCAGTAATACTCCCGCAGATCTCTATACATCTTAGTACTGCCCGGATGAACTGAAAACGGAGAACTATGAGCTTCACATAACAACTCTCTCTTCAACTGTGAATCACAAGGCACACACAATCTCTTGCCAAATCTCAAAACACAATCATTATCAATGTTGAATTCATGCAACTTACCTTTCTGAACCAGCTCTACCTTTTTCTGCAACTCACTGTCTTGCTTCTATGCTTTCTTGATTCTATCTGATAGAGAAGATCTCACTGATACCTGAAACAAAACAGAAGGACTTCCTGCACCAACAACTTCTATGCCAAAGCTCATCAAATCGTTAACCAAAGGATCACGTTCCAACCACAACATTGTTAATGAAGCATTACTTTTTCGACTCAAAGCATCATCCACTTTATTTGCTTTTCCCGGATGGTAATGAATTGTACAATCATAATCCTTGATTAATTCCAGCCATCTCCTTTGTCTCATGTTTAACTCTTTCTGAGTGAATATATACTTTAAACTTTTGTGATCAGTATATATTTCACACTTTACTCCATAAAAATGATGCCTCTAAATTTTTAAGGCAAAAACAACAGCAGCTAGTTCCAAATCATGTGTAGGGTAATTTACCTCATGAGTTTTCAACTGTCGTGAAGCATAAGCAATTACCTGATCATTCTGCATTAGGACGCAACCAAGTCCTTTCAATGAAGCATCACTGTATATAACAAACTCACCATTCCTGGAAGGTAGTGCCAAAACTGGAGCATTCACCAATCTTCTTTTCAATTCCTGAAAACAATCATCACATTCTTTTGTCCAGATAAACTTAACACCCTTCCGAGTTAGCTTAGTCATTGGACTAGATAACCGTGAAAAATTTCTAACAAACCTTCGGTAATAGCCCGCCAAACCAAGGAAGCTACGAATCTCGTTTACATTTGTGGGTCTTGGCCATTCTTCCACAACTTTTGTTTTTGCAGGATCAACCGTTATTCCATCTTTAGAAACAATGTGACCAAGGAAAGAAATTTGTTGCAACCAAAACTCACACTTGCTGAATTTCCCATACAGTTTCTTTTCTTTTAAGGTTTACAAGATAACCCTTAAATGTTTTTCATGCTCCTCTTTACTTTTAGAAAACACCAAAATATCATCAATGAAAACCACCACAAACTTATCCAACAACTCATGGAAAATTCTATTCATTAAGTCCATGAATACAGCAGGTGCATTGGTTAGCCCAAAAGACATTACTACAAATTCATAATGGCCATATCTCGTACGGAACGCGGTCTTCGGAATATCTACCTCCTTTACCTTCAGCTGATGGTACCCCGATCTCAAGTCAATCTTTGAAAAAAACTGAGCTCCCTGGAGCTGATCAAACAAATCATCGATATGAGGCAAAGGATATTTGTTCTTAACAGTGATATTATTCAAGGATCTATAATCAATGCAAAGTCTCATAGAACCATCTTTCTTTTTAACAAATAAAACAGGAGCACCCCATGGTGATGTGCTAGGTCTAATGAAACCTTTCTCTAATAAATCTTGCAATTGCTCCTTCAACTCTAAAAGTTCAATTTGTGCCATTCGATAAGGGGGTTTTGAAATTGGCTTAGCATCAGGAACTAAGTCAACAGTAAACTCAACTTCCCGATCTGGTATTATTCCAGGAAACTCATCAGGAAAAACATCAGGATACTCATTTACCACTGGCACGTCATTAATCTGAACAGTTCCTTTATTTTCAACGACGTGTGCAAGGTAACATTTATTTCCATCTTTTACAAGTTTCTCGGCCTCTTGATATGTTATCAAAAGTAAGGGTTCATTCTTGTAAACAACCTGAAAGTCTTTCTGAAAAGAAACTTCTTTTGCTCTATAGTCAATCTTAGCATGGTAAATAGAGAGCCAATCCATACCCAAGATAACATCAAACTCTACTAGAGGTAGAACAATAAGGTTTGCAAGTAGGTTCTTTCCACAGATAAGGATAGGAAGATTCTTATAAATTCTTTTTTCCTCGACACTTCCCCCAGGTGTTTTTACCAAAAGTTCAGGAGTCATTTCTTGAGATGGTATTCCCATTTTACTAGAAAAGGTTTCAGAGATGAAAGAATGTGTAGACCCCGAATCAAACAACACACTGGAATAATCTGAAAAAACAAACAAAGTACCTGATACAACTTCATTTGATGGCCCGACATCTGCTGAAGTAGTTGCAAAGGATTTCACCACCCCTTTCTGCTTGTAGTCTAACTGCTTCCCACCACTCAAGCTCCTTGTCGGACACTCGTTTGCATAGTGACCCATCTCATTTCACTTATAACACTTCACTAACTGTAAATCAAATTTGTTCTTACCTCCAGCTTGATCCTTTTCAGTGCAATCACGAGCCTTATGTCCCATCTTACCACATCAGTAGCACTTTCCAGAATTCAGAAGACATTCCCCAACATGCCTTTTTCCACTTTTATCACAAACTGGAAACTTAGTTTTCTTACCATCAGACTTTTTTGAAGAATTCTTACCTTTCTCCTGCCACCTCGGTCTCTTCTTTTGCTGGTTGTTATAGAAAACTTGGTCATCGGCGAACTCCATTTCCACCTTCTCAGCACATCGAACAAGCTTTTCATAACTTTTAAACTCACGAGAAGCTAATGCCCTTCGATACTTTGGCTTTAATCCTGAGTAAAAACGATTGATTTTACTATCAAGGTCCCGGATAAAATTTGGAGCATACCTTGCCAATCGAGTGAACCTTTCTTCATAGGCAGCCACTGAGTCTTCCTCTTGCCTCAATTCCAAGAATTGCTTTTCCATCCTAAGTCGAACAGCCTTAGGAAAATACTTCTCAAGAAACATACCTTTGAATTCATCCCAGTCAAGAGCATCAATCTCCTCGGCATCCATGATATTTTTAACCATGGACCACCACTGATCTGCTTCACCCTCCAAACGGTAAATAGCAAGACTAACATTTTGATTGTCTGAACATCCCATGACATCAAAAATCTTCTCCAGTGCTTTAATCCACCCTTCAGCTAGCACAGGGTCAGATGATCCTCTGAATGATGGTGGATGTTGCCTCATGAAATGTTCCACCACTGACATGTTCCTCTGAGGTTGATCTGCCTGATCTAATGCATGGATACCACCGCCATTTATCGCTTGAGTCAACTACGCCATTACTGCAACAAACTGTTCAGTTCCAATTCCGACCATCTCAGGATGCTGATTCGGAAGGTTATTTCCTTCTGTATGCCTTCCTAGCACTGCTTCCCTATTTCCTCTGCAGAAAACCATTCTGAACAAACATGTCTTAGATGAAGCAACATAATAATCTTTAAATGCTATATCATTTCGAAAAAAAAATATTTTTGGATAATCATTTAATAGAATTCTAACTCCTAAAGTTATCTAAACCGACCTCTGATACCAACTATAAGGCCCCAGCCTTAAACCTTACTTAATCTTGAGTTATTACAAGATTACACATTAAGGATCTTTTCGGGTTTAGAGTTTTAGAGAATTAGATCATAAAACTTTCATTACATTCCACATATAAACAAAGTGGTTACATAAAGATAGTATTCTTCATTCCCATCAATGGAAACACATTTAAAATAAAACATGGATTATTTCTTGACACATCCTTGACTCTATCATCTTATCATGTACCTTTCCCTTGACATGTGAAAAACATTTCAAAAAAACTTGGGATGAGCATAAAAAGCTCAGTATGGGTTATAAAAACATGGAAAGGAAACATGAGTTCATATATACATAAGAATGAAATCATACTTTACCCATAAAACATAGGCACTTTAACATACCTCATAAAATCATGAATAAATCATAGAAATCATAAGACATAAAGGTAACTTGAGGCATTCATAACATTCTTATGTAGGGAGTAACCCTCTTGGTTACGTTTGGAATACCCATCACAGTATATTCCCTAAAAATCTCTTCGGAGAAACCTTAACGTTTCACTCCTTCGCGTTACCCAATGCATTGGAGAGCTATAACGGGCTCACCCGCCCTTAGTTTATCACGGAACCACCCATCTTCATAATAATGCCCAAGAACCATAACATAATCATATCACATAAAACATGAATAAAAGAAACATAAAATTTCCACATTTCAATCACGAGATATCAATACAACACATTCATATAAAAAAATTATGAAAACCATTTTCAATACTAAAATAAAAGAAAAGTAAAACATGGTATTTATTTTTCTTTTAAAAAGAAGGTATGGCTTGTAGAGGAAGCCGAAACTCAAATAACGGTCACGACGGCGGAGAAGTCGTTGTCGCCGCATACGTACGACAAAAACATTCCCTTTTGTCGTTTAGTAAACACTTCATATAAAAAAGATTCCTTTTGAATAAACGTAAAAGTCAAAGGGGTTTATACACCGTATAAAAGAAAGTTGTGTGTAAAATAAAATATGCCTCAACGAAAGGAGATTGAGACAAAGTCCCATACCTCGTATCCGACTTGACCCGACCGTTCTTTAATCTCCTGAATAATAAACATGAGTTAATCTATACTTTCTTATGAATCTTTTTCAAGTTCATTATTCCTTTTATACCATGTTATGAACATCATGTAATCAGTTAAGTTAATAATGTTTATTTTGTCGGTATTTGGTTCTTAAGTCAAAAAAAGACTTCTTACACTTACATGTTGTTAATTTGGTCAAAGGTTCATTATATACAGAATGGTATTCATGATGTAGATATCATATATGTTATATATATCCAGTACATACATGCATTTATAATATTACATCACATTTAGAGGTAAGAAATGAAATGCACCGTTCATGGAGACGGTAAGCCGTACGTACGCATGAACGCTACTTCCATTTCTATTTCATATTTTCTGGAATGGAATCATAATTATATAAGAGTATATTATAATTCCAGTATAATAACATATATAATATCATTAACTTTATCCTTTACACATCCCACATATGGTATTAACGAATCAAATCACTTTTAGGGGGCAGTAGTCCGCACTTCCTAAAATGAAGATATCATGTTTACCCATAATGGAAACCATAAAGGTATGCCCAAAATGGAAAAAACAGAAGCTTAAGGAAAACATAAACATATTATATATCATATATAAAAATAGTGCCATCATAATGGCCACCTTTTAAGGTGTTAAATGAGTATTGAACAATCATCATTTCGGGAGGCAGAATTTCGCCATCCACGGAAACCGTATGTTCTTTAACCATTTGATGTAGTTGTGTGAGAGTGTAGCTCAAATAAATCTTATAAAAATATCATAGTATATTGAAGATACTGGTGTTGTTACAAAGGAAGTAAATAAAAAGAGTTTAGGGGGTTGGAGAAGCAAAATAAAACAAATGAACATGAGAGAATGAATTACCTTTAAAAAGTGTAACCCCTTTTGATTTGAGCCTAAAGGCTTCCTTTGAAAGGATTATTCCCAAAGGGAAGCCTCTCGGATGAGGAGAGGGATGTGGAGAGAGTAAATGGGCAGGGGTTGGCCGAGCCAAAGGCTTGTGGAGTGTGTGAAATGAGGTAGAGGTGGGGGCCTTTTATAAGAGGAGAGGAGGGTCACTTTTGGAAAGTAAAGAAATATTACTTTATTTGAAAATGTGTTTCGGTTTTAAAAGGTCCCACATTGATATAATTCGTGGATAAGGTGATAAGGGTTCGAAATCCACTCATCCAATTTGTTTTGGACATGTTTAGTTCATAGAGTTTACATTATATTTCTATTTTATTTAAATCGTCAAATAATGATGTCATCGCTGCATCATTATTATTTCATAAATAATTAAATTTATTTATTGTCTAAAAATTATACAAAAAATCCTATGATATAGGAAATCTTTTTAGCTTTCCAATGACTATTTATAATCAAAATTTGGACTTGTATAACCCCACTTAAAAATTATTTTCGTAAACAATATTATGTTTGTGTCATTTTCACTTTAACATTAAATAAAAAGTAATTTATGTCATTTCCCAACAAAAGTGGATCCATGGGGTCCCCAAGTTGACCCATGGCATTTCATGGTCGGCCATGACACAAGCAATGAGGTTGGGACATGTGTCTAGGTCATTTCATTTTACTAAAGTATTATTTATACCTTAAACTACCCTAATTACCACTAATCGTGATTAAGAACTTAATAAGTTACTATTCACCAAAAATTTATTTTAATCTCATTGAACCACATTTTACTTATTAATGACAACCATGTATGTCGGATTTTCAAAATTCAATACACATTAGTGGTAAACTTTCATTTAACTGAAAAATCAGTTTGCTTGATTACCACTTAGTGGTTTCACTATTCATCAAAAATTGAAGTTTTTCAGAAAATTACCAAAAATTCACCCTAAGCTATATTTGATATTCCGAATTCAAAAATGAAGTCTATTTTACAAAATTCAAATCATATAAGTCAAATTAATTAATTTAATAATTAATTCCCGCTGCCAGAGCAAATAGCGTGTTTTTACAAAACAATAAGTATCAAAAGATTGACACCGGTTTAAGTCTAATTTCAAAAGTAAATTGATTCCAATGACCACCATTTGATTAAATGGTAAAAATATATTCTAATTTCACTTAAAAACCAATTCAAAACATAATATAATCATATAAATAAATTAGATTAAAAAGCAGTTTTGATGTAAAATGCAGTATTTCTCACTATTCATTAAAAAAAATGAACATTGTCAGAAAAATACCAAAAATTCACACAAAGTAAATTTTGATGTCCCAATCATAAAGGGTAAGTTTATTTTGACAAACATAGTTTATAAAATTGTCAAAATATAGATTCAAAAATGGTTTGCCATCAAAAGGCAGTAAAATAATCTTTTAAGAATATTAGTGTATTCCATGCATAAGATTGTATTTATTTTCATTTTAAGCCTCTATGACACTATCTTAATCATTGATAAACATAGATAAAAATATCTATTATTCATTACTTACTTTGGATGTTACAAAAACCAATGATAATAATAATAATAATAATAACCCCAAATTTTTTTAATAAAAATAAAAACAATAAAGATAATAGTATCAACATTTAATAATAATAATTATAATAATTATTATAAAATTAAAAAATGACAACAATAAATATAATAATTAAAAAATAATAATTATTAAACAATAAATACAATAATAATAATAATAATCAATTTTATGACACTTGGGCCGACTGCGTAGCTACTGCCAACCGTGAAGTGTCCGCGCATAGGTCTGCAACCCAGTAAAATTGTTAAAAGACAAAAATTTAAAACTAGAACCCAACCTGACCCTTGTCACGAGAACCCAGAGCTGAGAAATAATAAAATAAAAAATAGTATAAAAGTCTGGTGTGACATAATGATTATGACGATTTATTAATATTGATGTGTTATTAGTTACCTCATGGTGCTTAAATTATTCTTGATGTTATGCCTCTAAGAAGAAGATTGAAGCAAGCTACAAATCTTTTTCACTTGGAATATCAACATTAAAGAGTATTATATCATATATATGTACACATTAATTATAATTTTATAACAACTGAAGTTGTGGAGGTAGTTGAATTCGATTTAATTACTATAAAAACTTTGTATTTATTTCTCAAAGAATGTAATTTTTATAGAGGTGATTGAGGTTGAATAGAGGTTATTCCAATGATTTTTGAAATGTTGTAGAAGTGTTAATGAAGATTAATGGAATAGAAGTATATTTATTAAATTTCATGAATCATACCCTTACAAAGATGAATTTTAATGAACTATTTATCCAACAAGTATGAATTAAAGATAATCAATAAAATTTGTAATAGATGATAATATATGACTAAGAAATTCAATAGTTAATAAGTTTTCAATTTGATGATAATAGATGAAATTCCTATGAAAGTGGAAGATTGTGACTCTAGAGTTTTTACAATTCTAAAGAAAAATATAAAAACGACCAAACCATCCTATGATACATTAAATATTCTTAGGATGAATAAGTTTGAAATTTCATAGGAATGTGTCGCGATGTGTAAAAAATATAATGAGTTATTTATGAAATTTTTCACTAAAAAATTATAAAATGCAAATGGTATCAGATAAATAAAATATTTTTAGGAAGAATAAATTGTTAAAGTAATCTAGGGTCTTAGATTGTGATACATAATATCCTACTATGATGAAAAATATAAATTTTAGAAGTTACATTTTGAATAATAATTTTATTAAAAATGAATTAATTTGATATTTTTTGTTCATGAAAATACATTCAAAAGGATGAACAACAGTAAGACTTCTAACAATAATAAATCATTATATAATGATCTTAAAAGTTAGAAATTTGGAAAAGGGAGGAAACTGACTGTGATTTTTTGGAAATTTTTTTTTATACAAAGGTAATTAGGAAGAAAAAATTATGAAATTTATGGATGTTAACAAATACTTCTTAAAGGTCGTTTTATTGAATAATAGTACAATATTATTATTCTTAATACATGATTTAGTATTTTAAATAACACAATTTTTTTTAAAAAAAACATTGTCCTCGTCAACGACCAAGACTAAAAATATTATTATAAAGCGAGAATATTACAAAAGTCTGAAGGTGAAAATTTTATTAAAATCCTTTGCAAGGAGAGGAAGGAGGTCGTTAGGTAACTCATCAAACCACGTAATTTCTTGGTTGATCCCTATTGTTGGAAAGCACATCGGAAACCGTATTAGCTTCACAGTAGGCATGGGTGGAAATATATCTTATCTCTAAAAGAGAGTTCATGCAGTTCTTCCATCTTGCAGTAAGAGGCCAAGAGATGTGGAAAAATCCATTCCAAATGGCTTGGAAAATGGTGGTGGAGTCGCTTTTGATCCAAATATGATTCCAGCCTTTATTTTTGTCAAATTGGATGGCATGTATGAGAGCCATCATTTCAGCTTCAAGGGAGGAAGTGATCACACAGCTACCATAGAAGCAACCATGACATTGACCTATAGAGTCTCTGAAAATATCCCCACAACCCATAGGGACAAGATTACCTTTGGAAGCCCCATAAAAATTGATCTTGATCTATTCAAGAATTGGAGCTTTCCAGAATAATTCGAGAAGACGCTTTAGCTGAGGGAAAATTCCATCAATCTGCAGACGCCTAAGGATCACAAAGTAACCAATCGTGTTCTCGCAATTGGCATTCTGGATCGAGGCAGCATCTTTGATAGCAATCAGGATTCTCGTGCGACCTTCAAGACGATTGTGAGAGTGATTATTTTGAATATAGGAATTTCTATCATACCAGATAATGTGAAGGTGCTCCGCCACTGCAGAATGGAAGAGGTTTTTTATTTGAGGTGAGAGGTTGAGCTCCACACAGTGCTTTAGTTTCAAAAGGATATTGTCAAAAGGAGGCCATCTGTAATCAAATATGTCAGCAATAATATTCCACATAGCAAAAGCCTTAGAACAAGATAAAAATAGATGGTTGATATCTTCTCGGTGTTGGTGACAGAGGGGGAATTTATAACAGAGGTGAATGCCAAAGGATTGAAGACAAGTCTTAGTGGGGATACACTTGTGCACCAGACGCCAAATAAGGTTGAGTCTGGAAGGTGTAATCCAAGGTTTAAAAAAATTTATCTAGGAAAAATCATAATCAGAGTCGGAGAAATAGTGTTTATAAAAAATTTTAGAATCAAGAATACTATTGTGCGCTAGTTCCCAAACTTGAAGGTCTTCATCGCTAGAGAAAGTGTAGCTATCAATCACTTGTATGATGGAGTCAGGTAGCTCTAAAGTTCTGGAATTCATCACATCCTTAATAGTGTAGTTATTTCTATCAGGAGAATAATTAGGAGGAAGCATGGAGATAAGAGGGGAGCCTGTCCAGTTATCCAACCAAAAACGGATGGTGGAGTCCAGGCTAACCAACCATCTTTAGTTATTCATGATTTGGTCAAACGAATTTCTTAGAGTGGTCCAGAGAGAATATTGAACATAGCATAAATTTCCATTCTTTAATCTTATAAGAAATTTATTTCTATGAATAGCAAGGGAGTCATAGGTGTTATTTATCAGTCTCCAATTGAGCCATGCTTGGAGGGACTCATTGAAAATCTTGAGATGTATATATAATGATGTTAATATTGATTATTCATTATCCATGACAAGATGAGTCTTTTTTATAAACAATCTGATTATGGCATGGTTCATGTTGAAGTGATTTTTGTGGGAGAGATTCATGTCATAATATTATTCTATGAATGATTATAACTTCACAATAATGAGATTATACAATATGGAACATTGAGATGGAAGATTATATAAAGAAACATCTAATAGATAAATGGAAGTTGTTTTTTTAGAAAGTGCAACATTCATTAATTGTTCTTTTGAATAATAATATGAATACATGGAATTAAAATCTTATGGGTTTTGAGGAATTTTGAAGGAGAATATTTATTGATAATTATGGGATGATTTTGTGCCTGGAAATTCTTATATTTATAGAAATTAAAATATAGTAGCTATTAATAATGTTATTATATAGCTATATTTCCAATTATAAAGGCCATGAATCAAGGATGTTATCATGTATGCATCTCAATGATGTATTCATGAGTTTCATTATGATAATTATATTGGATAGACTAGATGAAGAATTATATTGATGATTTTTTACAATAATTATTGTATGATTTTCCATATTCAAATATATATAATATATTCAGATGATTCAATGAATAAAAATAAACAAGTTGATGAGGAAGGGTAGGGATTCCAAAATAAAATACAATATACATGTCAATAATCTATGTATTGAAGAGTTTTAAATGAGATTGTTATTATCCTTTTTATTTTATTTGTTAAATAATTGATTGGTATAATTCTAATTTGAGAAGAATGTCCTCATGAATTGAAGAATATATAGAGAGAGTGAGATACCAACCCTACTTCTACTAATGATCTTAAAAATAGAAGATGAAGAGATAAGGATTCCAACCGAAAATATTTTTTTTATGAATATGAATATTTTTATTTTATTGTATGATTTAAGTTAATAGCCTCTAATATTATTATATCAAGAGGTATAAATAATTTTGAGTCAGCCATGCAATTACAACACAATGAGGAAGCATATCGCATATTATTGAGTTTAAAAGTGACTTATACATTATTTTTAATCATTATTCCATAAGGATCTGCATGAAACTTGTAATTTTTTTGCTCGCCCTAGTCAGAACTAGATCCCAAAAATAGAAATTTTGTGATTGCATTATTCTTAGTTATTGATAATGGTGTCATTCCAAATATATAATAATACTTTAGATTCATTGTGATTATAAAAATATGTGTTATATTTATTATAGATAATAACCAAAATAAATAAGCATTGTAGTAAACAATCTTGGATTCATACATACTGAATCACACCCCACCCTCTTATAATGAGTGGCACTGATCCTGGTGGAGTGACAATATATTCCATTAGATAACATATATATATGTATAGAAAACAAATAATGGAGTAATATATAGAAGGAAAGAATGAATCACTAGTCATAATTTTCTATCTTGGATACCATGAAGACTAACCTGACCTAATATTGCTAATTCCATAAGAGAAATAATCTTGATAAATAAACCCAAACCCAACCCCAATTACTGAATATATTTGTTTCAATAGATACTTGACTACTACGAACTCAATAATAATGGGTAATCACACCATGTTTCTATTTATATCTAATCATGTAACACCATTTTCTTACTCTTGGTGGTGTCTCAGTCAACATATCATACAACAATGCTCTCACTTAGGGTGATTTCTCACTCCATGTTATATATCTCATCATATACCACCACCCTCTTACTCATGTTGAGTTTCCATATCACATCCAAACAATCAAACTCTCCCTCAGGGTGAGTTCCAAATCACATTAAAATCACTACCGTCTCAACCAAGTTAATGAACTAAACCACATCCAAAACACTACCCTCTCACATAGGTTTATGTATTTTGTCACATCCAATCCACTACACTCTCACTAATAAATGGATCATATATCATTCTTAGAATATTATCATCTACCTCATGGCTTGGTATCATGCCACATCTTATTTAACATCACATGCATCCACCCTCTCCCTCATGGTGGTGGAACCTTATTACTTGAAACACATATCAGATCATAATAAATAATAAAATAACAATATATAAGAGCATCCCCTGGAGCATACCTAAGACAACATGGCACCCATCCTTACCTTGATTGTGCATAACCATTATCTCTGATGTTAGGGAATACATTCACTGATGGGTATCTTTATATATAACCAGATGGTGAATTGTATTCTATGATTTAAATATTTTTTAGAGTTACCCATTATTTATTTTATCTGAAGTTCCTATTAATTTTAGAAGGGGTTATTAGTGATTAGAGAGTGATTAAAAATACAAAGAAAATTTCAAATACCTGGTTCTGAAGACCTTATAACTATCAATAAATAATTGTCTTCTTCATTTCATCGAAACACAGATTTTAAATTGTTTGTAAATTAATCATTATTTATGTCTCTTAAAGAATAAGTATATGTCGATTTAAATATTAAATTTTCAGTATTATCTTAAATGACATAGGTTTTAAATTTTAGAGAAATTTTTCTTGGAATCATAGATTGTACATGAAATTTTATTTTTCTTTTATGTTTTTATTTTTATAAAATAATTGGATTTATCAGGAATTGGTTTTCTAAAAATATTTTAGATGCATTAATACCCAACACATATGAAGGAAAACTAGGATCTTATTTAATATACTAATTAAGAGACATTTATAATGAATAAATATAATGAAAAAACTGGGAAGAAAATTGAAAAGTGATCCAAGAACTCAAGAATTATTATAATGTACAGAGAATAGGATATGGAAATTAATAGAGTATTTCAAAACCCCATGAATAGGGTTATAAAAATGTTTCATTGTGGACCTTTTATCAACATATAACTTTGATATAAATATAGTGATAATTCTAATGGCAATAAATTTGATTTTTTTGGAATATTGCACGAAGTCCGAGACACTCACATGGGATATTTTCTTGAACTCTTTGATACCATTAAATTTCAAAATAGTCTTAAATAATACAATATAGTTGACTCAATTTTTATTTTCATTGAATGCTACTACTTGATAGTGGATCAAAATCATGGCATTGAATTTAATTAAAATGTGAATTGATTCATCAAGAATTTTTTTTAACATAATTTATCCATCCCTCTAAATTTATATACCTAAATAATGAATTTTTAAAATTAAATCAATTCAATGAAAAATCACTCAACAATGAATGGGGACCTTATGATGATTTTTTAGGTAACTAACTATGTAATGTAATATAAATTTGGTATCTAATTTAAATAAATTTATAAGGGCCTATCTCAAAGAAATTAATAAATTGTGTATTTTTTTAGTATATTATTTTGGATGAAGAAGATTCCTTATGAAGGCTATGAATTGTTAAATTAAATTTCCAAAAATTATTAAAAGAAAAATTAATGTTATTAAAATGAGATTACTGTACAATGTCAAAAACATTGGATAATTTATTTCACTAATGGATTCCTTGAAAATGAATATGGATGTGATTATGGATATGCACCAAACCAATGATATGTACTTATTGAATTTTAAATATTTTGGTTTTTATCAATAATTTTATTTTCATGGTTGGAGGAAACAATAATATGTCCTAGTTTATCAACAAATATCATTTTTGTTTCAATAACATCAATTACCATCTACAAAAATGTAAATAAATTAATTTTAGGATAACAAATTGAAATTAATTATGACTATAAGGTATTCTATTAATAAAAAAATTATAATTGAAAATATTAGAAAGAATATATAAGATATCTGAATAACTTTTATTTAAATATTATTATTAAACCCCTGGGTTGGACTAGATGAAATGTAAAAGGTGACATAGAGGGCCAACCATGAGAAAAATTGGAGGTTATCTCTCTAAGGAGAGATAAAACTATGGGAGAAAGTTCTCAATAAAGTATAATATTGTAAGGAAAAAAATAATAAAAGCATAAGAGAATATAGTAAATGTTAAAGGAAAAGTAGAAATATACTGGTATAAAGGTCAATAAGAAGGTCCCATCAACATATAAACAACCAATATAAATATAGAAAAGGGTGTAGTATGTAATGTTTGTAGAAAATAGAGAAAAAAATTATAATTTTTAGAAAAATGAAAAATATCATTCCAATATCAAAAATATTAGACTATATTCCTACAAATGTATTTTTTATGAAAGTGGGTGTTCCAAAATTGTGGAAAATTATGTATTTTGTAATAATAGTTTTGATGAATAAATTTTCATTATTTTTTTGAGGATTTAACTTATGAAATTACAATATCTACGTAGTTTTCAATTATTTATATTAGATATTAGGATGATTGAAATTCTATCTATGATCAATGATTGAGTGTGGACTTCATATCAAACTCAAAATTCATGAGCTTAATTTTAATGAAGATGAATCAAAAATATTTTCTCTTAAATTGGAGAACATAATGTTGTGAACTCCATGATATTTGATTGAGTATGTATTTTTTAAAATGTATATTTTTTTACTCTATATCATAATTCCTATTTCAAGGGATAAATGCATAGAACAAATATCATATTTCTAGAAGGTAAAATTTTACAACAGGAAGTGTGTAGATTTTATTTCTAATTATAAAGATCTCGGATGAATCTAATATTTTAAAATATTTGATACTATAATTAAAATATTATAAACCCACCATAGTTTTATTTAATATGAAATTGTTACGTGTTTAGGTGTTGTGTTATTTTGAGCCAAAATGCAAAAATGGCTAAATTCTAGATTTTTAACATCTTTTTGTGACTAGGGTATTTTGATCATTTATAAAAAAAATATTTACAATTTTTTTTATTAATTTTGTTTAGAATCCATATTTAATTTAATTATAATTTGGATTCATGACTAGGGGATGATTGGAGCATATTGTGGCCTAAAAAATCAATGAATTTAAAGATTTGTCCAGACAGACTGGGTGAACCCCACCTTCATAACATAACCCCAATTTGTTCCACATGCGTTGAAATGTGGTCATTCCACTTGGAGATATGCAAGGACTCCATTTATAGTTCTAAATTTAATTTCATGGTTTTTGTAATCCATTATGTGGTCCATTGAACGATATAGTTTTGGAGGAACCTTCCTGGAACCTTCATGAAAAAAAATTCATTGACAATAAAAAATTCATATCCCCTTCAAGTAATGTCCAATGAAACCAATATTTGGAGGGCAGACAAAGCATACAAAATCTAACAACATATATGAAGACACCTATTACATATTCAGTCATTTAATGGTACATCCATGTGGAAACATTTCGATTTAATGTCTTCAGTGTCAATTATTCACCCCTTTAACAAATAAATATGTGTCCTCTTTCCCAGTTTATGATATATCCATTTTAATGCTATGTGGAAGAGTTTTATTATTGTAATTTTTTTATATTTTTAATATAAATTAATTTTCTCTTATTTTTCAGGTTAGGCTTCTTCCATTTTATTTATTATATGTGTTCTCCCACAATTGTTCCCTTCTCAACTCTATTAATAATATAGAACTAAAATCGAATCTTGTTCAAGGGAGGGAATAATGGATCGATTATGTTTTGATATTCATTAATTTCTAACATTTTTACTAAATTTTATGGATTTCAGAGATTGTTATGTTGATTATGTGAGTGGTCGACTCATTTTCACTATCGTTCGAATTCTTCCTATGGTTTATAATTTTCCTTCCTTTCATTATTTTTGGTGAGCATACGGTGGTGCATGTCATTGATCGTGATGGTCAAAAAAGTATACTATTTGTATTAAGGAATAGAATTACCCTATATGGTGAGGTCTCGGTATGGGGTAATGACATTTCAAATGATAAGTTGTAGTGTGACGGGTCTTGATCACTACATTGAATTGAATATTGAGAATTCTTTTAAAAAATGATTTCAACCACCATAAACTCCCAAGACCTATTTCCTCCTTTAAATATTATAACAGAATTTTGTGATTTCATTACATTATTATATATAATATTTATATTTCATGCATTATTTCAAGTCCCCACACATATATTATATAAGTTTTTTTATATTAGTAATATAATAATAGTGACAATAAAAAGACTATTTGTTTTAAGTAACCTCCTTGTGATCAACCCTAGGTTTTTGAACTATGGTACAATCTTAGGAAAAATAAAACATTAATTGAATACTGGTTCACAAAAAAAAATTGTTATCAATTTGGCATCGTTTCTGGGGAGGCCAACTGCTTACACATATTGTTTTTCATAAAAAAAATAAAAATTGAATAAATGAGCTTTGTTGCATATCATTATTTTCGTCAGCCAATATGGAATTTTATGGAAATTATTATAATTATTAGCATGTGGATAAAATTAATGGTGATTCAAGAATGTAAGATACATTGCAGATTCAAATTTTTGAAAATTCACATAAATTGGAAGAAAATGCCTTGATAATTCAAGGGAATTCTAGAATGATGGAAAACGAAATAAAGATGATAACATCGATCGCCGACCAAGTTGAAGAAGTTAAATTATTATCGATGGAACAACAAAAAATACATGATGAGGAGAATGAAATGTTTTTTCAAACTGTATTTTTATAAGAACTTGGTGAGGTTAAAAAAATTCTTGAAGATCCAATTCCCTCTCCAAAAAACGACTTCCCAACTGCCTTCATGAAAAAAGGAGCCTAAAGCTAAACATTATGTGGACGATTTTATTTCTGAGCCTTATTTTTATTCAAATTTAGTTGTTTATAAATTTAAAACTAATCTCCCTTTTGAATATATAGTAGATTTAGCATCACTACTGTAGGCTCTGGACAAAAAAGAAAAAGGTCCTCATATTGAGGAGTGAATGGAGGTGCATGTCGAGTTGATCACTGGTAAAAATGTTGAAGATGGAACAATAGAAGAAATTAATGAATAATCTATTTAAGATCCAAAACCAAAAGTGAATCCACTTTCTATTCTACGACATTCTCTACCAGTGGAAACCACTCATCCAAATTATCAAAATAGGGAGCACCTCATTATTCTTTTCCCTCCCCCTATACAATTCAAATTCTTTATTTCATCTCTTATTGGGGTTGGGGATATTTTTATTTTATTTGGGGGTTCCAACATATGTAATCCAATGATGGATTCTGAGAAAAATAATTTGTTGTGGTTTCTAAACATGAATACCCATCCACCTTCGGATTGGGGTTAACCCACTCTAACTGCCTGACTAGGGGAAGAAAAACACTTACACCCATTTTAGGGTAAAACCAATAATTATCACTCCCATTTCCCATATCTATTTATTTTTCCTTAGTTTTCAAATTAATTTCATTATTTATTACTTTGTAGGAAGTATTGTTAGCCACTTGGAGCCTAACTCCAATTTGTCACTCAAAAATATTGGCAGGTTTTATCTTTCCTTCCCTTTATAATTTTTCTCATATTTATATTTAGTTAAGAAGAAATAAAGTGTTGTTTAATTAAAGTGTGAGGGGAGTGTCAACCTGTTAGTTTTTTACACTTTATTTCCATTTTGTTTAATCTTTTTCAAAAATTGAGCTTCTATGATGTTTTTGACCATTTTTCATGCATAAATTTATTTTGAGAAAATTGAAATGATTTTTGAGAAAATGGATTTTAAATTATTGTTCATGTGGAATCCTTTTTCCATGAATAATATTTTTAATCATTTTTCTGTGTTTTACTAGTTTTTAAAATCCATTCCCTTGAAACACTGGCTCGAAATATCTTTCAAGAAATGTGAGGTATTCTGAGCCATTTATAAATATTCTTTATTATACACACACTTTCTTGAGGGAAACATGGATTTTGTGTGAGAACCTGAATTTGTGATTTTTCTCTTTTTAAACTTTGATTTCATGGATTGTTTTTAATATTATTGAGGCACTTCTTTGGCTAGCCAAATAATATCCCAAGACCTATCATTATATCTATCCTTCATTATCCCTTAGATGTCATGAATTTCCTTATTGGTTGACGCTATATTACAATATGATTTATCATTACCTAATATTACACTTCTCATTTTTTCATGGATATTTCATGTTTGAGTGTGGGGGGTGGTCCTTTCATGTGCATTCATTGGGATGTGTTTCATTGATGGTTGGTGTGAGGTGTGCGTTAACATTTAGGGAAATAGAGAATTAAATAATTGGGAATGAGTCATAATTTCATTGTGATTAATTTTTTTCAATTAGTATTCCTTCAAAAACAATGGTTTGCCCTTTTAGATCATTAAAAAACATAAAATAAAGCTATACCTTTCTGGAGCATTACAAAAAAAAAGAAAATTAAAAAAATTTGAAGAACATGGATGATATAATTTTTTGTAATAATTGATTGGCTCATGTTCTATTCTATAATAAATGGTGTTGGTGTTGTGTTTCAAATTCTCAAAGAGTATTGAGTATGGAATATCTTTTGTTTTCACTTCATTATTCATGCATTGTACCTAAGAGTCAAACCTTTCCTTTATAGCCTTGAATTTTTAAATCATTTACCCCCAAACCCAAAGCCATAGAGTCATTTGAAACTTCATTGAAATACATGTTTCTTAAATTCATTTTTAATGTTTAATTTTATAGAGAAAATAGAATTGTCACAAGACTATGGTGATATATGAAATTTCCAAGTATGAACATAACTCCAGAATTAAATTCTCTTGAGTGAACAGTGACATAAAATACAATGTGATGTAATTTTTTATTGGGTCATGGATGGATTTATGAGGTTGAAAAAATTTAAATTTTTAGAATGAAAAGGAAAGGGAATTGTTTTTCATAGAAAAAACATGAAGAAATTCTATTTTTGATAAGATCATGGATGTTTTCTCATTTTTTAGATTATCGTATGAAATTATATTTGAATAAACGATAATTCCCCAAGAGTGAAATACTTATGTGTGGGGGATTCATGAAGCTAAAAATTTTAAATATTTTATACTATTATTCAATGTTTGTAAACCCATCATAGTGTTATTTAATAGGCAAACGTTACATATTTAGATTTTTGTGTTATTTTGAGCCAAAATGCCAAAATGGACTAATTCTAGATTTTTGATAGATTTTTTTCAGATGGGTATTATGGTTATTTCTAATAAAATATATTTCTAAATATTGTGACTAATTTTTCTTATAATCATTAGTTTATTACCTTATACTTTTTATTCTGGACAAGGGGCTTATTAGAGTATATAGTGTTTTATAAATTAAATGAATTTGAAGATATTTCCGGACAGACTGTGTGGACCCTACCTCCATAATAGAAACCCAATTCGGTCTACACACCTCTATAAGAGGTGTTTATGCTTGGAGATGAAAGAGTACTAAATTTCACCTTCAAAAAATAATTTTCAGGGAGTTTTGAATCCATAATGGTGTCCATTGAATGATATATGTTTGGAGAAACCTTCGTGGAACCTTCATCTAGTAAAGTCATTAAACATTAAAAAAGCATAACTCCTTCAAGGACTGTCTAATGAAGCTGAAATTTGGTGGGAAGAGGGATTTTATATTATGGAACAAAATTTATGAAGACACATAATACAAATTATGTCATTTAATGGCACATCCACACGGAACCTATCCGATTAAATATTTTGAGTGTGAATTATTCCTGCCTTCTCCCTATAAATATGTCTCCCTTGTCCCAGTTTATAATATATCCATTTTTAGGGTCTGAGGCTGAGTTTTGTTATTTTAATTTTTATTTATATTTTTATTATACATTTGTTTACTCTCCTTGTATATGTCTCGCTTCATCCATTTTATTTATTTTATGTTTTCTCCCATCATTTTTCCCTTCTCAAATCCATTAAAAATAGTGAACTAAATCATCTCTAGTTCGAGGGAGGGAATGGTGGATCGACTGAGTTTTTGTAATCATTAATTTAAAATATTTTTATTCCATTCTATAAATTTTGGTGATGGTTAAATTGATTATGTGAGTGGTCTCCATGTTTTCAATATCGTCTAAATTCTTCTTCTTGTTTATCATTTTTCTTCCCATCATTATTTTTGTCATGAATACAGTGGAGCATGTCATTGATTGTGATGGTCAAAAAAGAGGTATCCTTATTGTCTTAATGAATATAAATACCCTATATATTGAGGTCTCGGTATGTTGTAACGATATTTCAATTGAGAAGGAGTAGTGTGACAGGTCTTGATCACTATAATGAATTGAATATTGAGAATTCTTTTAAACAATGATTTCAACCCCCCATAAACTCACTAGAACAATTTCATCCTTTCTTTCTTATAACATAATTTTATGTTTTCATTACATTATTATATATAATATTTATATTTCAGGCACAATTTCAAATCTCCATGTATATATGATATAAATTTTATTATATTAGTTAAATAATAATAGTGACAATACAAATATTATGTGTTGTAAGTGGACTCTTTATGATTGACCCTAGGTTGTGACACTATAGTACACTCATAGAAGAAAAAATATATAATTGAATACTGGTTCATGAAAAATCATTGTTATCACTCTCTCTATTAGTTTTTAGGGAAAATTTAATTTTAATAAAACAATGAATGTGGAAAACCTTTGGTGAAAAGGAGGAGGACTATAAGGATAAGAATAAATAATTATAGGATATTATTTCCACTAATTTATTGAAATACTTATAAATTATGGATAAGAAAAAATGATCTAATATTATGGGAAAAAGGGGAATAGAACAAATCTATATATAATAAGTGACGCACGAATAGTTATTATACAAGGGAATATCCCTGAATACCAATAGGCTTTGTTAGACCATGATTTGGAAATTGATTATTGAGAAATTTTTAAGAACTAGAGTATTGGAACTATGTATATAGGTAGGGTAATATATCAAGGGAGAGTGAGTATGAATTTACATAATGGATGATGATCCATCATTGTAGAGGAATAAAAATATAAAAAACTCATGCATCATGATTGGGTATCTATTTCCCATACATCTATAACATCGTGAAAAAGAAGAATGTTATTTCTACAATACCATAAACAAATCAAACTATTGTTTAAAACATAAGTTATTATAGTGTTTCTTATGATAATTTTGAATTAGTATTTATGATTTGATTTATGACTCATTTTTAGGGACAAGATTCAATCTCTTTACTTTTTTAATCTTAATTAGTTTTGTCCTCATACATTCAATGGATTTACTTACTTTTTTATCCTTGATGATAAAGGTACATGATGTAAATTATTTTTTACCATGGAATTGGGAAGATCATCATGTATTAGGCTGTATAAATTATAATTTGGTATTTTTTTCACTTCACTATATTTTTCATATTTTTTTATTTTAAGGGAATCTTATTACCACACCTAAACTTTTATATTTATTTTTTATATATGATATAATAGTTTCTTTGGAATCACATTTTGTCATGTTTTAGGAATTTTTATTAATATTAAATAACAATTATTGGGGTTTAATGAGTAATTATAAGAATGATGGAATTTATTTGATGAATCGTGATTTATAAGGACTCATTGGATTATGTTGATGAAATTCCACTCCTTTTTTATTGTTTTATTTTGATTTTAATGATTATTAAGTTGTTATTATTTTTCATTTATGAAATGATTTTTCATATTTTGGGATTGGAATTACTAAGAGGGATCTAGAAATTTTTTTCATATCCATTCATATATGTTATTTCTTGAGGGATACTTAGGATATATGGACCTTATATAAAATCAATTGATATCTTCTGAAATCATATAATGAAAACAGTCACATTAATATGGTTTATAAATTTTAAATTTATTCCAAAAATTATTTACATACATCCATTATCATTAAATAATTCTTCTAAGACCATATTAGCTATCAATATCCTTGATTGTGAGTCTATATTACAAGACAAATTTATCCATCCTACCCTACTCTATATATTTTTTGTATTAATTTCAATGGAATAAATGTTGGTTTAGTGGATGTTCATTATGTTTCGAGGTTGTTTTATATTGGGATAGAAATATGTATGGTATTATTAATGGTTTCTGGTAAGTTTAATTGATTATCATCTATTATATTCTTTGTATACTCTCTAGATATGATGAAAAACAGTTTTTGAGAAAGAAAATAAGAAAAATAATTCATTAAAAAGCATTGAAAAATATGATTTGGATAAAATACATAAATAGGGTTTATTTATAATTATTCTAATTTTCATGTTATTTTTATCCCGGTCTAGAGATTAAGAGTATTGGGAGATATAAATTTTTAGGAGGAGTATTCATTAATTTTTTTATTGTTCCTAATGCATAGCTCTTTAGATTTTACCATCTTTTTATGATCAACTTTTTTTCCATCATATACCAACCAAACATCATACATAAATTAATTATATGATTTTAATATAATTATTTAAAAATAATATCCATATTTTTAATTATGGGTTGGATATTAGGGTTTCATTGCATGCCTATTGTTTGAGTGAGTGTACTAAATATATGAGAATAACTCTTGTCTAATGTACCTTGGATGATGCGTGAAAATTTTCAATTGAGGTATAATATAATGTATCATGTAATAGAATAATTAATTATAATATTCGAATAGAAGTGAAGATATGTTTTATCACATAAATAAGTAATGTAAAATACTTAGTTATTTTATTTTCCTATAATAATAGGATCTAAACTAATATTCCATGTAAGTTGTTTAAATGTTAACTACTCATTGTAAAATTATTTTGTCTTACTGATGTTATTATTTAAACCATGGTAGTGTGGGTGTATTTTTTGATATGTAGAGATTTTATGCATAAAGTTAAGAAAGGGTTTTTATGTAGTGGGGATTTGATATCTATAATTCATGTATTTAAATTTAAATTATAAATTTATTAATATTAGTTTCTATATAAAAATTCTGACCTAAAAAATTTATAACAATATGTATTCATAGGGAATGTATTTTGATTTAATTCAAATAAAAAATATGAAAGTTGAATTTTTTTCAATAAGTGTGAATTATAGAAAATGAAATATGATAGAGGTGTTTAATAAAAACATGATAACCCAGAACTAGCCAAATAAGTTAGGATCTACCTCCATAATGTTGCGGAAATGATCAATTTTCATGGTCCTAGGAGGAATTAATGTGTAAGGAATTACCTTGTGTTGATTAGTGTGTGATGAGAGGCAATGAAAAACATTGGGAAATGCTTGGTGGAGGAAAGTGGTCATCATACATGGAAAATCAAAGGATGTGATGAATTATTCTCAAGTGCTCTGGATGATATACAAGAATCATGAAAATGATAAAAACTGAGGTGGGAAACCGAGTGATATGTTTTAATATTTTTGTTTCGAAAAAAATTTATAAATGGTGATGAAACATTGTTCGTGTTATCCTATTCAAACAACATAGATTTCACACCACAATGTCATTTTTTATAGTACGTGCAAGAATCTATGAACCTATGTGGCTACTGATGGAAATATTTGGCCACCTATGGGAAGATTTAAATTTATCCAATGGAATTAGAGAAAAAATATAATAGTTCTTAAGGATATTATTTGAATTTTTTTATTAAACCATGTTAAACGACATTTTTTCAGGACTCACATAGGTTTTTGATAGGTGCAAATACAGTTTCCATGAGGGGAAATACAAAAAAAATTCCATTATAATTTTTTTTAAAATTAGTTTTTACTAAAAATAAATGTTCATGTGATTGATGTTATAATGTTCAATTTCATAACTGTTATTTTTATATAATAGATATTTCTTCATGTTGTATTTGGGTGTTCCCAGAGGCTTGAGGATGAAGGCATAGATGATTCCTAGAATTGTTATTGGTTTTCATCCATTAGAGTTTGTATCTTGGAACATAGTATTGTAAAAATAAAGGTTCTATTTTTTCAAAGATATATGGTATGGTACATTGTGTGGATGTATACAGTCCCTTCATGTTCATACACAAACCTTGTATTTCCAATTTTAGTATTTTAGGCTACACATTGTGTTGAGGTTTTCTCCCAACATTTTTTCATGAATGAGGAAGTCAACTTGTGATGTATTGTTTTAAATTGTGAAATTCAAATAATTTCATGGGTTTTTTTATATAGATGATTATAAAATAGTTCTTTCACTATCTTGATAATTTTGAGTAATATTTTCAGTCTGATAAATACAATATCCCATGTGGTTTTTTATACCAATGTCTAAAAAATATGACATTGTATAAAAATTTGAAATAGATAGTAGTAAATAGGAGTAGTAATGATATGACATAATGAGAAATTATGTGTTGAATATTTTCGTATAAATACAGATGTTTGGAAGTGCTATTAATGAAAAGATTAATTAAATATATTATGTACAAGAGTGCCATTGGAAGGATCATTTTTTTGGGTTTTAATCCTTTTATTTATAATATTATTTTCCCACTCACAGGGATACCATGAGAGGATAGTTTTTTTCCTGATTTGTAATAAAGGGGGTTTATTTTATGAAATAATTTTATTTTTTCAATCTATTTTTTCTGGTTTTTGATGTAATAATTTTCTAGTTAGCAAGACAAAAATACTTTAAATTTTAATATTTTTCATTAAAAATTTATTATATTTATCTTTTAAGGTTATTATTACATTTTTTTAGTGATTATATGAGGTGTTGATATATATTTGATGAAACAAATATCTTTTATTTTGGGAAATGAATAGTTTCAATCAAGATGATCTATTTTAATGAATTGAAGATTTTTTTTGATAAATTATATTTTAATAAAATAAAATTTATAAATAATAGTTATTTAATGTAAATAAAAATATAATTTTTCAAGGTCAAAAAAACTCTAAATGGGTTAGAAAATAGTTATTTTAAAAAATAGTTTTTTATCTGAATGTTGATTTTTTATTTTTGTGTAAATTATCAGAATTATTGACGTTTTTAGAAAAAATAGGTATTATTTTTTATACTTTATTTTCAAAATTACCCAACGTTTATTTATACATATTTTTAAACAATTCTGAATTATATAGTCAAAATTAAATACGGTATAAATATATTGTGTGTATTATGTCATCATAATAACCAAAAAGTAATAACATATCTTATATATATGGTATCCAAGACAAAAAAATATTTCCCATTTAAACTATATTTTTTATTTTATTGGATTAGTTTTATAAACCCTTTTTGAATCCTCCAAAAAGAATATTATATGTTATGATTTTAAAATGAATTCTTCATGAACATGAATTACATCTAAATCACCAAGTGTAATATATTATTGATATAAGTTCATAAAACTTTTTAAAAATAAAAAATATTTCTATGTTTTAGAAAACATTTTAAGAAAATATTGGATGGATTGTGTTTATGAATACTTTATTTAATAGAGTGAAAAACCTATGTTTGGAAAATAATTTTTAACTAATCCCACTTTTACTTTATAAACCCACCCAAGAACACATTACCCTTCACTAAAAACCATTAGATCATAACAATCCTAAGAAATTACTTCTCTATATCCCTCCCAATGTTTTCTATGCATTGACGAAGCTCGTCTCATTCTTTTGGAAACACCTTCTCAAGGTAAAAGATCATATCCTTATCCTCTTTATTCAAGGACCATGTTTTTCAATTTCCATTTCATTAAAAAACATTTATTATGTATTATGTTCTAAAATATAAAACTTACATCATTTATGATTCAAAAGTTATGAGATACCACTACAATTCTCATTAATCACCCTGTATTATTCATTGAGTACCCTCATTATGCTGCCAAAATTTTCCCATGATTTTATATGACAAACATTGGTATTTTGAATAATTATCCCCACATCCACTCAAGGGTATTCACTTGGACATACCTATAAATAATTTTAATACCCCAACCCCAAAATCCCAAATATAGGGAATTATTTTAATACATTTCCATGATTATAAGGAATCAATTTTGAAAGGACCAATCACTTTAGCAGTCTTGGGAAGCTATATTACATACATGATACCCAATATACATTTGGAAATAGGTAATAAAAACATGATACATAATAAAAAATATAAGTAGAATCCTTGAATGTTTATTAAGATATTTATTCATCGTTATATGATGAAAGGGAAAAAATTAATGGTGATCTCAGATGCTCAATAAGGGTAAATAAAGCGAAACCAATAATGAATCAGTAAGAATAAATTAATAAGGAAAGGTAAATAACAAATAACATTGGGAATTAAAATAACTTTAAAATGAAATATTAATATTTAAAGGTTCGAAATTGAAATTTGTTCCATTTAAATCAATGAACTCAGAATTAAATTTATCAATATATATATCAACATAAAATACCATGGATAAATAATAACTAAATCTAAATAAGAGAAATATTTAATTATAGGACACCATTTTTCCCTGTTATATGATATTTTTACCATCAAGACCATTCAATTAATGGTTTACAACATGTAGGGTAAAGTCCCATCTTATTTGGCCAAGTGATTCATTTTATGGGATGGTGCATCGAGGGGTTATCTATAACTGGGTCTCACCTGTGTCGTACCAGTCCAAAGCATTCCTCATAATCAAGAATAATATGCCTTATAAAAATATCTACATTGAATAAAATATAAATATTTTTCAGTAAAACCATAGTGTAGGATAAGTTAATACTACTCTTGTTGACAATAATAAATATAAATACCGTTGAATGTTCATAAAAACAGTCTTGAGAGAAATAAAATTTTAAACATTCCAATTTTTCCCATATCTGAATGAAAAAATTAAATCATATACCCCATGAAGGATTAATATTAAATGAAACATACAATACCAGGATGCTAATTATATTGAAGATATAAAATGTTAATGTAATTTAAATACAACAAATAAAACTAATATATTTTCATAATAACAAATAAGTCTCAACGGAATTTAATTGAGATGAAATACCTTACCATAACCTTAAATTTTGTGTGTGTTATTTATCATCAAGTATAGTGGATTGAAAGATGTTAATAACTTATATTAAAACCTTAATCATGTTTATAATATCATATATTGACTTTTTATAATATTTTTATCACCCTTTTGTTAATTCTCTTTCATTATTTTAGTTATTTCAGATTTTAATTATCTAGTTCTCTCAGGTTTGATCAGACATGTTACATGTTGTTCCTATTTTATAGATCATGATTTCATAATATCCAGAATTTATACCTTTACTTAATTATATTATATATTTCTTACATATGTGTTTATAATTCTATAAAATATTTTGTGATGTGAAAGGAAGTTCATCATTCACAGAGATGGTAGGTCGTATGTAGGCTTGAATGCTACTTTCACTTGGTTGTTTTATTAAAAGATTAGAAAATAAATGATCCACATGTTTATTATTTTTCCAGTATTATATTCAAGTTATATATGTTACATATATTTATCAAAATCTTCTTTAACATTTTCTATGTAAATCGTGGATGAATCACATCTCATCTAGAGGGTGGTAGTCCACACTTTCTCAAACGATGTAACCATATTAACACAAAATGGGAAGTAATAAAGGTATGTTCTAATAAAAACCACATAAGAATAAATAAATTATAAATATAATATATATAATGTCTAAATATATTTCTCATCAAAATGTCTAGCATGATTTATGTTAAATGAAAATTGAACAAACATCATTTCATAAGGGAGTAGTTTGACGTACACAGAAATGGTATGTATGATACCCATTAAATGGAGGGGTGTGTTAGTGTAGGTAGATATATTAACATAACAACATACTAGTATATTTTTGAAACCATTTTTATGTGTAATAATATAATAATAATATTATAGGGATTTTATTATTGAAATTAAACTATAAAACTTGTGAGAATATGTTACCTCTTAAATGGGTAACTTCTTTTGGATTATTCAAAAAGGAATATTTGGAAGGATTCATGCCCAAATGGAGGATTCATGGTCTTGGGGAGGTATGTGGGGAAGCTATTTGGGTAGGTATGGGATGAAAATAAGAGGTTTTAAAAGTTAAAAAAAGTGAGATTTTTGGAGGTCTTTTATAGGGAAGGAAAATGACTCACTTCTAATTTTTTGAAACAAGTAATATGTACACATATTCTTATGTAATAAATGTCATACCTAATCAAAATGACTAAACAAATTATGTTCATGGACGAATTTTGACTAGATAATGGATTTTGTACAAGTGGCATGTTAATTTAGTCCCCTAAATTAATGTTTTAGTCTTCTATTAGGATTAATTTTACCTTTTTAATTGAAATTAATTTTCATTACTATTACTAATATTTTTGGTTAAAAACAATTTTGGCCATATTAGACATTATAATATATTCTAATTTCATATAAGAAATCCATTATTCTAAATTAAAATCAAATAAGTGGAAGAAAATAATTTAAATTAATCATGAAGGCGGGGTAACTATTCGGGGTTTTAATGTAAAAAAATCTAAAACATTGATATGTTTTAATAGTAGATTCCAAATTGAAATTTATTATATTAAACTAAATTGGATTAATGTATAAAAATATTATCTAACTAAAACATAAAAACCATATTAGAAATAATATAACATTATTAATCAATTATATTAAAAAGTAGTTTTGAACTAAATTTCAGAATTTTACACTATTCATTCAAGATTATTCTTCATATAGAAATACCAAAAATTCACATGGTGATACTTTTTATGTTCTGTTTTAAAATATTATGGTTATTTGGATATAAAAAATTTATTAAGGGGACCAAAATTGGATTTAATATGGGTTATCCATTAAAATGCGGTAAAAATGCATTAATTAAAACAACATATTTTATGCATAAAATTTTAATTTTTATATTAATCCTATATAATCTATTGGACTAAAATAAGAAATATTTTATTAGATATATAATATATTTATCACTTTAATATCACTCACTAATTTTAATTAATTTAATTAATCTATGTAAAAATTCTTTTTGAGCATAAAAATAATAATATTTTCTTTTATATTCAATCAGTTCATATATTAATTTTTAATTAATTTAAAACGTATGAATCCATTTTATATTTTTAAAAATATATTTTCATAAGATAATTATTTCAATTAATAACCACCAATTTAATGGGTATTTTATGTCTTATTATATTAAATAATAATATTTTCATATAATATTGTTTTTTTGTTCAAAGCTCGTATTATGTGTAATTTATGCATTTGAATAAAGGATCTCTTGCAGGTAACACTAGATAACTCAAAGACGAATGAATTAAAAGATAAATAATATATTATATTTATTTAAGATAGTAAATATAATGTATCGGGTTAATATATTCTCTTTTTACACTTGGTGTTACATGTCATAAACACTATTTAATATAATGTTGTACTTTAGAATTTAGAGGTGTCACATTTTCCCCATATTAATTAAATTACATCCCCACAATTAATAATTATCGCAATAATGAGGGTATTTATATTTGAAGACAACTATTGTTGAAAAACTCATATCATAAATAGTGTTAATGAAATATCTTCTTAATAAAATAGATGAAAAGTATAATGGTCACGTAACTAGGTTCTCTTATAGGAGAGCATATGTTTTCCTTTCAAACATGGATACTATGGAAGAATAAAAAAACCTGATCTGATAGAGAGTACTAGAGAATATGGTTATTATAAATTTACCAATCACAAGTCCATAAATTCTCATGGATCTAAGGGACCATTTCATTCAATGAGAACGAAAGTACTGGGAAATTTATTTCTTTCATGTTAAGTTTTCCTGTTGTTAAGGAATTATTTCACTCTCTATAAATATTAGTAAATATACAAACATGGTACGTTTCTATGAGCATAATATTATCTGTTTTTCGTGCCTTGAACTATTTTTACTTCTTCTCTTCTAACAATATTTATCATATAATGTACTAATATATAAATTTATAAAGAGACATCCAATATTTATTATAATCCATTACATAAATGGTCTATTTTTATAGATGATTATTATACAAAACGTAAGAAATAAGGTCACTGAATTTCAAGATTGATCTTATCATTATCATTTAATCAACATGTAGTAGCTCTAAGTTCAAACATGTGAATAACATCATCATGACTCCTATTGAAATATGATTGAAACTCGAACCATTATAAAGGAATTATTGGAAATATTAATTCTTACTTATTCCTTCAGTAAGATTCATGTTATTGGAAATATTATTTAAATCCAAAGTATAGTAAACTCCATTAGTGATAATATATAACCCTTGATGAAAATTTATTAATCAATTCCTAGGTAGTCAAAACTAATCCAAATAAATAATTTCTTCACCATTATCTCAATATAAGGAATATATTAAAGGTTTTTTCCCTCCAACATGAATTTTCTGAAAAGTTTATCTTTTTACTAAATATCATTTCTTAGTACCATTCAACATTTGATCTCAAATCATTATTTAAAAATTATTTCAATATAATCATTACATATTTCATAAATTATATGATGATAAAAATATAAGCAAAATAATTTTACAAACATCTTTCTTAGATGAATATAATTAATTACACTCAATAACATATGGTTGACCTTGATCCCTTATCATCTAAATAGGTATATTATATTAACACTTGGGGTATTCATTCAAATTGTTCCCCATCTCCTTGTACTTGTAAAATTAAATTTTAGTCTTTTCCATCTATCCTTTTCATTATTTTTGGGGTTGATAGTTTTATCCACTCGTATATCAAACCCCCAATACTTTTATGATTCTTCCATGATTATTATGTACAATGTTATCACTTGTTGGAAAATTGTTCCTTCCCATCATCATCTTTGAATCATTCTCCTTTTCCTGGTGTTCATAAGAACTATTATTTACTTGGTTTCCCAGGAATCCATAGGTATTAATGAATTATTTTTCAATATTTATAGCACATAAATTTTATTCATCACATTATATTTTTTGAGAAACGGGCTCCCTTAGGATATTTGGATTAAGTCCATAAAATAAATGTTCGACCTTACATTCAATGTTTCATATGAAATCAGTAGCATAGCTTTCTAACCAGGTATATGATTCTTCATAATCCACAAAACATTATTCCTTTTTTTGAATTAAAATAATGAACTTACTATTCATCCCAATTAGTTGATCAAGAGGGATGTATTTATTAAATAATGGCTGCTTAAATGTTCATCATTCCATCATTTCCATTTCTTCTTCCTCCCTTATATTCCATATCAGACACCACCACTATTCAACATAACCATGGTGAAAATAGTCCATAAGATTAACAGTTTACATTTCACTACATTACATGGTTGAAAATATATTCTCCGAAGACATTATCCATTTTTCAAAAATAATTGTATTAGTAGTTACACTAAAGTATGAGGTCACATTCCCTATAATGTTATCCAGCATAGAAGATTCTCCTTGTAGAATAATTTTCTCCATTCAGGTAAGTTTATTTTCAGTAACATGACTATGATTCCCTAATATATCTATAACATTTATAGTTCTAATACCATATTCATTTACATCCTTAGTAGGGAAACCTATACATTGGTCATGAGTATTGATACCATTCTTCCTTATATGCCTCATTTATAAGAAATGTCTTATACTATAAAATCTTAAAAATCTAGGATCTTTGTATAATTCTAATTACGGTATAGAACATAACATTAATTTATGCATCATGAATCCTAGAATCATAAACATTGGTTACTTTGGGGTAATAATTAATTTAAAATCCATCATAAGTATAAGAAAAGAAAATTTAAATTATCCTAAGCATATCTCCCATGATTTTATAACTAGGTGGGAAAAAAGGCCCATTGTTGTGTACTAGGTTACCCTGATAAATGACAAGAACATCTTGTTAGAGTTATTACTCCTATGTACATTCTTTCCAGAACCATGTTCACATTTATTATCTAGAAAGGATTGTATATCCAATAATACAATCATTATCAATACCTTACCAAAATTATAGGATGTTCTTCTATACTTATCCTAAATTTCGATCTTAGGGTTGTTCTCCAAAATCTATGTTTCCTAAATATAGTTTCCGTGGTTGTTGCTAATCATCCACTAATACCAACTGTAATGCCTCAAACTCATAATACTAGAGTTGGTTAATTATTATATTACATTGGGAATATTATAAGGAATAAAATCTAGATGTATGAATCTGTTTGGTAGTCATGGGAAGCCATATTACATTCTTGATACCCACAATACATTGTAAAATAGGATACAAATCATGATACATAATAAAAACAAAAAAAATCATCCCACATTGATCATTAAAATAATTCTTCTTCATAATAGATGGAAATGAAATATAATAAAGGTGAGCTAAATTTCTCAGTAAGGGTATGTAAATCAGAAGAAAAAAATCAATAGGAATAACTTAACATGGAAAGGTAAATAACTGATAACAAATGACAATAAAATAATTGGATGATGAAATATAAATATGTCATGGTATGAAACTAAAATTAATTCCATCTAAATCAATAAAATATGAATGAAATGAATCCATTGATATGCCAATGAAAAATCTCATTGATTAATAATAACTAAATCTAAATGTGGGAAATGAAAAATTATTTGATTCCATGTTTTCTAAGAATATGGTTCCTTTAATATCAAATCCTCTCAAAAGACTCTTTAAATCATCTAGGGTAAAAAACCATCTAATTTGGACAAAGGATTCGTCTCATGAGACTACTAATTCAACAGTGGTCTATCTATAATTGATCCCCACCCATGTCGTACTAGTCCATCGAATTCATCATAATCATGAGTAATGTAGCTTAACAAAATATCTGAAATGAATAAAAGATACGGATTTATCAATAATACCCCAATGAACGTTAATGAAAAACAAGGTTTTTAGACATTAATGAATGGAAATATAATATAAATATCATAAAAACAATATAGTGGGAAATGACATTTTAAAAAATGTAATGTGTCACATACCAAACTGAAACATTTAAATTATTATACAATTGAAGGAAAAATAATAAATGAAAGGTAAAATCCAATGAGGGTAAATAGATTCATGATATAACATGTTAATGTTATATAAATACACCCAAAAAAGGTTAATTAGTTTAAGGTCCCATCCTTAAGACATTACATAATCTTTAATTAAATGAATAATTCACCTTAAAGAACTTTTCAGGTTTAGAGTTTTAGAGAATTAGGCCATAACTAATGCATTACATCTCAAAAATTACAAGGTAGACACTTCTACTCAGTTTACATTTTTTTATAAAATAAAAACTCTTGAAAAACATAGTCAGGCCAAGTTCCATGTTTTAGACAGCGTGACTTTTCCATGATCCCATCCTTGACCCTATTCATCTATAAGTCCTGTGAAAAAAAATTTCAAAACATGGGAGTATGGGTTATGAAATAATGAAAGTAAACAATAGTCCATAAAAACATAATCTATTGAACATACCTCCTAAAATCATAATAGTTACATACTAATCACAAATCATAAAGGTAACTTATGGCATCCAAAACATACTTACATTTGGAATACCCATCACAGTATATTCCCTAATATCTTAGGAAAAACATTCACCTTTACCACAATCATTTTACTCACTACATTGGAGAGCTATCTCGGGCTCACCCTCCCTAGGTTTCTCATGGAACCACCCGTGGATGTAACAATTCCCAATAACCATAACATATTTATAACACATAACAAAAATATAAAAGAAAGATAACATTTCCACATTTCAATCACAATATATCGTTTAAATAATTTTACATAACCAATCCATTATCAAAACCATTTTAAATACCACAATACGTAAGAGAGTATATGGTATTAATTTTCCTTTTAAAAACATTACGACCTGTAAAGGAAGGCAATTATCAAATAATACTCACGGCAGCGGAAAAGTCGTTGTCACTACGTACGTTAAAAGAAATATTATTTTTTGTCATTTAGTAAAACTCTTAGTAGAAAAAATATTCCCTATGAATGAAATTAAATTTCAATGTCATTTATACACTGTATAAAAGAATGTCTTGTATAAAACAAAATATGTCTCAACGAAGGGTGATTGAGACGAAGTCCCTTACCACATGTCTGATATGACACGTTCATTCTTTAATCTCTAGAATAATAAACTAAAGATAACTTCTACCTACTTTAGATCCTTTTTTCATGTTTATTATTACTTTTATATCACATATTAACGTGTTATAAACATTATGTAATCATTTATGTTAATAACGGTTGTTTTGTTGATATTTGGTAATTGAGTCAAAAATGAACTTCTTATAATTAACAGTTGTTAATGTGGTACAATATCAATTATCTACATAATTATATCCATGATGTAGATATCGTATATATCATTTTTTTCCAGTATATGTATGTATATATAATAGTACATAACATTTGAGATAAGAAATGAAATGCAACATTCATGGAGACGGTAAGCTCTACATACACATGAACATTACTTTCATTTCTATTTATTATTTTAATGCAATTAAAAAATAATGATACATAGGTATATTATAATTACCGTATATTATCATTTATAATATCATTAAATCCATCCTTTATACATCCCACATCTGGAATTAACGAGTCATATCACATTGAGGGGATGGTAGTCCACACTTCCTAAAATGAAATTATCGCATTTACCCATAATGGATGCCATAAAGGTATGCTAGAAATGAAAAATACATAAGCATAATGAAAAAATAAACATAATATATATCATATATAAATACAGTGTCATCTTAATGGCTACTATGAGAGGCGGTAGGAGATAATTGAACAATCATCGTTTCGTGAGAAGTTAGTTTGCCGTCCAAAGAAATAATATGTTCTTTACCCATTAGATGGAGGTGTGTGAATGTGTAGTTTGAATAAATCTCATTAAAACATCCTAGTATATTTAATATACTGGTTTAATTATAAAAGAAAATAATAAAAATAGTTTAGGGGTTGGAGAGGTAAAATAATAGAAAGGAATTTAAGAGAAATTGTTACCTTTAATTCGGGTAACATCTTTTGGTTTGAACCAAAAGATAATATTGAAGGGAATTATGCCTAAGGTAAGACTTCTAGGTGTAATAGAGGAATCTTGAGAGCTTATTTTTGCAGGGTTTGGATGATCCAAGGGGATTTAATGGTTTGAGGAATTGGTTAGAGGTGACTGTTTTTTATAAAGGGCAGGAGGGTATCTTTAGGAAAGTGTGAATATACTATTTTATTATATAATGATATTCGGTTTCTAAAGGTCCAAAACTAATTAAAAGCAAATATTAGATGACTCTTGGTCAAAATAAAATCATCCAATATCAATTGGATACGTTTTGGATATTATTATAATCTTTATAATCTTATTTATTGAAATCATTTATTAACAAGGTAAACACTGAATCATTATTGTGTCATAAATAATTTAATTTATTTGTTGTATAAAAATTATAAAAAAATACAATTATTTAGGGAATGTTTTTATATTTACATATAATATTTACATTTGAAAATCTATCTTATATATCTCTATGTAACAATTAATTTACAAAAGGATATTTGTTTATATCATTTTTGCATTTCCTTAAAGTTAATTAAAATAAATTGTCATTGTCACTCTTAAGTGTCTCCATGGGGTCCCAAAATATACCCAAGGATTCCCATGGTGGGCTATGCCTCATATAATAATGTTAAGACTAGTTTTAAGTTAATTTTGTATTATTATGATATCTTTTTACTTTGAATTTCCCTATTTAACTTTAACTGCGGTAAATAAAAGTCAAACATTACTATTCAAATTTTTTTTTCATATTATTGAACCACATATTACCTAATAATAATTTCCATGTATGTCGGATTTTAAAAATTAAGTTCAAAGAAGTTGAAAATTTTCATTTAAATGAAAAAGTATACTTTTAAACTACGACATAGTCTTTTCAATATTCATCAAAAATTGTAGTTTTTCATAAAAAATAACAAAAATTCCACCTATGCTATATTTGATATTCCAAATTCAAAAACGACGACTATATTATCAAATTAAATACATATATGTTTCATTAATTAATTTAAATTAATTCCCGTTTTCAAAACAAAAAAGCGTGTTTTTAAGAAATAATTACTATCAAAAGATAAACACTTGTTTAGGTACAATTTCAAAGTAAAATTACATTCAATGACCAACATTTGATTGAATGGAAAAACTTTAATCTAATTACACTTAAAAACTGATTAAAAAAATTATCTATTTATATAACTGAATTAGATTAAAAGGCACTTTTGAATTAAAATATAATATTTTTCAACTACACATTAAAAAATTAATTTTCTCAGAAAAATACCCAAATTTTCCCACCAAAGTAAATTTTAATTTTCTGATTCTAAATAAGAATTTAATTTGGACAAATAGAAAATATAAATGTAAAAAAAACTTGATTTAAATATGGTTCACAAACAAAGGTGGTAAATCGATCTTTTAATGTATATTATAGTATTTATGATTAAAATCAGATTCATTCTTATTTTAAGCTTCTAAAATTTATTAGAAAAATGTAAAAACATTTAACAAACAAGTATAATCATATTGTAGTTAGTAATATTTTTTCCCGCCATTACAACATCTAGACGTTAACTAAATTTTTTTAAAAAATAATATTATATTATTAGTGTGCAATGTAAGATCACAAAGAAACCCATTGTTGCATATCAGGTACGCTGTCAAACATAGCATCACCTTTATAGTAATGTTAATATTTAATTCACAAATATTAATTAAAATTAAAATGTATTATTCCTTATTTACTTGTAATTTTACATCCTTCCCCCTTTTGGAAATTGTGCCCTCGCAATTTTTGTTAACTTATCAAATAAATGGGGGAATTTATCCCTCGTAGAATTTTCAGATTCCCACATAGCCTCTGCAACCATATGGTTTTTCCCTAAAATCCTAACCTAGTTAATTACCTTATTCCACAACAATTGCTGTCAATGGTCATGGATATGGACTGGTTGTTCCTCATAAGAGAGATTCTCTTCCAACTGAACTACCTATGGACTTAAAAAATGAGATAGATCTGGAATATACTTTCTCAACATTGAAACATAAAAAACATTATATACCTAGGACAAACTTAGAGGTAATGCCACTCTATATGCAACTGATCCAACTTTCTCTAGGATTTTATAAGGTCCAATGAACCTCAGACTCAGCTTTCTGTTCTTACCAAAATGCATCGCACTCTTCCATGATAGAACATTGAGAAAAACATGGTCCCCAACCTCAAAAGAAATATCCTTCCTCAAGTTATCCACATAACTTCTCTGCCTACTCTAAGCTGTTCTCATGTGATTATGAATCAAATGATCTTTATCTTCCATCTATTCTACCAATTATGGTCACATCAACTTCCTTTCCCATAATTCATCTCAAAAACATGGAGTTCAACACAACATCTCATATAATTACTCTAATAGAGCCATCAGAATAGTCCAATGAAAATTGATATTATAGGAAAATTCAACCAATGAACGATATTGGTCCCAACTTCCTTGGTAATCTATTGAGCATGCACATAACATATCCTCCAAGGTCTGAATTTTTTGTTCTGACTACCCATCTGGTTGTGGATGAAAATATGTACGAAAATTTAATTCATTACCTAATGACTTCTGAAGGCCTTTACAAAAGATAGAAGTAAGATTTGGATCATGATCAGATACAATATAGAGAGGAACACCATGAAACTTGACTATCTATTTAATATAAAACTGAGAAATTTTATCTAGAGATAGATTATCTCGAATTGGAAGGAAATGATAAGATTTATTCAATCGATCAACAAAAACACAGATTGCATTATTAACTCGAGATGTCTTTGGTAATCCCAGAACAAAGTCCATGGATATATTTTCCCATTTCCAATCTGGAACCGATAAATACTGAATCATCCATTTTAGTAACTGCTCCTCTGCTTTAACCTGCTGGCAAGTCAAACAATTAACAGTAAAATCAGCAATATCTATTTCCATTTCATCCCACCAGTAATACTCCCAAAGAACTCCGTACATCTTAGTACTACCAGAATTAATTGAAAATGGGGAAATATGAGCTTCACATAACAACTCATTCTTAAACTATGAATCACAAGGAACACATAATCTCTTTCCAAATCTCAGAACACAATCATTATTAATGTCAAATTCAGGACACATACCCTTCTGAACCAACTCCACATTTCTCTACAACTCACTGTCTTCCTTATGTGCTGGCCTTATTCTATCTAATAGAGATGATTTCACTAAAAACTGAAACTAAAAAAAATAATTTTTTACACCAACAACTTATATGCCAAAGTTCATCAAATCAAAAACAAAAGGATATCATTCCAAATGTATCATGTTTAATGAAGCATTACATTTTCTACTCAAAGAATCATCCACTTTCTTTACTTTTCCTAGGTATTAAAGGATCGTGAAAACATAATTCTTGATTAATTTCAACCTTCTCATCTGTCACATGTTCAATTAATTCTGAGTGAATATATATTTCAAAATTTTTTAGTCGGTATATATTTCATATTTTTCTCCAGAGAAATTATGCAACCATATTTTTAAAGTGAAAACAATATTAGCTAATTCCAAATCATGTGTCCTGTAATTCAACACATGAGGTATCAATTGACATGAAGAATAAGAAAGTAGCTGATCATTCTATATAAGGACACAACCAAGTCCTTTCAATGAAGAATCATAGTTGATAACAAATTCACCATCTCTAGAGGTTAATACCAAAATAGGAGAATTCACCAATCTTCTTTTCAATTCATAAAAAAAATCATCACATTCTTTTGTCAAGACGAACATAACACCTTTTGGAGTTAACATAGTTATTGGACTAGATAATCATGAAATCATTTCAAAAAACCTCAATTAATAACCTCCCAAACCAAGACAATTACAGATATCGGTTATATTTCTGGGTCTTCTCCATTCTTCAATAACTTTTGTTTTAGTAGGATCTACAGTTATGCCATTTTTTAAACAATGTGACCAAGGAAAGAAATTTTTATTAACCAAAACTCAAACTTGATAAATTTTCCAAATAGTTTCCTTTCATTTAAGGTTTTCAAGACAACCCATAAATGACTTTCATACTCCTATTTACTTTTATATTGAACCAAAATATCAACAATGAAGACAACCACAAACTTATCCAAGAACTCACGGGAAATTCTATTCATTATATCCATGAATATAGTAGGTGAATTGGTTAACCCAAAAGGCATAACTAGAAAATCATAATGGCTATATCTAGTATAAAACACGGTCTTTGGAATGTCTACTTCACTAATGGTTCCCCAACCTCAAGTCAATCTTGGAAAAATATTGAGCTCTATGGAGCTGACCAAAAAATCATCGATATGAGGAAAATGAAACTTGTTCATAATAGTGATGTTATTTGATGCTCTGTGATCAATGCAAAGTCTCATTGAACCATATTTCTTTTTAACAAACAAGACAAGAGCACCCCACAGTGATGTGCTAGGTTGAACGAATCCTTTATCTAACAACTCCTATAATTGCTTCTTTAACTCTAAATGTTTAATTTGTGCCATTCGATAAGGTGGTTTTGAAATTGGATTTGCATTATGAACTAAATCAAACTATATCCAACTTTCTAATCAGGTATAAAACAAGGAATCTCATTAGAAAAAACATCATGATAGTCATTTACCACTGGCACGTCATTAATCTGAAATGTTCCTTTGTTTTCAATAATATGTCCAAGGATACATTCAATTCCATATTTTAATAGTTTCTCATCTTCTTGATATGTTAACAAAAGTAAGGGTTCATTCTTGTACACAAACTGAAAATATTTCTGAAAAAAACCACTTTAGCTCTGCAGTCAATCTTAACAAGATAAACAGATAGCCAATCAATACCCAGAATAACATCAAACTCTAATAGATACTAAACAATAAGGTTTGCAGGAATATTCTTTCTTGACATAAATATAGGAATGTTCTTATAATATCCTTTTTTTCTTTCAACATTTCATCTAGTTGTTTTTACAATGTGTTCATGATTCATATTTTGAGATGGAATTCCCAATTTACTAGAAATATTCTCTGGAATTTATGAATGGGTAGAAACTGAATCAAACAACACATTGGTGTAATCTGAAAAAACAAACATTCTACCTGATACTACATCATTTGATGGCCCAACATCTTATGTAGTAGTTGTAAAGGACATTTCCTCCCCTTTTTTCTTGTAGTCTGGTTTCTTTCATCAGTTGAGTTCGTCATTGGATGCTCATTTTCATAATGACCCATTTCATTGCACTAAAAACATTTTACTGATTATAAATCAAATTTTTCCTTACCATTACCCTGATCATTTATTGTTAAATTATGAGCTTTATGTCACATTTTACCACATTAGTAGAACTTATGAGAATTCATAATACATTCCTCAGTGTGATTTTTACAACAATTTTCACAAACTGTAAACTTAATATTCATACCGTCAGACTTTTTTGAAGATTTATTCCCTTTCATCTTCCACCTCAACCTCTTATTCTGTTTTTTTCAAAGAAGACATGATCATTGGCAATCTCCATTTCCACCATCTCTGCACATTGAACAAGTTTTTTCATAACTTTTTAACTCACGAGATGCTAAATCCCTTGAATATGATGTTTTTAAAACTGAGTGAAAATGGTTTATTTTACAATCAAGATCTCTTATGAAATTTGGACAATACCACTCTATTCAAGTGAATTTTTCTTCATAAGCATCCACTGAGTCATCCTCGTGCCTCAATTCTAGGAATTGGGTTTTCATCCTAATATGAAAAACCTTAGAAAAATATTTCTCAAGAAACATACCTTTGAGTTCATACCAATCAAGAGCATCAATCTCGTCACTATCCTTGATATTTTTCACCATTGACCACTAGTGATCAGCTTCACCTTCAAAATGGTAAACAGTGAGACACACATTTTGATGTTCTGAACACCCCATAACAATGACAATATTTTCTAGTGCTTTAATACCCTCTTCTAGGAGCATAGGATCAGATGATCCTCTAAATGATGGGGGATGTTGCCTTATGAAATTATCCACTACTAACATGTTCCACTGTGGTAGATCAGGGTGATCTCTTGTATTGATACCACCACTATTTATAGCCCAATTCAACTGTTCCATCACTGTAACAAACTGTTCAGATTCTATTCTGACCATATTAGGTCGCTGATTTGGATCGTTGTCTTTCTCATGATGTTGTCCCATCATAGCTTCCATGTTTCCTCTACCAAAAACCCATTCTAAACACAGAAATATATTAGGTGAGGCATCATGGTAATATGAAAATGATATATCACTTCAATCTTACCATAAATTAATTTATGGACATTAATTTAATAATATCCAAACTTCTAAAGTTATCTAAACTAACCTCTGATACCAACTATAAGGACCTTACCTTAAAACATTACATTATCATGAATTAAATGAATAATTCACATTGAGGATCTTTTCAGGTTTAGAGTTTTATAGAATTATGAAATAAATATTACATTACATCTCAAAAAATACAAGGTAGACACTTCTAATCAGTTTACATTTTCTTCATTAAAAAAAATACTGAAAAAAAGAGTTATGTATACTTCAATGTTTTAGACAGCATTACTTTTCATTTATCCTATACTTGACACTATTCATCTTTAAGTCCTTTGAAAAACATTTCAAAACATGGTATGAGAATTAAAAGCCCAGTAAGGGTTATGAAAGAGAGAAATTAAACATTAGTCCATAAAAAAATAAGCTTTTTAACATACCTCTTGAAAACTTAATATATTCATAGTAAACAAAAATCATAAAGGTAACTTGTGGCATCCAAACCATACGTACGTTGTAGCACTCAACTCTATGTTGGGAGTTATATTTGGAATACCCATCATAGTATATTCCCTAAATCTCTTAAGAGAAACATTACCCTTTACCTCCATCACATTACCCAATTCATTGGAAATGTATCTTGGGCTCACCTGCCCTATGTTTATCACGGAACCACCCGTATATGTAACAATTCCCAAAAACCATAACATATTTATGACACATAAATAAAATTTAAAGGAAGGATAACATTTCCACATTTCAATTACAATATATCATTTAAATATATTGAAAAAGAAAATTCATTATCAAAACCATTTTCAATATCAAAATATGTAACTGATTATATGGTATTTATTTTTCTTTTAAAAACATTATGGATAGTAAAGGAATCCAAAGATCAAATAATACATGAAACGGTGGAAAGGTCATTGTCACAATGTTCATTAAATGAAACATTATTATTTTTTGTTTAGTAAATTTCTTAGTAGAAAAAAAGTTTCCCATTGAATGAAATTAAATGTCAAAGGTGTTTATACACCATATAAAATAATGTCATGTATAAAACAAAACACGCCTCAATGAATGGAGATTGAGACGAAGTGCCTTGCCTCGTGTCCAGCTTGACCCATTCATTATTTAATATCCTAAATAATAAAATACCGTTAATTTATTATTTCTTAAGATCATTTTTAAAGTTTATTATTCCTTTTATATAACTTTTTACCATGTTATAAACATAATGTAATAATTTATGTTAATAACGGTCGATTTGTCGATATTTGGTGCTTGAGTCAAAACTGAACATATTATAATTTACAGTTGTTCATGTGGTCAAATATACACAATCTACAAAATGATATTCCTGATGTTGATATCATATATATCATATATATCAAGTATATTTATGTATTTATAATAGTACCTAACATTTTAAGATAAGAAATGTAATGCACCATTCATGGAGACAGTAATTCATATGTACGCATGAGCACTACTTTCATTTCTATTTATTATTTTAATGGATATCAAACATAATGATAAATAGGTATAATATAATTTCAATATAATATGATATATAATATCATTATCTAAATCCTTTATATTTCCCACATATGGCATTAATGTGTCATATAACATTGAGGGGGTGGTTGTCTGCACTTCCTAAAATGATATTATCGTGTTTACCCATAATGGAAACCATAATGGTATGTTGTAAATGAAAAATACAGAAATATAAAGAAAACATAAACATAAACAAAACATAAACATAATATATATCCCATATAAATATAGTTTCATCTTAATGGTCACCATGATAGGTGGTAGGAGATAATTGAACAATTATCATTTCGTGAGGTGTTAGTTTTCCATCCACAGAAACAGTATGTTCTTTACCCATTGGAGGTTTGTGAATGTGTACATTGAATACTTATAATAACAACATAATAGTATATTTAAGATACTAATGTTTCATAAAATAAAATAATTAATAGAGTTTAGGTGTTTGAGTGGTAAAATAAAAGAAACGAATTTAAGAGAAACTGTTACTTTTAATTTGGGTAACTTTCTTCAATTTGAACCAAAAGGACTTCTTGAAGTGCCTTATCCTTAGATTAAGGCTTCTATGTGTAAGATAGGGATCTATTGAGATTAATTTGGTAGGGGTGGGATGATACAAGGAGATTTAGATGTGTGAGTAATGGGTTAGAGGTGATGGATTTTTATAATGGGGGAGGGGCTCTTTAAGAATGTGTGAAAATATTATTTTATTATATAATGATTTTTAGTTTCTAATGCTCCAAAACTAATCACAGTCAATGATAAGATGACTCATGGTAGAAATAAAATCATCCAATAATAATTTTATTGGTTTTGGATATAATTTTATTCTTTATAATCTTATTTATTTTAATCATTTATTAATGAGGTAAACACTGCATCATTATTATGGCATAAATAATTTAATTTTTTTGATGTCTAAAAAATATAAAAAAAATTCCATGAGGTAGGAATTTTTTTAGATTTCCAGATAATATTTATAGTCCAAATTATTACTTATATAACCTTATGTAAAAATTAATTTACAAAAAGGTATTTGTTTGTGTCATTTTTTCCTTTACTTTATGTTAATAAAAATAAAGTCCCATTATCACTCTTATGTGGCTCCATGGTGTCCCAAAAGATACCCATTGATTCCCATGGTTGGACATGACTCATCCATAAAGGTTAGGAGAAGTTTCAAGTTAATTTTATATTATTATAATAATTTTTTTTCCTTAAATTACCCTATTTACATTTAACCGTGGCAAATAAGTCTAAAGTTGATATTCACCTAAAAATATATTTTCACCTTATTGAACCACATTTTACTTACTAATATCAACAATGTATGTTATATTTTTTAAATTAAATTTACAGAAGTTGTAAAATTTCATTTAAATGAAAAATTCAACTTTTTAACTACTACTTAGTGTTTTCACTATTCATCAAAAATTGATGTTTTTCAGAAAAATACCAAAAATAAGCCTATGATATATCTGATATTGTGAATTCAAAAAGATGTCTATTTTACCAAATTCAATATATAGAAGTAGAAATAATTAATTTAAAAATAATTTCCATTTTCAAAACTAAAAGCGTATTTTTAATAAATAATAAATATCAAAAGATTGACACTTATTTATGTCCAATTTCAATGTTAAATTACATCTCATGACCAAAATTTGATTAAAGGTCAAAAATATAATATAATTAAATGCTAAAACCAACTAAAAAGATAATTTAACAATATAAATAAATTAGATTGATTTGCAGTTTTGAATTAAAATACAATATTTTTCCACTATTCATTAAAAAAATTAATTTTATCAGAAAAATACCAAAAATTTACACAAGTTAAATTTTGATGTCCCGATAAAAAAGAATAATTTTATTTTATTCAATTAGAACTTATAAAAATGACAAAAACTAGATTTAATGAGCATTCTCCATCAAAAGACTGTAAATCGACCTTTTCAGGAATATTACAGTATTTTTTCTTAAAATTGGATTTTTTTTTTCTTATTTTAAGCCTCTAAATTTTATTGGATAAATGTTAAAACATTTAGAAAATAGGTATAATCATATTTTAGTTAGTTATATTTATTCCCTCCATTACAATGGCTAGGCGTTAACTTCCATTTAAAATAATAATATTATATTTTTAGTGTGCAACATAAGATCTCAAAAAACTTGTTGTTGCATATCGAGTATGCTATCGAACATAGTATCCCCTTTATGTTAAAATTAATATTTAATTCAAAAATATTAATTAAAATGAAAATGTATTATTCTTTATTTACTTGAGATGTTACAATTGGTACATAATGACTAATTGGTCTCAATGGAATGTAAATTGAGACTAAATAAGTTAACTTCATATTCTTTTTGTTAAGTAGACGTTATCAACCTATATAGTGTTTTAAAATAAGTTACTAACTTCTACCCAAGGAATACTCATATTTATAATTTCACATAATAACTTGATATAATATTTTATTACCATTTTTTTAATACTCATTCACTATTTTATATCTTTTTTGTGTAAATTTCCTATTTTTCTCAAGTATGTTTTGACCTGTTACATGTTTGTCATATTTTGTAAATCATCATTTCAAAAAAAAATATAAACCATGAATCAATTATATTATATTTTCATTACAGATGTATATATAATTGTCTATAATTTTTGGAGATAAGAAATTAAGTGAACTTTTCATGGATATGGTAGGGTGTATGTATACATGAACAACACTATCATTTATTTATCATATTAAAAGAATGAAAAATAAATGATACATATGTATATTATAATTACCATAGGATATCCATGTTATATATGTTAGTTAGGTTTATTAAAATTCTCCTTAACATGTTTCATGTGTAGAGTGAACAAATCACATCACTTCGACGGGCGGTAGTCCACAAATCCTCAAACAATGTTATCATAGTAACAAAAAATGGAAAGTATTAATGGTATGTTCTAAATAAAAAATTAATAAGAATAAATATATTATAAATATCATATATAACATATATAATTAGATTTTCCATCATAATTTCCATCATGATTGGTGGTAAATAAAAATTGAACAATCATCATTTTCTGAGGCAGTAGTTCTTCGTACCTAGAAAAAGTACGTCTATTATAGATTATATGGATGTGTTTGTATGTGTTGGAATAAATAATAACATAAAAACATCCTTGTTTATTTAATATAATATTTTTGTTATGTAATCATAGAATAATATGATTATAGGGAGTGGAAAATGGAAATGAAACTAAAAATCTAAAGATAAGATGTTGCCTCTTAATCGGGTAACATCTTTTGGTTTATACCAAAAGACTTTCATGGAAGGAATTATGCCCAAATTAGGGATTAATTATATTGGTGAGATATTTAGGTCTGCTATTTGGGATGTTAGTTTATGAAAATAACAGTTTTGGGAGGTGTAATAAAGTTGGGGGGAGGGGCTTGTGTCCTTTTATTAAGCATGAAAAGGACACACATGGAATTATTGGAAACATGTTAGGTATGCATATGTTTGAACCTAATAAAAGTCATAACAAACAAACCGAACAAATCAAAGGAAGGTTAATGGGAGATTTATGTCCATAACCTGGGTTCAGACAAGTTTCTAGGTTATCTTGTCCCTTAAAGTTAAGGTTTATTACTTTATTTAGCTCAGTTATACCTTAATAATTTTAATTAATTTTAATTACATTCACTAATATTTTTTGTCAAAAATATTTTTGTCTTATTAGAAATTAGAAATTATTATGATTCTTAATATGGGATACATTTTTCCAAATTCCAATCACATATGTGCTGGAAATAAATTTAAATTTAATCCTGTAGACGGGATGAAAATAAGAGTTTTTAAGGAAAAGACATCCAAAAGATTGCAAATTATTAATACTGAATTTTAATGGTAAATTGATTCTAATAACATAAATTGGATTAATTGTTAAAAATATAATCTAATTAAACCATAATAATTTTAAAATATAATTTATCATTATATATAAATTAGATGGAAAATAGTTTGAACTAAAATTCAATTTTTTTCATTATTCATTAAAAATTGATTCATCATTGAAAAATAACAAAACTTTTCTCTAAGATAATATTTGTAATTATCATTAAAACATTATATTCATTTTGGAATATAAAATATATAAAATAGTGAAAATTATATTTAAAAGGGGTTCTCCATTAAAATGTTGTAAAAGGGCCTTATTAAAAAATATTATTTTGTGCATAAAATTGATTTAGATTTCGAATTAATCCTATTAAATATATTGGATAAATATAAAATATATTTTATAGGATATATAATATTTGTATAATATTAATATCCATCATTAATTGTAATAAATTTAATTTATTATTGTTAAATATCTCTGTGAGAATAAAAATAAGAATATTTTCTTTTTATTCAATTGGTTCTTATATTCATTTAAAATTAATTTTTAACCTATGAATACAATAAATATTTATGGAAAGCATAGTGTTAAATAAGATATATAATTCTATTCCAAACAAATAATTTAATGTAAAGGTTAAGTCTTATGATATTAAATAATTATATTTTAATAATATATTATTGTTCGGTTAAAACATGGTCTTGTGTGGATTGTATTATTTTGAAGAATGTCTGTCTTGAATGTAATGAAAGTTTACTCAATGTTTCATGCATTAAAATCTATATAATATATTATATTCATTTGTGATATTAAATCTAATTTATTGGGTTAATATATTCCCTTTTTACACTTAGTGTTACGTGTCATAAGCACTATTGAATATATTATTGTACTTTATAATTTTAGTGTTTCATAATAATTTATTGGGTAATTCCATGTATATATTCCCCAATACATAATCATGGAATCAAATTTGATGAAATAAGATCTTATTTTTAAGGATTTATGGGGAACACTTATTCATGTACATGATATGAACATGACTACTATGCCTAAATTATAGAGCACTCCGATGCATGGGATACTGTTTGACACTCATGATATTCCATGAATGGTGCATATGATGTTATAAAAAGAACACTATGTCATTTATTCTCATGTTTATACTTAACATATATTTATTATTTAATTTTTAGTGTTTTTTCCACATTATTATGTTTTCTTTTTGTTAACATCTTATATCAGGCTTCAATGTTCACGTTTATGATTCTCTCCCCATTATGTCACATTAAGATCCCAATTGACTGACATATATTATATTTTTTTATGTTACTATTGGTTTATTTCATTATTTGGCATTATATCTCAACTCTTTCTTATGTGTGCCCCTAGGTTATCAAATTATATTTTAATATACCAATGTAATTTTAGAGCATGTTAATGGAGTTTTCAACAATGTTGATATAACCATGTATAATATTGATATGATGTGTACGCAATATCCCAAATATAGTATGCTTCATTGTATTTTTTGAATCTATTGTGTATACCTTTATGTAATAAAACATGAAATAATGTGAATTAATGTCATATATTTCATCGATTTTATGATCTAAAGGTCTAGTTATTTTAGGGATTATTATTTGAAAAATCTAGAGAAATCCATATGGATAATACTAAACAATGGAAAAAATCCCTAATATTTTTTTAAATTATTGAGTTAGTTATTTCCAGGAAAATAAATCCTTGTCTAGATAATACGGGTTGAAGTGTCTCCAACATATATATACCTACGAGTAAAAATCCCTAAAATATAGTATTGAGCTTGAATAGATCATGAAATAGAGAAGGAAAAGAACATTTCTACACACCTAGTTTGACACACTCAGTGGATAAGATTGAAGAAAATTTATAATCCCATTACGAACATTTATTATGGAAATAAAATTTCAAATAAATTTTTATATTATTAAATTGATCATGGATAAATTAGATTTAATCCTATAAGTCCATATGTTAAGGAATATATTTGAATAATTAGTTATCCCTTCAACATTCATGGTTTCCTTATTTTGTGTTTAATAGTTAGAAATTATAATCCCTATGTCTATTTTGGATGAATTAAATGATTAGAACCAAAATCATATAGTGGATGGAAAGCTTATTATTAATTCATGAACATAAAATATACTATGTTTCTATGGTTAAATGCATTCGTTCTTACCAAAAATGTTTATTATTAGTTTTCTAACTCCACCTCAAAATATGAATCTTGAATTATCATTAAAGATATAAAATACGTCACATATTTCATCCCATGAATATTTATCTTCCCATTTCCATATTTGCAAGATAAATTTCATAGAAAAACATGTGATGTTCCCATTAGTAGAATTTAATGAAATTTTGATCATTGATTGGATTTACCTATATATAGACAACATAAATTAATGGGATAAGGATATCACCCATGGTATCATAAATGTTTTTCTAATTTTATATTTTTATAAGGATGATGATGAATCATTTTTTATGAACATATCAAGCATGGATATTATTTCCCCTAAATCATGTGTATCTATAAAAAATGATAGAGACAAAAGAAAATATCATCCTTGATGACATTCCCTTTGAAATAAAATTCAAATATTTTTTTATAAATGATATTTATGGTATTATCCCATGGTTTAATATAAATTTTCAATCAAACTTATACTTAGAGAATCTAAAGTATCAAAGACTACATATTGAATAGATTTTGTTAAATATGAGAAGTCGAAGTAGTAGTTATGGTAAAATTTTGATAAAGTGTTTATACCCCAACATCTTCATTGTGGGGTGTATTGGTCCTCTTCATCAAGAATAAGTATAGGTTAATATTCCTCTTCATTGATTATCATGTGCTCAATAAGAACACCATAAGGAACTTCTGTCCTCTACCAAAGATTTATGGATTTTCCGACAAGATTCATGGATCCATGAACTTCTTTAATGTGGATCATCGGTTGGTATGCATAAATTAATGGTATAGAAGGAGAATTTCCCTAATACATATTTTTATAAAAGGTATGATCACTACGTGTTAATAGTGATTTCATTTAGACTCAATAATAATCATGTAATATTTATGGAATTGATGAATATATTGTTGGTTCTAGACATAGTGAAAGTGTAGTGTTCTATATGATATATTAAATTTTATTTTAACAATCATTTCTAGAAACAATGATTGAGGATCTTTCACATCCAATTTATAAATAGTTTATTCCAAATATAATGTATTAAGTTTATAGTCATAGGAACACTCTTAGTTGATTATTTTTTATCATATAAAAATACCCTATCATATTTCCATTGTTTCAATATTAGGATTCAAAAATAGAATCCCTTTAATTGTGATCCAAACATTTTCTGATGATATCTGATCAAAACCACACAATATAGGGGTGGTACCATGACAAATTGAATTTATTGTCTTATTCATTCATGATTGATCGTTCTTTGGTCATGAAAAAATCTCTCATGTGCTTCTCATTATTGAGTGGGAGAAGGAATGATGTGTAACGACCTCGAATACTTTGAAATTATAATAATAATATTTTTATTATTATTATGTTGGCTTTTCTAGAAATAGTGAATCTAAATTTGAGTATTTTCACAAAAAATAATTAAATGTTTTTTTCAATAAGAATGTTAAAACCCATACATTTCCATAAGACCACAAGAACCTCAAAAACAAAGAATTCACATTAGAAGACCTATTAGAACCACTGGGAGACCACCAAACACTATAACTTGACCGACATGGTAGTTCACATCCTTCATGTTTTTCACAATGAAAAACATTATGGATTGAGCTATGTCAACCATACTGAGAATCAATGGTATATATAGTACCATCTTCACCAAGTGGATTTCTTTAAATAGGTTTGGAGTACCCAAATACCCTATTTATAAGGTCTTTCTGACTGTTGTTAACCATTGTGGTCCATAGGTGACTATAGGTTTTCCAATAGTCATAAAATATTATAACTTTTTGGCGTTTTTAGGAATTTTGATTAATTTTTTACTTAGGTATTTTGAATATTTAATTTATTTTATGTATATAATCATTTTAAATGTTCTATTTATTTAAGTATCTCAGTTATTTTAAGAACATAAGGGTTTTAAATGTTTTAATGTAATGTTTTAGTTAATAAATAGACATAAAGAATACCACTCTAGGTATTAAAATTGTATACACATATATCTTTTGATCAAAATAAAGTGAAACTAATTATTTTATTTAGAAATATATATATTTCACATTTTATGAAATTGATTTAAATATTTAACAAATTATATACTTGGTCAAATAAAAATATTTTTTAATTAAGTGTATACATTAATATAAATAACCATATTGGTTATCTTAGAGAGAATAAAATCAATGAGGTGTTAATTTGAACTTATATTGTTTTAAATCATAAAACAAATTTGAAACCATGTTTTCAAATAATATTATTAATTAAAAGTAATACTTTTGGGTTAATTGATGACATGGTATACTTTATATGGTGGTTTGTGAATTTTAATGTTTCAATGTTTAAAACAAATTCTAAATCATGTTTAGTCTAATAAAATTAATGAATTTGTTTTATGTTGGTTTGGGAACAAATTTTTTACCTTTTTTAGGGTTATGTAAAAAGATATGACCCTTAGGCTAGCCACTTTGTCGGCCGAGGGAGGTAGCTTACAACACACTATAAGTAGTGGGTGTCCGAGCCTTGGCCCCTCAGCCAGCTTCGGCCAGTCGTGAGGTGTGCACACAAACCCCAAATAGATGAATGGAGGATATCAGGTAGTGGAACCACCATGTGGTGTGGAAAAGTGGCAGTGAGTGGGTTTAGAGTGCGCCTGTAGGAAGAACTGGTACATGGCGATACCAGGGTGGGGGAGATAGCCAATTGAAGGGTGGCTGGGAGCTCGAAGATAATAAAGCTGGCCAAGAATCCCCTTTGTTTTGATGTGGGATGGGTTTTTTTTTTGGAGATTGAATCCCAACGATCCAATCTCACCATGCAAGATCTGGACCAGACAATCTAGTAATGGGTTAGAACTCTGGTATCACGATATTAAAGTAGCGTTTTCTTTGATTCATCTGATTGGGACACTATTGAATATCTGCCACTCAATTATTTTTAAAACCCATGGTTTTACCATGGCCGTCAAATGAGATGAAACATCATATCCCATCCCTTCTTTTCTTTTCCTATTTTCCTTCTCCCTTCCTCCTTCTTCCTTGTGTCATCGCTCCTATGCACCAGTCGGCATCAACCACCTCCTCTCAACTATTTCTTCCTCTCTCGTGAACCTTTCTCCATCCATGGCCCGACTTTTTATGCCCCTCTTTCTTCAAGTGTGTATAGGTATTTTATTTTAATTCAAACCCAATATATTCCAAGAATGTTTTCCATAAATTATATATATATTTATTTCAACAATCAACCCAGTTGATCATCATGTATTGGCATGATTGTCATGTTTTATTTTAGTCCGTTTCAGTTTTATATTTATTCCTTGTTTATAATTTATGTCAAAATCATGTTTTGTAAAATATTCTTATATACCTATTATATAAACCCTTCTTTCACTAAAAACCTATGTGTTTTCTCCTTCTCAACATCTCCCATGACTCTATATGGCCCTATCACTCTCTATAAGCAAAGTAAGGGGTTAATTGGATTTTTTTTCATTTTATCAAACTTTTTTTCATTTGTGTATTTACTGATATATATAAATATATAGTTTTATACAACTTCCAAATGATAAAATGCATTAGGATTTCTAAATTTTCTTATCAGTGTTTTTTAATTGTATAACACATGTAAGGGATTATTTTGTTTCCATTTAAATATGAAGAATCCTCTGATACATCTCTGTTTCATGGTTATATATATAAATTTATATATATAAAATTCTATATAACTTCCAATCCTAACCTATCTTATGTTTTCAATATATGATTATAAGGGTTAAACTAATGTTTTGTTATGTGAAAAATTTTTTTGGGTTATTCATGTTTAGTGATTATTGGAAATAAATAAATATAAATATATAGGTATATACAATTTGATTATATAACTAATCAATTTGGATATTTATGATTTTTTAATGAAGAACATTTTTTTCTAAATGGGGTTCATAATACATGTTATTCATACATGGGTTTCCTTTGTGACAAATTTATCCCTATAAGTATTAATAAAACAAACCTAATCAGTTTATATGGATTTCAAATGATGAAATTGTGTTTTTAAATAATTCCCTTATGCGCATGTAAATTAGGTAAGGAATAAACTTGGTTTAGAATGATTGGATGGCGAGAACATATATGTGTATATAAGATTAAGTGTATAAACATATATGGGTTTTTATTATAATATTAATTATGTTATCATAAAAACATTTTTTTATAAATATTTAAGCTTTTAATGTATAAAACATTTATAAGAATTTATTAAACCATGTTTTGAGAAGTGATGATCCAAAGCATACACTTTGTGTATATATACATGGTTATATATAAATTTCAACCCCAAATATATACATGTATGTATTTCAACCTTGAATCCTTATGTTTGTTATTACTATTAGAAATATTAGTATGTTATAAAATAGTTTCCATGTTCAATCATACGTATATATGCATGTATAAGGACACATGTTCAGTTATGAAAATTTCACATGAAATAATGGTTTTACACACATACATTGTATTTTAGTTTTACACAAGGATTTCCATTAATTATTTATGTTTATGTTTTAATCTATTTGATATTTCAATTAATTTTCATGGTTTAATCAATAATAAATTGTATCTCAAAGATAAAACATGTAAATCATGGTATGAAAAGGATCACATTCTAGTGAAAGGGTTTTAATACAAGAGTCATTATTTTATGCGACAACCAATTATTTTATATTTACTAGTTAATATCACATGTGAAAAACTACGTCATTTTAGTCCATGCATGCCACCCATATCCTAAAACTAACAAATACATTCATTTTTACATTTAATGCATATTCCTCTTCATTTATGAATATGTATGCAAGAATAAAATTTATCTCACATGGATTAATAATGTAAGTATTCAATGTTATATGGGACACTATAAATATAATATCATACTAGAAATATGAGGAATGTATTGGAATTAAATGAAAATTTGGGTGCACCAAGATATCTCTCTAATGCATTGGGTAATGATGAGTCTCTTGAGACGTTATGTGAGACGGTCATGGTGGTAAGCCTTGTCTTGTACTGCTATGGGAAATGATATTGGTGGTTATCCTTGGCTAGTACTAAGTCATGATTTATATACGGACTTGGAATATGGCCTTTATAATGACTATAATTATACATTCCCTCATTATGTATTAGTATATGACCAATCAGTGGACAATTCGACTAGTGCAGTATCTCTTGGTTAGGAATCTATTATGATAATGGTGATGAATGCATATGGCATGAAGGGAGTAGACACATGGCATGTTATATAAGTAAAATGTATTAAGATAATGAAACTAAAGTTCATTCTACACCTATCAATCCATGAGTTTCATATTAAGTACTATGTTAATCATGACATAGTTACTTGAGAAATTCTATTCAATTGTTAATTTATGTGCTAAATTGTACTTACCACATGGCCTGTCACATTTAAAATTGGTCAAATCATTTTTATGATTATGCAGCACTACCATGCATATCTTTACATGTATGAGCACTCTAATATGTTTTTTAACGATAGTTTTTAAGTAAATTCATATAATTATTGAGTAAGAGAGTTTCCTAAAAATGTATTCAAGTAACCTTTGAAAAACTATTGATGACATACTTTCAAGAAGTGTTATTTTCCTCTTGAGAAAATGTATTTCAATTATTTCAAAGATTGATGTTTTTAAAATTACTTCCATCACATTGTTTTAAAATCCCTTACTGAGAATTCTAATGTTCACCATACATTTTCAATTTTTTATAGGGTTTAGTTGTGTAACGTCCTAGTTCTGGAAGTCACCCATAGGTTCCCCATACCCGGTTGGTCACATGGTCTCAAGCACATTTTACTTAACGCTAGAGGCAACCGATAAGTAGAAAGGGCCATGGGTGTGATAGTGGAGAAATTATGCGCTCATTGGCAGAGTAACATAGTGGAAAATAGATATACAATAACGGAAGTAGTAAAATATAAATTAGGTAAACATCGGTAGTAGTAAACCACAGGAGCACAAACACACACACATATATATATATATATATATATATATATATATATCTGTGTGTGTGTGTGTTGAAAGATACGTATGTCTAGGAATGCAACCAAACAAATCACAATACTGTAATACAGTACTAAACCAAAGTACAAAATAAAATCAAGTAAATATCTCCACAACATCGCAAGCCTCATCTTAGTCCCATGCTCCCCATCTCCACAGAAATCAAGTATCTGAAGTAGTAGGGACATTTGCACTATCTATACAAGCAATAATGTAATCTGTTTGGGCCCAAAAGCATGACCCAAATATGGTGTGAGACTAATCTCGGTAGGCAACAATAGAAAGATCTGTTCCTAACTTTTAGTAAATATATATGGCAGGAAATTAGAAAAAAGAAGTAGTGAACACAGAAGTACTCAAAAGTAAATAGTCCCACAGTTTCATTTAAAAACATATACTTTTAAGTATTTAATCAACCAAAAATAAATACAAGAAACCCTATGGGAAGTTCTCACAGCCTAACCCCTATGTTTCACAATAAAAGAGAAGATATAGCAAAGCCTCTTTGAGGAAGCACTCACCTTCAATTCCCCCTATAGTCATGTATGATCATAGACTCTCTAAGGAAGCACTCACCATAAATTCCCTCTATATCCTTTTATCATTAATCTATAGACACTATGAGGAGGCACTCAATGTCAATTCCTCTTGTGGCCTTGTAACGTAACTATATACACTTTGAAGGGGCACTCAATGTCAATCCCCCCAATTGTCTTGTAATGTGACAATTATAACAGACACACTAGGAAATCCCTCAATGTCAATTTCCCTTATGGTATCAATACACTAGGTTCCCGCAACCCATTTTATGAAATAATTCCCAAACAATAATCATCAGGAAAATTAACCCTCGTGAACTGCTTGGCTAAACAAACTATAACATATCATAGAAGGTTAGATAATAATCACTCCATCTTAACAATACTACGCATGGAAAGCAAGCAGAAGCCTAACAAGAAAGTCTAGACCAAACGATCAATAACAAGAAAACATGGAAAAAGCATCCATAACAAGGAAAGGATAACCCTATTCACAACAATTAACCTCTATCCAAAAAAAACAAATCATAGCAGACAATAACAGGGCTACAATCCATAAACATGCAATACCTCAAACAAGGGTATTGGGAACTTTTGCACATATAACACAAAGAATATCTACATAAAGGCACCAAAATACTACCTTAGTGTTGTACAGATGATATACGTGAACCTCAGACCTTGAATTTCCCTAGAACTCCATATATCTACAAAAAAATTAAAATTTCCAACCAAGGATATCTAATAGAAGATGAGAAATAAGTAGATGATATCCATGAAGAAGGAAGTTCTCATGGTGGAATTTCCAACGCATTCGACGATGGTCGATTCGGAGAATGGATGATGAGTTGGGGGGCCCGGAGAAGATCCATTTCTTTACGGATGCTCTTGGATGATATGGATGAAGAAGAAGTGTGTTCTGTTCGTCAGACACATCCCCGGTTTGTTTAATGAAAAAAAGTACATAGTGTGTTCTTTTAAAGTACATGGTGTGTACATGAATTTTATAGCCTATAGTCTAGGTGGTCTCCAGGTCACCACACATGGCCATGTGCTCAGTCGTTACACGGCCAGAACATGGTCACCCACAGTAACCAGGTACACGGCATGTAAATAAAGTACACGGCGTGTACTCCTAAAATTTCCAAAAATCGATATTCTTTTCCAAAACTACTAGAAAAGAAATAATTACCTAAAAATAAGTTCCTGGTACAAAAAAAGAACTTCCCCGCTTAATGAAATGCATCCTTGAATTTCCCTAGTAGGGTGGCGTAGAAGTTGAATCCTCGAACAACTTCAGCCACAGTGATTGTACATCGACCTCCCTCTCCCATGTCTCGTTCTGTAGTCACCTGTGCGGCCATAACACTCGTACCATAGGAATAGACCAAAAACTGAGAACCTTCTCACTTAGATCAATAATTCGGATAAGATTCTCTCGAAGGATGAGTCCACCTATAAGTCAACCTCCTTAGGTTGGAAAACATGATATGGGTCTGAGAAGTAACATCGACGCTGAGAAACTTGGAAGACATCATAAATAGCCCGGTACCTCTGTGGTAACTGAAACCAATAGTCAACCGGAATGAATCGCTTAAACACCTCAAATGGTCCAACATACCTTGGTGAATGCTTACCCAGCCTCTTAATCCTCATATGTCTCATCCTCAGTGTGACACGTAGAAAAACCTGATCTCTTACCTCGAACTCCTGAGGTCGTCTCCATCGATTAGCATAAGATTTATTTCATGATTGAGCAGTAGGAATTCTATTCTAAATCAACTCCATCTACTCTATGGAAACCTGGATAGGTCGAGGTCCCAGCATAGATGCCTCTCCTGCCTCGAGCCAGCATAAGGGTGATTGGAATGGCCTACCGTACGAAGCCTCATAATGTTCCATATGAATAGTTGATTGAAAACTATTATTTTAGAAAAACTCCATAAGAGGTATGTGCTTCTCCCATGAACCTCAAAAATCTAGGATGCATGCTCGAATAATGTCCTGTTGCACATGAATTTTATGTTTAGTTAGGCCATTTGTCTGGGGATGATATGATGTACTCAGAAGTACCTATGTACCAAAATCCTTCTGATGTCCCCACCAAAACTGAGAAGTAAATTAGGTGTCCCTGTTGGAAATTGTGGACTGTGGAACCCAATGTAGACGTTCAATCTCTCAGATGTACAACCATCTGAGCTCATCAACATTGAAGGTCTACTTGATCGGCATGAATTGATAAACCTTCGGGATTCTATCAATGACAACCCAAACTAAATCATTCCTTCAAGGTGACCTCGGCAAACCTTTCACAAAATCCATAGTGACATCATTCAATTTCCACACGGGGATAGGTAACGGCTGAAAAATCTCTAATGGTTGCTGATGCTCTGCCTTCACTTGCTGACAAGTGGAACACCTCATGAAAAAACCAGCAACATCTCTCTTCATACCCGACCACCAATACTGATGGTGTAAATCTCAAAACATCTTGGTGACACAATGACGAACTACCCAAACTGAGAAATGAATGTCTCGCTTCAGCTCCTCGCATATGTCTACTGGAACCCACACACGTCCATGAAAATAAAGGATCTCATCCTCACATACTGTCCATCCAAGAATATGGTCCTCACTTGACACACTCTCCCATAAGACTAGGCCTTTTGAATCTGATATATTCCTCATTCACACTCGGTCAAGGAGAGTATATGTAAGAACAACATATAATAGAAACGTCTACCCCTGTCTATCATGCCCCTCCAAATTCACATTAGAGAACAGATCCATAAGCTTCTACTCACTACTTGCCTCCTAAACTGCCATTATCTGAGACCTCCTACAAAAAGAATCATCCACAATGATGCCTTTCCTAGGTGTGTAGGCAAGATCAAAGTCAAAGGATTGAAGGTACTCAACCCACCTTCCATGTCTCAAATTCAGGGCATGCTGAGTTGAGAAATAATTTATACTTTTTAGGTCGGTGAAAACCATAAAATTCTCTCCCAAAACATAATGTCTCCCACATCATAAATAATGAACAACTACAGTGAGATCGATATGATGTGTTGGGTAGTTCCTCTCACGTGACCTCAACTACTGAGACCCGTATGCAACGAATCCTTCTCCTAGCATAAGGACTACTCCCAGACCGATACCTGATGCATCACAGTATACAGTATAGCTCTTTCCCGACTTTGGAAATACTAGTATTGGCGTTGTAGTCAACCTCCCTTTAAGCTCTTGAAAGGATGACACACAAGATTCTGACTGCAAGTACTTCACACCCTTCTTAGTCAATCATGTTAGTGATGCTACTAAGCGTGAAAAGTCCTTCATGAATCGTCTATAGTAAACAAACAGCCCTAGAAAACGCCCTAACTCAAATACATACTTCGGCTGCTTCTAGAAAACTACTTCTCTCACTTTCGATAGGTCTACTAATACTCATGTTTCTGAGATAACATGACCCAAGAAGTGAATCTGGTCTATCCAGAAGTGGCATTTTGAGAGAATATCATTCAACTAATTCCCTCTTAGTATACATAAAATAATCTCATGATGTGTCGCATAGTCGTGTTGAGTGTGAGAGTACACCAAGATATCTTCCATGATGACTACCATGAAATAATCCATGTATGGATGGAACAGTTAGTTCATCATATCCCTGAAAACAACAGGAGTGTTCATGAGACCGAATGACATAACCATATACTCGTATAGACCATGGCTACTTCGAAAGACTGTAAAAGGTACATATGATGGTCTAATGTGAAACTGATGATAACCAGATCTCTAGTCAATCTTCAAGAACACCCGGGCTCCTCGAAGTAGATCAAATTGATCATCAATCCTCATCATGGGATATTGTTTCTTGAACCGCAACTAGTTTAGCTTCTAATAATCCTAAAAAAGTCAAATGGTACCTTCCGCCTTTTTCGCAAACAGGATAGGAGAACCCCAAGGAGATGTACTGGGTTAGATGAAATCCTTTTCCCACAAATCCTCCAACTGCTTCTTGAGCTCCTACATCTCTGGTGTATCCATCATATAAGAAGGAATAGACACGAGTGACGCTCCTGGAACAAGATCAATAGAAAATTCCACCTCTCTCTCTAGAGAAAAACCTGAAATTTCATCTAGAAGGATGTCCCTAAATTGATCCACCACTAGAGGAAAGTTGATCTCTAATGTCCCAGTTCTGGAATCCGCCCAGAGGTGCTCGTACCCAGTTGGTTACATCGTCTCAAGTGCATTTACCTAAATTCCTGAGGATGCCGACTAATATCGACGGCCAAGGGTGTGATAGTGGGGAAACTATTCCCCCATTGGTAGCGTAACACATTAAAAAACAGATATAAAATAACGGAAGTAGTAAAACATGCAATAGGTAAACAACAGAAGTAGTAAAAAACTAGGGAAAACATTTATATATATATATATATATATATATGATTCATGATTCATATTTCTAGGTAAATAGCCATACAAATCACAATGCTAGAATATATTACTAAACCAAGTTAAAAAAGAAAAGAAAGTAAACAACTAGACCACATCGCAAACATCAGCTTGGTCCCATGCTCCCCAGATCCACAACAATCAAGTAACTGAAGAAGAAATTTTATTTCCCTTTACTATAATTTCATCAATATAATCTGTTTGGGCCTAATAGCATGACCCAAATAGGGTGTCAGACTATTCCCAGTAGGAAACCAACCATAGATCTATGCCTATCGGTCAGTGAATATATATGGCAGGCAGTAAGCGAAAAGAATCAGTGAACATAGGAGAACTCAAAAGCAAACAGTCCTATAGTTTCATTTACAAACATTTACATTTAAGTATTTAATCAAACAAAAACAAATACTAGAAACCCTATGCGTAGTTCTCACATTCTAACCCCTCTGGTTCATAATATAAGAGAATATATAGAAATGAATCTCTGAGGAAGCACTCACCATCAATTCCACATTTATTCATGTGTGATGAAAGACTCTCTACTGAAGCACTCACCGTAAATTCCCCCTATAGTCTTTTAACGGTAATCTACAGACACTCTGAAGAATCACACAATGTCAATACCTCTAGTGGCCTCATAACATATCTATAGAATCTTTATGGGAGAACTCAATGCTTATCCCCCCAATGGTCTCCCAACATGGCAATTATTGCAGACACTCTGGGAAATCCCTCACCATCTATTTCCCTTATGGTCTCTCTACACAAGGTTCCCACAGCCCCGTGTAATAAATCATGCACAAATGATAATTAGAAGCCAAAGTAAACCACAAGAACTACTTGTCTATAAAAACTAAAACATATCATAGAATTTCAAATAATAATCACACCATCTTAACAATACTATGCATGGAAAGAAAGTAGTAGCCTAATAGGAAAGGATAGACCAAGCGGTCAATAAAAAGAAAACATTGGAAAAACATCCACATCATGGCAAGGTAAACCCTATTCACTGCAATTAACATCTATACAAACAAATAAGGCATACCATAAAATAACATGACTAAAAACTCTAAACACGCAATACCTCGACCAAGGGTATTGAGAACTTTTTCACATATAACTCAATGACTATCTACAGAAAGGCACAAACCACCTACCTCAGCATTGTACAGATGATATACGTGAACCCCAGGCATTGAATTTCCATAGAACAATGTATATCTAAAAAAAGTTAATACATTCAACAGAGGATATCTCTCGAAAGAGGAGAAATCAAGAGATGATGTTCAAGAAGAAAGAAGAACCCACCATGGAGGTTCCATCAATATCGACGGTGGTTGATTCGGAGAACAAATGGCGAGTCAGGGGCTTAGAAAAGATCTGTGGTCGTATAAACAATGCTGAATGAGAAGATTAAAGAAAAAGTGTGTTCTATACGTTAGACGCGACCCCGGTCTGTTTAATGAAAAAGAAAGAAAGTACATGATGTGTTCTATAACAGTACATGGTGTGTACTTTCCTTTTCTGACCTCTGCATTATGTAGTCTCCAGGTCACCACACATGGACTTGTGCTCATCTGTTACAGGGCTAGCACACGGTCACCCACAGAAACCGGGTACGCGGCGTATACTCCTAAAATTTTAAAAAACTCCTTTTTTCTCAAAAACAATATGAAAAGAAAAACATACCTAAAAATAAGTTCCATGTTCTTACAAGTAGATTTATCACGTTATGATTACTCCTTTATGATGGAAACAATATGAATCTTATCTGTGTCAAGATTTTGGATGAAATGTAACTTTCGTTTCCAGTTTTCTAGAATCTAAACTGAAATGATCCTCTTTTATAAAATGAGATGTGTCATTTTTATCATTATATTTTATCAGGAAAACATTACACAACATGTTTCAGGCACCGAATCCATGTTTCTAGGGTTGAGGTATTTAGATTTGGTGTCAGAGGATCAATTTTGAAAACTCTGGAAAATAAGAACAAGACAAAAAAATTATTAATGTCTTGTTAAGTTTATTTTCATTCATAGAATTTTCATATGGAAGGTGGATGTTCACCAACAAATCTTTTGTGACATCCTACAGAAGATATAGAGACCATAATTACAATTTCATGTTAAGAAGACTATGAAAACTTTTTAAATATTTGTTTGACATGAAAACACCTATGCCACCTATCCAACTCTCTTCATGTACCTTACCTCAATCGTGGACTAGGCCAAGACTATGTACTCATGGTGCATGCCTAGCTACAATTCTATGTGCGTCAGGGGAAGTACGATGAGGTTATTTTTAGATTTTTCACTCTAGATAAAGGCTTTGCATCCCTATAGTATTTCTGAGAAGCTAAAAGTGTGGGTGACCTCTACGTAACATATATGTGTCAGATCCTGTCATGCGGTCATATTGGACGAGACTTTTAAATTATGGAGGTCGAGTTATTTCTTTCATTTTACAGACATCAAGTACATACTAAAATCTCATATATTAATACCCCTCATGCCTCAATCACAAGAAACATTAAATTTCTATATGAGTATGATCCAATATGCTCACATTTTGTGTGGACTAGAGAAGTCGAGAGTTTTGAAACTGTGATAACTCGAACCTAGGGAGATAATTAACCCTGGTTGTACTTGTAAAGGGAATCCACATTTGATGGAAAAAGATAAATCTATATGGGTTCCAATGGAATTGCGAGGATACAATTCTTATAATGGTTGGATAATGTAACCCTCCGAATACTTTTAATTTATAACAATAATGTTTTTATTATTATTATTTTGGTTTTTTTAAAATGGTTCTTCTAAATAAGAATACTTGCATAACAAAAATAAAAGACATGTTTTATTTAATAAGAATGATAAAGACCATACATTTCTTTAAGAACACAATAAACTATCTTACCCAGAATTCTAACCAGAAGATGTATTAGAATAACCTTGATACCACAAAACACTACAAATTTACCAAGTAGGTAGTGCACATCCTTCGAGTTGGTCAAAATAAAAAACATTATGGTCAGAGCTACGGAAATTGTACTAAGATTCAATGGTATATAGAGTGTCATCTTTACCAAGTTGATTTCATTAAAAAGGATTGGAGTACCCAAAGCACCTATTTAAAAGGCCTTTGTATCCCTTGATTGCCATTGCAGACCTTAGGTGACTATTTGTTTTGAAATGATTATAAAATATTATAACTATTAGGTTATTTCATCAATTTTGTGTATTCATCTTATCTTAGGTATTTTTAATATTTTATGTATTTTAATTATATAATAATTTTAAATGTTCTATGTATTGATGTATCTTAATTATTTTAATAACTGTATGGTTTTAATTGTTTGAATGTAATGTTTTAGTTAAAAATATACCTCTCTATGTATTAAAAATATATACTTATTTAGATTTTGTTCAAAATGAAGTATATCCAATTATTTTAGGAAGAAATATATATGTTCCACATGTTTTATTTTTTTTTAAATATTTCAATATTATATCCTAGGATAAATAATAACATTTTTTTAAATAAGGGCATACATTAATTCAAATAACCATGATGGTTATCTTAGAGTGAATAGAATCAATGAGGTTGAACATCAAACTTATAATGTTTTAAAACATAAAATATATTGGAAACCATGTTTTCAAAAACTCTTATTAGTTAAACATTATACTTTTGGGTTAATTGATGACAAGGTATAATTTAGATGTTGGTTTGTGTACTTTGATGATACAATGTTTAAAACAATGTATAAATCATCATTAAACAAATAAAATAAATGAGTTAATTTTATTTTGGTTTGGGTGCTATATTATGTACCTTTTTATGGGTTATAAAAAAATATGACCCTTAGGCCAGCCACTTGGTCAGCCCTAGCAGGCAGCTCGCACAACTCTGTAAGGAGTGGGTGGCTGAGCCTTGGCCTCTCAGCCATCTTAGGCCATCTGTGAGGTGTCCACGCACACCCCAAATGGATGCATGGTGGATATCAAGAAGCAGAACCATCGTGTGAGGTGACACGGTGGCTGGGAGTGCATACAGAGTGTTCCCACAGGAAGAACAAGTATGGTGATGTATCAGGGAGAGTGAGAGAGAAAATTGAAGGGTGCCTGGGATCTTGAGGGTTATAAAGGCAGTCCATAATCCACTTCATTCCAATATGGGATGGGTTTTTTCAGCTGATATTGAATCCCAACTGTCTGGACTTTCTGTGCAAGATCTAGACTATATGATCAGGTCACGGGTTCGAACTCTAGTGTTGCAGTATTAATGTCGCGTTTTCTCTATGTCATCTGATCAGGATGCAGATAAATCTCAACCACTCATCTATTTTTAAAACCCTTGGTTTCACCATGACCATATTATTAGAACCATGATCAGATCCCATCCATTCTTTTTATTTTCCTATTATCCCTTCTCCCTTCCTCCATCTTCCTCGAATCGTCATTCTTGTGCACCAGCCCACGTTAACCTCCTCCTCTCAGCTATTTCTTCCTCTCTAACGAACATTTCTCTACACACTACTCAATTTTATATGCTTCTCTTCCCATAATTATACATAGGTATATTATTTTAATTAAAACTCAATATATTCCACACATGTTTTTCAAAAATTATATATATATTTATTTCAAAAAATCCACCCATTTGGGGGTCATGGATTGGTATGTTTTCCTATTTTATATTAGTCAGTTTCAATTTTTCTTATGTCCTTGTTTATAATTTATTTCAAAACTGTGATTTATAAAATATACTTATAAACATATTATATAAACCTTTTTTAACAAATACCTACAAGTTTTCTCCTTCTAAACTTCTCCCCAGACTCTGGATGGCCCTATCTCTCTCTTAAATCCATGTAAAGGATCAATTTTCAACGTCTTCATTTTGTAAAACTATAATACCTTTGTTTATTTACAGATATATATATATATATATATATATATATTGTTTTATACCACATCACAATACTAACTCACGTTAGGATTTATAAATATGGTTTTTAGTGTTTTTAAAGTGTAAAACACATGTAAGGGATTATTTTTTGTCAATTTAGATATGAAAAATCTGTTGATCCATCTCTGTCTCATGGTTATGTATATATATTTATGTTTATACAATTCTATATATCTTTTGATCCTCACTCATTTAATGTTATCTATATATGATTATCAAGGATAAAATGATGTTTTATGATATATAACACTGGTAAGGGTTAATCTTGTTTAATGATTGTTTAAACTATATATATATATATTAATGTATATACAATTTCTTTATATAACAAATCGATTTGGATTTTGATGATTTTTTAAATTTGATAATTTATTTCTAAATGGGGTTCAAAATACAAGATATACATACATGGGTTTGGTTTATGTCAAATTAAACCCTGTGGATATTTAAAAAACAAACCTAATCAATTTTTATGGTTTTCAAATAATAGAAATATGTTTTTAAATAATTCCACTATGTACATGTAAATTATGTAAGGAATCAACATGGTTTTGATTGATTGGACCACAAGAACATATATATGTATATACTATTATGTGTATATATATATGGGTTTCTATTACAATCTAAATTTGGTTTTCATAAAACCTATATTAATAATTATTTATGTTTTTGAAGAGTACAACATTTATAAGCATTTATAAAACCAGGTTTTGGGTTTTTCAAATCCCAAGCATAAACATTATGTATATATACATAGTTTTATATAAATTTCGAACCCATATATATACATGTATGTATTTCAACCTTGACTCCTTATGTTTCTAATTGGTCTTTGCTATATTGTTAGGTTTTAAATTTTTTTCCAGGTTAAAGAATACATATATATATAGGTATAAGAACATAAGTTTAGCTATGGAAATTTTACATGAAATAAAGGTTTTATAAGCATACTTTGCATTTCAATATTCTACAAGGATTTCCTTTAATTATTTATGTTTATATTTTAATCTATTTGTTATTTCAATTAATAGAGAATGGTTTAAAGATGATTAATAGGTATCTCGACGTTAAAACATGTAAATTGTGGTATAAGAAGGCTAACATTCATGGGAAAGGGTTTTAATACAACAGTTATTATTTTATGCGACCTCCCAATATTTTATGTGCACAAGTTCTTATCACATGTGAGAAGAATATAATTTTATTCAAGGCATACCACCCAAAACCTAAAACTAACAAATAAAGTCATTTTTACATTTATTACATAATCCACTTCATTTATTAATATGCATGCAAGAATGAAATTCATCTCACATAGATTATGAATTTATGTATTCAATGTAGTATAGGACACTATGAATATAAAACCATACTAGAAGTATGAGGAATGCCTTGGAATTTAATTGTAATATGGGTGCGCCTAGAGGGCCCTTCAATGAATTTGGTAATGTTGGGTCTCATAAGATGTTATGTGTGATGGTATTCACTATAATACTTTTCCTATTCTGCAATGGGAAATGATCATGGAGTTTAGCCTTGACTTGTACTAAGTCATGTTTCATGTACAGTCTTGGTGAAAGGCCTTGATATATTCTAGCATTACAAATTCCGCCACTATGTATTAATATATGACCAATCAAGTTATTATTCGACTAGTAGAGTATAAGGCCCCAGCCTTAAACCTTACTTAATCTTGAGTTATTACAAGATTACACATTGAGGATCTTTTCGGGTTTAGAGTTTTAGAGAATTATATCATAAAACTTGCATTACATTCCACATATAAACAAAGTGGTTAAATAAAGATAGTATTCTTCATTCCCATGAATGGAAAATACATTTGAAATAAAACATGGATTATTTCTTGACACTTCCTTGACACTATCATCATATCATGTACGTTTCCCTTGACCCGTGAAAATCATTTCAAAAAAACTTGGGATGAGCATAAAAAGCTCAGTATGGGTTATAAAAACATGGAAAGGAAACATGAGTTCATATATACATAAGAATGAAATCATACTTTACCCATAAAACATAGGCACTTTAACATACCTCATAAAGTCATGAATAAATCATAGAAATCATAAGACATAAAGGTAACTTGAGGCATTCATAACATTCTTACGTAGGGAGTAACCCTCTTGGTTACGTTTGGAATACCCATCACAGTATATTCCCTAAAATCTCTTCGGAGAAACCTTAACGTTTCACTCCTTCGCGTTACCCAATGCATTGGAGAGCTATAACGGGCTCACCCGCCCTTAGTTTATCACGGAACCACCCGTCTTCATAATAATGCCCAAGAACCATAACATAATCATATCACATAAAACATGCATAAAGGAAACATAACATTTCCACATTTCAATCACGAGATATCAATACAACACATTGATATAAAAACATTATGAAAACCATTTTCAATACCAAAATATAAGAAAATTAAAACATGGTATTTATTTTTCTTTTAAAAAGAAGGTATGGCTTGTAGAGGAAGCCGAAACTCAAATAACGGTCACGACGGCGGAGAAGTCGTTGTCGCCGCATACGTACGACAAAAACATTCCCTTTTGTCGTTTAGTAAACGCTTCGTATAAAAAAGATTCCTTTTGAATAAACGTAAAAGTCAAAGGGGTTTATACACTGTATAAAAGAAAGTTGTGTATAAAATAAAATATGCCTCAACGAAAGGAGATTGAGACGAAGTCCCATACCTCGTATCCGACTTGACCCGACCGTTCTTTAATCTCCTGAATAATAAACTTGAGTTAATCTCCACTTTCTTATGAATCTTTTTCAAGTTCATTATTCCTTTTATACCATGTTATGAACATCATGTAATCGGTTAAGTTAATAATGTTCATTTTGTCGGTATTTGGTTCTTAAGTCAAAAATAGACTTCTTACACTTACATGTTGTGAATTTGGTCAAAGGTTCATTATATCCAGAATGGTATTCATGATGTTGATATCATATATGTCATATATATCCAGTAAATTCATGCATTTATAATATTACATAATCATTTAGAGGTAAGAAATGAAATGCACCGTTCATGGAGACGGTAAGCCGTACGTACGCATGAACGCTACTTCCATTTCTATTTCATATTTTCTGGAATGGAATCATAATGATATAAGAGTATATTATAATTCCAGTATAATAACATATATAATATCATTAAATTTATCCTTTACACATCCCACATATGGTATTAACGAATCAAATCACTTTTAGGGGGCGGTAGTCCGCACTTCCTAAAGTGAAGATATCGTGTTTACCCATAATGGAAACCATAAAGGTATGCCAAAAATGAAAAAACAGAAGCTTAAGGAAAACATAAACATATTATATATCATATATAAAAATAGTGACATCATAATGGCCACCTTTGAAGGTGTTAAATGAGTGTTGAACAATCATCGTTTCGGGAGGCAGAATTTCGCCATCCACGGAAACCGTATGTTCTTTAACCATTTGATGTAGTTGTGTGATAGTGTAGCTCAAATAAATCTTATAACAACATCCTAGTATATTTAAGATACTGGTGTTGTTACAAAAGAAGTAAATAAAAAGAGTTTAGGGGGTTGGAGAAGCAAAATAAAACAAATGAACATGAGAGAATGAATTACCTTAAAAAGTGTAACTCCTTTTGATTTGAGCCTAAAGGCTTCCTTTGAAAGGATTCTGCCCAAAGGTAATCCTCTAGGATGAGGAGAGGGAAGTGGAGAGAGCAAATGGTCAGGGGTTGGCCGAGCCAAAGGCTTGAAGAGTGTGTGAAATGAGGTAGAGGTGGGGGCCTTTTATAAGAGGAGAGGAGGGGCACTTTTGGAAAGCAAAGAAATATTACTTTACTTGAAAATGTGTTTAGGTTTTAAAAGGTCCCACATTGATAGAATTCGTGGATAAGGTGATAAGGGTTCGAAATCCACTCATCCAATTGGTTTTGGACATGTGTAGTTCATATATTTTACATTATCTTTCTATTTTATTTAAATCGTCAAATAATGATGTCATCACTGCATCATTATTATGTCATAAATAATTAAATTTATTTATTTTCTAAAAATTATAAAAAAAACACTATGATATAGTAAATCTTGTTAGATTTCCAATGACTATTTATAATCAAAATTTGGACTTGTATAACCCCACTTAAAAATTGTTTTTGTAAAACATATTATGTTTGTGTCATTTTCACTTTAACATTAAATAAAAAGTAATTTATGTCATTTCCCAACAAAAGTGGATCCATGGGGTCCCCAAGTTGACCCATGGCATGTCATGGTCGGCCATGACACAACCAATGAGGTTGGGACATGTGTCTAGGTCATTTAAGTTTATTAAAGTATTATTTATACCTTAAACTACCCTAATTACCACTAATCGTGATTAAGAACTTAATAAGTTACTATTCACCAAAAAATTATTTTAATCTCATTGAACCAAATTTTACTTCTTAATGACAACCATGTATGTCGGATTTTCAAAATTCAATACACATTAGTGGTAAACTTTCATTTAACTGAAAAATCAGTTTGCTTGATTACCACTTAGTGGTTTCACTATTCATCAAAAATTGAAGTTTTTCAGAAAATTACCAAAAATTAACCCTAAGCTATATTTGATATTCCGAATTCAAAAATGAAGTCTATTTTACAAAATTAAAATCATATAAGTCACATTAATTAATTTAATAATTAATTCCCACTGCCAGAGCAAATAGCGTGTTTTTACAAAACAATAAGTATCAAAAGATTGACACCAGTTTAAGTCGAATTTCAAAGTGAAATTGATTCCAATGACCACCATTGGATAAAATGGTAAAAATATATTCTAATTTCACTTCAAAACCAATTCAAAACATAATCTAATCATATAAATAAATTATATTAAAAAGTATTTTTGATGTAAAATGCAGTATTTTTCACTATTCATTAAAAAATGAACATTGTCATAAAAATACCAAAAATTCACACAAGGTAAATTTTGATGTCCCAGTCATAAAGATTAAGTTTATTTTGACAAACATAGTTTATAAAATTGTCAAAATATAGATTCAAAAATGGTTTGCCATCAAAAGGCAGTAAAACAATCTTTTAATAATATTAGTGTATTCCATGCATAAGACTGTATTTATTTTCATTTTAAGCCTCTATGACACTATCTTAATCATTGATAAACATAGATAAAAATATCTATTATTCATTACTTACTTGGGATGTTACATCCTTCCCCCCTTTAGAAAATTGCGTCCCCGCAATTTATTTACTTATCAAATAAATGAGGGTACTTATCCCTCATTGCATTTTCAGATTCCCATGTTGCCTCTTCAATCATGTGGTTTTTCCACAAAACCTTTACCTGCTTAATCACCTTATTCCGTAACACTTGCTCCCTGTGGTCAAGAATCTGGACCGGTTGTTCCTCATAAGATAGGTTCTCTTCCAGCTGAACTACCTCTGGACTCAAAACATGAGATGGATCTGGCATATACTTTCTCAACATCGAAATGTGAAAAACATTGTGTACCTGAGATAAACTCGGAGGTAAATCCACTCGGTATTCAACTGATCCAACTCTCTCCAGAATTTCGTATGGTCCAATAAACCTTGGACTCAACTTTCCTTTCTTACCAAATCTCATCACACTTTTCCAAGGAGAAACCTTGAGAAAAACATGACCACCTACCTCGAAAGATAGATCCTTCCTCCGGTTATCCGCATAACTCTTCTGCCTGCTCTGAGCTGTTCTCATGTGTTTCTGAATCAGCTGAACTTTTTCTGCCATCTCTTCTACCAATTCTGGTCCCATCAACTTCCTTTCACCCACTTCATCCCAGAAAGCTGGAGTTCGACACCGATTCCCATATAATGCCTGAAATGGTGCCATCTGTATACTGGAATGAAAACTGTTATTATATGAAAACTCAACCAAAGAAAGATGTTGGTCCCAACTTCCCTGATAATCCATAGAACAAGCTCGTAGAATATCCTCCAATGTCTGAATTGTTCGTTCTGACTGCCCATCTGATTGAGGATGAAAAGTTGTACTAAAATTTAATTCAGTACCCAACGACTTCTGAAGGCCTTTCCAAAAGTTAAGAGTAAACCTGGGATCACGATCCGATACAATGGAGAGAGGAACTCCATGTAACCTGACTATCTCTTTAAGATACAAACGGGAAAGTTGATCAAGAGAGAAAGTATCTCGTATAGCAAGGAAATGAGCAGATTTGGTCAAGCGATCAACAATAACCCAGATTGCATTATTACCTCGAGATGTCTTCGGTAATCCAACAACAAAGTCCATGGATATATTCTCCCATTTCCACTCTAGCACTGGTAAAGGCTGAAGCATCCCTTTCGGTAACTGCCGCTCTGCTTTAACCTGCTGACAAGTCAAACACTTCACAGTAAAATCAGCAATATCTCTTTTCATTCCATCCCACTAGTAATACTCCCGCAGATCTCTATACATCTTAGTACTGCCCGGATGAACTGAAAACGGAGAACTATGAGCTTCACATAACAATTCTCTCTTCAAATGTGAATCACAAGGCACACACAATCTCTTCCCAAATCTCAAAACACAATCATTATCAATGTTGAATTCAGGAAACTTACCTTTCTGAACCAGCTCTACCTTTTTCTACAACTCACTGTCTTGCTTCTGCGCTTTCTTGATTCTATCTGATAGAGAATATCTCACTGATACCTGAAACAAAACAGAAGGACTTCCTGCACCAACAACTTCTATGCCAAAGCTCATCAAATCGTTAACCAAAGGATCACGTTCCAACCGCAACATTGTTAATGAAGCATTACTTTTTCGACTCAAAGCATCAGCCACTTTATTTGCTTTTCCCGGATGGTAATGAATTGTACAATAATAATCCTTGATTAATTCTAGCCATCTCCTCTGTCTCATGTTTAACTCTTTCTGAGTGAATATATACTTTAAACTTTTGTGATCGGTATATATTTCACACTTTACTCCATACACATGATGCCTCCAAATTTTTAAAGCAAAAACAACAGCAGCTAATTCCAAATCATGTGTAGGGTAATTTACCTCATGAGTTTTCAACTGTCGTGAAGCATAAGCAATTACCTGATCATTCTTCATTAGGACGCAACCAAGTCCTTTCAATGAAGCATCACTGTATATAACAAACTCACCATTCCTGGAAGGTAGTGCCAAAACTGGAGCAGTCACCAATCTTCTTTTCAATCCCTGAAAACAATTATCACATTCTTTTGTCCAGATAAACTTAACACCCTTCCGAGTTAGCTTAGTCATTGGACTAGATAACCCTGAAAAATTTCTAACAAACCATCGGTAATAGCCCACCAAACCAAGGAAGCTACGAATCTCGGTTACATTTGTGGGTCTTGGCCATTCTTCCACAACTTTTGTTTTTGCAGGATCAACAGTTATTCCATCTTTAGAAACAATGTGACCAAGGAAAGAAATTTGTTGCAACCAAAACTCACACTTGCTGAATTTCCCATACAGTTTCTTTTCTTTTAAGGTTTGCAAGATAACCCTTAAATGTTTTTCATTCTCCTCTTTACTTTTAGAAAACACCAAAATATCATCAATGAAAACCACCACAAACTTATCCAAGAACTCATGGAAAATTCTATTCATTAAGTCCATGAATACAGCAGGTGCATTGGTTAGCCCAAAAGGCATTACTACAAATTCATAATGGCCATATCTCGTACGGAACGCGGTCTTCGGAATATCTGCCTCCTTTACCTTCAGCTGATGGTACCCCGATCTCAGGTCAATCTTTGAAAAAAACTGAGCTCCCTGGAGCTGATCAAACAAATCATCGATATGAGGCAAAGGATATTTGTTCTTAACAGTGATATTATTCAAGGCTCTATAATCAAGGCAAAGTCTCATAGAACCATCTTTCTTTTTAACAAATAAAACAGGAGCACCCCATGGTGATGTGCTAGGTCTAATGAAACCTTTCTCTAATAAATCTTGCAATTGCTCCTTCAACTCTAACAGTTCAATTTGTGCCATTCGATAAGGGGGTTTTGAAATTGGCTTAGCATCAGGAACTAAGTCAACAATAAACTCAACTTCCCGATATGGTATTATTCCAGGCAACTCATCAGGAAAAACATCAGGATACTCATTTACCACTGGCACGTCATTAATCTGAACAGTTCCTTTATTTTCAACGACGTGTGCAAGGTAACATTCATTTCCATCTTTTACAAGTTTCTCGGCCTCTTGATATGTTATCAAAAGTAAGGGTTCATTCTTGTAAACAAACTGAAAGTCTTTCTGAAAAGAAACTTCTTTAGCTCTACAGTCAATCCTAGCATGGTAAATAGAGAGCCAATCCATACCCAAGATAACATCAAACTCTACTAGAGGTAGAACAATAAGGTTTTCAAGTAGGTTCTTTCCACAGATAAGGATAGGAAGATTCTTATAAATTCTTTTTGCCTCGACACTTCCCCCAGGTGTTTTTACCAAAAGTTCAGGAGTCATTTCTTGAGATGGTATTCCCATTTTACTAGAAAAGGTTTCAGAGATGAAAGAATGTGTAGACCCCGAATCAAACAACACACTGGCATAATCTGAAAAAACAAACAAAGTACCTGATACAACTTCATTTGATGGCCCGAAATCTGCTGAAGTAGTTGCAAAGGATTTCACCACCCCTTTCTGCTTGTAGTCTAACTGCTTCCCATCACTCAAGCTCCTTGTCGGACACTAGTTTGCATAGTGACCCATCTCATTGCACTTATAACATTTCACTAACTGTAAATCAAATTTGTTCTTACCTTCACCTTGATCTTTTTCAGTGCAATCACGAGCCTTATGTCCCATCTTACCACATCGGTAGCACTTTCCAGAATTCAGAAGACATTCCCCAGCATGCCTTTTTCCACATTTATCACAAACTGGAAACTTAGTTTTCTTACCATCAGACTTTTTTGAAGAATTCTTACCTTTCTCCTGCCACCTCGGTCTCTTCTTCTGCTGGTTGTTATAGAAAACTTGGTCATCAGCAAACTCCAATTCCACCTTCTCAGCACATCGAACAAGCTTTTCATAACTTTTAAACTCACGAGAAGGTAATGACCTTCGATACTTTGGCTTTAATCCTGAGTAAAAACGATTGATTTTACTATCAAGGTCTCGGATAAAATTTGGAGCATACCTTGCCAATCGAGTGAACCTTTCTTCATAGGCAGCCACTGAGTCTTCCTCTTGCCTCAATTCCAAGAATTTCTTTTCCATCCTAAGTCGAACAGCCTTAGGAAAATACTTCTCAAGAAACATACCTTTGAATTCATCCCAGTCAAGAGAATCAATCTCCTCGGCATCCCTGATATTTTTAACCATGGACCACCACTGATCTGCTTCACCCTCCAAACGGTAAATAGCAAGACTAACCTTTTGATTGTCTGAACATCCCATGACATCAAAAATCTTCTCCAGTGCTTTAATCCACCATTCAGCTAGCACAGGGTCAGATGATCCTCTGAATGATGGTGGATGTTTCCTCATGAAATGTTCCACCACTTACATGTTCCTCTGCGGCTGATCTGCCTGATCTCGTGCATGGACACCACCGCCATTTATCGCTTGAGTCAACTGCGCCATTACTGCAACAAACTATTCAGTTCCAATTCCAACCATTTCTGGATGCTGATTCGGAAGGTTATTTCCTTCTGTATGCCTTCCTAGCACTGCTTCTTTGTTTCCTCTGTGGAAAACCATTCTGAACAAACATGTCTTAGATGAAGCAACATGGTAATCTTTAAATTCTATATCATTTCAAATGGGTTTATACACTGTATAAAAGAAAGTTGTGTATAAAATAAAATATGCCTCAACGAAAGGAGATTGAGACGAAGTCCCATACCTCGTATCCGACTTGACCCGACCGTTCTTTAATCTCCTGAATAATAAACTTGAGTTAATCTCCACTTTCTTATGAATCTTTTTCACGTTCATTATTCCTTTTATACCATGTTATGAACATCATGTAATCGGTTAAGTTAATAATGTTCATTTTGTCGGTATTTGGTTCTTAAGTCAAAAATAGACTTCTTACACTTACATGTTGTTAATTTGGTCAAAGGTTCATTATATCCAGAATGGTATTCATGATGTAGATATCATATATGTCATATATATACAGTACATTCATGCATTTATAATATTACATAATCATTTAGAGGTAAGAAATGAAATGCACCGTTCATGGAGACGGTAAGCCGTACGTACGCATGAACGCTACTTCCATTTCTATTTCATATTTTCTGGAATGGAATCATAATGATATAAGAGTATATTATAATTCCAGTATAATAACATATATAATATCATTAAATTTATCCTTTACACATCCCACATATGGTATTAACGAATCAAATCACTTTTAGGGGGCGGTAGTCCGCACTTCCTAAAGTGAAGATATCGTGTTTACCCATAATGGAAACCATAAAGGTATGCCAAAAATGAAAAAACAGAAGCTTAAGGAAAACATAAACATATTATATATCATATATAAAAATAGTGACATCATAATGGCCACCTTTTAAGGTGTTAAATGAGTGTTGAACAATCATCGTTTCGGGAGGCAGAATTTCGCCATCCACGGAAACCGTATGTTATTTAACCATTTGATGTAGTTGTGTGAGAGTGTAGCTCAAATAAATCTTATAACAACATCCTAGTATATTGACGATACTGGTTTTGTTACAAAAGACGTAAATAAAAATATTTTAGGGGGTTGGAGAAGCAAAATAAAACAAATGAACATGAGAGAATGAATTACCTTAAAAAGTGTAACTTTTTTTGATTTGAGCCTAAAGGCTTCCTTTGAAAGGATTATTCCCAAAGGGAATCCTCTAGGATGAGGAGAGGGAAGTGGAGAGAGCAAATGGGAAGGGGTTGGCCGAGCCAAAGGCTTGAAGAGTGTGTGAAATGAGGTAGAGGTGGGGGCCTTTTATAAGAGGAGAGGAGGGGCACTTTTGGAAAGCAAAGAAATATTACTTTACTTGAAACTGTTTTTCGGTTTTAAAAGGTCCCACATTGATATAATTCGTGGATAAGGTGATAAGGGTTCGAAATCCACTCATCCAATTGGTTTTGGACATGTTTAGTTCATAGATTTTACATTATCTTTCTATTTTATTTAAATCATCAAATAATGATGTCATCACTGCATCATTATTATGTCATAAATAATTAACTTTATTTATTTTCTAAAAATTATAGAAAAAATACTATGATATATGAAATCTTTTTAGCTTTCCAATGAATATTTATAATAAAAATTTGGACTTGTATAACCCCACTTAAAATTTTGTTTCGTAAAACATATTATGTTTGTGTCATTTTCACTTTAACATTAAATAAAAAGTAATTTATGTCATTTCCCAACAAAAGTGGATCCATGGGGTCCCCAAGTTGACCCATGGCATGTCATGGTCGGCCATGACACAACCAATGAGGTTGGGACATGTGTCTAGGTCATTTCATTTTATTAATGTATTATTCATACCTTAAACTACCGTAATTACCACTAATCGTGATTAAGAACTTAATAAGTTACTATTCACCAAAAAATTATTTTAATCTCATTGAACCACATTTTACTTCTTAATGACAACCATGTATGTCGGATTTTCAAAATTCAATACACATTAGTGGTAAACTTTCATTTAACTGAAAAATCAATTTGCTTGATTACCACTTAGTGGTTTCACTATTCATCAAAAATTGAAGTTTTTCAGAAAATTACCAAAAATTCACCCTAAGCTATATTTGATATTCCGAATTCAAAAATGAAGTCTATTTTACAAAATTCAAATCATATAAGTCACATTAATTAATTTAATAATTAATTCCCGCTGCCAGAGCAAATAGCGTGTTTTTACAAAACAATAAGTATCAAAAGATTGACACCAGTTTAAGTCGAATTTCAAAGTGAAATTGATTCCAATGACCACCATTGGATAAAATGGTAAATATATATTCTAATTTCACTTCAAAAACAATTCAAAACATAATCTAATCATATAAATAAATTAGATTAAAAACTAGTTTTGATGTAAAATGCAGTATTTTTCACTATTCATTAAAAAATGAACATTGTCAGAAAAATACCAAAAATTCACACAAGGTAAATTTTGATGTCCCAGTCATAAAGAATAAGTTTATTTTGACAAACATAGTTTATAAAATTGTCAAAATATAGATTCAAAAATGGTTTTCCATCAAAAGGCAGTAAAACAATCTTTTAATAATATTAGTGTATTCCATGCATAAGATTGTATTTATTTTCATTTTAAGCCTCTATGACACTATCTTAATCATTGATAAACATAGATAATAATATCTATTATTCATTACTTACTTGGGATGTTACATAGAGTATCCCTTGGTTAGGAATCTATTATGATAATGGTGATGAATGCATATGGCACAAATGAAGTATACACTTGGAAATTTACATAAGGAAGATGTATTAAGATGTTGAAAATGTAGTTGATGCTACACCTATCAATCCATGAGTTTCATATTAATTACTAGGTGAATCATAACATAGTTAATTACACAATTCAATGAATGTGGTAATTTATGTGCTAAACTGTACTTACAACTTGGAATGTCACCTTTATAATTGGTCTGATCAATTTATGGATTATGCATCTCTTCCAGGAATTTTTGTACATGTATGCATACCCAGATATATGTTTTATCTATAATTTTTAAGTAAATGCCTATAATTCTTGTGTAATATAGGTTCCTAAAAATGAATTCAAGTAACCATTGAAAAAAAAATTATTATGTTCCTTCAATAAGAGTTATTTTTCTCTTGAGAAAATGTTTTGCATTTATTTCAAAGGATGATGTTTTAAAAATTAATTCCTTCAAAACATTTTAAAACCCTTTACTAGGCATTCATATGCTCACCCTAAATTTTCAGTTGTTTTATATGGTTTAGTAGATTTATCAAATATGATTACTCTTTTGTGATAGAATCAATATGAAGCTTATATGTGTTAATATTTTTTGAGAAATGTACATGTTGTTTCTAGTTTTCTAGAACCTAAACCAAAATGATCCTATGTAATGGGATGAAATGTAAAATTTCTATTTGTATGTTTTATGAGAAAAAAGTAAACACAATATTTCAGGGACCATCTTCGGGCTTCTGGGTTCGAAGTCACAACAGGATGAGTCAAGAGAGAAATTGTTGTGCGAAAAAATTCTCTATTATCGATTTTGTATGCAATACACATTAGAAATCTAGTTATTTATAGTGTTAGTGTTGGTCTTGAAATATTATTTAATTTCATGGGTTCCATTAAATAACATTTAAAACCTTTGATAAAACTCATTCAACATAATAATAATATTATTATTATTCTGTGGAATGCGCCAGTATGCACATATTGATAAATAATATTTTCAGGCTTGTTAATATCTATTTAATCATAGGATGTAATCTTGGTTTTCTCAAACTCATAAGTATTTATTTAATACCAGAATAAATATTTTATTAAAAATTTAATATTTCATTCACATTCAAATGAATAAATATTCATTAAATATTCAATAAAAAATTAATATATTTTTTCACATGTTAATGAATAAATATTTATTGAATTTATGTGGTCAATATGACATAAATTAATATAATCATTGTCCTTGAGAATAATATTAATTCCATTAATTAAATTCAAATTGAATTTAATCGAAATCAATTGAAAAAAAGTTTCTCACCCTCTAGGAGTAATTTCATTAGAATTATGAATGAATGCCTAATGTCCAAGATTATTTTCTATCAAAGGGACAAAAAAATAAAGATAATGAACATAATATTGTTATTAAAACAACAAAATAATAATTCCCATTATGAAATATATTCCCTTTATTACAATATCTCATCAATCGGGTTGCACATCCTTGTCACCAACATATCTTCTTCACAAGTATTTCATTTACTATATAAAATAAACATGTTATTATACCATGGACAAGGAATTAAATCCGGTAGTTATATTTAATTGAATGACACTAGATATCATCTTTTATAAAATGGAATTGAAAAATCTTTCCTCAAATTATCCATTAATGACATGTCCCTCATGATGCATCCAACATATGAAACTTCACCATGATCTATTTTCATCATGGTTTGTGAAATACATCTATGTATGTGAGTTGGGACATGAATTAATAATAATATAAAAAAATAAGGACCATCACGCATGATAACAGATAATAATATACCATTAAACAAAAACATGAGGAATTTCTACTAGTGGGTATGTTTTTATAATATACCACCTGGGATATTTCCATGGGTGAACATCATAAGAGTAAGGAACATCTTATTTTGAGTAATCACACATGATAGACTATGTATTATGTATTCCAACATAGTACATTATCTAACCATATGATATTATTAAATAATATCATAATTTAACTTCATGTTTTTCATCGTAGTGGGGAATTGTTATGACCTTATCAATGTGACATACATTCTTTGAAATTATCACATTCAAGTCATATAGAACAATTAAAAATATACAGCAAGTGGTTTTCAAAAAAATTAATACATTGAATGTACCCAAAATCAATGTAAAAATTGTTTTTCCTAGGACATAAACTCCCAAAAACTCTGACATGTTAAACGTCCAACATCCCTTGACCATCAGTTTACTAGACCTTTCATGATTATAATGTTTCGTTTATGTGAATGATTTAGTCTAGGGATCTTCCACATTTTCTTCCATGTAAACACTTCTCACTGCAAAATCACCTCTCTATGAATGATCCCTCAAGATATGATACTTTTCTTATAAGTTCTCCTTCCTCTCATATGACCTTGGATATATTGAAAGATCCATCATAGCATTATTATCACAATAATGTGTGATGGGATAATCATTTCTATGTAACACCTCAATATCATGGATGATATTTACCATCCATACTTCTTGTTTAGGAGCCTTAAAATCCTCTAAGTAATTTGAATCAACTATAGAATCTACAAACACATCCTTATTTGATCAATTGCAGCTCCTAGAACCTCCAATAAATGTGATATTGTATCCCATTTGAGAATTAATGTCTTCTTTATAAGTTTGGAAGCTATCCTTTATATTTTTTATGTTCACTAGTTCCACATATAATCCATAAATGAGGAATATATACATAGTATTACTCATATACTTAAGAACAGTCTTTTCTACCATCCAATAGAATTTAACAGTATCAACTCGACATATTCTTACCACACATAATGTCTAGATAACATCTCGCATGGTACATATCATAGAATTAATGACTATCCTAGTCAATGATATGTATGAACACCTACAATTTCATTTCATTACTCACGATTCTGAGGATATATTTTCCTAGATTTATGAATTACATGTGATGAAAACATCAATACCCACTTAGATTGTTCCATATTGCATCTATTTAGTATCTTTGTAATGTATGTACTTTATCCTTGGTAAAGAAACCTCCTATATCTATCACAATGTATCCTTATCCCATGAATATTTGGTGCGTCACCCATTTCATTCATCAATATGAATTTATTCAACCATTATATAAAATAGAATAAAACTGTATTTCAAATGTGAATATTTCATCAATATATTATTTTAATAAAACGAGTGCACTCCCACTAAACCGTATATAGAAACATGGATAGTATTTGTTCTATATAAACTAAATTCTATTATGGACCCCTAAAAAACAATTCCTTGACCTTTACTGTTTCTTTACTCCATAAATGAATATTTTCAACTTTCATTCCTTTTTGGAATCCTTTGTAATCACAAACCATTTGGATAATGTCTTATAGACCTCATTCTGATGGTTCCTATTAAGGAATAATATTCTAACATTCTAGTTCAAAATCTCAAAATCTTGGTAAGATACAATGGAAATTAGATTTCTAATAAAATTTTTTATTGGAATTGGTAAAAAGGTTTCCTCGTAGGTAATTCACTTACATTGTTTGAACCTATTTGCAACCAGTCATTCTTTATAGGTGTTGACTTATACTTCCATGTAGAGTTTCTTCTTGAATACCCATTTTAAATAAATATTATTTACATATACTATAGGGTATACCAAATATATATATATATTTTTTAGTAAATGCAATCCATAATGGCCTCTTTCCACATGGGAATAATTTTTCCACTTACTACATCATTATAGGTTAGAGTAACATTATAATAAATTAATAATGAGTCACTATCCTCAGTGACTATAAAACCATTTTTTTATGTTTCCAACCTAACTATTACTCTTATGTAGTAATTTTTTCTCTGAAACAATTTTATCTTCCGCATTTCTTGGTAGAATTTTTTTCTATACCAATTCGGGTCTATCTTGATCCCAGATTTCATCTAATTATATATTTTTCCATCTATTTCTTTAAAATATAAGATCTTACTACAGAAATTGGGGATATCTATTAGCCAAAAACTTTTTTTCTAAAAATTTATATAGGAAATATCACTTTTTTATTTCTGATATCCTATTAAGATTCACTATTTTTTAGTATGAAGGATTTTTAACCAAAGATTCATTAACAAATGCTTCACAAACCCACAAATGTATGTAAGAGGACAAATGTCTCTTTTCATTCCATAACCGGTATTGTATACTATCGATCACTTTAGTTGCAACGTAGATTAGTAAGTATGTTTTTTGTAATTTGTATCCCAAAAACAATAACGAAAGACTCACTTGATTCATCATTGATCTCAAATGTCCCACAAGCCGATGTTAATACTTTCGGATACCTCATTCCAATATAGAGAGTAAGGAGGTTTTATTTGAGATAATAACCTGAAATCACATAAATAATCAATTATGACTTGATTAAGATATTGTATGACATGGTATGAGTGGATTTTATTGTTCATCTTACCATGCTGGTTCACAAATTCATTCACTTATTCTTATAATTTATCAAAAAAATCAAACATATACCACTTCAATTATACATATTCGTTACTAATAAAATCAACAGTAAAAGTTATAAATTATTAGTACCCACCCTTTACATCATTAAGAAATGGTCTGCTCACAATGGAATGAACTAATTCCATATTCTTCTTAACCCTTTAACCATTCCTAGTAAATATGGATTTATTCAATTTCCATGTGAACTTCTGTAACATAAACCAAATGGTTTTTATTTAAAAATAATCTAAATATCCATTTTTATGTACTTTGGTTATGTACTTTTAATTTACAAGACCTATTTAGTGATTCCAAACTTGTGTGTGGTATGATCCTTTTGAAGTTACTTCGTTATTTATTTCAATAAAAAATTTCATGTAATCTAACTCACAAATTCCACTATTTAAATATTTCTAACCAAAAAACTGATTTCATTATTAAAGTAAAAACATTTATTACAAAACATGAAATTAAATCCATTTGTATATATTCTGGATACAAAAATATTGGTTTTTGTTACTAAAGGCACATAATAATAACCATATCAATCCAATATCACCTTGGTTGGTAATGTGAGGTTGTATACCCCAATATCAACAACAAAATCTTTTTCTATATTTGATACTCTAAGATCAACTTCAACTTTTATAATATTTATTAATATACTTGGTTTCTTTACTTTAATACACATGTGATCATCACATGTTGTATCTAATACCCAATTTGTAGAAATAGTTATGTCGAACATGATAAACATTCACATTAATGTTCCTTTTTAATCCATGGCTTGGTGTACTTTTTCTTATTGTTACCCATATTTACACCTGAAAAATAAATGACATCCAATTCCCATATGTTCCCTTTGACCATTCCCTTAATAGAGGGGCATGAAGAAGATTTTTTACATAAACCAATTTTCTTTCCCTCTATATTTTTTCACCATAAGGAAGGAAGGTTTTTTACTTTTAATATTTTTCTCTATGTGCTAAACAGGGTTGAGAATATCTAGAAAAGACTTCTCAATATTTTTCATATTAAAATTCAAAACAATGATATAGAGTAACTAATGGTTTGAATCCAAAATGAGTTTGTTGTACAGTTATATAGGGAGTTTACACCCTAAAACCATTGGGAGATCAATATAGCCAACAAGCCTTACTACCTGAGGCCCATATCGGGGAACCTCTCCATGATTTCTTAGAAAACATTCCTTGGAAATATGATATCATTCAGTTATAGATCTATCCTACTATATAACATGGATTTTCTGAATTATGATATACACATAAATGTTTTCATGATACTTCATTAGTTTACTTGAGATAGAGAAAGCATCAAGCATAGAACATCTATGGTGTCATTCATGTGTTTTCATTAGACTAGTAACTCTTTATCACATTCCTCTTTAGCAGTTGGATCATCTATTGATGATTCTAGCATGTGTGATTTCCATCCATGGGGTTGTATAACCTGAAGGAATAAAAACCAATCGTAGATGTTAATACTGATTAAGAAGTTTTCATTCCATGTTCTTGATCATAGAGATCGTGTGGATGATGAAGTTGTCATTTTATTCAACAATTACAAATAGATAAAATTAGTCGTACTTTGATTGACATTGAAATAAATTGAGATATAATAAATTAAATGTTTTTATTAAATCTCTAATCTATATTATAATGTCACAATATCCCTCTCCATTGAAATATAACTTCCTATATTCATTATCTTGTGATGTTTTAATAGGAAAATGGAATTTTATATCATGTTAAGGATTTTTTTCAGTAATGTTGTTATTTTCATGTATCATGTTGATATTCTATACACCTAATCTCTCAAATACACATAGGTTTTTGATCAATTTGTTTTTTTATGTGTACTATTTTTTAATAAATTTTGAAATAAAATTATCTAAATATATGGGTGTTCATAGTTGGTATTAGAGCAATTTCTAGTTATTTTGGGATTATAATTAAAATAATATAGACAATTCCTTAAGGATAATACTAAAAATAAGAAACAATAATTAAATTTTGGAAAATTATCGAGTGAGTAATTTCAAATAAAATACATCCCAATATGGATAATATAAGTGTATGTGTCTCTGGCACAAATATACATAGTGGTAATAACAAAAAAACGTTTTGTTGAGCTAGACTAGATCATTATCTAGTGCATTACAATGGACCATACTGCACACCAATCAAGGAAATCCTAGGGGTTGTTATTCGGTAAATTCAAAATCCCATTACAATCCATCCATAAATGAAAAAAATATCACAGGATTTTATATTATGAAATATATGATGTATAACATATATTTAATACTATAAATTAATAGTTTAGGGGATATATTTCATTTATGATTTATTGCATCAGCGTTCATGATTTTACTCTTATGTGTTTAATAGTTTGAAAATTCTAATCCATATGTCTATTTTTGTTGAAATAATTGATTAGTACCGGAATCATACATGGATTTTAATTATTATTTCACATTATTGAACTTTAAATAACATATTTACAGGGGTTTTATTTATACATTCACATCAAAAAAATTAGTAGAACTATTCAAACACCGCTGCAAAACATGGAAGACTTGTTATTAGTGATGATTTAAAATAGTAAAATTATTTCATCCCATGAATATTACCCATCCCCTTTCAATATTTTTTGGATTAATTTAGTATAAAAAATGGTATACTACATTGAGAATAATTTAATTAAATTCTTGGAATTTAATGGATTACTTTATATATAGAGAAAATATAAATTACCAATATAAGGAAATCACCTTCACTATCAGAAATTAACAAATATTTTTATGTAAGAACAAGGAGAATGTTAACATATCAATCAAATATATTATTACCTTTGAGAAATTTTATCAAACTAAAATTATTGATAGTAAGGAAAATATCACCATTGAAAAATTCCCATTATAATATAATTTATTTAAGAGTTTATATAGGAATTTCTTAGTCTTCCCCCTAACCATGATGACGAGTATTCAATTAATAATATACCTAGAGATTTTTATATATCCAAAAATTTATATATAATGGATATTGTGACCATGAGGAGTTAAAAATTAAACTTCATGAAAATTTACTCATGGCATTTATACACCCAAGTGCATCACCCTAGGGAGAACTAGTCATCTTCATCAAAAATAAGGATTGTTCAATGCACCAATACATTGATTATCATGAGCTCAAGGATATTATGATAAAGAAAAATTACCCTCTACCATGGATTTTTGACTTATTAGATCAACTACATAGAGCACAATACTTCTCAAATGTGGATCGTCTATTGGGAATTATTGAGTAGATTTGAATATGTAGGACCTCATAGAGACTACTTTTCGCACAAGGTACATGAACTATGAGTTCACAGTGTTTCCATGTGGACTCAATAATTATCTAGTAATATTTTTTCACTTGATGGATTGAGTCTTTAGGGATTACCCTGAAAATTATTTTGTATTCTTAATAGATTATTTTCAAATTTACTCATAAATATTGGTGGAATAAGTGGGGAATTAGAATATTGAAATGAAGACCATTCAGAAAGAGAAGATTCATGTGATTTTTTTAAATGTCATTTTAAGTTGGAACAACTAAAAATCTATTAGAATTTTATCACATTATAAGAGATATATATGGACCCTTTAAAAAAATAGAAATTGAAGGATTTCCAAGACCTACAATTGTGATAGAAATCCATATTTTCCTTGGATTAGCTGGTTGTAGCCATCAAATTCTGAGAAATGATTCAAATTTTAAATCATCTTTAAAAACTAGCAAGGAAAGCAGTTGATTTTTCAGGAATGGAAAATGTGAGTAACATTGTAAAGAGATAAGGAAGAGGATAATCATTGCACATGTGGTCATATTACCCACATGTGGAGAATGATTTGTGATCTACAATGATGCATCCAAAATGGTAATGTGTTGGGTACTCATGAAAGATTAAAAAGTGATATCCTATTTCTCCCTCCAACTAATTATACATGCGCTGAACTACCCAACTAAGTGTCGATAAGTAGTTGTGATGCTGTTTTCATTAAATATTTGGCATCATTATATCTATAAAAAGATGTATGACCTATATGTAGTTCATAAAATCCCAATGTATATATTCACTAAAATGTGCATAAAGTGAACTAATGTGGGTGGTTGTATGTGTCCAACGATTATGATTTTTCAATCCATTACCATCCTAAAAAATGAAATAAAAATTGGCTGATTCTCTAAGTAAAAAGGGTCCTAAAACTCTATCAATGATGATGATTTAAGGAGATTAAATATTCTTGGACATTTAATGTATGAATATAGAGATAAAATAGGGATATCCATCCTAAATTTCACAAAACAACTTCTCATCATTTCATTCCAGAGAGAATAAAGGAGGCCTATAAATATAATGAGGTGTTATAGAAGAAAGCAAGAAATATTTTGGAGTTTATAATTATTAAAGAAGAATTTATAGGTTTTGGAACATAAATATGCGTCCCATAAAAACTATAAATTATGTGGAATATTTTAGATGATGAAAATATCACATCCTTTTCTATCAATATATGATTTACATAAATATATTGAGATTTCCAAAAAACAACTAGTCAGATGACATGAAGATAGAGATTTGGGATTTTGTATCTTGATTCCTGGTTGAAAAAAATTAATTTTTGAGAGATACAATTATATGGTTATAATGTAACCACATCAAATTATAGTATAAAAATTATAAAACATCACTATGTATTTTTTTGTAATACCCCAATGGCATATAATGTTAATAATTTTCTTTAAGTAGTTGTTGACGACCATAGAAAGTTAGTGCATGTCCTTGAAATTATGTAATATTTCTTCCATGACCAACTCACTAAGTTACACATAAAGGAAGTGGTAATAATATATTTATTTCATCTCTCCAATATATCTAATCGAGATAAGAGTTTTACATTGAGTTTTTGATAAATCCAACATGAACTATAAATACCTAGACTCTAGTACCCCAGACTCGGTACCTTACATTATTACATTGACATACTATACAATAAATATCATTTGAAGCCACTGAATTATTTAATATATATATTAAAAAAGATACATATTTGAAATTAAATTAAATTTTAAACATAAAAAAAAATTAGTACACCAGTATTCCCCTAAGTGTAGTCATGCAGGTCAGTCATAATATACATCATGGAATCCTAGGGAAAAATGAATCATGAGAAATTGGTGTCATCAGATTCTTATTAAGGGTATAAATACAACATTATCTATCAAAAATAATCATACACGAATATGGAAAGTTAATTAACTGAAAAAATTCTATTTTATCAATAAATTATTCATAATATGGATAAAATAATAGATAATCAAATAATTTTATATAAATAATCCCATAAGAATGAAACTTAACCTTGTGTATTCTATTAGTTGAATAATGAGATAGAATATAAATAACTAGTCTCATAATGTGGGAATTAACATTGAGGGACATCATTGACATACTGTCAAGGATTCGGCCAAGACAGTATATAAAAATGGGTAATACATCAACTGATACCCAGACTAGTTTGTCTAATGAGATCTATTAAATCATTGAGAGGATATATAATTCCATGACCATCAATTACTAATTTATATTTATTCACCATATGAAGAGGGTGAAACATAAACAACAATAACACATGTATTGAAAAACTATCAAACTAAATGTGAATACTTTAACCATAACCATTAGATGTATCAAAATAGAACATCAAATTAAATAGGATCATAAAACATTTAATAAAATATGGTAGATTATATCACAATAAATAAACCACAATCAATCATAATATCCAAAAAACAATGTTAACTTAGATGAAAATACTCTAATAGAATAAATAGAATTTTCAAAAGAGAAATACCCATTTTTACATTGAATCATTTATTTAAATGACCAAGTGATTTTAAAAGAAAATTTTTCCTTGAAAAGAACTTTGTAAACATTTAAATGAAATATCAAGAAATTAGGTCATCATGAAAACAAAAATATGCCCATTCCCCATAGGTTACAAAAGCATTTCTTTAGTATTTTTGTAAATAAATACATAAACTACGTCATTTGGAAGATGAGCCAAATTCCTTTAAAACAATTATTTAAACATCCAAACATGCATAAAAATAATTTATTTATGTCTATGATTGTTATAAAAAAATTTACTAAACATTTTTAGAGAAAATTGACATGGAAGAAAAATTTATCCATTTGGAGACTTAAACATAAACAATCCTAAATAATAATGAGATTGTGAAATAGTTGTAACATCTTTTTAATTCGTTGAATAATATTCCCCATAAAAAATAAATTCAAATAAAATATTATAAAGCATGACTAAAAATATATTCATGGTATAATATATCAAAAGGATAACTACAACACCATAGTAGATAAATATTTGAGGAATATGACATTTGTCTCAAGGAAGTAAAGGTGATATAAAAACCCTTACCACATTGTAATCAATTGAATCGTATTCTGAAAAAATTTACATAAAATTGTATGTATAATTAATATATAGATATTAAGTATATTAAATTAAATATTTATTATATAAACCACACAAAATTATGTATGTTCAGAATAAAGAACATATCATTTAGATATAAAAGTGAGGCAAAGATCCCTTACCTTTTTCTCTCTTTAGTCAAACACAATTTGAAATCGAGTATAATTATTTTAATCAATTTATTATCTTATATTATAGACATATTTATATTTATTATATTATATATGATCTTATAATTTTATATTTATCACCCTTTGGTTGATAATAATTTGTTGTTACCCTGGTTTCGAGTGTTAATTACTTCATTTTTCTATGTGCGTTTTGTTAGGAATTTATCAATTCATTTTCATGGAATTAACATCCAGAATATTAAGAATAATATTAAGGTAATAAATCTAATATTTAATCATTAAATGTGTTTTTTATCCATTCTTGGATGATGTACATGGAAAATGAACTACATTGCATCGTGGAGACAGTATGTCGTTCGTAGGCACTAGCGATGGTATCATTCCCTTAATTAGTGAAAGGATAATTAATATAATGGCATATTATTTTTTCCATAATAAATATAATTTCATATTTATTATATATATATATATATATCCATTATTTCAATAATTATTCCCATTCAAGAAAAATGGTGATTAAAAATTGATTTTTCCATAGCATGGAAACGGTAAGTCATACGTATGCATGCATGGTGCGTTTGTTTTTTCATAGGATGGAAAAAAAGAAGAATATGGTTGTCCCGTAATCATAATAATATATAATAACATATATGATACTATATTTATTATTGTAAAATATAAAGAACACAAGAAATGGATGTATAAAAAGGGATAAACATGATTTAGATTGTAGAAATGGTTACCTCTTCTTTGACAAACATCCTTTAGATCTTTTTTTAAGGGGTCTAGTGTTTGTATTAATTTGAAGACAAAGATCTAGAAAATTTGTCGAATTTTTATGTTAATGAAAATGGGAAATGTTCTTTTATCAATATGGCTCATAGTGGGGTGAAGAAGGGAGTGAGGGGGTACCATTTTTGTAATTGAGGTGAGGGTCACTTTTGGAAACCCACAAAATATTAAATTAATATAAATTATCTTCAAATAATTTATTTTTCTAAATTGAGTTATTTAGAATCTAAGATGTGTATGGGTAAAAATACTCTCAACCAATAATATTTAGTCCAGTTTAGGTTAAATATCTACCCATATCATTTAGCCTAAACACTTAATTAATACCTTAACTCTTACTATGACGACTTCTGTTTTTACACATTAACGGTGAAAGTATTTAGAATAAGATGATAAAAGAAATATAAATGGATCATTGATGACATTTTGAACCTTAGCCTAAACATTTGGCAAAATTTTATAATTTTTTGATTTTTATTTATTTTAATAAAATATTTTTTTAAATATCATATATGTTAGTTTTGATACTATTCATTACATGAATTTTTAAAAATATCATAAACACATGAAATACTTGAAAAAATTATTTTAACACATGAGAAACAAATATAATTCATCGATAAATTTTTTGGATGATGTTAATTATGTCGAATTATATTTCTTTTAATATGTGTATAATGATTTTTTTATATTTCCATTAATTAATCAATTACTGCATTATCATCATGTAAGCTATTAGGATTATTATTTATGGCCAAAAAAATAAAATTAAATAACCATTATTAATATAATTATTTTATATTCCTAAGAAATATTTATATTCTAACATATATTCTGAAGAACAACATATTAAAAGTTTTTATACATATTAATAACATGAGTATGACATATTTGACTATTCTTAATATAAATACTATAAAAGGTTTATGGGCTTCCAAGTGGCACCAGGTGTCCATAAAATTGACCAAAGGAGGATTTTGGTCAATAATAACTCATCCAATTAAATTATTACAAGTGTTAGGGAAATTTTATTGTATTTATAATATTATTTCTACTCTTAATTTCGTGGTTTACACATAACCATGGTAAAAAAACTTAATAAGATTAGAAACTATATTTGAGAATATAGATTGGGAATATTTAAAAAAATTTCAATATATGATCTAGATATGGAATCATTTTTTTAAAATTTGGAAAAATAATTGGATAAAATTATTTCAAAATTAATCTCTTTGATGGAATGATAAAACACGTCTCTAAAGTGAAAACATTCAAAATATTAGAATCATTTTATGTCAAAATTAGATGGGAAATTGTTTCTAATTAACTAAATTGGATTAAATAATTTAAAATTGAGATAATTTCACATTAATAAATCAGAAATATAATTTAACACCATATATTATATAGAATATTTTTTTTCAAGATCCAATTTATAGTCGGTACTTATCAGAGCATCAATACACTTAGTTATATCCAATTTAAATCATTTTATAATATCTTTTTTTATTTACATTGATTCAAAATAATTCTTTATTTATTTTAAAATAACTCTAAAATCAAAGAAATAATTTGAGTTTACCTATTAAACACATTAGAAATTCATTTTTCATGATTTTAGAAAATTTATTACATAATGATCTTATTAAAGATCCAAAAATAATATAATCAATATATATTTGAACTATAAAAACCTATTGTAAAATTTATTTTATAAAGGTTTTAGTGTCTGAAGTACCAGATAAAATAATTTTGAAATAATAAAATTGTTGATACTATCATACCATGATCTATGAGTTTATCTTAAACCATATACATCTTTAGTTTGTTTAAAAAAAATTCTTTGTAAAGACATGATTTTGAAAACCATGGATTTTTCGACAAAAACAACCAAAATTGTAAAACCATTTAAGAATGCACAAGTGACATCCATTTGATAAAACATGAAATCTAGATGAGCTTCATAGAAAATAATTAATCTTTTGGAATCAATTTTGGCAACATATTTGAAGGTTTCCTTAATGTCGATTCCTTCTTCTTAACTATCACCTAGTGCAACAAATCTAACCTTGATTCCAACTATAGTGGCCAAATCATCAACCTTGTTTTTAAACACCCATTTAGTGCTAATAGTCAAGGTTTCCTTGGGTATATCTACAAGTTCAGATACTTTGATTCTTTCAATATGATTTAATTCTACTTATATTTATATTACCTACAATTCAAAATTAATAGCTTCATTGATGTTCTTAGATTCAATATGAGATAAGAAATCTTGATGTTCAACACTATTTCTTAGTGAATATATACTTTTAGTTCCTATATTTGAGTCTCCAAAAATAGAATCTAAAGTATGGTAATTCATTTTTTTAATATCCTAAAAGAATGATGGACTTGTCACTTCTAGTGTTTTAGGTGTAGACACTAGTTGTTCAGGAAAATCGTCAAAATTGGATGATTTTTTGACTGATTTACATCAGAACCTAATGGTTTAGAATTTACATTTAATGTTGGAAAAGCATCCCAATGTTTTTATTGGGAGTTCATAGGTTTATGTATATTAGTGTGATTGAATTTTACATTTACTAATTCTTCCATAGTTTGGGAAATCTAATTGAAAACTCTATATGATTTGTTATAGATTGAATAACCCAAGAATATCCATTCATATTTTTTGGAATAAATTTTTTCCAAATTGACATTTGTTTTATAAATAATGCAATTTAAACAAAAAAAGTCAAATATAATTAATCATGGGTTTTCTATTATTCCACAGTTCATAAGGGTAGTCTTAATAATAGGTCCGAGCAAGACTCAGTTGATAATATAGGAGGGTATATTAATAGCTTCTTCCAAAAAAATTATAGATAGTTGAGTCACACTCATTCCACATAGTCTGGGCAATCTCTTGTAATGACCTATTTCTCCTCTCAATAACTTCATTATAATAAGGAGACCAAAGAGTAGAGAAGTGTATTATATACATATTTTTGGGAAAATAGGATTCAAAATACTAAATCCCAAACTCGGGACCAAGGTAACTTCTTATAGTCTTAATTCTGTGTCCACTAAGAATTTGTACAAAACTAGCATACATGGTAAAGTAAGTGGAAGCATAACTTTTTTGATTTAGGAAATATACCCATGTATACCTATATAAATCATCTATATGAATGTAAAAAAGTTCTTCCCATTAAGTCTTTAGACTCTTGAAGTTCCAAACAAATCCATTTCAACCAATTCTAGTGGTTTAAAAGTTGTCCATTATTTCTTTAAATTAAAACAAAATTTGTGTTGTTTCCCTTTTTGAAAGTGGTTACAGACATTATCCATTAGAAACTCAAAATTAGGTAGATCCCTAACTAACCCTTTTCTAGTCAGCTTCCTAAGTGATTGATTGTTGCAATTGAATATTTTTATATTCCAAATACAAGATTCTTTGTTAGAGAAAAATAATCATGAAACATATTGTAAAACTAATAAATATAAATCAAATGTATAGATATTATAATTTCTCAAGGCAGTAAGAATTAAAAAATTTAGTCAAAAACATTAAAATTAACCTTTTAAATCATATCACAAAAACATCCAACACAGAACTATGAAATACTAAATAGATTATACTCTAACCATTAACAGAATAACACATGATTAATTAAAACTGAATTATGGTTACTAATTTTTTCTAGGATTGTGATTTTTCCTTTTTCTTTTTCACGAAATGTGGAATTCCCATGAATAAAATGATATGGATCTAGGATAATGAATAATATCCTATAACATGCCTTGAACAACCATTTTCCATGTACCATAGAATACTACATGAGGTATTCAAACTGTTTTCCTACAAAAAAATTTAAACATGAAATAATTTTGGTAACCAAACATATTTGGGTCCGTAAAAGTTAGAAATTATTTCTTTGGGAACCCATAATTTCTAGATATGTTTCAAATAAATTTATTAAAACATTTATAGATAAATACTTTATTAGTTACCATGAAAAAATTGTTTGTAGAATATCATTCTTGTATGGATTTAGGAAGAAAACTACTCTATTATTTTCCTACATCAAGGCTCATATCCTATTCCAGTTACATATTTCGATGTAACTAGTTTAACTAAAATTTAATTAAGAGTTTCTCTACCATTTTAAAAATTCTATACATATTTCATTAATTTCTCATTTGAATTGTTTATTTCAGCATTCTCTTTGAGAAGTTGTTAATTTCATTCTTGTTCGATAGAGAGTTTATTTTTCTATTTTCTATTAGAGCATGCGTAATATACTAGATCTTCCTGTTCCATTACATTACCAAATCATGATGTTCGAAGAATCTTGGGGACCATCAGTTCCTCATTGACGAGGCTTCCTAATTTAATATTGAATTAACGGTGGCACTGATCGACATCAGTGGCAACGTGGGGCATCAATGGCACTGATTGGAATTGGTGGCACCGATGAGCGTTGGTGGCACCGATGGGCGTCGGTGGCACCGAAGGGCATCGGTGGCACCGATGGGACATCTATTGTACCGATCGGCATTGGTGTCAAGGTGATGGTGCTAGGGAGATGGTGACTCATCCTTCCATAAGTCATTCGTAGCCACTAAAGGATATTCTAGTTTCGCTCTTGTAATGTTTCTTTTGACGTAAAAGTGTTTTAATACCCCTTTAAATGAAATTTAATGCCCATAAAAGTGGTTTTAAATCCCCAAGAGTTATGAGATCCTTGGTTTACCAAAAATTTGTTGGTTTTCACAACACTTTCCATGATTTCTAGCTTCCATTTTGTCTAGTTTCACTCATGTTGAGTTTTTTACTTCATTTAAAGGAAATCCATCAACTCATAGCCGTCTACTGGTATATCTCCACCGTATCCGAGGAGAATTGTTAAATCCAAATAAATTTTAATGTGTGAAACATCCCAGCTACCTGGTTAAACCATTATTATCTTTTTAATTACTTCAAGTTTACAAATCATGTAACTCTATCATCAGGCCTTTTAACACACAAAGATCTTCTTCTTCCGTGGTCTTTTTATTTCCCTTGGTCTGCTTGGAGTCCCTCTTCTAGAGATGAATTGTGCACCTGTGCAGAAGATATTTCGGCTCATCCTTGGAGTTCTTCCTGAAAGTCGTGATTCCCTAGTTCTTGGAATAAGGATAATGCTTCGATCATTGGTCATCCAAGTAGGGGTTTCCCTTCATCTCTATTTACTCTGTAACTTCCTAGGTGAGTATAATGCTGATACTTCGGGATATAGATGAATAAAACATTGAAAAGATTATAGTTTGACTATTAAATAATTAAGGGATTGTAATGTTTATATTGTTTCTTGGGTTATACCCTTTTATATGTAGTGATATATATGGTATTATGTCCTCTAAAAATCATGGTTTTTGGTGGTCCTTTCTTGTGCACTAGTGAAGCTCAATTTTTCGAGACAATATTGTGAATGAATGGTTGTGACATTGAAACTGGTTAATCATGTGGACATGGTTCATTAAATGGATTTACTACGAATAAGAACCCATGTGTGATCACCCCGGTTAACAAAACGCAATGAAGGAACTCAATGAATGGTGTTGGAGAGATCTGAAAACATCTTTTCTCTATTCTAGTGATATGTATGGTTTCTTTGTTTGATTCCTTATGGGGTGACGTAGAGTGGAATGAACCCACTAGTCGAGGTTTTCTTAATTTTTGAATATTAGGCCATGTAGAGATGTTATGTTTGGGCTTGGTTTGGTTCCATTACATTGAGGGATCTCATGGAACCCTTTTGATGTTGTTACATTACAAGAGAACGGGGTGTGAATGCTTAAATGTATTATTGGTCGTTTTCCTTCAGTTGATGCTTTGGCTTGTGGATATGACTTTTATTTTTCATGTAGTCGAGGAATGTTTTAAATGGAATCACATGAACATGATAACAAGAATAGGTATGATGGGGGACTATTTTCAAGAAATTGGATTGGATGTGGTTGTAAAGACCTGGAAATTTTTAGGAAAATATTATCATAAATAAATTGGAATTTTATGAGTCTGTGGCTTTTGACGGCACCCGATTCCAAGGTCTGGTGTGCCTGGAATAAATTTATTAAGTTTAGTTCAGGTACATTCCATGAACGAATGAGCGGGTTTTCCTATCTTTTGAACTGGTGCTCAGAATTGAAATCTTAGGGCACCGGTAAACTCGTAGTGCTGGTAATTTCTCAAGGGAACCTTTACCGTAGTTGCATTTTAAGCGGGTTGAGAATTAATAATTGGGGATTTAGAATTAAATAAATAAAATCGTTAAAACAATTTTATTTATATCTATGGTGGTTAAATCCTACAAATAGGAGTTATGGGTCGGACTAACAGCCACCTAACTACAGTTGTGTGGATATTTGTGAGGTGGGGCCCACACGAGCCCCAACCTTTCCTCTCCCTTGAAACCCCCCTTAAATTCCCTTGCATTTATTGTGACAACCATTATTTTTTTAAGTGTGTCAAACTCCCCCCTTTCCTCCAAATTAAAATGCAAACACATTATAATTAATTAAGGGGATTCTCCAATTAATTAATTATAGTGTTTGATTCTCAAATAAATTGTTGGGAGAATACAATAATAGGAATATATATTATTTTAGTGGGCCAATTGTGGTGTTGGAGAAAACCTAGGAAATCTCTGGAGATATAGATAAATAAAGTGTTCTTCCATTCGACAAAAAACGACGCCCTCTTCTCTATGACGCCGGTTCCACGAAGATAGATGACGTGCATTCCTTTCTCTTCTCCACGACACCATTCTTCACGATGCCATCTTCCGCGATGTTCGTCTTCCGCAGATCGACGACGTGCGATGTCATTGCGAGGTAGGATAATATTTTATATTACTCATTTATGTGGTTTATACCCTTGAGCTTGGGCATATATTTGTAGGATTTATCTTTGTAGATTCCTTACCCCAGTTTAATTTCTCATGATGAATGCGAATTAAATAAATTTATTCGTGGATTGATAAACAATTGATTGAATTAATTTTATTCTTGTTTATATTGAATTTCAGATTCTTGAAGCATGGTAAATATTTAATTTCCAATCCCCCACGTTCTTGATTCTCAAAAACAATGGTGAAACAAACACAGCTATCGATCCGCACTTAAACTGAGATCCTTTCTTATTCATGGTCCACACATTCTTCGCATGTTCTTCATTGTCAAATAATTAAGTGCGCTGGAAACTCGATGTTTCATTGAGCGCAACATACAGATGCGGAGATCTCGATCCGAGGATCAAGAATCTGCGATCGTCATAATAGTTGGGGTTATAATGAAGGTGCTGCGGACCAGAGGCGTAGCAGTGCGGCAGACCGGAAGCAGTCTGTGTGCAATGCGGAGGCGCAGTGTTCCTGGTTCATGAGGGCCGTGTGAAATTTGGAGGAGAAGGTAATGTGGAATAATGTGGTAGATTGGAGAGAGAATAAATTTGAAAGGGATTAAAATTTAAAAGAGAAATAAATGGTAAATGTGGGATATGTTGATAAATTCCAGTGCGCTTTAAGGGGCCAAACCGTGATTGATTTTAGAGTTAGAAATATGAAATAAATAAACAATTAACAATAATAATAAAATATTTTTATTATTAATTTTGTTGATAAAATAGGTTTTTGACGGTAACTTATTCGTGCGACCTCGGTTTCATGAACTGTCTGTGGCAGTGTGACCCAGATTCTGAGACGGACATTCCGTGTCCAATATTGGATGTATTCATTAGGTTTTTGGATTGGGTACCCAAAGCGCTCGGAAAATAATAGATTTAATATTACTATTAAATCTTTGACCTGCCATAACTCATGCGTGCGACGTCTGATTGGCTTGCCATCAGTGGCGATGTAATCTTGTCTTTAAGACGGTCGATTCAAGTCTAATGTTCGATACTAAATTCTGGTTTGTAGCTTGGGTCCGGGAAATATCCAATGAAAATAATATTATTATTATTACGGGATCTTGTATCTATAATATCTCTCTCATATAGTGTTGGAATGATGAACCTTCTGCGATGTTGTGACCCTAGAATTAAGATGGATGTTTCAAGACCAATTTTAGAAATTTAAGTCGAGGTCGAGGTGTGGGATCCACGAGGCCCGGTTCTTGTGTGTTCTGGTGAAATGAAAATTTTTCACCGGCTATCCGTTTTGGACCAATGGGTAGTCCATATCATTTTTTTCGGTATGGATCGCAATTTTGGGACCGGTTTGGTTAACTGGTGTCATTTGAAGTAGGACCGAGTTGGATCAAACAAGAATCCGACCTGGACCTCGGAAATAGAAGGCTTATAACATAATGACAAGACTTATGATTGACATTCAGTCGACTATGTTGGATTCATCTTGATGAGGCGGTTCTTTTGGCATACTTCACTTGTGGTTTGGATGTAGTTGGAGTATGGCCGGGTTGGATTTTACCTGAAATCCAACCAGGCCCCTAATAACTCACAGACCGGTCGTCCGATTGACGTGTCGTCTATTGCGTTGAGACCCCTATGACGAGGCGGTCCTTTGAGATACTCCCATGTGAGATTAGGTAACACTTGAATGTATCGACCAGTGGCTCGTGGATTGGATCCTCTCGGAGATGAGCATACGGAGTACGGTGACCTTGTAGCTGGTAGAGACATGATGACTACTTATCCGATTTGATTCGGAGTGACTTGAATAGCCTAGTGGGGAGAACTACTTTGTGAGGTGGCAGACCCATGGCGGAGGAGCACTACATTGTGAGGTGGCAGACCCTCGGTACTCGATAGGAGGAGTAACTCTGTAGGCTATGAGGGGGGAGCACTACTATGTGAGGTGGCAGAACCATGGTGGGGTGTACTACTTTGTTAGGTGGAAGAACCATGGTACTCGACAGGAGGAGTACCTCAGCAGTCTAAGGTTAGTGAGTAGCACCTCAGAGTCGTGACAAGACAAATGTGCTCAATAGAGGTGGAGTTCTCCAGTAGCTGTGTTTTTGTCGTCGTGAATAAAAATCCTGTTTTGAGCTGAGTCAATGACCTTTGTGTTTTCCTCATGATTGGGATGGGTTACATGATAACTTAGGTATATGTAGGGGCATATACCTAAGTAATGGTTATCGGTTGAGATATATTTTTTAGTTTATCCTTGTTGAATTTTGTGAGACCTTAACGGTCTTGGGGTACCTACTGAGTATCGTTATACTCACCCCTGCATGGGATATGCCTGAACCTCATTGTGTTGGATGCAGATGACGGAAAGCACTGACCGAGGCAGAGTGTACGAGGACTGGACTATACCCATAGGTGGACACTCGGTGTGACAGCACACAGAGCAGACTGAGAAACGTGTAGTGCTATGTAGGACATCAGTACCTACCCATCAGGTAGGAACCCAGAGGACGATCCAGGAGCTGCTTCCATCTTCCAACAGTTTTTCTTTTCAGTTGTACTTTCATTCAGTAGTAGTTGTACCTTTCTTTTGGGCTTGTATTCCGGCCCCTTGTACTTTCATCACATTTGTTATACTGCTTTACTTAGTGTTTTATTCCGCTTGTACTCCGGTTGTGTGTGTTTACATTATATAAAGGAAAAGACTTCCCATTTTTAGGGAATTACACCTTTGGTGCTAGTCGCCAGCCCCTGGGCTATAGAAGGCGGGCATGGGGTAGTCACGATGCCAGCCCCAGGGGACGGGTCGTGAGAAATTGGTATCAAAGGAGTCGGTTCTACCGTAGAACATAGAACTATGATATTTTATTTCTGTGAAGAAATAGTGTTAATGGTATAGAGTGTTGTTTTCAGTTCAGGGAGTCCAGTGTTGTTGCGGCGGTCGGCGTATCCATACACCAGGACCCTGACTAGTGATTTATTACTCAGTGCACGAAAAAAATGATTTTGTGTGTGTTTCCAAAAGTTTTCATTAAGTCAGCACAAACCAGGTCAGCTCACCAGGTATAGTCTTTTGACCCTTTCACATATGTTCAGGATGCCTCCATGCAGACAGTCAGTTAGAGTTCTGATAGAGTACACGATGATGACCAACCGAACGACGAGGCTCCGGTACAGGGCCTCCCTTCTATGTTGGAATCTTCGGGTGCTCTACCAGTAGCACCACCACCCATTAGGTAGTAGATGCCACCATCCATACTAATAGATGGTGCACGTTGATAAAACTCATTGCACATGTTCCAGCAGAAGAGGCCTCTGAGGTTACGAGGTGAGACAGATTCCTAGGAAGTAGAAAACTGGGTGGAGGCTATTTCTAGAGTTCTACACCTAGTTTAGACACTAGTAGAGAATATGGTGATCTTACCTACTAGTGTTTCCCAGTGAGTGACCATGAGGTTGGTCCACTTAGAGATGAGGCTTCGGTACGTGGATCGATGCCTGAGATAGTACCTTCGGGTAGTGTGCCAGCAATATCACTACATGATGGTCAGCAGTTACAGCCAGTAGTACCGGTAGATGACACATGTAGGAATAGTGCCTTACACGTGTTTCAGCATCAGATACCGCTCAGGTTCTGAGGTGAGCCTGACTTATAGGCGGCTGAGGACTGGCATGAGGAGGGTCTGAGAGTTTTCTAGAGCTTATATAGCTTCGGAAGGACGACATGTCGGTAGTTGAGTATTCATCGAGGCATACCGATCGTTTTTGGTACTTGATGACTGCGATGTGATCAATTCATTAGAGCTCAGTCCACATAGTGAGGTGTGTTTAAAGGACAAACGAGCCATCACTTTTCCTCTATGAATTACTACTTATGCTAGTGTGCTAGAGAGAGCCTTTGTGGTTGAATGTTCTTTGGCTGAAAGTATACAACTAGTGAATGTTAGCAGTGGGAAAATAGGAAACTAGCACTAGTCTCAGATACGTGGGTTTGTAAAATGTTTCAAGAGGAGAAAGTGTTATAGACATATGAATCTGCATAGTAGTACATATGGAAGCAGGGCTGGGAGAGAAGAATTAGGTGGTGTACATTTCGACATGTTACCACCACCCGCATTTGTAGTCCCTGCCAAGGCCAGGAAGAAGGATGACAGGGGAAGATAGTTGCTACATGCAGTCATGGAGTGTGACCCAAGGGTTCTAGGAATGATTCGATGCTGCCATAACAATAGACCTTGATACAAATCATTCCTTCATTCCATGAATCTTGTCCCAAACCTAGAGTTTCTGGTTAAGTCATTGACATGACCCTCATGTCTGGATATACATTTGGGAGGAGACTCGATAATCACGCTTATGACGATGGTGTGATCTGACCCTTGAGGCGAGAGTTTCAGTTGGAACCTCTTGGTGGTAGCATTGAGGCCTTACGATTTTATTTTGGGTATAGACTGGGCAACCACAGTTCATACACAGATTGAAAATATTAGGCAAAATGGTTGTGGTTTACCTACAATGTTGGGATGGGTTTTCCTTGGTCGGCGAAAAGGAAACCCCGGGAAGCATAGGTTAGAATCATGCATAATTGGGTGCATTCGGTCACTCATGATTTGGCCAGACTTAGATTTGAGCCAGACTTCTCCTGAGTTGCTTCACCGCTTTTAGATTTGACGAAGAAAGGGAAAACCCTTCATGTGGTAAGATAGATGACAGCAGAGCCTTTTAGGATCTAAGGCATAGGTTGACCAATGCACTCATCTTGAGGCTACCGGAGAAGGTGTAGATCATCCAGGAGCGGATGAATACTGCATAGAGTAGACAGAAGTCCTATGCTGATAGGAGATGGAGACCACTCGAGTTCAAGAATAGCGACCATGTTTTCTTATGTGTCTCACCTCGATGTGGATTTCAGAGATTTGGCTGGGGCGGTAGGTTATCTCCACGATTCTTCGGGCATTTCCAGGTCCCCAACAGAGTAGGTGAGGTGGCATACCGCCTAGCCTTTCCACCTCAGATGCACTAGGTGAACGATGTCATCCATGTATCTCAGCTGAGGAGATGTGTGCATAACGTATCCGTCATCATCGACCATGGAGTGCTAGACATCGATGACGGGGTGACTTTCACAGGGTTCCAGTAGAGGTTGGGGATTGATAAGAGCGGGTCCTACGTGAATGGTCAATTCTTCTTGTGCGCATTCACTGGCAGCACGGGAACCTCCAAGAGAGCACATGGGAGGGGGAGGCTCAGATGCGTGAACAATATCCTCATTTGTTTCCCTAGTTTATGTTGTATCCTTACAGGGATATAAATCCCTGAGGTGGGAGTAATGTAAAGACCCAGAAATTTCTAGGAAATTTTTTTCATAAATACATTGGAATTTTACAAGTCTGTGGATTTTGACGAAACTTGATTCCGAGGTCCTGTGTGCCTGGAATCAATTTCTGAAGTTTAGCTCAGGTACGTTAAGTGAACGAACGAGATGGTTTTCCTATCTTTGGAACCAGTGCTCGGAATTGAAATCTGAGGGCACCAATGAACTCGCAATGCCGGTAATGGCTTAAGGGAACCTTTACTGTAGTTGCGTTTTAAGCGGGTTGAAAATTAATAATTGGGGATTTAGAATTAAATAAAAAAAATTATTAGAAAATTTTTATTTATATCTGTGGTGGTTAAATCCTACAAAGGGGAGTTAAGGGTGGGACCCAAAACCACCTAACTACCCTTGTGTGGATATTTGGGAGGTGGGGCCCACATGAGCCCCAACCTTTCATCACCCTTGAAACCCCCCTTATAATCCCTTGCATTTATTGTGACAACCATTCTTTTTTTAAGTGTGTTAAACTCTCCACCTTCATCTCAACTAAAATGCCACCACATAATAATTAATTAAGGAGATCATATAATTAATTAATTATAGTGTTTCATTCTTAAATCAATTTTTGTGAGAATAAAATAATAGGAAGAGCTATTATTTTAGTTGGTAAATTGTGGCATTGGAGAAAACCTGAGAAATCTCTAGAGATATAGATAAAGAAAGTGTTATTATCTTCAACAAAGAACGCCTCCAACGAAGAACGACACCCTCTTCTCCGCGAGGCCGATTCCACGAAGAACGAAGACACGCCTTCCTTTCTCTTCTCCAGAACGTCGTTCTTTGCGACTCCATCTACCGCGACGTTCGTCTTCCGCAGATCGATGACGTGCGATGTCTTTTCGAGGTAGGGGATATTTTATATTTCTCATTTATGTGGTTTATACCCTCAAGCTTGAGCATATATTTGTTGGATTTATCTTTGTGTATTCATTACCCCGATTTAATTTCTCATGATGAACGCGAATTAAATAAATTAATTCGCGGATCAATAAACAATTGATTGAATTAAGTTTCTTCTTGTTTATCCAAAATTTGAGATTCTTGAAGCATGATAAATATTTAATTTCCAATCCCCCACATTCTTGTTCTCAAAAACAATGTCCAAACTAACATGGCTATTGATCCACACTTAAACCGAGATCCTTTCTAATTCATGGTCTGTGCCTTCTTCGCGTGTTCTTCACCATCAAATAATTAAGTGCACTGGAAACTCGGTGTTTCGTTGAGCGCAACATACGGACGCGGAGCTCTTGATCTGAGGATCGAGAATCTGCGATTGTCCTAATTGTTGGGATTATAATGAAGGTGCAACAGACTGGAGGCGTATCAGTGTGGCAGGCTGGAAGCAGGCCCTGTGCGAGTCGGAGGCGCAACGTTCTCGATACATGGGGGCCGCGTGAAATTTGGAGGAGAAGGGAAAGTGGAATAATGTGGTAGATTAGAGAGAGAATAAATTTGAAAGGGATTAAAATTTAAAATAGAAATAAATGGAAAATGAGGGATTTGTTGATAAATTCCAATGCGCTAGATGGGGCCAAAGCGTGAATGGTTATTTGAGTTGGAAATATGAATTAAATAAACAATTAATAATAATAATAAAATATTGTTATTATTAATTTAGTTGATAAAACACTTTTTTGACCGTAATATATTCGTGCGACCTCGGTTTCACGAACCCTCTACGGCAGTGTGCCCCAGATTCAGAGATGGACATTCCGAGTCCAATATTGGATGTATTTTTTGGGTTTTTGGATCAGGTACCCATAGCGCTCAGAAAATAATAGATTTAATATTATTAATAAATCTGTGACCCGCCATAACTCATGCGTGCGACGTCCGATTGGTTTGGAATCAGTGGTGATATAATCCTGTCTTTAAGACGGTTGACTCAAGTCTAATGTTCGATAATAAATTCTGGTTCATGGCTTAGGTCTAGGAAACACCCAATGATAATAATAATATTATTTTTACGGGATCTTGTATCTGACATATCTCTCTCATACGGTGTTGGAATGACGAACCGTCTGCGATGCTGTGACCCTGGAATTAACAAAAATGTTTCAAGACCAATTTTGGATATTTAAGTTGAGGTCGAGGGGTGGGCCCCATGAGGCCCAGTTCTTGTGCATTCCTGTGAAATGTAACTTTTTCACAGGCTATCCATTTTTGACCAATTGGTAGTCAATATCGTGTGTTTTTTCTTATGGATATCAATGATGTGACCGGTTTGGTTAAACAGTTTCTTTTGAAGTTGGACCGGGTTGGATTGAACATGAATCTGACCGAGCCCTCGGTAATAAACAGCTTATAACATAAGGACTGGATGTTCGATTGATGTGCCATCGACTATGTTGGATTCCTCTTGATGAGACGGTTATTTTGGCATACTTCACCTTAGGTTTGACGTAGTTGGAGTATGGTCGGGTTGGATTGTACCCAAAATCCAACCGGGCCCCTAATAACTCATAGACCGGGCGTTCGATTGACGAGCCGTCTATGGCGTTGAGATCCCTATGATGAGGCGGTCCTTTGAGATACTCCCACGTGAGATTACTTAACACATGGAAGTATTGACCAGTTGCTCATGGAGAGAATCCTCCCGGAGATGAGCATACGAAGTATGGTGAGCTTGTAGCTGGCTGATACCTAAGGACTGCTTGTCCGATTCAATTCGGAGAGACTTGAATAGCACAGTGGGGAGCACTAATTTGTGAGGTGGCCGACCCATGGTGGGGGAGCACAACTTTTTGAGGTGGCAGACCCGTAGTACTCGACAGGAGGAGTACCTCTGTAGGCTATGAGGGGGGAGCACTACTATGTGAGGTGGCAGACCCATGGCAGGGAGCACTACATTATGAGGTGGCAGACCTGAAGTACTTGATAGGAGGAGTACCTCAGAAGTCTAAGGATAGTGTGTAGCACATCAGAGTCATGATAGGACTACTGCACTCGACAGAGGAGGAGTTCTCCAGCAGATGTGTTTTCGTTATCGTAAATAAAAATCCTGGTTTGAGTTGAATCAATGACCTTTATGTTTTCCTCAGGATTGAGATGGGTTAATTGATAACATAGGTATATGTATGGTAATATACCTAAGTAATGGTTATCTATTGATATTATTCATTATGATTTATCCTTGTTGGATTTTGTGAGACCATGAGGGTCTCGGGGTCCCTACTGAGTATCGTTATACTCACCCCTGCACGGGATATGCCCACACCTCGTTGTGTTGGATGCAGACGATGGACAAAACTAACTGAGGTAGAGTGTATGAGGACTGGAATGTATCCGGAGGTGGAAACTCGTCGGGACGACACACAGAGTGGACCGATAGACGTGGAGTGATGAGTAAGACATCTGTATCTACCCTTTAGGTAGGAACCTGGAGGACGATCCAGGAGCTGCTTCCAACTTCCAACTATTTTTCTTTTCAGCTGTAATTTCATTCATTTGTAGTTGTACCTTTCTGTTGGGATTTTATTTTGGCCCCTTGTACTTTCATCATGTTTGTTATACTGCTTTACTTAGGGTTTGCTTCCGCTTGTACTCTGGTTGTGTGTGTTTACGTTTTATAAAGGCCTAGCCTTCCCAGTTCTATGGAATAACACCTTTGGTGCATTTCCCCAGCCCCTAACTTATGGAAGGCGGGCTTGGGGTAGTCACGATGCGGGACCTAGGGGACAGGTTGTGACAATGATTTTTTTCGTACTTCTGCTTGTAGGGATAGCAGCAATAGTTATTGTGTACGGGTTGGTCGTACGTTTCAGGAACCTTAGGTTGGGATGGGTGCTTATTAACATATATGTATAAAATTTAGTTTTTGTGTTTCTTATATGACCCCAACCCATGTTGATAACTTTGTGTCGAACACCCTAATTTCATGGGGAAGGGTGTATTTTCCAACATTTTTATGAGCCATTGGTTATTAGCTTCTTTTCTACTCCCTCTCCCAAGTAGCCCAGGATTCTTCAGGTAGGCTATGACTGCCTAAGTATTATTATGGCTCAAGAATCTTGGATCAGGGTGTGTTGTGGTGGTATTGACCAGGTGTATGTTGGGTATTTTCTTTCTTATGTGGCTTCTAGATGAGGCATAGGTTTCTTCAGAAATGGCAATGGTTGTTCTGGACCAAGTGTCTTTAGGCGTGGCAGTGGTTGTTTTGGAAAAGGTTTCTTCAGGCATGGTGGTGGTTACTATGGCCTAGGTATCTAAAGGTGTGGTTATGTGTGGTTGTGGTGGTCCATGTTTCTATGGTGGGATTCATGGTTGTAGTGTCCTATAAAGTTTTTGTTGGGGTGGTAGTGGGACTACAGTGGAACCTATGGGGGAGTTATGACACATAGGTTGTTCTAAATCACAAAAGTGGAAGTGGTGTGAGGTACCCAATTATCAATGTTTTATTTCTATTACTTTACCTTACTTACATTATTTGTGGAGTGTTCCTTGGTTAGGCATGGTGGATAGTTTTCTAGCTAGGTGTTTTAGTTATCCCTTTTCTCACAGGGCATTATAATGCCTCTCCACTTGAGCTCAAGAGGTTTTGGATTTCTCTACTAAGTATACGTGTATGCTCACCATACGTATATAAAACAAAATTCTGATTTCTAGGAGGACATTAAGTACCATGCCAGACCTTACTAGCTTGAGCTTCAGAAGTTTTCACTATTTATTTTCCTTATTTTGGTACTTTTCATCATATTTTTTCTCTTTATTTTTATGACTTTATTTTGATCATGAATAGGGGAATGGATTTTTTTACTTACTTTTACATTCTGTTTTTTGAGTTGTTTGGGATTTACCTTCTTATCTCCCAATAATATACTATAAAATGATAATTCCTTCCATATTATGTGGGATTTAATACCCTTGGTGCTATTTTCCACTTCGGGGCCTATATGAAGGCGAGACTCTGGGGTCATTATATCTCATAAAACATGAATAAGGAATATTATGGATGTTCGTTGTCCCATATCTCATCTTGGTGATGGTGGATCAAGAAATAATGGTATCAAAGGTGGATGAGATATAATATAGTGTTTAGGGTTATGCATAGTGTTGATTTCATGGGATGGTAGGGCAGTAGTGTTAGGAAATCTTGGTGAATGCAATAGGCCCAGGAAGACTCGTTATGACACGGTATTTTAGGGCCCCCGTGATCCGATGTAAAGATTTCAGACCTACCGAACAACCAAATAAGGCTACATTGATTGTAGGGTGGAGACCCTAGAAAACGTACATGTATAATAATGACTTGTGTTCTTGTGTGTCTTGGGAGTTTTGGAAATGTAAAATAAAAAAATAATCAAAATTTAAAATTAATCTTCTACACTACTCAAGATTAATAATTCCTTGTTTACAATGTAGTTATAGAACCCAGATGATGTCCATGAGTTGTACAGGTGATCGAGGCCCATTGGGATGATTTGGTTGATTAGTGGAGGTATGATCCAGAGTAGGAGGACAACATGTGAATGAAGACATTATATTCTTTTCAGCGGTATACTCTCGGAATGTACAAGGGAAGGGTCTCAGATATAGAGACAGAGAGATATCATGAGGAGTTGGTGATAGTTTTCAACTTGATTTGGGCCCCTACAGAGTACTTGGTACATCTGGCCCTGAGATAGATCTGGGGATCAGGGCGTCAGTAGTGGATGCCCAATCTTGGGGAGAAGAAAGAAGTTGAGGTTTCGTGCACTAACATTGAGAAAGAGTTCTGGGAAGAATTCCATTCCTCAATGATGAAGGCCAAAAAGAGGCCAGAGTTTCTCTCCTTCTATAAAGTGAGTATGATGGTAAGGGATTTGTTGATCTAGTTCAAATATTTTCATCATTTCTCTCAAGACCTATTCTCAGATGAGGAGTCATAGGAAAGACACTTAGAGGAGGTCATCTGACCTACTTTTTAGTATGTTGTTACTCAATTAACTCAACTGATGTACATGGAGGATCAGAAGAAGGCCCAAGTGGTAGATAGAGGACAAATTTTGGGAGCTATGTTGTGAGAGGAGATACAGTTGATCTCATCGAAGAAGAAAGCCGTTAGCAGTAGGCCTCCGTCATCAGGGCCTTCCAGGTTTCGATCGGTGGGGATCAGGCCTCAAGAGTTCCAATTCCGACCACCTGGTCCTTGCCCTTTCTTCAAGAGCCTATGAAAATGGTTCTTTATCTATGGATGTTGTGGGAACCATTAGAATAAGTTCCCGAACCAAGTGCAGTATAGTGGGGGTGGACAGGTTCAGCGCCCACCTCAGCAGCAGCAGTTACCGGACCAACCTTTTCAGCAGCAACAGTTAGGACAACGAGCTCTAACTCCACCAATTGTAGATAGTACCTGAAGAGGCTGACCTTTGGGAACTCCAGAGGGACTTCAACCCAGGCATGGTTGAGGATGCAGCTGTCAGTCGAAGGATAGAGGAGCTGGGTGTGGGAAGTTGGATGTTGCAGATGCAGCAATTCCCATAGGGCCAGAGGACGATTGATGTACGATCACTTTGTTTAGTACTCTTTCCTGGGCCTTGATTGATTCCAGAGCTTAGAAATCCTTCGTTTCTCCTCATATATCCCATGCCTTAGGTCTAGACATAGAGATACATTCCTCTACCCTTGTGTTTATCATGCTAGTTAGAGGTCAGACCATCTTGCTTGATGTTTGATGAGGATTCAGATTGATGTTGGGGTGGCATCAGTCCAGTGGGGATCTCTTTATACTGAAAATGAATCCATATGATTTCATCATGGTCATCGACTAGATATTTTCCATGCACACTATTATCAACAGCTTTTGTAGATGGCTTGTCTTATCAGATATGGGCTGCCAACGTTTTGCATTCATTAGTAAGTGGGGTTGTCAGGATGGTAGCTGGCGTGTGGAGATCCTTCTTTCCTTGTTAGACGATCTATCATTGGAGTCAGCAGATGTAGAGGTGGTGGGTGTTCCAAGGGGTTTTAATGAGTTTTTGGACGTTTTCCCCAAAGATGTTGTTACTATAACCCCTCGATATGATGTTGAGTTTGGGATAGACATAAAGCCCGGTGCCCGTCTGATTTCGTTGGTTCCCTATCAGATGGTGACAAATGAGTTAAGTTAGTTTCTGATTCTAGTTGTTGACCACATGAATAAGGGTTTTATCCAACCAAGATCATCACCATGGTGTTCTCAAGTCTTGTTTGAAAAAAGGTGGACAGTGGTCTTGGGCTGTACATTGACTTCCAAAGACTGAATTAGGTGATGGTCAAGAACGATACCCCCTCCTAAGGATCGATGACCTATTTCACCAATTTAATGGGGCATGTTTGTTATATATGATCGAACTACGGTCCGGATATCCATTTTTGAAGGTGGAGGAGGGTGACATCCAAAAGACAATTATCTGATGAAGGTATGATAACATTGAATTTTTGGTCATGTTGTTCGTTGTTATGAACACACTAGTTGTGTTAATGGGACTCATGAACTCCATTTTCTGTGAGTATTTGAACTGGTTCATGGTTTTGTTCATCGACGACATAATGATCTACACAAGATCAAAGGAGGATCACATCAAGCATCTAAGGACAGTTTTGGAGGTCCTCCGACACCAGAATCTCTACTAGAAGTTGTATAAGTGCAAGTTCTGGACATGCGGGGTGCACTTCCTTGGACTAGTGGTGTCCTGGTAGGGGATAGTAGTAGGCCCATCAAAGGTCAAGGTGGTTGTTTATTAGGAATCACCCTTGAATCTAGAAGATTTTTATAGTTTATGGGGATTGGAAAGTTACTACCAAAGGTTCATGATCCTCTTCTCAAGAGTTACAACACATTTAATGGCCTTGACCCGAAAAGACCACACATTGGTATTAAGTGATAAATACCTATCTAGACATCAGTTATACAAAAGAGGACCTGGTTAGTGCCCCAATTCTGAGGTTTCTAGAGGAAGGGGTAATGTTTTAAGGGTTCTGTGATGATTTTTGTGTAGAATTGGGATGTGTGCTCATTTCGTGGTGAGGAGTAATATATAATGGGTATAGGTATTTAAGTCCTCATGAATGTAACTATGCCACCCAGGAAAAGGAACATGAAATGTTTTTGTTCGTGATGAAGCTGTGGTGGCATTACCTCATCAAGTAATTCTTCGTGGTCTTCACAGATCACTAGGGCATGAGAAATGTCTTCTCCCAGCGAGACCTAAACATGCGACAGTGGAGGTGGATGAAGATTATTCAGGACTATGAATTCAAGATCCCTTACAACTCAGGAAATGGGAACATGGTTTTCGATGACTTGAGCATTAATTCATAGAAGGATGTGGTTCAGGAGTTAACAGATTATTGGAAATCAATGGAGGTGTTGGCTTCTTTACATCTGGGCATGATAGTAGAGGATGGTAGAGGCTGTTTGTTTCCAATGATAGTGCAGTCTTCCATTGTATAATAGGTAGAGTAGTCTCGGTGGGGAGATATAGAGGTTGAGGTGATGTGTGATCATGTTAGCCATGGTGATTCTCTGGAAGGATGGTCGGAGGATGGTTAAGTATGATGATGTTCTATGGGAAGCTATTTTTTCTGGTGGCAGTGCGTGAGATAGTTCTCGGTGAGTTCAATAACTCACACTCGGAGGTATGTCCCGGAGTATCCAAGCTGTACAAGGGCATGAGGGGTTAGTTTAGGTTTCTCAGAGTGAAGCGAACAGTGGAATATTTTGTTGTAGAGTACCATGTTTGTCAGTAGGTGTGGGATGAACATCGTGTTCATGGTGGTTTTTTTCATCCCTTAGACATTCCCATGTGGATGTAGGATGATTTCTCAATGGATTTCGTCACATGACTACCCATGGATGAGGGAGGTTGTGATTCCATCTATGTAGGGGTGGACTATTTGATGAAATTGAATAACTTCTTATTGATTAAGGTGTTGAGTGAAGTGGATGCCTTAGCACAGAAGTATGTGGGGGAATTTGTGCAGGAGGATCAGATTCCCCAAACCATCATTTCAAATAAGGATACATGTTTTAAATCACTACTCTATAAGGGATTACTGCATGATTTTGTCACCCTTATATGCCTTATTATCATTTTACTCCCTCAGATGGATGGGTAAACAGAGAGGATCATCCATATGTAAGAGGATATGTTGCGAGCGTGTGTCCTGGACGTTGGAGGATTTTTGGTATGAAACTTGCATCTGGTAGAGTCTACCTACAATAATACCTATCACTCTACCATTGGCATCACACCATTTTAATAATTTCATGAAAGACTATGTCATTTTCTAGTGTGATGGATAGAGGTGGGGATGTAGGTGTTCTTAGGCCAGAGGTAGTGAAGAGAACGATAGAGACTGTTCGTCTTATGCAGAAGAGGATGATGATAGCTCCAACCTGGAAGAATTACAATGAAGATCATAGGAGGATACCTTTAGAGTTCTAGTTTGTGGACCATGTGTTCTTGAAAATCTCCCCTCAATATGGATAGTGGAGGATTGGAAGGGGAGTATGATTTCTCCTCAGTTCATCAGACCCTTCGAGGTGTAGAGATGAGTTGGCGATGTGGAGAATCAGTTGGTGTTACCACTATAGTTGAAGAGGATCCCCAGCTTAATTCCTATATCTCGGCCTTGTCAGTATCAACATGATGAATCCAACATCCTTGACTGGGGAGAGTAGGATATCGAGGATGATGCGATGTTCGTGGAGAGACCGGTGAGAGTCGATGATCCTAAGGAGACGATTTTACGTAGATGGGATATTCCTTTGGTTCATGTGTTGTAGAGGCATGAAGGCCTCAAGGAGAGTTCTTGTGAATAAGAGGCATTGATTTCTTCCTAGTACCCTGAGTTGTTATATGATTTGATCTTATGATTTCATTATTCTTTTCTTATGATGTATTATTTGTCTATGCTTACTCTATGACAAGTTGTTTCCTTATTCTATATTTTGTGTGAGAAGTCCTGACTATGGGGAAGGGGGAAACAATTCTCTAATCATGATTCATTAATGGGGATGATATTAATCCCATAAAAACGATTCAATGATTCCCAAAACAGATAGTATCTTGACATGGGGGAAGGGACTACCAAATCTATATGTTTGGATAGTGTGAACATTCTATGATTGCGTGGTTTATTAGAAGATAGGAGTGGTAGTGTTTTATTCATTGTTCAGAAGTTAGATGAGAGAGGTTTCCCTTAATGTCGGTTTTTAATCCTATATTCGAACTACTTAATTGTGGTTTTCCTTAAGAGGTATCTTATGAGGTGGTTGTTCAGACACCTTTCTTATCTTTTATTTTCTCTTCAATTCTCGAGGTCGAGTATAGTTTGATATGTATCTAATGTAATTATCCAGATGTTCCTTTTACATAACATTTATAAATCCTAATGTTCAAGGCATCTTGGGGATCAAAGGTGACTCATTGAAGAGTATTCCAAATTTCAGGTCGAATGAACAGTGGAACCGATTGGCATCGGTGGAACCAATGGGAAACCGTGGAACTGATGGGTGTCGGTGGCACCGATGGGCATCCATGGCACTGATGGAAATGGGTGGAACCTATGGGCCATCAATGGAACCGATTAGAATTGGTTTTAGGGAAACGGTGACTCACCCATCGGTGAGTCATTCACAGCCTCTCCTGGACATTCTAGTATCATTCCAGTAATGTGTCATTGGTCGTAAAATTGTTTTAATACACTATTAAAAGTGATTTAAGTTATTTAATAGATTTTTTAAATTCCATGGAGTTTGGAGACCCTAGTTTTACTAAAATATGTGGTATTTCACACCCTTTTCACGTTTTCCATCTTCCTATGTTTTCCAGTTCTTCCATTATTATGTGTTTTTCTCCATTTAAAATAAATCCATCAACTCACTGTCAACCTCTAGTATATCTCTACCATATCCAATGATAATTTTTAAATCCCAATAAATTATAACAAGTGGCACCTCCCAAAAACATGTTTTAACCATTACATACTTGTTATGAACATCGAGATTTCACATCCCCTAACTCTAGGATCAGGACTTTAAATATACTCAGATCTTGTTCATCCATGGTCTCTTTTACATACTGAGATTGGAGTCCCACATCCAGATACGAATTGTTCACTCATGTTGAATATCCTTTTGCTTCGGCTTAGAGTTCTTCCAGTAAGTTGTGTGTCCCCATTTCTTAGCGTACCAAGCAATATTCGATCCTTGATCATCCATGTAGGGGTTTTCCTCTATCACTCTTTACGGTGCATCTTGTGGGGTGGGTATGATGAAGATCCTTTGGGACGTAGATGAAACCAAAATTAATGAAGATGACAAGAGGACTGTTAAAGAATGAATGGGTGGGAATGTTGATGATGTTAGAGTGTCATACCTTTTTCTTTTATGTTATGAACTGTATGGGCTCATGTCCCTTGAAAATAAGGTCGATTGGTGGTCCTTTATGGCACACTAATGAAGCTCTATTTTTCTAGACCATCATGTTACTAGATGGATATAACATGGAAACTAGCTAATAACGTAAACATGGTTGATTAATTGGATGATAGATGAGTAAGAACCCATGTCTGATCACCCTAGTTTACTAAACGGAAAGAAGGAACTCAATGAATTGTGTTGGATAAATGTGAAAACCTCATTGCTCTATTCTGGTGATATGTATGGTTGCTTAGTTTGATGCCATGTAGGGTGACATAGAGGGGAATGGAACCTCTAGTTGTGGGGTTGTTGTTTTGTGAATCTTCATCCATGTGGAGCTAGTATGTTGGATCCTGGTTTGGTTGTAGTAATTCGAGGGATCTCACCAATCCCTTCTGTTGTTGTTACTTTACAAGAGATCCAAGGGTGAATGCTTAAATGTATTCTTGCTCATTTCCCTTCAACTGTTGTTTTGGATTGTGGTTGTGCTTGTTATTTTCCCAATAGTGGAGGAATTTTTTAAATTGTGTCAATGGAACATGATAACCAGAGTGGGTATGAGGGGGAACTATTTTCCAAAAAATGGTTTTGTTGTGGATATTGTGTACTTGTGCATGTAGGGATAGCAGTAAGAGTGGTTGTGTATGTGATGGTTTTCAATTTCTGGACCCTTAAGTTGGGAGAAGTTCTTATTTACCTAAATGATTAAAATATATTTTTTTTGTTTCATATACGCACCCTACCCATGTTTCGAACATCATGTTGAACACCTCCATTTCATGGGGGGTGATGTTTTTTCCAAACATTCCAATTAGTTGTTGGTCATTATATCTTTTTATGGTCCCTATCCTAGGTATTCAAAGATTCTTTGAGTAGGATGTGATAGCCTGGGATTCATTATGTCTCAAGACTATTTGGGTAGGGTGTGTTGTGGTGGTTTTCCTCGGTGAATGCAGGCAGGTTTGTTTCCCAAGTTTCTTGGGGATGGGGCCTAGGTGTCTTCAGTCATGGCAGTGCTTGTTTTGGACTAGGTTACTTTGGGTGTGGCGGTGGATGTTGTGGCCCAGTTGTCTATGGGAATGGTTATGTGTGGTTATGGTAGTCAAGGTTTATGCAAGCAGGGTGTGTGGTTGTGGTGCCCTATAAGATTGTTGTTGGGGCGGCAGTGGGAGTACAATGCAACCTATGGGGGAGGTCTTACCAGTAGGATGTCCTAAATAACCAGTGGGGAAGCAGTTTGGGGTTCCCAAATATCGATGTGTTATTACTATTACATTACCTGACTTGCATTATTTGTAGAGTGTGTCTGGGTTAGGATGGTCTGATAGTTTCCTTGATAGTTGTTTTGGTCACCTCTTTTCTCACGGTGAATTATAATTCCACCCCACTTGTGCATGAGAGATTTTGGATTTCCATACTGAGTGTACTTGTATACTCACCCTACATAAATAAAACTGCTTTCAAGTTTCCATGAGGACTTTGAGAACCGTGCCTAACCTTAATAGCTTGGTATTCGGGAGTTTTCGCCTCGTCTTTTATTTATTTTGTTACTTTTCATCAGCGTTTTTCTTGTACATTGTATCAGTTTATTTTGATCATGCATATGGGCTTGGATTTTTGGATTTACTTTTTTCATTCAGTTATTGGAGTTGTTTTGGATTTACCATATTATATCCAGATCATTTTCTAAAAAATGGAAATTCCTTCTATATAACATGATATTTTATACCCTTGGTGATGATCACCACTTAGGGGCCTATTGAATGTGGGACTAGGGGAGTCATTACATCTCCTTAAATATGAATAAAGAAGGGCATGTAAGTTTGTTGTACCCTACCTCATCTTGGTGAAGGCAGGTCATGACAACTTTCTATCATTGGATAATTTTATACATATGCTTCAGTTAATTTATGTTATATTATAGAACGGTTCAGTATTCAATTAATGCCTCCTTTAACATATTTTCATCATCTTTATGTTCACTATCAGAACTATCAGAATTATGAATAGGTATAATGTTACAAACAGTAGGTAAAGCATGTACCTCACTGGATTTTGTCATGAAACACATTTTTTCTGTATCATCTTTCCCCTCATGTAAATATTCTAAATCACAGGATCTATCCTCTGAAGTACTCCATGTGGATTTACATGAATGTTTATATCTTTTTTACTTATCATCATATATATTTACATACTTAAGCATTGGAATTTCAGATTTTATATGTCGCTTCAAATTACATTGATAGCATGAAACTTCTTTTGAATCTTTATCCTTCTTTGAATACCTTTTACAAGATACTTTGGAGTCATATTTCCATTTTTTTGGATTATTTTGAAATTTAATCTTGATATTGATTTTTTCTAATTCCTCTATCTAGGTGATCAACCTCCTCGTCACTATCTGGTGGAGATTCACCATCACTAAAACTAATAGTTTGAGATTTATCCTTTTCATTTTCATTGACTTTAGTTTTTGATGCAGTTTTATTGGAGGAAAGTTATCTTATTTGAGTTTAATCATATTATTCTCATTTTACCTTTATATTTTATTAATACAACATAAGAATGAAAAGAAACTCCTTTACTATCAGCATGATAATGTCACAAGACTCATTGATGGAGACATATGTGTATCCCATCTTCCTAGAAGGTATCTCATTAATCTCATTATTTGGTCTTGTCATATACTATTTTTCCATGTGAGATAATTTTGTTGAATAATTAATTGAACATGAGTTACATGTCATAAATAGGTTCATCATGGTTCATTTAAAAATTACCATATTTAATAATATAGGTGTTACGTCTCATCACATTAACATTTTTAGTTCCATTATGTGAAACGAGACGAGTACCCCAAATTTTAGTTATTGTTTTATCTGTAGAGATTCTATTAAATGATTCATATACTAATGCATAATAAAGGGTATTCGTGGTTTTATAATTATTATTGTATGTTACCTTTTTTACAGCATCCCAAGTACTTCATGTAGTAACAAGTATGATATATATATCTTCTACTGTAGACTAAATTTCAAAACTCAAAATTTCAATATGAATTTTCTTCTTAATTTTCTATTGAGAATAATTTTTCACATTAAAAAGGGAGTTTTGTTTGAATTAGAAACATTTTTATGATTACACATTGAAATAACTAAATTTATAAATGATTGGAATTTCATATCCATAAATAGTAACTAAAATAACATTTAAAATGTTTTTAAAATAGTAATACCAACGAAAAAAATCCTATGATATCAAATGTTGTTCTGATTGAGTGTCTCAAGAGGGGGTGAATTAAGTCCCCTATAAAAATTTATATTTTAATGGATTAATTTTAAATCCACCAATCAATTTAAAAAGGGCCTTGTTAATCAACATAGAAAATCATTATAAGTTCAAATGTCTCAAAATCATTCATAAATATTGATTAGTTTTTGAGTCAGTAATATACAATATTAATTATTTCTCTGAAATTAATTTAATAAATTAAAAGGTTATAAAAACACTAATAAAGATTAACTATCGAAGTATAAATTTACATGGTTAAAACAGTTTCGGATTTAAAAGTGGAAGTTATGTTAACAAAAACACAAAGTGGAAATTTGATACAATATGTTTAGTGTCAAGATGAGACATAGCTTATTCTCCTTTGTGAGAACCTGCTACCAAGAATTTTATATAAAATAAACAAGTTTATCTACAACATGGAATAAGTTATACAATATATCATAAATTTTCCCTGTATAAAAATACCTCTTCCACTCCTATTTGTGGGAAGAAATAACTAATAGGCCACACAAATACCATTACGACTATAGTAGTGGATGAGGTCTTTTTAGGGGAAATTTATGATATGTACCACTATTATCCATGGGAGTATAGGCTAAAGAGATTAAGAGATAAAAAGTATCATTTATTTCATCACTGGATACAATGTGTGTATATAAAATAGAGTACATCACACACTTCTCAACTTGTAAAAAAATAAATAGAACTATGAAATCATAGAGTATAGTCTTTTTGATATTATAGGTCTGTTGAACTACTGCTTGTAACTATAGATTATATTTAGAGATATAGCTCCATTCGGGTTCTCTAGAAATTTTCATAATAATTGAGTGACACATTATTTTATTCTTATCTAGTGGAAGGAAGGTGGTGTATAGAATGTTCAAATTCCTATTTCTTTTTCACAGCAGTTTCTTTCTACATCTATGTATACTGCACACATACTGCATGAGGGAGTTTCCTTATATTTTTTCAGAAGTAGTAGTAATAATATCTATATTGTCTTTTCTTTTCTGTATAGCATTCTTGATATCCTCTTCAATGAATTATATCAGAATTTATGTGATAATAATTAAAAATAAAACATTGTATTAACATCCATAATATATAAATTAGAATAGTCTTGAAATACCAATATGCAATGAAAATAGTAGAAGTGTCATATACTATATGTCAGTTGGCTTGGGGGTGACAGATGTATCTGGTGGACTAGCAAAGTGTCAATTTATGGTTAGTTATCCTTATAGCAGGGACTCCTTTGGCGGTAGGTCAAGTTGGTGTTGTCCGATACTTTTCCAATTTTTCATCATGATGACAAGACATTATGATGGTGTCTCAGACATTATCATTTTTATATGAGGGTATTATGTATTATGATTGTGTCTTAGATGTACAAAAATTTCCATACTGGTGGTGAGTCATGGAAAATTGTCTCATCTGCAAAGGTGTCTCAGACTTTGTCAAAATTCTATCTCTAAAGTGACATGTTTGATAGTGTGTCAACATGGTGTTGATTCAATCTCGACGGTGACTCATCCTCAGTGGTTTCAGTATCAATTATCCCACGTCCTTTGTAGGGACTAGAAGTGAGTCATCATTAATCAATGTTCATCCCTAGTATCAGATTATTAAATAATTACAGAAATCATTAAATTCACTATAATCATTATAATCATGATTTTTTATCATTAAATCTAGGGTGTGAGAAGATTCATTTTAAATTGTTCAATAAAATTTAAAACATGGGAAAAATATATTAAAAATTTGTAGGATAACAATATAATAATTTTTTAAATGTTTTTTAGAAAACATGATAATGGATGAAAAGTGTTCCACAATAGACAATTAAACTTAATCAATCCTGAATAATAATTAGATTATGAAACAACCCTTAAAAAATTATAATCAATTAAATCCTATGCCCCATAAAATAAATAACGTTAAATAAATTATTATATAAAATTAATAAAACTATATTCATGGTGTAATATATCAATGGGTAAGTATTTACACCATAAAAAAAAATAAGGGTTGAATATAAAATATGTCTTACGAAACTAAATGTAAGACGACAAGCCCTTACCAATTTGTAATCAATTGAATTATATTCCTCATAAATTCTTATGAATAATTAAATTCCATAAAAATAGGGTGATTAATGATATTATATTAACGGTACAGTATATACACCATACAAAATAAATAAGTGATCAATAAATCATGTATCAAAAAAAAAGTGAGACTAAAATTCTTTCCCTTACGCTTCCATAGAAGATCATGATATAAACTTCTGTAAAATATTTTTAAGCATGTTATTTACAAATATCATAACCTTATTCGCATTTATGTTATCATGTATGATCTTATAATATTATTTTATCACCCATTTGGTGATAATGTTTCATTATTACCCACGTTTTGGGTTTTAACTACATCATTGTACTTTGCATGTTTTGTCATGAATCTCTCAATTATTTTGAATAAGATATATATCCAACGTATTAATAATTATATTAATGTTATAAATATCATATAAAATCATTAAATACATTTTTCAACCCATTTTTGAATATAAGATAAGTAAAATGAATCACATCGTGTAGTGGGCATGGTAGGTCATACCAACACACTAGTGGTGGTATCATTCCATTAATGACAGAAAGGATAAAGAATTATATTGTATATTTATTTGTAAAGAATAAATATCATGTTTTATTTATCATATATGTCCATTATTTCTAACAATATACCCATCCAAATACAACGGTGATGTAAAAAATAATACACCATGGAGTGTTGAGGGTAAGTCGTACGTACGCCCATGCAATGCTTTCTTTTTTCATACGATGAATAAAATGTGGAAATGGTTCTCCCATAATCATAATTAAATATAACTTTATATATTAATTCTGTTTTATTTAATTATAATAGAAACAACACATGAACAATTAGTAGAATAAGAGATGAACATGAATGTGTTGAAAAGAAAGATTACCTCTTCTTTTGCGTACTTCCTTAATATCCCTTATTATGGAATATAGGGATGGAATTTTTTGAACATAAGGATCTCTATAACATGGATAATGTTATTTAAAGGTGAATTGGGATGTTTTTTTCTAGATATTATGGCTCTCAGTGGAGTGAATAAGTGATGGAGGAGGTTCCCCTTTATAATTGAGCTGAGGGGCACTTTTGCAAAATAACAAAATATTAAATTAATATTTATTAAATTCTAATTAAAAATATCTAAAAAGTGATTGATTTAGAAAAAAATATGATTATTGTTCAATAAAAGTTGACCAATAATTTTTAGATAAGTTAAGGTCTCATTCATATCCTTAACTTTTGGCTTTAGCCACTATTTAATCCCTTTAACTCTTACTATGATGACGTTTATTTTTATATATTAAGGGTTAATTTATTTACAATAAAATACCATTATAACCATGAATGGATGATTGAGTAAAACCTAAACCACATTTAAATAATGTGGCCTAATTTTATAATTTAATAAATTTTATTCCATTTAATAAAATATTATTTATCTTAAAATATCATTAATGTCAAATTTTAAACTATTCATTTCTTGAATTTTTAAATATACCATAACAACATGATATCATTAAGAAACTATTTTAAACAACACTAAAATGTCATATTATTCTAGGAAATTCTTGTATGACATTAATGATGTAAAATAATATTTATTTTAATAAATTTATATTCAATTATTATATATTTTCATTAATTAATCTATTAATAAATCATCGTTGTGTAAGAGTTTATGATTACTATTTATTCCCAAGAAAACTAAAATTAAATATCCATGATGAATAAAAAAATTATATTTAAAAATTATATTTATATTTGATCATATCTTCTTAATAACCACATCTTAAAAATGTAATTGTTAATAAAAACATGAGTATCACATATTTGACTTTTCTTAAAATAAAATAATATAAAATGCTTATTTCCATCCAAGTATTTCGGAGGGGCCATAAAATCATCCTAGGTATGATTTTGGTATACAAGAACTCAACCAATAAAATTATATCAAGTGTTGTGTTAATGTTTTAATATTTATAACATTATTATTACCATTAACAAGCTGATTTACACTAAACCGTCATAATTAAAATTAATAATTATACAATTTGTATTGGAAAATATCTAAAAGGGAAATATTTCATAAATTTGGAAATTATTATTCTAGATATTGAATACATTTTTCAAAATTAAAAAAATATAATAATATAAAATTAATTTAAAATTAATATCATTAACAAAACGAGAAAAATGGTTTTTAAATTATAAATGTTCAAAATATTAAAATCATTTTTTTCCAAATTCAATGATAAATTGATTAAAAGGGATAAATTGAATTAAATGATACTTAATTGACCAAATTATTCTTTAAAAAAATATAATTAATCACTATAAAAACATTACACAAAAAACATGTTTTTAATTAACATCGGGTATTTTTCACTATAAATAAAAAACCTGAAACTTTTCTAAAGAATTCGAAAAATGAAACCAAAGTAAAGTTTGAAATTAATCAATAAAACAAGAAGTCTATTTTTTCAAAATATAATTTATATATGTTTCAAAAACAATATTTAAATCATGTACTCCTTCAAAAGGATGTAAAGTTGTCTTTTTATTAAAATATATCTTTTATGTGTAAAATTGGGTTACTTCTAATATAATGTAATGAAAAAAAATATTATTAATGTCAGAAGATTTATCAAATATAAAAATCATAAATATAATCCAACGATGCGGATTTTATTATTTTAAAAACACAATTTATCTCAATTAAATAGTTTTCCGGTTAAACATTCTCTTTTATATTAAAAGGGTTATATTTTCATTTATTGGTCACCAAGGAATTAATTACATATACATACCTAAGACATATTTTCATAATTTTCTTACTCTTTTTCAAACCCTTTATTCAAACAGATAAGTTGTAAATTTTATATTTAAAAAATAATATTTTGTTATTTGTTTAATATTGATGTGTAATATATTGTACGCTATCAAACATAGTCTTTCTTTTCAAAATCTCATGATTTTACAGAAAGTGTTGGATACAGAATTAAGAATTAACATTTCTTGTCACCCTCAGATGGATAGTCAGTCAGAAAATACCATTCACACTCTAGAGGATATTCTGAGATCATTTTCATTTTATTTCTAAGGATATTACGGCCGTCACCTTCCCCAAGTGGAGTTTTCATATAACAACAGTTTCCATTATGTAATTCATGTGGCGCAATATAAGGATTTATATGGGAAGAACTGTCAGAATCCAGCATGATGGGATGAAGTTTTCGAGTAAAATAAAATTTAATTAGATCTTATCCATAGTATGTGAGAAATTGTTTAAACAATTCAGTTTAACATGAAATCTATATAAAATTGATAGAAAAACTATACAGATAATCGTTGATGAGAACTTGAGTTTCATGTTAGGGATAAGTGTTCCTTTGAATATCAGCATGGAATAATTTCATTTTATTTGGGAATAATGGAATTTTGAGTACATAAAACAACATCCCCTTTCATATTGGTGATCGCATTGAAGCAGTGGTCTGTTGAGTGAACCTCCCACCTAGCATATGTCATGTACATGATGTGTTCCATGTATCCCTCTTGAAAAAGTACATAACCTAACCCTCACATGTACAAAATCCAAAGGAAATTGCATTGGATAATGATCCTTAATATGAGGATTATCCAGTGAGGATCATTTATCACAAAAACAATGTTCTAAAAAATATGTAAATCACCAGGTAAAAGTGTTGCGAAGACACCACAAGTTTTAGGAAGTGACATGGGAGACAGAAGCAATGATGAAATAAAACTACCATCATCTATTTTAGCGTATGAAATATAATTTTTAGGGGAAATTTTATGAAGGGGACGGTAATACAATGATCCAACCATTTATATATAATATTCCCATCATGATTAAATTAAATTCCCTATTATGTAACTTGATTATAGTAAACACATGTACATCTTATGTTATTTTGATTCGTTATATTTTATATATTGTTTAATTTAAAATAACATCAATAATCATAACCATTGATAATATATAATTTGAATAGTGATCATATGATTAGTACATATATATAGTGTTTTGATAAATTCCAATTGACATAGACAAAATTAGGGATAGCCTCGACCTGTAGTTTTAAACCCTATAAAGACAACTTATCATAGATTCTGAGGGAGGTAACATCACTAGTATTTTACAAAACATAATACTAATTCGGGATTCAAAAACTAATGAATTATGTAACTATCAATGGGATAAATTCAATCTCATTAGAATCACAACCCAAACCATGTTCGTCGAGCCACCATATGAGAATCTTACCCCATTCCCTTTACCCATAGGGTGTCTTCTTGTGTAATAAATGGAAATGTATCATGACCCTAATAGTATGAATTTATATATTTGTTTCATAAAATGATTATTATACTTATAATTTATGATTAGTAAGACCTTTTCAAAAAAAATTATTAAATGAGTTGATAAAAATGAGATGAAAAAGAAATTTTATATTTTGGGAATTATATAGTTTCAATGAAGAAGCTCCATTTTAATGAATTAAATAATTCTTTAAATAAATGATACTTATTAAAAATTATGACAATTTTTATTAAATATAAATGGTAATATAATTTTATAAATTCAAAGGCTTTTTTATAATTTTTATAATTTGTTTTAAAAAAAACATTATTTTTCATTGTTTTTTGTTTTTTTATTTTAAACTGTAAATAATCAAACATAGAAGTTTTTTATACATAAAATAATTATTATTTGGTTAATCCACACATCTAAATTATCTAATAGTTATTTGTTCAAAATTTCTAGAGAGAGATAAAATTTTGGTTAAAAATTAAATATGATGTATATATATATACACACTACATAAAAATAGTTTTTAACAGCACTAAACTTTATCAACACTATGGAAAAGAATTTATAATGGTGCACTTTTACCATCATAAATAAAGGGTAGATTTGTTCAGTGCAACAAAACGATGATAAAAGGTTGCCTTTATCAAGGCTTTTTTATATCACTGATTAATGGTACCCATTATCAGCTCGTTAATATTATCGTAGATAAAGGTATAGAATTAAATGAAATAATTAGAAAAATAAAAAAATAAAATTTGAGAATAAAAATAATATAAAATTTTTCGTAATTAAATAATTATTGATAAAATTGAATAAATTGAATATAAAAATATATATTATAAATGATATATATTTAATATGTAGTTATATATTTTTATTTAAATGAAATAACTAATGAAATAAAAAAAACTATAAATTATGAAAAATATTATTCATTTTTTAATTAAATAATTATTGAGAAAAATTGATAAATTTATTATACATATATATATAAATATATATATCGAATATAAATGTTAATAAATTGTCTATATTAAATACATACTTATAAAATGAATAAATTTTATTTATTAAAAAAATAAAAATTAATAAATTGTAAGAATCACATAGAAAAAAATGAATCAATTTCAAAATTGTAATAATAATTATTAATGAAACAATTATGAATAAAAATGAATAATTTATATATATATATATATATATATATTAATTATAAGTTGTAATATATAATATATATTATATATAAATATTTAAAAAATGAATAAAATGTAATAATAAAAAACATATTAATGTCTTCTTAAATTTTAATGGTATTTTCTTATAAGTTATTCATATATACATTTAATAACGAAATATATTCATGTATATTTCTATATATATATATATATAAATGTATATAATATTTCCTAAAATAGGATGTATATGATACATAATATTTTGGGATACATTAAATAAGTCAAAAGTTTAGTGAGAAGTGATTTATATTTAAAAATAAATATTGATTTAAAAAACTGACTAAATGCATCTAGAAAAGGAAATACTTGAATTTTGTTTGATTTTTTGATTTAAAATATATCAAATATGTGTGACATTAATTTTACAAACAAATATTTATTCAATGCATTTTTATAAACGACACACACACCCAAATATTTACTCAATTAATTAAATCCTATGTTGAAATACATATGCCTAAATTTTACATAATTTATTCAAATTTCAGTATTCATTTGAGAATTACATTGTAACATGATACATTTAATATATTATGTTTTTTATTTGGTAAAATTTAATTGTGGATTTCTAAAATTATTTAATTTTGGTATTATTTATTAATTTTTTTATTTTTTATTCATTATTTTTTGTGAATTTAATTATTTTAGGTTATTTATATATATATATTTTTACTATGGTTTAGAGTTTTCAAAATGAATTAATCTTTTCTTCAGCATTGTTCTATATTTATTTTTCTAATTTATATTTAATTATCCAAAATTTTAAATTTTTTAAATATTTTTAATGTGTACTCAGTTTTATTTATTCAATTTAACTTGTTTCTAAGCTCCATGCATTTAAGATTATATATTCATTAATAATGATAGAAAATATTTGAAAATAAATATTTATAAATAAATATTCTTATAAATATAGGTCTAATATACTTAGAATTTATATATTTGATAATATAAATTCATAAATATTATTGGTTTAAGAGTATTTAAATACATAGAATTAAAGAAAATAATTTCAATAATTATAACGGTATAATAAATTTATTTTAAAAATGAATAAATTTACTATATTTATACTTATATTTGTATTTAATTTTATATTTATATTTATGATTACTTAACATACATATATATATATATATAATTATATAATTATATATAATACTATAAATATATTAATATTATTTTCTAATGTATTTTTGTATTTATAAATAAATAGTTACATATTTAGATATTTATATAATTATAATAAATATAATTAAATAATGAATATATATACTATATTTATATTTCTATTTGTATATATTTATTAAAAATATATATACAAAAATATAAATATATATAATGATATGAAAATATTTAATATTATAAATTAATAATAAATATATTTACATAATGAAGAAATTTATTATATTAATTATATATATGTAATTATACAAATATATATAATAATGTAAATATATTATTACTTATAAATAAATAATTATAAATATATTTAAAATATATTTACTTATAAATCTACTTATAAATATATATTAATATATTTATAAATTATATATTTATAATTACAAATAAAAAATATGATTTTAAACAATATTATTAATTTAATTTTATATTTAAATAAATATAATTTTATAATATATAACTATTAAATAATATAAATATATTTACAATTTTTTATGCCCACTGTGCCTTCAAGACATGAACTTAATAAATAAGGCTTGATGGGTGGGTTATCCCTAGGTGTGCTATGGCCTACCTTTCCCACCTTTGTGTGTGGTTTTTTTGTGTTTAATGTAATTGTAACCACAATCAACTAATATATAATATATATACAGTTTTTTATTCATATTTATAATTATAAATCCTTTATCTGTGCTAAGGTTTTATCATTGATAATGATCGATTTTATCAGCACTTCTTTAGAACTGATAAAACTAGATCTTTATTAGTGCTAAAAAGATGATAAAGATGTAATTTACAAGCCCTTATTAATTTCGCACTGATAAAAGTTCTCATTATCAGTTCATTTTTTGAAGACCTTCTAAAAGTTTGCTCAATCTATTTTAAGAAAACCCTAACCGCAATTGATTTAGACGTGATTCCCAAGAACATGTGGAACTCCCCTACTGTTAGTGCTCCTCCTTTACGTTCTCTCAATCTAATGATGGTGATAATCCAAGGTATTATATTGTCTCCTCTTTCCCTCTCATAGATTCCTTGTCTGGGTTATGCAGTTTTCATTCTTGTAGTTTTATCAACTATGAAGAACCGTACTTCTCTTCTTAGATAACACTTGTATTTTTTGGTCTCTCTCATTATTCTTTATTTTTTTCATTCTTATTTCCACCTTAACTTAAAGATCCTACCATTGTTAGTGATATTATTGTCACCATCACCACTTTCCACATTACTCCACACAATATTCCCATTGATCATTCCCCTTATGTTGCACGATCATTGTATATCATAAACATCATATTGAAAAATAATGCATCTTTTAGTGATGGAAAATGGAAATGGGTTGTGTTATTCATATATAGTTTTTTTTGACTATTTAAATCTATCATTATAGTCCTTCAGACATCCCATAGAGCTAAATATTATATTATAATGTATGTAAAAGGTGTTGGTTCAAAATATTATTTTCCATCAATAATGGATTCCACCCATCAATTGCGGTAATTAACTCTTAATGTTTCCAAACAAATTCTTATCACAAACTACAACCAATTGTCCAATTAACTACTTAATATTTAGTGTTATGGTATTTATTATAATCATCTCAGTTTCCACAGAAATATTATTGAAACAAATATGGATTCAAAACTGCAATATATATATTGATGAACCATGGTCTCGATGTATATTTTTATTGTCATTAGGTATCTATGTGATGTATGTTAGTTACACAAGAGTCCTAATTCTCTCAAACTTCACTATTACAGGCCACCATGTATTTCATATGTTTCTTAATTTTTTCAAAACAATACCACATTTATTGGAATATTAATTTATATATATATGTTAATATTTTATGCAGTTCAATTTATTTTAATTTTTTTTAATGAAAATTTTATTACACAATATTTATTCTAATATTCTATTGTTTGATATTATGATACATTCTAAAATATATTCCTTATATTTATTATAGTGATAAAAATGAACAGACATGCTTAGCTAAATATATTTTTAAAATATAATATATTATAATCTATAATTAAAATTTCATCAAGGTTATATTTGAATATGAATGGGTTTAGAGTATAATTGGGATAATCATAGTTTATTAAAAATAAAATTTTCTAGGTTTTATTTTTTTTGAGACAAATTTTTCATCATTTGTTTGTTCTAAATAGGCATAACATGTAGTATCTCAATAAAGATATAAACGACTTCATGATTTACTTTAATAATAATTTTATCTATATTAATTTTACAATATTAAAATCATACTAGATATGAAATAGTTTATAATTTATGTCTTATAGATTATTTTTTTAAAATATAAAATTTATTGTTTAATAACCATGTAAATATCTTATTCTTGAAATAAATATTTCAATAATAATTAAATAACTATTTTGATAATGGTTTTATATTGGTTTCAAACATATTCAAATATATTAAATGGTTTTAATTATGTTATATTTGACAAAAAATGGGTTACAAAAAATCTTCACCCAATATTATGTATTACACATGACCTAATACAAATATTCAAGTGATTAACATGTTTTTTATTCAATTAAGGAATTTTATATTTAAGATACCATATTATTTATACTTTTTATATATGCATTTAATATTTAATTTTTCTGAAAAAATTGTAAATATATATATATATATGTTGGAAAAATATATATTTCAAATTATTTTACTGAAATAATTCACAAATAGGGTTTTAATGATATTTATATGGTAAAATAAAGGAATAAAAATTTACAAACAATATGTTGACTCATGTAACAATATGAATCATTATAAATAGTAACCTGACTTTTTTATAGAATTTTTTTTAGGAAATTGAAAAATTCAATGACTTTTATTTAGTAAATCGTTATTTTTATCTTTATATACATTTTTTGTAGCTTTTTTAACTCTTGGGTTTTGTTTACATATCTATGAAATTGTTCTCTATAGTATTTCTATTAAATTTATTGCATTAACCATAATATGTAACTAATGTTTTTTTTAATGTTTCATAAATCATTCCATATAATATTTTCATTTAAAAGTAACTTTATATTAATTGAAAATATTTTTAACTTACCTCAAAATATATAAAAGAAATATTTTTCTATGTTAAATACATTTTTAGGTGTGATAAAAATAATTTTTGTCATATATTAGAATATGATGGGTATTGTGTGGGGTCTAGGTATGGTATGTTACAATGTGAGTTACTATAGTTATGTTAGTGATTCATCGAGGGATAGGGTGTGAGTGATGTGAAATTTCTGTTTTTATTTGTTCTTATTTATGGTTTTCTAGTATTATGTTTAACTTATGTATTTTGGAACCCATTGTGTGGTTCATTCCTAAGTGAACAAATTATGATAATACATCACCATATTCCAAATACACTTCATAATTTTTTTTATGTTTTACACATTTTAGGATATGGATGTAATAAGTATATATGATAGATATCCTTGAGGGTTAGTATTGGATACTCGGGGTGTGAGGTGCAATCTCATGGTACATATTATGTGGTTATATATATATTATATTTGTTATATATGTGAGGGAAAATGACTAGTAGCAAAGATTAGAGTTAGTAGAAATCTTTGGGGATTAATTTATACTCTCATATTAGTGACATGTTCCTTTTAGAATTTTTTTTATGAGATTTAAACTTTTAAATTAAGATGTGGAAATTTAAAAATATTTTTTAGACAACTTTCTTCCACACCATCTTCAAATGACGAATAATTATTATTACATTTTGTGATTGGGACTCATCCCCAAAGTCTTCTTTGTTTAATGACATAATTTGAGTAGTAATCATCGAAAATGAAAATTAATACCAGATATGGGATTTCCACTTATCATAGTAGTTAAAGAAACATAGATGTATGTCTAGATGAGTTTGAGGATGATTCTCAAAAAAAATGAAATAATAAATATTTTTTACAAGAATATAATGATTATGAAAATGGTTCATACCCTTTATCATTGAATTAATTCATAGGATAAAACCAACCATAGTAAAGTAATTAATTTTCATAAATTTAATTACCCCATTACTTTAAAATGAATATATGCTAATCAATAGAAAAAATAATGTAAAGATGGAGTTAAATTGTTCATCATGTTTTCAATAAAGCATGCATATAATCATTCTTAAATCATGTGTCAGTTTTTACATTGTTTTTATTCAAGAAATAAATATTTGAATACTCTTACAGGAAATGTATTCTACACATTATGATGTTACTAATCCTAAGGAAGAGCAGAGTGCTGATGTTGAAACCTTAGAATTATTTGATGGTCAATACCATTTTTATGAAAAAATTAAAACAATGACGCAACATCATCGTGTTGAATAAAATTTTCAATCAAATAAGTGAAGGTATAAAATTTGAGGTTGGTTGGAATCATAACAACCAACCTATTGACCCCAAAAATTCAATGTTCATTAGTTATGAAGGGGTTATAATGAGGATGAAAATATTGACTGATAAGGATTCATGGAACCACATCTAACCTCTAATGAAGGAAAACCTTTGGAATGGTAAAATGGTAATGTTACAATATACTATCTCTATTTTGAAGAAAAATTATATAGTGAAATGTTTTTTTTATTTTAATTAATCCTTATAGTGTTAATTTATTTTTGAATATTTCTGTAAGGTATTTATCTTTATGGACAATGGAAAATCCATAGAGGGATTTGAACTCTTCTTACCAAACTAAATCTTAGGGAATATCAGTGGAAATTAAACCCCTACACAATATTTAGTTATGTAAATATTAAAAAACAATAAACATGGACCTATTTATCTATCTTCATGTTGATAAATCATTTCAGGTGCCTCATAGTCAAATGTATATTTTTTTACATTCTTTATTTTATCCAATTTTATTCCAAATTGTTAATTTTTTAAATAGATAATGTTTTCTAAAAATAAATAATGTGAATCAAAACCAATATTCCCCTATCAAAAAATTAGGATTGGGTACACTTCACTATAGACGAAATTGGTATTTATTTAAATTAAAAAAATTTATTCTATATGAAACAAAATATATTCCATTGTTTGTATGAATATTGACAAATCAAAATTTGAACCCACTTCCTTCCTACGTCATGTTCTATAGAAGGATTCTCACATACATGTGAATGGTAAACTAGTTGATAAAAATTAAAAAGAATAGTATGAAACATGATTAACTATGAAATAATTGTAACTATTTGTTTTTAATAGAAACTAAAGCCTTTTTTATATAACATTACATGATTTTAAGCATGATTATACATCAGAGTTCAAGCCAAGGATTGTTAATTATAGTGTCTTAGAAGACTAGGTACATAAAATCTAAAACATGGGGCCAAAAAAACACTATTATACTTAATCTCCATAAAGAGATCCTAACTTACTTTGAGCCCTTACATCTGCATAGGGTACCCAGGGGAACACATGAACAAAGGGATGAGCTAAAAACTCAGCAAGGGAATGAAAATTAGGATACATCTTAAGCACATGAGTTAGGAGGCATGACCTAATGATAATAAAGAATGGAACATATGAAATAATATTATATAAGAATTGGATCATATATATGTGGAATCATATAAATGTGTCTGAATCATAAGAAATTTCTTTAGTATGGTTAAAGGCTAAGCACCAATCTTGTTTCCCATTTTAGTACAGTTCAAGGCTAACTGCCAATCTCGTTTCACATCGCATCTCATGAGACTTAACATTACCCAATTCATTGGAGCACTATCTTGGTGAACCCATATCAAAATATTCGTTAATATTCTTGAAACATAAATATTCATTCCCCATAAATAATCATACCTAATCAATCATTCATAAACATAAGGATACCCATGGAGAGAATTGGGCACCACTATCATGACATAGATCAAAACCAATGAGTGTATCATGAATGTGCCATGAAAAAAATGTATTATATCATACATGGACGTTCATAAGGTAATATAGTCAAATAACATGCTTGTTGGTGACAAATATAAGTGACAAAAAATAAGAAATGTATTTGAGAGACAATAGCATTAAAACATTTTTGTGCGGTTTTAAGGAAAAAACTATTGAGATTTTAAAAGATTAACAAGGAAACTCTTTTATATAAAACCAGAATTGAACCAAGAAAGTTTTCATAATAATAATAATGATTTTATAAAGACAATGTTTTTTTAAAATAGAGGATATAATTCACATACAATTGGGTTAAAATATGGAAGTTCCTTTAAAACGAGCGTTCTTATTGGGAAGTATTAATGAGGGTTTCACAAAAAAACATGTATATCCCTGAAAGAGAATGAGAGATGGAACATGGAACATGATTTTGGAAAATATAAATAGAATGAATAAGTTTTAAATAAAAATAAAATACAAATACATTTAGGTAAAAAGAAAGATAGAGAAACCAGAAGGAATAAAGGAAGTTTTGGTAGAACTCCTTCAGGTTTATCAACCTGGTATCGGGTGCAACTAAGAGGGATTGATGAGATAGAAAAAGAGTTTATCATCACATATAAATAAATATGGATGTATGGGTGAGGTTTTTAAACATACCCCATTATTTTCTATTAATGATAAAAGGCATAGCGTAGAGGAAAATCTTGATTAAAAGTTAAATAGAGAGGATCCCTTACCTTAAATCTGTTGATTTTCTCCACTTATTTTTAAAGACCAAAATAAACATATTTGGATTATTAACTAATAATTAAAGATCATATTATGTATTTTATTGATTTATTATAACCCTTTTTAGTTCATTCAAGGCCGTTGGGATTAGTTATAATGTTTAATTTCATTGTTCGGGCTCATTTTTTTACTAGGCTTTAAAAGATCGGTTCACTAATATTCAAGTTCGGGTATCCCTAAAAGATGGAAGTGGTTGTCCCAAAATGAATTTATATTAAATTAGTGAACATACAGGAGATGACATGGTTTTAAATTTAATTTGGTTTCTAATATTGAAGTTGAACTATTATATAAAACTATAGTGATAATTGTTTTTTAATTGCTGGGTTGGATTACAAAGAACATGTTTTGATTTATAACTTAATACTATTTGTACAAGAAGATTACAGAATCATAATAGGATACATTAAATATATATATTCTGTTTCAACCATAACAAAAATTGTTTCATTACCAGATTTAAATATTTTAATGGAAATTGATAAACCCTTTTCCTAGAATGTGCTAAATTGGCACATCTCAAACGGTGCAATCATTTCTTTCAAAAAAAAGGTGAGGAAAGGAGAGAAGCTAATGAAGTATACCCTTAGAATAATTGAATTCCACTAAATTTATTCTACTGGATTTATCATGCCATTTGGGTTAATGGGGGTGAAGAATTAAACAAAAAAATAAAATAACTTAAAAGAAATGACGGAATTGTAAAGAGGAATTTACCTCTTGAAACTTCCTCCTTTGAGAATCGCTTAAGGGGAGAGGTTTTGGTATTTTGAAGAGTATCGAAGCTTTTTGATGTGTGGGGGGATCTTGGGGAGTGATTTGGGAAGAATATTGGAAAGGCACAAGGCTTGCTAGTAGTTAAGGGAAGACGGAGTGAATGGGGGTTTTATAGTGGAGGAGGGAAGGGATTTCTCAATATAAAATTCATTAATTTATTAATTCACCACAAGAAAAGGAATAGTGAGTATTTATTGACCAATAATAGAAATTTTATCATCTGATACCAAACCAATTTGGCTTACATCAGTAGAACATCATACATGAATCTATAATTAGCTTATTTAGCTTATTTTGTAAATTATGGTATTGCACTATTCATTAAAAATTCATGTATTTCAGAAAAATCCCAAAAATTCACCGTACCCATTTTTCGACTTGTAGAATCCAAAAATGAATTCCATTTTTCAAAAATAATTATCTAAATAATATTATTTAAATATTTAATTAAAATCATAATTCATTATCAAACCCCCATTTTAAAACATTCATTTACTTATTCTAAAATATAGGTACATCATAATTTAACTTGAATAATATTTATATATTATCATAGTTAAGGTTACTATTCATTTGGGTATATCACTATTCATAAGGGTATGTTACTATTCATAAGGGTATGTTACTATTCACAAAAAAATTATGTTTTCCTTATTAGACTCCAAATAACTTACTGATTTCAACTGTATATGATGGATTTTTGAAATTCCAAATATAGAAGTGACAAACTTATGTTTAAAGGTCACTCAGAAGTTAATAGTTCATTATGTTGTGCTTTCATGTGATTATATGAAACATTTATAAGAGAGGAATTTCCATTTATAAAACATTAGGTTGTTACATTCTTCCACCATTATAAAATTTCACCCTCGAAATTTCATTTTACAGTCTAAGACAAAAACAGGTGTGGGTACTCGTATTTCATGACTTCCTCTAGTTCCCATGTTACCTTTTTGTACTTATAGTTTCAACATATTACCTTGACTAGATGAGTATCCCTGTTACGTAGAACGTTGTCTCTACGATCCAAGATCTTCAAGGGCTGCTCCTCGAAATAGAAGTCAACCTTTGACTGTACAACCACTTTGGAGATTACAGGTGAAGGGTCAGGTATGTACTTCCTTAATAAGGATATATGAAATTAATCAAGTACTTTTGACATTGTAGGTGGAAGTGCCAGTCGATAGGCCATATCTCTAACTCGATTAAGGTTCTCAATGGGGCCAATGTACATGGGACATAACATCCCATTATTTCCGAAACTCATGACCTTATTCCATAGAGATATGAATATAAATTCCATGTCACCAACTTTGAACTCAGGTTCTTGTCGACGGTTATCTACATAACTCTTCTGTCAACATTGGGATGCTTTGATATGTTGTTGAATGGTTTTCACCTTCTCCACCATTTCTTCGACCATTTTAGGTCCTATAAACTTTCTCTCACTGACTTTATCCCAACACACCGGTGTTCTACACCTTTTCCCGTAAAGGGATTCATATGGTTCCATTTAGATGCTTGAGTTGAAACTATTGTTGTAGGAGAATTCCAATAGTGAAAAATAATGATCCCATCCTCCTTTAAATTCCATATAACACGCTCTAAACATGTCTTCCATTGTCTAAATAGTTCGTTCAGATTAGCCATATGTTAAAGGATTATTGGTCGTACTAAAGTTCAGCTCAGTGCTCATAGCATGCTTGAGACTCTTCCAGAACATTAAACTGAATCTCAAATCACAATTGGATACAATAGATAGTGGTACTCCATGAAGCCTTACAACTTCATTGATGTAAATCTGTGCAAGTTGATCCAATGAGAAGTCCTCACGAGCCGCGATAAAGTGAGTTTTCTTTGTAAGATGATCCACAATGACCCATATAGCATTATTTCATCTGGATGTCCTTTGATGTCCAGTGACAAATTCCATGGTAATTTTTTCCCACATCCATTCTAGTATGGGTAGTGGTTGAATCATTCCTTTAGTCTTTTGTCACCCAGCCTTCACTTGCTGACATACCCGACACATTGACGTATATTAAAAAATCTCCATTTTCATATTGTCCCACCAAAATTTGTCTTAGAGATCTTACTAAATCATTGTGATCCATGGGTGGATAGAGAAGGTTGACCTTTGTGTGTCACCCAATATCTATTTATTTATCTCTGGATCAGATAGTACCCATAATCGTGTCCCAAACCTTACAACTCTTTTCTCATCAATTTTGAAATCATAAGATTTCTCATTTCTAATATTTCCCTCCCTTTTCTAAATTTCCACATCTTTTATTTGAGAATCCTATATTCTCTCCAAGAGGGATGGTTGAGAAATAATTTGATAAAGGATTGATAATGTTCCCCCCTTAGTGATTCTCATGTCCATCCATTTTAATTCTAAGAAGATCAGATACTTTTTAATTCACATCAATGATAAAGATGTAGGATAATTTTTAATTAGAGCATCAACTACCTTGCTTGCCTTTATGAGATGGTAGTGGATTGAGAAATAATAATCCTTGATGATATTTATCCATCTTCATTGTCGGATATTAAGATCTTTCTGTGTGAATATATATTTGAGACTCTTGTAGTCAGTACAAATCTTACATTTCTCCCTATACAGATAATTCTGCCAGATTTTCAACGTAAAGATCACAGCTGCCAACTCTAGATCATGTGTGGGATAGTTTTTCTCATGGATTTTCAGTTGATTTGAGGCATTGGATTTCACTTTATCATTTTTCATTATCACACACCCTAAGCCCCTTTTAGAAGCATCACTATATTCCACAAAGAGTTCCTCACATGTAGGGTGTGTGAGTACTGGTGTAGTGATAAGCCTCTTTTTTAACTCCTTGAAACATTCATCACATTCATATGTCCAAAAAAACATTACCCCCTTCTGTGTCGGCTTGGTAATTGGGTTTGACAATCGTGAAAAGTTCTTCAGAAATCTTTAATAATACCCATCTTGACTCAGAATACTACAGATCTCCGTTACAAAAGTTGGTATGGGACACACTTTAACTGCCTTTGTCTTGGAAAGGTCCACAAATATCCCTTTTCTAGTGAGAACACGCCCCAAGAATGATGCTAACTTCATCCAGAACTTACATTTACAGTACTTCTCATACAACTTCTCCCATCGTAAAGTCTTTAACTCTGTTTTCAAAAGCTTCTAATGTTCCTCCTTTCTCTTTGAGTATATCAGAATATCATCAATAAAGACTACCAAAAATTTGTTGAGGTAATCTCTAAAGACTATGTTCATTAAATTCAAAAAAATTTCTTGATAATTAGTGAGTTTTAAGGGAATCACTATGAACCCATAGTGTCCATACCTCGTTTGAATGGAAATCTTGGGAATATCTTAGTTCCCCACATTTAGTTAGTGATATCATGAACGAAGGTCCACCTTAGAGAAATGACTGCCCCCATGATGTTTATCAAACAATTCATTTATCCTCGGAAGGGGATACTAATTTTTTATCAGGATTTTATTGATCTCATGATAATCAATGAAAAGGCACATTGATCCATCCATCATTTTGATGAAGAGGACTGGTGCAACCCACGGTGAAGAACTCGGAAGTATAAAACCCTTCTCTGTATTTTCCTATAACAGCTTCTTCAGCACTTCCAGCTCTACGGTGGCTAATCTATAAGGTGACTTTAAGATTAAAAGAGATCCAGGGATCTGTTCTATTGAGAACTCAACCTCTCGTTCAGATGGAAGACTTGGGAACTCTTTAGGGAATACATCAGTGCAATCCCTTAAGATGGGCATGTATTCAAACTTGATTATCTTCTTTGTATCAATCATTTGATCTAGATATTCTTGCTCATAAGGCAAAAATATCCACAATTGAGACAAAAATTACAAGGGAGATCCATAGTCTTCCTTACACACTTATATAATTGGAGGATGCTTCGGGATGTGAAAAGTGGTCTCCCTTTACTGATAGTTGATGTTGGTTTTGTATAAAGATAGACAATCCATGCCCAAGATAGCTTCAAACTACGCTAAAGGAAGTATGATGAGATATGATGGGAGGTTCAGTCTATATATGTTAACTAGGGAGGAGTTATAAACAATTAAGGCAATAATTTCCCCATTTGCTGTTCTCACAGATAACTTTTCCTCTAAATTTTGAGGTGGTGTTTGAATTGTTTTACTATGCTTGAAAGTTATGAAATAATGCGTAGAACCAAAATCAAATAGTACGTTCGCTATTCATGAATGAATAACTCGTGTTCCTGTCACCACATCATTTTCTAGCTCAACCTCAGCAGTATTGATGACATATGCCCTTCCATGTTGACTTTGAGGTTATTGCTGATTTCCTCAGACAACCCTCAGCTTAGGGAAATTGTTCACATAATGCCCATGCTCCTTGTAATAGTAACACTAAACTATAGGCTGAGTTTTCTCTTGAAACATCCTTTCTCGTTCCGCATTAGTGGGATACTTTACATCCTGATGGTATTTCTTGGCCAGATGACCAAACTTTCTGCATTTGAAACAATTCTTGGTTCCCTTCATATAGTTACCAGGATGCTTCTTCCCACAATTTTTTTCGAGGGTAAAAGATATATTTCTTTCCATCATGGCATTTCTTCAATGAACCACCCATGTTGTTGTCCGTTTTTTTCTTCATGTCACTGGGCCCAAAAGACCACTGAGAGTCTCCAATCTCCATTTAAACCTTGAGGGCACAACGGACAATATCCTCATAACTGTTGAAGTATCGAATTGCCAATGCTTTTCATTGACATGGATTTAGTCCTCTAAAGAAGAGATCCACCTTGATTTCAGTGTTTAGGACAAAGACACATGTGTGCCTTGCAAGATTTTTAATTATTTCTCCATATTCCCAAATGGACTCTTCTTCCTTTTTCGGGAGACCAAGGAACTCTTTTTCCATCTAGAGATGGAGGGTTCGAGGAAAATATTTGTTGAAAGACATCCTCTTGAATTCATCTAAATCCATGGAATCAATTTCCACTTAGGACCTTGTATTCTTGAACAATGTCCACCACTGATCAACTTTCCCATCGAAACGATAGGCCACCAGTAGAAATTTCTCTTCTTCTGAGCACTGGAGGATAGAGAATATCTTTTCAATGGAGTTAATCCATTGTTCCACGAGGAGGGGACCAAAAGATCCGCCAAACATTGGAGGTCTTTTCCGCGTGAAATATTCTATGGAAATGTTCTCTTTACTTGGAGGAGGAGGGAGTTCCACATGATTCAAGTCATTATTCATAACTTGAGCCAGCTGAGAAAGTACTTTTATGAAGTTTTTATCATTATCTCCCATCATATGAAGAATATCATTAAGGAAATATTCACATTTCCTAACACATTGGTTGTTGGAATGTGTACTTCTATTTCCCACCATTAACTAAGAAAAATAACGTATAATTATAGGTCTTGAAAATATGGCCATTGAGAAAAAAAGGTAAACATTCAAAATAAAAGGATAAACATATAAATAATAACTATATACATACTTGTGATTCCATCAGTTTAAATCCAGGTTATCCTCAATCAATTTCTTAACTTATTTTTTATGGGCTTTTTTGTTCCCTAATAATGGTTTTTACTAATCTCGTGAATCTACCAAAGCATATCCCACTGGAGTGTCATAAACAAGAGTGCATCAAGGCCCGTTATCATTTACCAGAATACCCCAGGTCAATCCCAAAACTCCTTGTCACATTTTTCACTCCTAGGTACATCAGTGCCATAGCTACCTCAACCTGCTTGTATCTAGATAGCGATGTATTTACTTGAAAACCCACATACTCTATACTTACCAAAATTTAGAGATTTTGTATTATACATCCTCTCATCCTTCAAGTTCTCAATAAGGTGCTCTATTTCTAATCTACAAAAAATAACTATACCATCCTATGATAACAACTATAGTGACCCAAGACTTTTATATATAACATTACATGATTTGAAGCATAATTATACATCAGAGTACAAGACAAGGATCGTTAAGTCTTGTGTATTGGACGACTAGGTACATAAAATGTAAAAAATGGGGATAAAAACACTTCTTTATTTAATCTCCATAAAGATATCCTAACATACTTTGAGCCCTTACATATGCATAGGGTACCTTGGGGAACACATGAACAAAGGAATGAGCTAAAAATACCAATATGGGAATGAACATTAGGATACATCTTAAGCACATGAGTTTAGAGGCATGACATAATGATAAAAAAGCATGGAACATATGAAATCATATCAAATAAGAATGGGATCATATAAAAATGGAATCATATAAATGTGGTATAATCATAGGAAATTTCTTTATTATGGTTCATGGCTAACCGCCAATCCCGTTTCCCATTTTGGTATGAGTCAAGGCTAACTGTCAGTCCCATTTCACATCACATCTCATGAGAATTAACTTTACCCAATGCATTGGATCACTATCTAGGAGAACACATATCAACATTCTCATGAATATTAATTCCACATAAATATTATTTCCACATAAATAATCTTATATAATAAATCATTCATAAACAAAAGGATACCCATGGAGAGAATTGGGCACCACATTCATGACATAAAGCATAACCAAGGAGTGTATCATGAAAGTGAACACGAAACAAAGAGATTAGAATATACATGGATATTTTTAAGGTAATATAGACATATAACATGGTAGGTGGTGAAAAATATAAGTGACAACATATAATAAATGTATTAAATAGACATTAGCATTAAAACATATTTGTGCGGTTTTAAGGAAAAAACAATAGAGATTTTAAAATAGTAAAGAGGGAATTATTTTATATAAAACCAGAATTGAACCAAAAATGTTTTCATAATAAAAATACTAATTTTATAAATAAATTGGTGTCTTAAAATGGAGGATAGAGTGCACTATTAATTGGGTAAAAATTCAGGAAGTTCCGTTTAAACAAGTGTGCTTATTCGGAAGTATTGAGGAGGGATTCACTTAAAAGCATGTATGTCCACAAAAGAGAATGAGATATGGATCTTGGAACATTATTTGGATAATATAAACATAATGTAGAAATTTTACATAAAAATAAAAGACAACTACATTTTGGTAAAAATAATGATAGAGCAACTAAAAAGAATAAAGGAAGTACTGGTAGAATTCGTTACGGCTTATCGGCATGGTATCCGGTGTAAATAAGAGGGAATGATAAGATAGAAAAGGGGTTTATAATCACTGAGAAATCAATATTGAATTATGGGAGAGGTGCGTGAACATACCTTATCATTTTTTAGTTCACATAAAAAGGCATATCATAGAGGGCAATCTTGATTAAAAGTGAAATAGAGAGGATCAATTACCTTAAATCTGTTGAAGTTCGCCACTTATTTTTAAAGACCTGAAAAAAATTAGGCTTATTAATTAATAAGAACAAAAACTCTTTGATAATTTTTTGATTAATTATAACCATTTTTAATTCATTTAAGTCAATCTTGATTAGTTATAATGTTCAATTTCATTGTTCGGGCTCGTTTGTTTACTTGGTTTTAAAAGATCGATTTACTTATATTCTTGTTTGGATAAACATTAATGATGGAAGTGGTTTTCTAGATATTAATTTATATTATATTATTGAACATCTAGGAGATTAAATGGTTTTAAATTTAATATGGTTACTTAGATTGAAGTCATCCTATTATATAAAACCACAGTGACATCCGTTTTTTTAGTTGGTGGGTTTGATTACAAAGAACGTGTTTCGATTCCTAACTTAATACCATATGTAAAAAAATATTTCAAGATCAAAATATTATATAATACAAATATATTATCTGTTAAAACCATAAAAAAATGGTTTCATGGACAGATTTAAATATTATAATAGATATTGATAAACTGTTGTCCTTGAATGTGCTAAATTGGCACATCTCAAACGGTGCTTTCATTTCTTTCAAAACAAGGTGAGGAAAGGATAGAAGATAATGAAGTATCCCATTCTCATAATATAATTCTCTTAAATGTAATATACTAGAGTTATCGTACCATTTGTGTGAAGGTTGGGGAGGAAATAAACAAAAAAATGAACTTAAAATAAATTAAGGAATTGGAAAGAGGAATTTACCTCTTGAGACTTCCCCCTTTGAGAACCACTTAAGAGGAGATGATTTGGTATTTTTGAAGAGGCTGGGAGATTTCAGGCATGGTGGTGGATTTTGGGGAGTGATTTGGGTAGAATATTGGCAAGGCACAAGGCTTGAGAGGAGTGAAGAAAAGGGGTAGTGAAGGAGGTGGGGGTTTATAGTGGAGGAGGGAAGGGATTTCTCAATATGAAATTCATTAATTTTTTAATTCCCCACAAGACAAGTAATAGTGAGTCTTCCTTGACCAATTACAATCATTTTACCATGTGATCCTGAACCAAGTTGTCTTACATCAGTTGTACATCATAGGTGACTCTATAATTAGCTTATTTAAATTATTTTGTAAATTATGGTATTTCACTATTCATCAAAAATTCAAATAGTTCAAAAAAATCCCAGAAATTCACCCTAATAATTTTTTGACATGTTGATTCCAAAAATGAATTTCATTTTTCCAAAAAAAATTTATAGATATTATTATTTTAATATTTAATTAAAATCATAATTTTTATAAAAAACAAGTTTTAAATCATTCATTTATTTATTCTAAAATATAGCTACATCATACTTTAAATTGAATAATATTTATATATTATCATAGGTAAGGATACTATTCATTAGGGTATATCACTGTTAACAAGGGTGTGGTACAATTCATAAGGGTAGGTTACTATTCACTAAAAAATTATGTTCTTATTATCGGACTCCAAATAACTTACTGATTTCAACAGTGTATGTCAGATTTTATAAATTTAAAATAGAAATGTGAAAAACTTATGTTTAAAGGTCACATATAACTTTGTAGTTCATTATGTGGTGTTATAATGTTGTTATATGAAATATTTATAAGAGAGGAATTTCCATTTATAAAACATTGGGTCATTTCCTTCTTTATAATAGTATTACATAAAAAAATTATTTATGTTCATATTCTTTTATATGGTGTAGACACAATAATCAGCAGCAACTATACAAGTAGAAAAACTAATTTCAGTATCTTTGAAGTGGCCAAAAAAATATGGTCGTGTTTGAGGATGAGGTTTTGGAGTGTCTCCTCAAAAATATTTTGTAAATATAAAACCATTTTAAGATACATATAATATGGTGAAAGTATTATAGACACAAGTATATTTTTTTGAAGATATTAGTTTTTGTTCATGTTTGGAGGAACAGTGTATATGAAAGGATCATATCATAGTAGTTGTGGAACAAATATCCGTACATAAACCAAATTAATCAACTATTTTTAATTCTTCTCATTCCCCTAAACCTCATACCTTACCCATGGTAATAAATTCATCCATTATTATTTCTTCTAAATGTGAATCAAACTACTTCTAAAATTATTATATTGATAAAATTCTTGCAGGGTATAGTTGTACGTGATATTTTCTATCAATACCCATGCACCACCTTATCACAAGGGGTATGATGTATAGTATCTTGAGATACAATATATATCATAACAACCTCCAAAGAGATCCCATGAGAGTATGGATTTAGGTATCTCATGAGATGACTACTGAGTTACTTTTTTTACATGTGATTCAGATATTATAATGGTAAATGATATTATGATAACATTCATATCTTGTAAGTATAATATTATAAATATAAACGAGGTATGTAATTAAAGAAATCACATGAGAAACTTGTAAAATTTGAGGAAAATGTTCTAATTTGAATTATTTTATTAGAGATGGATAAATCGATGGTGAAATAAAATATTGAATAAATGCAATCTAGTGGATTGACCACAAAATCAAATTGACCTTTTGGTAGTACCTTCTCCCCACCAGTTTTAGGGAACCACTTATAATCATTAAAAAATCATGTCGAGATCACATTTAATGATGAAAATATGTCTTAAATTCCATATAAAAAATAAATATATGGAAAATTCATGACATCTATAATTGGTCTCGTGATTATAAATGAGATTCTCAAGCACGAATGTCAGGGACCCTAAGTTGTGAATACATATAATGGGTAAATTTTTAAAATACCTCTTTCAAATAGTTTAATAATATGTTAATTATATTAAATAACTATTCATATTTTTTACAGGGGTTTATATTACTACAATATAATGGAAACTCGTGTGAATCAAGATTTGGATTCATTAATCACTATATTATTTATATGGAAAAACATACATTGGATAGTAAGTAGTATAAGAATAAGTGATATGAGCAACTAAAAAAGTTTGATAAAGAATAATATATGAAAGATTCTTTTTTATGCCAATAATTCAAAATTATAATTGTAAAATCTAGTCAAATAAATATATTTTTAATTTTTTTCAATACGTATTTGTTTTTATTTTTTGGAAGCACTTGTTTCTTATTTCAATCAATCATCATACCACAAATATTTATTTCATTGGTCCAATGAATATATCAAATAAAAAACCCACACATTATGTGTAATATGAATTTTAAATACCCTATAATAATAATTTTATAGATAAACAATGAATTATATGTTTTAGTCTTTGTTTTATCATGAATTATTTTTAATAGCACGGTCTCTAAATATTGGTTAGAACATTGAATGAAGTTGGTGTATGAACATCAAAAGCCTATAAATTACTATATTAGAAAAATATTTATTAATATATACTGATATTTATCTATCAAAACATATTTCAAAACAATTTACATATTTTGGTCAATGTTTCTGTAGTGTCCAAAGAAAGATAATCACAATGATCATGGATATTAGGTTTCTATATTTATGAGAGAGAACACAAACCATGAAAATTCCAACATACTTGAATACGAAATTTTCTAACGTAATTAAAATATCATTATAAATATTTTTTAATAATTTCATTTTATATATTTTTTCATCCCTACCAAGATTTCTAGAAACCATCATACTTAGAAGAAAAAGTAAATTTGTTTAGAGATGAGTGGAAATTGTTCATGTTTTCCAAATATTTTACGGAAATAAAATGTGTTATTACAAGCTATGTTTCTGATCTAGTATGGTATATGACTTCATAAATATATTTTGGGTGTGAATAATTAATGTCAAAATTCTTATATATTATTTTTTTATCTATATCATAATGATAATTATACTAAAAGAAATAATTTTTTAGAATCACTGACCTACAATAAAAAAAATTGTTGGGAAATGATGAAGGTGGTGGAAAAGGTGAAGGAAGAGGCCAAGGTAGAGGAGGAGGCAGATTCAGAGTAGGAGACTGAGGTGGAGGGGGAGGTAGAGGTGTATAATAAGGTGGAAGAGGAGACAAATCACTAGCTTGAAAATAATAAATGTTTTGGTCAAAAGAGTAGAATGGGGATCATACCAACGTTGTGTTTTAGAACAATTGTTGAAAAAAGAGCACAACACTGTTCACTTAATATAAGATATATTGTGAAAGTGTTTCTGGATTCATATTGAAAAAAAGCATCAATTTTTTAAGTGATTTTATACATGAATAGTTTTTGAGGAATTTTTTTCAGAATAAAAAAAATAACATACTTTTTAAAACTGAATATCATATGATAAAATTTCTATTGACACATTCTAATTACTATCAAATATTACTGAAGTGTAAAAGAAACCCCTCACTAGGGAAAAATTGATCAATAGCAACGAAACATATATAGTATCATTCTAATGGATTCTCTACACTATAAATAAAGGGTCTTGGTAGTGGTTATGTTAGTCATTGAGTGTCATACAATACCAATCCTATAATAAAATAGGTATATAATCCATCCCAAATCATTGAATGAATATGTTTTTAATCAACCACTGAAGGAATATGGTGTATAAGAAACTTATTGGAGGAAAATTAGCATTGAGAGAGTGTGGTAATAAATTAGTGACGGTGTTAAAGGAATCATTATGTAACACCCTAATATTTCATAGTATGTTATATCTTCAATGAAATTCAATAACTTAAACCACATGAAACCCTGAGTTCGAGTGCTCCACGGCTTACCAAACTAGTAATTCAATAAGAGGTTATGAATAGTATTAAATAAATTTTGAATTTTATATACTCCATATAATTTTATTATTCATATTATGTGTTTCTTGGACATAATATAAGAACAAATTCATTTTTTAAGATAAAAATTGTATGTTTTAAAAAATGCAATTTTACATCCATTTAATGGTGATCCTTTTTTCAAATAAATATTTTTCACTTTTATATTTTCAGTTTAATTAAATTAATTTATTCTCTAGAATTGGGACATAAAAATTTAGTTTGGATAATTTTTTGGTACTTTTCTGATAACTTTTATATTTTGATAAATAGTGAAAAATACAAAATTTTATTTAAAAGAATCTTTTTTATTCGAAATAATTTATAGTGTTCAATTATACATTTGAGTGGTTTTAATGTTTCATTAGATTATATTTTTATCATTTAATATTATTTAGGTATTTGGATGAAATTTCACATTTAAACTAGGCATAAAAAAGTGTCAATCTTTCGATAGTTATTATTTCTTTAAAACACGCTTTTTGTTTTGACAACAGTAATTAATTTTATATTAATTTCTACCACTTTTGTGTTTTGAATTTTTAAAAATGGAATCTATATTTGGAATATAAAGTTTCAAATTGTGTAAATTTTTAACTTTTATATTTATACATTATGAATATTTACTACCGTAGATATTTCATTTGCCATGGTAAAAGGTCAAATCAGGTAAATAAGTGTAATAAAATATTATTGTAATAATATTAAATTACACTAGCATGTATCCTATTTATATTTTTTGATACATTTATGACCATGGGAATCATTGGGTCTATTTGGTGGACCCCATGGAGCCACTTGAGAGTGATATTGACACTTTATATTAATTAATTTAAAATAAAGACAAAAATGACATAAACATATATCTTTTAGTAAAATAATTTTTAAAATTGGTGATATAAGTTACCATTTAGATGAAAAATATTCATTTGAAAGATAATAATATTTCCAACATCATGGTGTTTTTTTATAATTTTCAGACATCAAATAAATAAAATTATTTATGGCGCAATAATGATGCAGTGTTTACCACATTAAAGAATGATATAAATAAATAAGATTATAAAAAATAAAAAAAAAATCAAAAACCTGTCCAATTCGAATTGGATGATTTTATTTTGGACATGAGTTATCTAATATTCTACTTTAATGAGTTTTGGACCTTTAGAAACGGAAAATAATTATATAATCAAATAATATTTTCAAAAACATTCCTATAGAGCCCCTCCTCCCACTTATAAAATCCCAAACCTCTAACCCATTTCTCACACCTCTCAAGACACATTTCTCATCCAAACTCTGACCAAATAATATCCCTAAATCCCTATATTCCTCTTAGAATCCTTTCCATAAGATTAATGAACTACAGGGAAGCCTTTTGGTTCAAACCAAATGGAATTACCAAATATAATGGTTACATCTCCTCTTAAGTTTGTTTCTTTTATTATACATCTCCAACCCCATAACTCTCTTTATTACATTCATTTATAAAAACACTATTATTCTCAATATAATATGTTTTTTATGATAAGTATTTAAACTACACTTACACACACCTCCATCTAATGGGTTCAAGAAAAAACGTTTTTGTGGACGGCGAACAACTGCCTCACGAAACGATGATTGTTCAATCTTCTACTACCACCTCTTATGGTGGTCATTATGATGGAACTATAATTATATATGATGTTTATGATATTTATTTTATCAAAAATATTCTGTAATTCTATTTTATAGCATACCTTTATTCTTTTTATGTTGAATATATATGATAATTTCATTTTGGGATGTGAGGATTACTGCCCCCCAAATTGATATGACTCGTTCATACAATACATGGAACGTATAAAATATGGTTTTAATGAAAATACATAACCTATCGAAAATGTTATATTATAATGGAATGATAATATACCAATGTATTTTTTTGGTTTTCTTCCCATTTAAAAAAATGAAATGGAAGTAGTGTCCGTGCGAATGTACAGATTACCGTCTCCATGACTGTAATGAGATTCCTTCCCCACTATAACCATTCATGAATAATTTTCATTTGATTTTTAAAAATAATATTTAAAAACATAATATCATTCTGTATATGAATCAAATACATCTTATCCCTAAAAAACATAACATACGTAACAAAACATATAAAGGAAAACGAATTAGTTAACACCCAAAACAATGATACTACAAAAATATTATTAACAAAGCAATAATAGAAGATGAAATCTGATATCCTATTTATGTATGTAGTTCTTGAATAATTTAATAACTATGATTTATCTATTATACATGAGGTTTAAATACCCTCGACCAAGGAAAAGTACAAGGTAACAGTTACTTCCTTAATCTCATTATTATCCACGATTGTTTATGTGTATGTATTTTTTGAGAAATATTTATTATCAATGTCCATGATTCATAATGGAGTTTCTAAAAGGATTATTTTTAAGGTACTCTTTTTGTAAAAGATTATTTTAACTGTTTTAAATGTTTATTCTTAAAAATCATTCCCATTGATGTCAATGTTTTCAAAATTGTTTTAAGGATTAATATATATGGACATGAATGTTTTAAAATTTTAATTACATTAAAAATATTCAAAGTGGTATGGTACAAATTGATTAAAAAATATATTTTAAATGTCTTCCTTTAATAATTGTTTGAATTTTAAATGATTTCATGAAAAAAGTTTTATTTCACTCAAAGAGTTTTACTGATCAATTTCAACTATATCAACATCCTTTACCGGATATTATTCTTGATTAAGGTTGATTTATTATAACATAATATTCCATATTGTATTGAATGATTTATGATATGTTTGAATGTGGATGTTCTATTTTTATACCCTTCATGGTTTATGGTTGAAATATTGACATTTTGTATACTCGTTTTAATACGAATGATTATTTTATGTTTCAATATTTTTATATGAGGAATGGAGTGGACTTAGTAAGTGACGGGTGGAGCCTGCTATAGCTCCTCAATGCATCGATATGTATCATTAGACAAACTAGTGTACTGGAAAATGTCCTTGAAAAAAGTTATATTTGTTTTATTGGCATGAGACCTTGACTATGTTGTAATGATGTCCGACATTAGGATTTCCCTCATTGTGAAATTGGTTTTTAGATGTGACTATTCGACTGGTAAAATATATATGTTCATGTTTATATGGTGATGTTTGATTTATTTGTTCCATATTATATTCAATATTATGTTTAAAAAGGGTGTTTTTTTATTTCACATCTTTCCTTAAAATTTTATAACTTCTGCTAAATTATTTACCCGTACCGTCTATCTGATCTCACCCCTTTCTTTTGTTTTATATTCACAGGATTCCAAGAAGTGTATTGTGACTAATTTTCAGGGTTAAACAAGGGGAATAATGGTGTTCTCAAACAACTGTCTTGACTATGTTTTATGTTTCAAATTGTAATGTAATGTTAATGTGTGTAATCTATTTTACAAGAATTATAAACTAATCGGTCCATCGGGAATTGATTCCTTGTAATCATGCTAATGTATTAAGATAATGCAACAACTTTGGGTAATTGCGGTCGGGGCTTTGTAGTTGGTATCAGAGGAATTTTTGTAATATCCTTGGAAACTATATTGAGGAAAACTATGATTAGAGAACATTACCCTAAGATAGAAATTGAGGATTAGTATAGAAGAACATCCTAGAAATTTGTTAATATAGAGATTTTGTGAATTTTCCAAGCAATACATCCATGTTTGGATACGAGCAGGTAGAGGAATAACTAGCACATATGTACTTAAGAGTGAATACTCTGATAAGGATTTTTGAGCCTAACTCGGGGTATGGTGGTACACGACAACAAGATATATTGTACTCTTTGTTACGATACTCTCGTTGGATATTCTTAGGATAATTCATATTTTCTTTACAAGCCATTATAATGGATTTCAGAGTAAATATTTTTTCTGATTATAGATTATATTCATAATATTTTCAGTTTATATTAGGTATTTTATAGGTTTGGAATTATTAATTATGATTCATAAACTATCCTAGTGTATGTCATTGCTTAAAAATTGCTCCTAGTAGAAGGAATGAGAACTCCGACAATACACATGATCCAAATTGTAAGAAGGGTCATATCTTTCATTGTATTAAGAAAACATTTGGAAGGGAAATAGTCTCCCACATATTATCATCATATGAAGAAATTGTGTCATGTGTTTATAAGATAAGTTAAGATTTCTCTAAGTCCTATGACTTTAAAGGGTAGCCAGAAAAGAAAATTATGGTAGAGAGAATTATGGATAAAGGGAATAAGGGAAAGAAGGACTTTGTCACATGTGATAACTACATAAAGAATCACCTTTGTAAATGATAGAAGGGAATGAAGGTTTTTTATAAGTGTGGAGAAAAAATAAACCATGTATGTGATCAAAAGGGTAAGAAAATGGTTTCAAATGTACAAAGATTTATCTTAAAGTAGTTGGGAATCAATGTCCCAATCATCAGAGTATACCGTAAATGATGATGATGGATAATAGTAAAGTTATGATACTACTACAAATGAATATGAATGACTAGTGTTCTTATTTTTTTATTAATGAATTATGTCATTTGAGTGTTGTATCAATGATGTAACAGTTATATAAACTATGTAAATAAATAATGATTGTACTATAATACTATTTCATTGAGGATATGAGATTACATGGTACTAAGATAAGTGACTGAACAAGAAAATTATTTTTTTTTGGAAAATAAATGGTTGAAGGAAAGATAAACCTAAATATGGTCATGATACTAAGGTAGTGATTTTTGAATTAGAGATGGTTGATCTTGATAAATTATATTGGACATTCATGACTACCTTGGAACAGATTAATGGTTTTATTATTCCTTCATTGTTGGAGTATTCAAAAATTTAGGATATAATTAATATATCTTGTATTCTATAAGGAAAAAGGGAGAATGAATGTAAAAAATAAGGTTTTATAGTAATTTAGGGTGATACCATGTTTAATAAAAATATATGATGAAGGTATTCACATATTATTATGTGGAAAAAATGAGATCTTCATTATGTTTACCTTCCTTGTAAATTTCATACTATGAGTTTATACAGAAGAATTTTGGATATGTTTAAAGGTTGGAATAGATTAATATGGACAAGGGATACTATTGTTTAAGGATAAAATATTTCATATGATTATTATTGGTTTTTTTTGTAAAAATTACAACCCGGAGGTCGGGTGACAACTTGTTGCATCCGGCAAAGCCATGAGACTTGAACCCGCAACCGAAGGGTGACAAGGGTAATCACCTACCACTGGATTACGTGATGTTCTAGTTTTTATAATTTAGTTTTTTTTATAAATTCTGACAAATTAATTAAAAATTCATTTTTTTGGAACTCTATAAAATTAGGATAAATAGAATATATTTTAACTCAGTTATCTTTTAGAGTGAAAGATGAGTTTGTGGTAGGAATTAGTTGAAGGATGAAAATCTACTTTTAAAATATATTTTTTCCTATTATTCAATGAATAAATTAATTCTTAAACTTTAGGAAATGGATCTTAAAACCCAAAATGTATTATCTTAGTACCTTAATTTTTTTGAACCGATGATATTTTAAATCATCATATATTGATAGCTTTAAGGACCTCAATTTTACACTTGTTTGTGATTGATGACCCCAATAAATCTCTATAAATATTTACATTTTCCCTCCAATTATGTTTCTCTAATTTCCACCAACTTTCTTTAAATCATGATCATAATTTTGTGGTGACTATTTCATTTCTCTTTCTCAATTATTAAGACTAAATTTCATTAACCCAATATCCAATGTGGGTTTTCCAAAAATGTATTTTTCAATTTTTAACATTTTTATTTAAAAAAAAAATTCAAATTGAAAGGATGCAATTTATTTAAGGAGGGGAGAATGTAACACCCCCGGATTTAATAGTATGTTATCTCTTCAGTTAAATTCAACAAATAGAGCTACACGCAACACCGAGTTCAAGCGCACCATGACATACCAAACTAGCAGTTCAAAAAGTGGTTATGTATAGTATTAATTGAATTTTGAATTTTATATACTCCCTATTATTTTAGAATCCATAATCTCTTTTTCATGGACTTAAAATAAGAACAAATTCATTTTTTTATTATAAAATAAGTATTTTTCAAAAAAATGAAATTTTCCACCTTTTAATGGTGATCCTTTTAAAAAAATATATTTGACACTTTTATATAGTCAATTTATCGAAATTAAATTATTAATTAGAATCAGGACATAATCTGATTAGGTTTTTGTAATTTTCTGATAACTTTCATATTTCGATGAATTTTGAAAAATAACAAATTTTAATTAAAAACAACTTTTTTAATCGAAATAATTTATACAATTAAATTATAAATTTGAGTGATTTTAAAGTATAATTATATTGTATTTATAACATTTAATATAATTTATGTCATTGGATGTAATTTCACATATAAACTGGAAATAAACATGTGTAAATCTTTTGATAATTATTATTTTTAAAAAACACGCTTTTTGTTTTGACAAAGGTAATTAATTTTAAATTTATTTCTGCCACTTATGTGTTTCGATTTAGGAAAAATGGATTCCATATTTGGAATCAAGAGATCCAAATTTTTTAAATAGTTATCTATTATTTTTTAGACAATATGAATATTTACATCAGTAAATATTTTATTTACCATGGTTCAAGGGTAAATCTAGTAAATAAGGGTAAACAAATATTATTATTATAATTTTAAATTACCGTAACATGTGTCCAGTTTCTATTGGTTGATACATGTCTGACAATGGTCATTCTTGGGTTGATTTTGGTACCTCATCGAACCACATGAGATGATAATGACACTTTATATTAATTAAGTTAACGTAAAGACAAAAATGATATAAACATATATTGTTTAGTAAAATAATTTTCACAAAGTGGTTATATAAGTTATCTATTCAACTATAAATATACATTTGAAAGAAAAAAATATTTCCTACTTCATGGTTTTTTTAATAATTTTTAGACATCAATAAAATAAAATTATTTATGAGACAATAATGATGCATTGTTTACCACATTAAATAATGACTTATATAAATGATATTATAAAAATCAAAACAATATCCAAAACCTATCCAATTCTTATTCGATGATTTTATTTCAAACATTAGTAATATTATCTTTGACTTTAATGAGTTTGGGACCTATAGAAACCAAAAATAATTATATAATAAACTAATATTTTCAAATATTCTTAAAGAGCCCCCCCCCATATAAAAATCCCTCACATCTAACCCATTTATCACACCTCTCATGCCCCTTGGCTCGACAAAACTCAGCCCAATTAAGCTCCCTAAATCCCTATAAATCTCTTATAAGCCTTAATTTAGGTAGAATTCACTTCAAAGAAGCCTTTTGGTTCAAACCAAATGGAGTTACCTGATTTAAAGGTAACTTCTTCTCTTATGTTCTTTTATTTTATTTTACTTCTCCAACCCACTGAACTCTATTCAATACTTTATTTTATAACAACACCAGTATCCTAAATATACTAGGTTGTTGTTATGGAAATTATTTGAACAAAACTTACCCAAACCTCAATATAATGGGTATAGAATATAATGTTTCTTTGGACGGCGAACTACTGCCTCATGAAACGAAGAGTGTTCAATATTCTACTAGCACCTCATATGGTGGCCATTAGGATGAACTATTAATATATATGATATTTATGAAATTTATTTTACCGATAAGGTTTTGTAATTCAATATTATATCATACCATTATTCTTTACATTTTTTATATATACGATAATTTCATTAGAGGAAGTCCGGACTACCGCCCACTCAAAGGGATGTGACTCATTCATACCATCCATGGAACGTATAAAATATGGTTTCAATGAACATATGTTACACATATAAAATATTTTATTATACTAGAATAATAATATATCTATGTATCTTTTGGTTTTCTTTAATTCTAAAATAAAAAATGAAATGGAAGTAGCATTCGTGCGTACTTACAGATTACTGTCTCCATGAACGTGATGAAATTAATTCCCCATCATATCCATTCAAGAATAATTTTCATTAGATTATTAAAAATATATATTTAAAAACCTAATATCATTCTGGATATGAATCAAGTACATCTTTTCCATAACAAACATGACTTACATAACAAAATATATAAATGAAAACGAATCAGTTAACACCCGAAACAATGATACTACAAAAAATGTATAAACAAAGCAATAATAGAATATCATATATGATATCATATTTATGTATTTAGTTCTTGTATAATTGAATATAAACAATTTAACTATTATATAGGTGGTTAAGGTACCCTCGACCATGGAAAGGTACAACGTAAGGGTTAATTTCTCAATCTCGTTATTATCCGAGATTGATTATGTGTAAGTATTTTCTAGGAAATATTTATTATCATTGTCCATGTTTCATAAAAGATTTTTCAAAAGGATTATTTTTAAGGTACTCTTCAACTAAAATACCATTTTAAATGTTTTAAATATTTATTCTTATATATCCTTCTCATTAATATCCATGTTTTCAAAATGGTTTAATGGATTTATTTATATAAACATGAATGTTTTAAAATGTTAATTACTTTAAAAAGTTTAAAAGTTGTATGGGACACTTTGATTCAAAAATATATTTTAAACCTCTTCCTTAAAAAAATATGTAACTTTTAAATGATTTATTGTAAAAGGGGAATTTCAGTCAAAGTATTTTACTAATCATTTTCAACTATATCAACATCCTTTACTGGATATTATTCTTGATTTAGGTTTATTTATTATAAATCAATCTTCTATATTGTATTGAATAATTTATTATTTATTTTACAATAGAAGTGTTATTTTTATACCCTTCATGGTTTATGGTTGAAGTATTTACATTTCGTATGCTATTTTTAATACGAATTTTTATGTTATGTTTCAAAATGATCATATGAGGAATGCATTGGACTTAGTAATCGATGGGTGGATCCCGATATAGCTCATCGATGAATCAGTAGGTCTCATGAGAAAAACAAGTGTCTTGGAAGAAGGACTTGATAAAAAAATTATTTATAGTCTTGGCATGAGGCCGTGATGAAGTGGTAATGATGACCAGCGTTAGTCATCCCCTCATTATGAAATTATTTTTTACATGTGACTATTTGACTAGTAAAATATCAATGTGCATGTTTATATGGTGATTTTTGATTTATTTTTTCCACATTATGTTCAAGATTATGTTTAAAAAGGATATAGTTATTATTTCACATCTTGACTTAAATGTTTATAGCTTCTTCTAAATTATTTACCCTTACTAAGCATCTGAGATCACCCCTTTCTTATGTTTTATTTTCCTAGGATTCCAAGAAGTGTATTGTGATTGATATGTAGGGTTAAGGTTGTGGAATAATGGTGTTATCAAATAACTATATATGCTGTATTTTATGTTTGAAATTGTAATGTAAAGTAAATGTATGTAATCTATTTTCCATGACTTCTAAACTGATCGGTCATTTCGGACTTGATTCCTTGTAATCATGCCAATGTATTAAAATAGGGCACCGGTTCTGGGTAACTGGGTTCAGGGCATTACACATGACATCAAATAAAAAGAACCTTCCATATGAATAAATCACTAAAAATGAAAAACTTGATTCAAATTAAATCATGAAGAACCGAAAATTTAAATGAATGGCCTGTTGAAAAATAACCCAGTAGATTGATCAGAAAACACTAAAAATTAAATTAATTCCACATTTAATTGATTGATTCATGAATTTTTATAAACGATAAATATAATGGTTTTAATTTTCTTTATAGTGGAATTATCTATTCAATTATTTTGTCAACTAGATGCATGATATAATACCATAAATGCTTCTGAAGTCCATTAAATTAATATTCAGTATGAATGTGAAAATTCATTAGGTAAAATGATCCCTGATCAAAATATCATTAATGAAAAACTCATCATTATTCTCAATAGAAATAAAAGAGAATCGATATATTCCCATCATGATGAATAGATAATTATGATGTTATGCAGAGATTATCATCAACCAGGGTGTTGAAAATGATATAATATTCTATAACATAGTATATGAAGTCTTAATAGATGATTTAGATTTTAGTTCTAGTTGGTGGGTATGAAAGGATATACTAAGGTTTAATGTTGTTGAAAAAGGGAAAACAATTTATAATGGAGTTTCATGTCTTCTGAAAAACGAAAATAGGAACACTGATGTTTTTTCCAACAATGATGGTATGTGTTTTATCATGGGGTATGTTATCTATATGTTAGTGATAGGGGATTATTGACATAATCATGTTCAAAAAAACTCTTATCAAAAGATTTATTTTAGTATAACAAATGAATTATAATTGGTTTAAACTAATAGTTAATGTCTTGAAAGAATATATGAATTCATCTATAAGGATGATTCACTCATGTACTGTGAGCATGCACGCAACAAGGATTATTCACTCATGATGATACAATTTTATTTTATTTTTATAATTCATTCAATATTCTAGGTTATAAAAATACAATATTATTAGATTACTGAAAATGATGAATGGAATATAAGATAAAAAGACATGGTGGAATCAAACATACCTTAAATCAATACATATGGTACCTAATATTCCTCAAATTGTGTGGTTTCAGTTAAAAAATGAAATTTTATTAACTGATTTTTTCATATTTATGTCCAATTTATTTCATTATATTATTAATAATTTAAGAATTATTATACTATATAGGTTTATTCTTTTTCTCGAGTTAGGGTGGTTTTTACAAAGATGATTAAGCTCGTGAGATATTAGAATTTGAAGATTCTACTTAGATAAAAACAATAAGGAAATGTGAAAAAATGTATACAACAATCATTAAAAGGTGAATTCCTTCTATATATTTAGATAATATTATAACTATTTTAACTAATTTTTTTAATTTAATTTCCTTAAAATTTTTATATAATATTTTTCACACAAATCTTTTGGGATACTGTATTATTTCATCGATAATAAAAAATAATCCCAAAAAGAGAGAACTTTTTCCTATAGAATGATGCGTTATTTGAAGCATAGGGATTCATCTTCCATCGAAATGGAACATTTTATCCTTTTTTGGTTGGTGTAGATGATTGAATGAAAAACACACATCTTGTACTCAATCATATGCACCTCAATCTAACAGATGGTGTCACCGGTATGACTCAAACTTTTATTTTTTTGGTTTATAGTTTATATTTAAGTTTAAAACACAAATTTCATACTCGAAGAAAATAAAACACATTATAATTTTGGTGTAAATTAAGAATACAATCAATAAGTCATTGAAAAGGTGTTGGAATAAACCACACCTCAATATGATACATGATGTCTTCGGTATGACTCAATGTTTCTATTATGAGTTTAAATTTACATTTATATTAAAAATGTATCACTCAATGAGAACTATGAAAATGTTCTTGGATTATCATGATAATTTTATACAATGATCCATCTTTCAACTCTGATGTTTAAAAATTAATCTCACATCAAACTGAAACACGATGTGATCATTATGACTCAAAGTCTGTGTTTCTAGTTTAAAATGAAAGTTTAGTAAAAAACACAAGTGATATAATAAAAACTAATCACAATATTTCCTATTTTTTTGATACATAAGAAAATGATCCATATTACATATGTGAAATTTTATAATTAGTCTCACCTCATTCGGGTAGAGGATGTACAAGTATGACTCCAAGTACATCTTTTTATATTAAAATCGTGGCTAATTTTAGTTAAAATAAATACCAACAAACTCCAAACTGAGAAAATGAATTCTAAATATTTTTATATATTATGAAAGTTATTCATATATTATTTTAGATTTTTTAGGAATCAACAACACATAAATTAAATAAAATACGTTCCTGACAATGATCAAAGTGTTTGTTATCAGTTTAAAATTGAAATTTTAGTTCAAATATTATGACTCACAAAAAAATGAGTAAATGAACTCTTATTTTATTTATAATTTAGTAGAATTATTCATAATTCATTTAATACAATTCAGGAATCTGTATCACAAAACAAAATCGACACATGATGTTACAGATATGACTCAATTGGTATGTTTCCCGTTTAAAATGACATTTTTGTAAAAACACAAGTGACTAACTAAATACTATTAAAACACCTTCAGATTGTTTTGATACTTTAGTAAAATTATCCATATGTAATTTTGGATGTCTAGAAATCTTCCATACCTCAATCTGATTCATGGTGTCCAGTATGATTCCATGTGAGTCTTTTTAATTAATAATGACATTAATATTATCAAAAATTAAAGTTGATATACTTAAAACTGAGAAAATGAATGTGGGTTGTTTTTTTAATTTAGTAAAATTATCCATAATTCATTATAATGTATTCAAATCAGCCGAACCTCAATAGGATACAAGATGTTCCGAACATGACTCAAATTGTCCATTATCGTTTTAAAATTGTAATTTAAATTAAAAAATTGGAACTCAATGAAAACTGATAAAACTCTCTTGTATTATCTTTATAATTAAGTAAAATTATTATTAATTATTATTTTTTCATTTATGAATAACTATCACGTCAAACTGACACATGATTTGAACAGTATGACTCGAAGTTCATATTTCGAGTTTAAAATGACATATTTTTTAAAAACCCATGTAACATACTAAAAATGTATCAAAAAAATGTTGTTTTAATAACTTATAAAAATGATCCATATGTCATTTGGTATGTATAGGATACATCATCACCTCAATCTGACACATGGTGTGACCGGTATGACTGCAAGTGCGTATTTTAATTTAAATATGACATTAATTTCAGTAAACAATAAAACATAAATACTCAGAAACAAGAAAATGAATTCAAATATTTATTGTACTTTTATAAAAAATACTTATTCCATTTTTGAAATGTAGGAATCAACCACACCTCAATCTGAGACACTATTTGACCAGCGTAAATCAAGGTGTCTATTATCAGTTTAAAATTGGCATTTATGTTCCAAAAGTGTCACAAGCAAAAATTAAAATAAAACACACTTAGATTGACTTAATAATTTAGTAAAATTATTAATAAATAATTTTTGAATTGTTCAAAATAGTATCTGAAAAAAAAATATGTGACTTGTTTGACTCTATGTGTGTGTTTCCAGTTTGAAATGACATTTTATTAAAAAAATGTGACGTAATCTAAACTAGGTAGACACATTCAGATTGTTTTCATAATTTAGTACAATGATCCAGAAATAATTTTTGATGTGTATGAATTAATCATACCCCAATTCAACACATGGTGTGATAGGTTTGACTCCAAGGGTGTCTTTTCATTGTATCACTGTCATTTTAGTTTAAAACCCACATCACATCACCAAAACTGAGAAAATGAGCATAGATTTTTTTCTCATCATTCAATATTCTATTAATTATTTAATTTCTTTATCATTTTTATATTATATTTCTTTAAATAAATATCATAGAGGAAATTCCTCAAGAATAAGAAGAAATTTTGGTTTTTTAAGAATCAACACCAACTCAATATGATAAAAAATGTTCCTAGTATGACTCAAATATTTTATAAAATTAAAACGATATTATTTAATTTTTTAATTATATTATTACTTATAGGAAAAAAAATTCTTAGAGGGTTTCATTCATTATCTTAAGTAGGTGTGGTTTTTTATTTTATATATGTGACTTATTTTTTTCTATAATATTTTTTAAATTATTTTCATTTGAAATTTATTTTATTTAAATTCTTTTTTTTCTATTATTATTTATTTCTTGTATTTTTTGTGGTGTTTTAGTGTATTGTTACAGTACACTAGAGAATGCCATGTTTTTAGTGCATTAATGTGTTGTTACATCACACTATAGTATTCCCATTTATCAGTGCAACCAAATTTACTGATGAAGGAATCCTTTATTAGGAGTTTAAAAGTTCTCCTAAAGGATTCCCTTATAATCCCTTCTATAAGTGCGGAAAAATTTCCCTTCATCTATACTAAATTAAAGAATAGATAAATGGTGTCCATTATCAGTTTTAAAACTACTAATAATGGACCTCTTAATCAGTGATTTATTTAGAAAATATAATGTATGGATTTATTAGTTCTTCTATATCATTGATGAAAGCCCATGGATTTTAATTATGATCTTGTAGTCAGAACTTCCCTATTGCTGATAAAGGCTAATTCTAGCACTGTTAAAAGTCTATTGAGTAGTAGTGATCCTGTTTGGATTATGAAATTTTTATGATCACAATGTGATATAATATATTCCATTATGGGTATCATTGATCATATTTATATTTATCCTTTGAAATGATTTTTTATGTTATTTTATTTATTTTTTGAAAACTTCACGAATCCTCCATAACTTAAATTGTATATTATGGTTTTATAATCTCTAATTTATGAACATAAAACTCTTCCACATCACCAATGGTAATATTGTAATGGAATTAGTTAATAAAAATGTAAAAAAATTGAACCCACTTCACATTGTTAGAAACCACAGTAAAATTCATTGGATGGTTTGTGGTTTCTAACACATTATTATATAGAGTCCAAACCCAATGTTTATGAAATACTAAATAGAATTATACTACTTTCATAAATAAACCCACCCATACATAAATTCCCCTGAATGAAAAAACCTTGATTAATGACTAGATTATACCCTTACCTCTCTATAGCCTTCCCATTATGCCCTTATGCTCTCAAGAATCTCCTTAAAAAAATTTTAACTTCCCACCAAAGGAAAGGGATCCCCTCCTACTCTTTTTTCAAATGATTTATTTTTTTTACATATAATTCTCAATTTTTATGTGGGATTTTATTATTACACATACTTCTTACGTCCCTTATGATTTCCATGTAATGATAGACCCCTTTTCCATTTATTATTACATCCCATGAATCTTTTATTACACTCATTATGTGGCCAAAATTATCCATCAAATTTTTATGAACATTTTTTTGTATTGAAAATACTCATCCCCATTTCCACTCAAGGGTATTAACCATGATGTTCATAACATTATTTTATTTGGTACTTCCTTTTATAAATATCACACTCTATAATCATGGTATTAAATGTGGTTAAATGAGGTCCTATAATGAATGATATCAGTGGTTCACTTGTTCTATAACATGATATGAAAGCGACAGTTGGGATCAGAATTATATAGCCCTCCAATGAATTTGGTTATATTTTAATCTCTTGAGATGACATGTATGGTGCAAGGGTGGTCATACTGAGCACACTATGATACATTCCCAGGGGTATTACCTTGAATTATGTTTATCATTTTATGTCATAATTTTTTTCTGGTATGTTATCATTGTATATCACTCTTTTATGTTGTTGTTTATTATTATCACAAATTTTATATCCCATTTAAATGAATATTAAAAATAATTTAATAAATTATTCATTTTATTATTTATTTATTCTATTATAATTATCCATATCTCAAATCATTATTAATTATTCACCTTGTTCTTTCCATAGTATTTTAAAAGGGCACTAGAAGTTTATAGCATTTCAAAGAAATTTTAAATAATGTGGTGACATACAAGTATCATGCCAATAAGATATGTACCTAATATCCCAAATAAACTATGACTCTTGATATTTTGAAACTATTTTATGTGTAGATTTATGTAACAAATCATGAAATATATTTAATTAAATATATGTGTATTTATATAAATAATGATTCAATCCAACCTGACCACCTCTATGAAAATGATAGGATGTCCCTGATATTGGAACCTCTTTCTAAAACTGTACAGTTGATGAGATATTCCTAAAACATTTTTCAAAACTAATATAAGATTAATTTAGATATCTAAAGAGACCTAGATAATCATCATTATTCTGAGAAAGATTACTTGGATGATAAAATCCTTCGGGATTCTCCAGCTATAGACCAATTGTTTTCTATATTATGCACAGTAAAAAATTTCAGTTCCAATCCCAACATTTCTTATAGAATCCAATGAAATATATATCTGGTATAACATATTGGAGACATTCAAATATATTCAATTTTGATATGTGGAATACCCCATATTATATGAGCACATATAGGGCTGCAATCAATAGTGTTGAAGGGTTCCACACAATGAATTTACAATTGCTCATCATCTTGTTTCATCCAGATACTATTATAACATCTATAAAATTCTAATTAAAATACTTGTAGTAATAAATTAAATAATTGTTAAATAATATTTCAATGTTCTTATGACAGTGTTTTGATGTATTTTGATTTAAAATTTTCTCATCTCTAATAATGATAATAGTGTCCTAGATTAAGCATAGCGAATGGTGTCAATATTTCACATCCACCAACCATCTCCATAGTGAATGGAATCCTAGTGAGTCCCAATGATAATCAAGATCATGATACAACTAATGGGTCACAAAAATAAATGTTCACCCTAATAATGTGATTGTAAATTTACAACCACATGGATACATCTACCCTCATCATTAATGATAAGACATGGGTCCTAAAATCATGCACGATTTACCAATTCAAAACACCAACCAAAACCTCCACAAAGGAATTTTTGTATTTGATCCTTTTTTAATTCTTGAATCCACCATGTTAATATCAATAGATAAAGATATCACTCCTCTAGTTTATGAACATGATGGTTTCTAGAATCACAATGTTGATCACCTCTAATGATACAGTCTTAAACAATAGTATGTCCATGATGACCCATCCATACTCATTATAGAGAATCAATAATCAAAGGTCCATGGTTAGCCAACTAGGACCATGGTAGGATGTTTATCTAAAAAAATTAATAGTTGTAAATTTCTTATTTTTATGTCTCCTGTTAATAAACATGAACTTCCACAACTATACCATGAATTATTAACATTATGAGTGAACCAAACAATATGGATAAAGTCATGTGATATAGCTTCATGTAATGAGATAAGAAACAATGTCTCCAAATATCTAGAATCCAAGGTGGTACAATATGGATTGGTAAATCCAAAAATAAATATATACTAATATTAGGTGGATCATGTTCCACCATAAAAAAGTTACACAATTTTATCTTCATTTTCTCAATGTTTTATGTGACCCATAGAATCATATCATTTATTTTACCCCTCAGTGTGGCCCAATAGTAGGAACCCAAGAGTAATATGATGCTTATAAGATCCACTAAATTTTTTATACATTATCAGGACCAACCATTTATGGTATTGTAATTTACCATGAATTTATATTACTTTGTGAGATGATCCTCACTAGTTTTTTCCATAAAAATTTAGATCCACCAATCATATTATAAGTATCATGGAACTCAATGTGAATGAATCATGATAATAAATGTATATTTAATATCATCACTATGTGGAAGGGATGTATTTATTCCCTTAGAATTTAGCTTCCCATGAAAAGTTGATGTGGATGTGTGATGTGAATACAGGCGATGAGTTGATCCCGACTCTCATATAACTAAAATAACCTGGCTGATTCCCAAATTTTTTAAAGAGATATAAGCTCCTATATAATGATATGAAAAGAATAATGAAAAGGTCTCGTATTCCCCATACCACCCCTATGTGATGTTTTTAAATTTCTGAGATAACTTCAATTATGTTAACCATAACCTCTCTATCAATTTAGATCTTGTGGATAAAACAAAGTAATCATTGGTAACCATCGGCTCACGTCGACAGAAATTCCATATCCACCAATAGATATAGAAAAAGAGATCCTCTACATATCTTAAGAACATTATCTATTCCATTAAAGATGTGTTATTCCAGGGATTTATTGTCAACAACTTTATAGGAAAAAATATGAATAATTTCCACCAACTATTTTTTCATTATGTATGGGCACTAAAAGATGATGGTTCATGGTATAGTGCTGTTGGGTAACCCTCAGAAGCACTCTCATAATTCTCATCCACTATTGATTATGATCATGATTCAAAGGTGTGGAAAAATGTTTTCAAATAAGAATAAAAGAAATTTCATACTTCTCTATACATGACATCAATTACATGATCCCATGAATTCATTCGTATGTGGATGAATAAAACAACACCCACCATCGATATATCATTCATTCCAATGACTCTATATGTTTCTAAGCACTCTATGTCTTGAAGGAACTAGTGCTGACACTATAAATACAATATGGATCACTTTACAACACCAAATGTAGTCTATTACATTTTCAAATTCATTATCCCTATATTGGGAGTAATCGTTATGGTTCATCAACCATGTAAGACTCCTCTAACAAGTAAAAATTTTCTCCCTCCCATAATGTTATCAAATATTTTTTCTAGAATTTTAATCATATGGGTGAATAACACATATAGTTTACTTTTATATATTCCCATCAGCACTCTCAATGAAAATATAAATTCCAAATATGCATGAATAATTCAAGGGATTCAATCCCCCAAAAAATTATTCGATTAACACAGAATATAAAATGTTCTTTTAATATCTATAATAATTTCTCTCTATAAAATAATTATATAGTGAAACTCTACATCTATTTATATTGGGGTGGCACCTAACGTAGCTATATCCACCCAATTATTGGAATATATTAGTGAATATTTATCGATCAATTCTGACCTATATATCAGCAACATCTCTGATCCTACCCAGGGAACGATCCATAAAGAGATAATTAATCTCCCAAATGGTCTGTTGGGTAGAAACAAAGGGAGGACTGATGTCTAGGTAAGGATATATTGATAAAAATTCAACAATATATTCAAATAGTTGGGTGGCTTTGGCAAGGCTTGATGGACCCCATTATAAAGAGATGTGGAGTTGCACATGATGATGATTTTACATATGGATATTCCTACTGAGCTCAAAAAAAACATTATTCTTATTTTTTGATGAGCATAGAATACATTACCCGGGATTGAATTCTTGGAATTATGCATGGCTATGGGGAATTTCCCTTTTCCTTGATAGTAATGATAGAGAGAAATAGTAGGAATATATATCTATGATTAATTTATATGATTTACATAGTGGTTCAAAAATTTGATAAAATTATTAGTGGTATACATATTTTCCATGTAAAATGGGTCTTCTCTAGTAAATGAATGATTGGGATTACTCTTAATATAGGTGGATCTAATTCAAAACTATTACAGTATTTTTTTTGTTTTATAAATGTATGGTCATTATATTTTTTATGTGAGGACCATTTCCCTCATGATTTAGATGTCTTTGATATATATGGAATTGCAGGAGTGAATGATCTATCCAAGTTGGTGTTGGTTGATTTTTTTAGTTATGATTTATCCCATGGTATCAAGTAATCAACATCATGTCTAGAAAATTAATGAATTTTTATTTATTTAGTTCAATAATTTTTTTAATCCATCAACTCTTGATCATTTTCGATTGTGGATGAGAAGTATTTGAGTGCTCTTAAGGGTTATCCAACACCACTATACCATGATCCATCATCTTTTAGTGCCCATACACAATGGAAACATAGTCAAGGTAAATTATTCATCTCTGTTTATTGTAAAAAATTTATATCTAAAACACTGATTACATTCTTCTCTAGGTTGTACATAAAGAAGCATGTGAATCAGATATTCATTAATGAAATAGACTATGTTCAACAGGTCTATAGAGGATCACTTTTTATCCCAATTAGTTAGATATGGAATAATTCTCATCCTGAACCTATTATCTCCAGGTTTTTTTTGGTTTGGTCACCTAGATATATATTGACAAAGAGGCTCTGGTCTATACCACTAATGTTATCATTGATATTACATACAATCAAAAAGGTGAATGTGGGGAAAGATGATACTGTTTCATCAATTTCTAATAGCCCTATCTATGAACATATATGTCTTTGTAAATTATTAGAATCTTATTTGGTATTTCAAGTATATGATATCTGGAACCTACTTGATGAAGCGTTGTCGTGCGCACTCTCAAAAATATTTATACTAAGTGCAGAACAGTGGATGACCTAGGACGATCTCTTGAGGAGCCTTTTGTAGTCAATCACTCACTGTTTCTAATTCACTATGTATATATAAATAAAATGACCAGAATGATATTTTATAATTAAAATTACAAAACTAAAAGTAAATATGTAGATGAAATGCAACAGAATGAATGCATATAAAATGATGCTAAGACAGAAAGGAGACATTCCTGAGAGCATCACCCAGAGTGAACCTTCATCGTCTCATTATTAGTTTCGAATTTAAATAATGAACATGCTTCATATTATGCATTAACATTCTCCTCTGCATATGGTTTTGAATATATGGTACTCTCAACGATCGCCGAGAGACCACACATCCACCTCCTCGATCGAGGGAAAATATTGCAGACGTTAAAGCTAAACCTCGGGTGGCAAGTAGAGACACAAAAGTGCCTTAACCACTAAGATCCCCTTCGGTATAACTCTAAGTAAGTAAGAAAAATTAAGAATTAATGTTCACAGACTTGGGTACATCACTAGATTACTCCCCCGGGTACTTCCTCAGGTTAGCTACTCATGATCACGAGCATAAGAGTTTACAGTGAAAAGAAAACGGGGAGAGAAAACAAAAGAGAGATAGAAAAGTGGAGAATATAGAACACTTGAATTAAAAAATGTAATGCAATTAAATAATTAAAGTAAAATAAAATAAAATAATAAACTACAAATAATGGCCAACAAATTCTATTCCTAAGTTTCCTTCCCCTTGGAATGAAAAAAGGATACACTTTTATAGGGAGAGTGTGTGAAAATTTGGATCCAAAAATCGTCCTCCGGAAGAATGCGCATGGTTGACCTTCTTCATTATAGAAAATGGGAATTTTTCCTTATTGAAAGTTGTTCCCCTTGATCCCTTATATCGACCCAAAAAATTTGAGCCTTATTGGTCCACGTATGAATGAGATATGGCCAAACTACTCCAGATATTTAATTTTTCCCAGGTGACTCTTTGTATTTCAAAACACTGAGTTCCAATGCATTAATGACCTTGAAAAGGAAAGAATCAGATGCCGAAATATTATTTAAATTCGTTACTCTAGAGTGTCTCTAGCTCCATGTAAAATTACAGCTCCATTTATTCTTCCATTTATGAGATATGGTCCCCACAATACAATTATGGAGTTCTGTACACAGTTTTCGAGGCCTATCTTGTGAGCTGAATTTGAGCTTCCAAATGATGGATTGTGCTTTGGGTCCAGAAGTATAAAATGAAGCTCATCTAACATATGAACCTATAAAGAAGAATTGTGAAATTTGGTTAAGTGTAGAAAAATTTAAGTCCAAAACATTATAATAAATGAAAACTGTTTAAATGAAAAATAATCCATTTTTTCAATTAAGCTAAACAATACTCATAAAACATAAAATGTGACAATTGAACTTTAAAATAACACATATATGCGATTAAAAACATTGAAATTCAGAATAAAATAATTGAAAATATTTGTTCTATAAATTCCCCCACATTTAAACATTGCACTCCTGGGCAATCATCTTATACCATGTCCAAAAACAAACTTCTCAATGCATAAATGACAACACAACTCAATTATCATATTAGAGAAAATACCATGCCTCATACATGGATAAAAATTTCAGAACTCCTCAAAAATCATATGAATCCATTCAATATCATCTTAATCCTCACATTCATTTTGTACCTACCTCCCCAGAAAATTATTTCTCTCTTCACTCAAGGATATTTAATGTGGAGTTTTTCTCATTCTCAAAACATGTGTGATTTCCATAGGCTTTCTATCCTCCTAGTATCTCCACTTCAAAGAGTCAAAAATGTGTCAATCATGAGGTATTTTTCATGGGTTGTTCTGAATCTGAGGTTTGGTAGGTATAAAATGTAAAAACATCTGAGGCAGAATGAGGAGGGTTAAGCTCTAAAGTGAAGTAAATGCATGAAAACAGTTTTTTCTCAAGAATGGTGTGCTCCTCAATCAGCTAAAAAAAGAATCACCTCAAAACACCACTTCATTTGGGAAGTTCACACTTAGAATTTCAGCATCAATTATTTTCATCCCTCTTTTCCCCATTTGTAGCATTGTTTTAGCTTGAATTCAGATCTGGATTTCTCTTCAGAATCATGTTTTGGAGAAAAGAGAGGCAGCTTTTGATCTTCAAGAATTGGTGAACTCCCAACCCATATGTGATGATATTTTGGTCCACCCATCCATCTTCCCATCATGACATTTCTTCAACCCAAGCAGCAATAAATATGGCAACACTTTCAATTCAGCGCAAAAATATTCTTCAGGAAAGAAAAATACAACCCATCTTCTCCCTCCCCCACACTTGAGCTCAACAATAATCATGCATTTAACTTCTAGAGAAGGTTGGGAAGGGATAAATGGCTTATAATGTGGCTGCCTAACAAGGTATTTCATGTCCACTAGGGGCTTAAGAAGGTCAGATGTAAAGGTAGGCCAAAAATAAGAGTTCAATGCAAAAGGGATTTCAAAGTGATGCCTCAATCATACGTGACACATTCCATGAACTCTACCAACTTTGAAAAAGAGAAAAATATCAAGTTCTGGATCACACAACATGTATCAAGACTCTCAAGAAAATGGGAAATGTAATGAAGATGTCAAACAGGTTTAGAAACCTCTCGGGTTGGGCAAGATTTTCAATTTGGACAGCACTAGTGCACATGAGTTTCACAGTCATTCAAACGTCATCAAATGAAAAGATCAGAAATAAAAAACAAAATCCATTCAAGAATCATTTATATCCTCAAATAATCAAATCAAGCAATGTTCCAAAAATACCAAGATGGTTTGAATTTTCTAATGTATTCGATTCATCTTAAGATTCCTAAAAACACACCAAAAAAATGAAAAAGGAAAATAAGAAAATTTCAAGAAAATCAACATGAAAAATAAAATGAAAGCACAAACAAAAGAAATGAAAACTCATAAGAAAAATAAATAAAAAGAAATAGAAAAGTTATAATGTTTGGTTTGACCCCCAAGTGGATGCTAGGTTTTTACTGCCCCTAGTCAGGCAGTTGCAGCAGATTATCCCCAATCAGATGGTGGATGTGGTTTCTTTGAGATAAACCACCACATGTGACTTTTTCCAGTGTCCATCAGTAGACACTGAGATTGGATAACCCCAAAGAAAATAAGAAAGTTCCCAACCCCCAATGAAGAAGAAAGATAGAATTTGAGATCCAGAGTGGGAGGGAATATAATATAGGGGTGCTCCCTGTGAACTTCTATGGTGTCCTCCTCCATATGGTATGAAAGTTATTGTAGAGGAGGCAGTCGCGCCACCACTAGCTTCTCTAACTCTTCTTCCTTGATCACCACCACTTCAGAGGACTCTTCCGTATCATCCAAGGTCTGCTTAATTTGTACTATATCAGAAATTTCAGGAAAGGAGAAGTCAGAAAACAATTCAGTTTGAATAATATTAAAAAAAAGTTGAATCAATTAAGAAATGTTCCCTTTCAAGGAAGTCAGCTTGAAAATTGATCTCTTCAGGCAAGACCATTAGCAACTCCATCTCAGCAGGTGCATCATAATCACCATCCTCCAAATCAAGAGAGAGTTCAAAAGTTTCTGATTTCTCAATATCAATCATGGGAAGATCAAGTTTCATGTTATCTTCAACAAAGTGATTCCAAGATTCATCCAAAAAATTGTTGATCTCCCATAAGTGCATCAGTTGGAATGTGTAAATTAGGGACCTCATATAGAAATGTTTGAGTACGTGATGATATGATTAATTCCTTCAGAAGCTCCTTCTCACCCTCCGCAGGTTCTTTGGCATAAAAATGATTGGTGAAATCACATCCACCACTTGTTCAGGTTCAGGTTCCAGCTTAGGATAAGGTTCGGGTTTCTCTTGGCACGCATGAACATATTACGAAATCAACTTTTATTGGCACTCCAATTTTTCCACTACATTACTAATCCTTTTATACTTATCATCAAGATCATTTAAAACTTCTTCTGGCACTTGAGATTCAGTCGTCCATGCATAAAAATTTGAATTGAATGTCATCATGAACAAATATTTTTTTTTAGTTTTTAAAATTTATGATTTTTTGTTTTTTTAATTAAAGGAAGAAAAATAATTTACAATAAGTGAATAAAAATAATGATTGAAGACTACTTATCTCCCCGGAAATGGTGCCAATTTGATGAAGTGTTGTCGTGTGCGCTCTCAATAATATTTATACTAAGTGCATCACAGTGGCTAACCTAGGTCGATCTCTTGAGGGGTCTTTTGTAGTAAATCACTCACTGTTTCTAATTCACTATATATATATATATAATATGACTAGAAATGATATTTGAGAATTAAAATTACAAAACTAAAAGTAAATATGTTGATGAAATGCAATATAATGAATGCAGACAAAATGATGTTAAGACAGAAAGGAGACATTCCCGAGAGCATCACCTAGAGTGAACCTTCATCGTCTCATTATTAGTTTCAAATTTACATAATGAACATGCTCCATCATATACATGAAAATCCTCCTCTGAATATGGTTGTGAATATATGGTACTCCCAACGATCGCCGAGAGACCACACATCCACCTCCTCGATCAAGGTAAAATATTGCAGAAGTGAAAGCTAATCCTCAGGTGGCAAGTGGAGACACAAAGGCGACTTACCCACTATGATCCCCCTCGGTATTACTCTAAGTAAATAAGAAACATTAATAATTAATGTTAATATACTTGGGTACATCACTGGATTACTCCCCTAGGAACTTCCTCAGGTTAGCTACTCATGATCATGAGCATAAGAGTTCACAATGAAAAGAAAACGGGGAGAGAAAACAAAAGAGAGATCGAAAAGTGGAGAAAAGAGAACACATGAATTAAAACATGTAATAAAATTAAATAATTAAATGAAAAGAAAATAAAATAATAAACTACATATAATGGCCAACAAAGGATATTACTAAGTTTCCAACCCCTTGGAATGAAAAAGGGATACACTTTTATAGGGAGAGTGTGTCAAAATTTGGATCCAAAAATCGTCCTCCAGAAGAAGACGCATGGATGACCTTCTTACATGCAGAATTTGGGACCTGATCCTTCTTGAATGTTTTTCCCCTTGATCTCTTCTGTCGACCCACAAAGGTTGAGCCTTATTGGTTCACGTATGAAAGATATATGGCCAAACGACTCTAGATATTTAATTATGTCCAGGTGACTCTTCGTATTCCAAAACACCGAGTTCCAACGCATTAATGACCTTGACAATGAAAGACTCAGATGTAGACATCTTAATTAAAGTTGTGACTCAAGAATGTCTCTAGCTCCATGTAAAATTACAGCTCCATTGAGTCTTCCATTTATGATATATGATCCTCACAATACAATTATGCAGTTCTTTACACAATTTTCGAAGCCTGACTTGTGAGATGAATTTGAGCTTCCAAATGATGGATTGAGCTTTGGGTCCAGAAGTATAAAATTAATCTTATCGCACATAAGAACCTATAAAAGAATAATTGTGCAATTTGGATCAGTTTAGAAAATTTTATGGCCGAAACATTATAATAAATGAAAATGGTTTAAATCCAAAATAAGCCATTTTTCCAATTAAGCTCAAAAATACTCATAAAACATAAAATGTGACAATTGACCTTTAAAATGACACATAGGTGGGATTAAAAACATTGAAATTCAGAATACAATAATTTAAAATATCTGTTCTATCACTACTCATCACCTAAATTCTTGTCACTCATTCAGGACAACTATTCATGGGATTCTAAATTCTTAGAGAATAAATATTTCTATTCTGGAAAGATTTGATATTAGATATACATTAATTATTAGGATTTTGTAACTTAGAGTTCTATGATACTAATCATATAAATGGCAGAGACTAAATGATAATGGAAAAACTGGTGAAGATCCTATGACCTAGTAATTGATCCTCTTGATATATTGTCATACAATAAAATCAATGATCCATCTAGATTCAAAATAATTTAATGGCACTTACACACATCCTATTACTATGGGGTTCCTAGTATTGGACCACTCATAGTGGTAAAATACATGATATGATGAAATAGATGACATGAACCATTGAGAATTTAAAGCTTGAATTGATGATATTCGGTAAAGGAGGAACATAGTGCACCGACTATTGGTATAGATTTATTTTAGGATGTACCAAAGAATATTTTCCTAATTAGATTCTAGAAATGTGGTGAAAGTGATACTAATATCATTATGGGACGATTCATCATGTGTATTTTACCTTGTGGATCAGTTCACAAATAATGTGAATAAGTCATGTTCTAGTACTTGAAATTCATGTTGGTTAACAAGAGAGAGGATAAATGAATTTTAGACTGTGTCTTGTGTTAGATAATACACTTTCCCTATTCCTAGTAAACCAACCAAGGACCATTTATTGTTGATTCTCTATAAAGAGTTTGAAAGGGTCATCTGGGACATACTCTAGATCAAGACTATATTCTTATAGGAGAAAAACATTAATCTTCTTATAACACTCGTTTTTATAAATTATAGCAATGATTTAGGTATCTATTGAGATTACCATGTTGGATTCAGAAATTCCAAAAGTTTTGACTATACTCTATCCTTTTTTGAGGTTTTGGATTTTGTTTTATTGTGGTATGTAAGGAGGGATTTTAGAACCCATGGACTATCAATATTGTTGGGTGTATATTCATCCAAATGAATTTAAATTTACCTTCTAATCAATATGTTTAAGACCTTGTTTTAGTTTGTGGATAGTGGTATCATTGTCTTGAGTATCATAGGGACTCGTTGTGAGGGAATTCACTATGGCGATGGTTGGTGGTAGTGAATTTTTTCACCATTGGTAGTTCTTAATCCAAGACACTATTATCATCATCTTAGAGGAGAAAAAATAATTAAAAATAATTATAATGACTTTCATACACACATGGGAAGATTATTTTTCATCAAATTAGTTGAGTACTACAAGTAATTCACTATAATGTTTCTTGAAGTAATGGTAGTATCAAAAATATTCATTATGATGAGAAACTAATGATTTTATGAGTTCAACCTTTTGAAATTATTCGTTGTAGGCCTATAGATTCTCATATCATCAGGGAAGGAAATATATCATATTTATATATAGTCTAATGTTAGCCATATATTATACCAGAGATATGTTGAATTGGTTCCCATAAGAATCGTTGGGATGGGGAAGTGAAATTTTCAGTTGGTGACAATATGGCCAAATATTCATCTATAGAAATAGTATCCCAATTGATTTTATCATCAATTTAATAATTCATTGAAATAATATGATGATCTTGATCTATTTTGATATCTATAGGATTTTTAAATAATTCTATAAGAGGGATTGATCAATATCTCATCTACTATAGGACATTAGATAGAGGTTGTAACATCTCATAAATCCAACTCTTAATTTAGAGGAGGTCCAATTGAACTGACTCATGATTTTTATAAAAACCCATATATTTAATTAAATTAATTTCATGATATATAACATAATCAAAAAAATAAAACAATCCCAAAATATCATTAAGCTTAGTTTCCCATGGGTTTTTGGTACATACCATATCAACTAGATACATTGATATAACAATATTAATGACAACATCCTTAACAATCTATAAAATACCATTGCCATTTTAAAACATCATGGGATAACCAAGGTAAACAAATAAGAATGGGTTGAGCTATAATGAATTTTAATAGAATAAAAAAATTGTTTAAATTATAGTTAATATTCATTTATATGGGACATAAAATGTGAGATATTCTTAAATATGAACATCAAAAAATGATATATGATGATAACATAAAGGAAACCACTTAAAAAATTGCATAATAAACACAAGTCATGGTCAAAAAGCAATGAAATGTAGCATAGTTTTCTTAGGATAACCTCTCATGCACCATTCATGGAATCTTGTGAGATTAAAATATTACCTAATATATTGTAGGGCTATATAATTTCGATCCCACCTATTTCTTTCATATCAGATATACGCACAAGTGTTTCACATAGATCATTTAATATAGGATCATATTTCACAGCATTTAATACAATGATAAAGGACTATAATATTTATAAATGGAATTCTCAAATAAATTATTGATACATATTTCTTGGTCAATACCCTTGACTAGAAATGGTTAATAGTTTTCAAAAAACAAAATCTAGGCTTGGAAAATTGAAGGATAATATTGACAACATAACGAGCATACTCAAAGAATCATGAGAGGTGATAATGGGAGTAAAATTGGTCTATAATCCCATTAAAATAATAATGGGTGTATGAATTATATGTAATAACATAATCCAAAATTATCTATAGGGAATTAACAATAAAAAATAAAGTGCATGAAATTAAAGTAGAATGATGGGAACTCTTTCCTTTAGTGGGAATTTTTAAAATCATGGGAGGTGCTTCATGTAGGATCGAAATAATGATGTAGATGCTCAATATACAAGAGGGGGGTGAATTGTATACTTTAAAAATACCTTTGGAACCTTTAAAGTTAGTTATGAATAACTATGGTTTCCTTAAGCAAAGGATAGGGATAAGTTTAACAGAGGTATACTATGAAAATTCACAACACCTCTAATACCAAATGAAAACTTGGAAAGAGATTCCGAAAGTAGGTTCCGGAAATATGGTTCCAGAAATTGAAACTTAACAAAATATTACACTATGAGATTCTACCTTAAAGTGTATAGAATCTAAATGAAACAGAGTACAAGTAAGGAAGTATAAGAAAGTTATACTTTCCTTAAAATACAAAATGCAGCGAAAATAAACAAGTAGTAAAACTACAAGTAACAAGATATAAGTCTTTTAACCCAAAGAGAAGGGTATCCAACAACCTTGGATAAAGGTCCCTTGATTTATACATTCAAGAGAGTCTGTCTTACCCACACCAGGGTAAGCCCTCGATACGAAGATCAGAGTCTCTGTCTTTCTATCCCCGCAAGCCCTCAACTTCAAGGTAGTTTTCAGCCTCTATCTTCCTCAACAAGGAAGCCCTCGAACATCAAGGTAGTCGGCACCTCTGTCTTCCTATCCCCGGAAGTCCTCGAATGTAATCACCAACATTCGGAGTCGCACGAAGCGAAAACTGAACAAGCGGTTCAGTACGCACAAGGCATGAAAAGCTTTCTCTCTCTAGAAATCACCTTAGCAGTGTGTGGTCTCTAGATCGATCAACTTCTATGTTGTTGTTTTTTTTTGTATTTTTTAGCTCTTTCAAATGAGCTCCTATTTATAGGCAAAATTCCAACGGTCATCTCCCTCCTCCAATGGTCATATTTTCCATGAAACTCGGAGGGACCTGTACACGTGTAACTCAACCAACGGTTAATTAGAAACAGAAAAGACGACATCGTTTTAGAACAAACCATGTATAACTGAATGTACGACATCGTTTTGAAATGAAGCAAAAGTAAGTAAAAGCTAATCAATATTTCGGAGTGTATGAAAGTAAAAAGTTTGGATTCTAACCAGAATGAAATTCGGAGTCTATGTTAAGAAATGATCAGATTCTGTTTTATTGCAATTTGGAGTCTGGTTTCACCAGAGATCGGATTCTGAACCTGTAGAGTTCGTAGTCGAACTTATTAAGAGTTCGGAGTCGAACTGCTTAAAAGTTTGGAGTCGAACTTCTTAAGAGTTCGGAGTCTAACTTCTTAAAAATTCAGAGACAAACGTTTTCAGAGGTCGGAGTCAAACTGCTTAAAAGTTCAGAGTCGAACTTCTTCAGAGTTTGGAGTCGAACTGCTTAAAAGTTCGAGGTCGAACTTATTCAGAGTTCGGAGTCGAACTACTAAAGAGTTCGGAGTCGAACTGCTTAAGAGTTCAGAGTCCAGAATTCGGATTAGAACTACATTACAGATCACATCCGAAATTAGGATCCTAAAAACAGAATGCTCCAAATATTTTCATTATATGGCCCCAGAAATTTGGTTATGAATCCGGTTTTTGAATTTAAGAATAATATTGCTATGTATAAGAAAATCAAGGTTATGGAAAATTTTCTTAAAGAAGTAAACATTCCTTATGAGGGTAAAAATAATATTTGCTTAAGTATAAGGTGTTTGTGATTTTCAAAACAAGAAGTAATGGAGAAGTCGTAAGGAAAACCTTATTGACTCAACAATCTCTCCCTTTTTGGAAAGCACAAACATCCTTACGAGAAAGCATATAGGGATCTTGAAAAAGTTTATTAGACTTTGAAAATAAAACTTATCTCCCTTTATTCATGGATAGAAATGAATACAACTAACTCCCCCTTAGGCATTGAAACTCTAAGGATTGTATTCTGAGTTTCCGAAGTGGAATTTTCAATAGTATAAAAGTGAAAACATTGTAGTGGGAAACTCCCCCTTTCATTAAGGATATTTCTCTTAGAAATTTCTCCCTTTCTCCTCCATAAGAGTAGTTATTTTTCCTTCTCCCCCTTTTTGATTTTCAAAAAGAATTGAAGGGAATGGAAAAAAAAGTATAGTACCTGAAACATTAGTATATAACAATATACAAACTAACCAGATAACCATTTCATTAGAGTTGGGGAAACAATACAAGGAAAGACAACTAAAACAAAAGATCGGAGTGGGTTCATTTGCCTTCCTTTTCCTTCGGAATGAGATGCTTCAACAAGGCTTTGAGTTTCTTCAAGTCTCTTTGATATTTATCTCATTGCCTCTCCAAGGATTTTACCTTTTCTTCTTGAGCTTTTAAAGCCTCTTCCTGAGACTCCAAGGCTTCTTTCTACAACTTCAACAACTCATCTTTCTTTTCCATCTTCTGTTGAAACTCAATCCGGAAATCTCTTTCAGTTTTCCAATTTTGAGATACTGAGTTAAGCATCCCATTCAGATCCCTGACCTGTTGATTCCAAAAAAATTTCTCCTGGGTCAACTTCTCAGAAATCTCATTAACCTTTTTATCCTCCATTTCAAAAGCATTTTGAACTTCAACCTGAAAATTCTCAATGTGAACTAAATCTTCATCAACTCTCTTAGACCACTTGGTTACATTACTGCAGGACTTCCTATGCACATCATAATCGATCAGAAAACTTTTCTGTTCGGCTTCCAACTTCACAAACTTATCCATTACCATGGATAAATAATCTGATTTTTGATTTAGAGATTGTTGCAGCAACTGGCATCTAGAATCTATTATTTGAAGAATCGGAATTGTGCCCACCAACTTTCTCAGAGATTGAACCACAAAATCATGCCCGTGGGATGATGAATCCGAATCAGAAACTTTTTTTTTGAGATTCCTCTTCTTCAACTGGAATCGGCTTCCTTCTAGAGGTACCACCAACCTCTTTCTTTCTGATGAAATCTTTAATAGGTGCCTCCATTAGAGATTGATTCCCTTTATTAGATTTCAGAATGGTTTGCACATTATGAGATACTTCCTCAGATTCAAAAACTTGAACAATCTGATCCTCATCTGGTTTTTGTCTTTCTTGTCCTTCCTCAAGAAAGTTCTTCTCATAGGATTATTCTTCATCAAACAGCTCATTCTCTTCTTCTTCTTCTTGAAGTTGCTTTCTAGCTTACTTATCTCCCATCCCTTGAGATACTATTTTTGCGGATTCAGCCTTATAATTCTGAACTTGTTTGATTAAGGTATCCATATCTTCACTCTCCTCTTCTTCTTCTTCTTCATCAACTTCTTCCTCAACTGCTTCAGCGACCTCCTTCTCAGCTTCTACTACAGGTTCTTTACCCTTGTCCTTTTTTGGAGTGACATAGTTTTTCGCAGGAGTTTCTGGTAAAGAAGGTTCAACACCGAAAGTTTCTGGAACGGGAAGCCTTTAGGAAGCCAACTCTGTATCTTTTAACAAAGATCTCACTAGATCAGTTTCAGACATCTTCTTTCTCAATTTCTTTTCCTTCGCTTGTCTTTCTAGCTCTTCGGCAGCTTTTTCTTTTAATTCCTTAGCTCCAGCAGGGTCCAGTCCGAATTGAGGATCCCCTTCCTTCCTCATTTATTTATCTTTCATCCACTTTGCTTCTACTTCATCTATATAGGTTTTATGCTTCTTCGGCATGGGAGGTGCGGATTCAGTTTTCTTAGGCTGCGGAACTTCTTCATCAGTAACTACTTCTTTAGCCTTTCTCTTCTTCCTTTTCTTTTTTGAAGGTTCCGGAGATTGTTTTTCTTTTTCAGCTGTTTCAAATTCCTCCACGGGTAGGGGGTAAAATTCTCCAGATTCACTAGAAAATCCCATATTCATTATTTTAAGCGTATCATCACTGACAAGCATGATCTTGCAATTCCGGATCATTGATTTGTAGGAAACGTTGAAAGATTCTAAGCATCAAACAATCAACATAGACAGTAAGGAAGGATACATCATAATCTGAGCTCTCAGATTTCCTTCTTTGATATTCTTGATCGTAACCAAGACATGCCTTACCAGATTTATCTTTCTTAGATTTACCAAAAAATCTAAGACATAGATATCACTCTTCTTCAGATTGTCTTTATATCCTATTCTCGGAACCAGAAAACCTTGCACCCATAGTTGATGTATTCTATTATTCAGAGTGAGTCGAGAAATCTTAGTTGTTGAATCATCCTTAAGCCCAAGACACTTCAGTGCCTTCTCCTTATTGAAACTTCCTTACACATCGGGAAGTTTTTGAGAACAAAATTCAGCTTCTCCCTCATATGCTATACCAACCAGGCTTGCTACCTTAGTGTAAGAATGTTTATAAGTCTTGCCATAAGACTTGAAAGAAAACCTTTCTCTGCCATCTTTAACTAGGAAAGAAACAGACTCATAAAACTCTATGAACAAGTCAGTATAAACCGGATCCTGTTTATCTGGTTTTTCTATGCATTCATCTTCCCATCCATTCAGTCTAATATTCTTCGAAATAATAGAATCAAGCTTATAGAAATCTGGATGAACTAACCTTTCCCTGTAAACTAACCACTTTGAAATTGGTTTGATAGTTGACATATCTTGAGAGGTTGCTTCAACAGACTTTTGGAATGAAATAAACTGTAAGATTCGAATCGACTTCACAAGGTTCGGAACCGGCCTTAAGAGGAGTAGCAGAGCTTCGAGACGCAAAACCATGAAAAAATGATGTGGGACGAGTCTCGGGGTCCCCTTTATATAGGCAAAGAATTTGACCGTTGGTCTTCCAAAATCCATCTAACAGTTGAAAAAGCTCTGATATGATCTGACGGTTGAGAACAATCCCTCAAGGAAACTTTGACTCCGATCTTTTGAGGTTTTTTAAGGAAAACATTTGGATTTGAGGAAAAACTATAATCCAAACTTTTTTTACAAAAAAACAATGAAAATACGAGTAAGAAAAATTTGATTGCAAAACAATAAGTAAGAAAATCACAACTTACGGATTAATAAGAAATATTATTCGAAATTGGTAATATTCTTCTTAATATAAAAAAACTTCATTAAAAAACAGTACGAAAACCTCGTTACAAAAACCCGAATCCGAAAATCTTCATTCCAAAAATTATCAGTACGAAAATTCCATTCCGGAAGTTTTCAGTACGAAAACATCCATTCCTGAAGTTTTCCTTACGAGAATTTCAGTTCTAAAAATTTTAGTTCCTGTAATTCTCATTCCGGAAAGTTTAGTTTCAGAAATTTCCATTCTGGAAGTTCAGTTCCGAAAGTTTTTTTTAAAAAAAATCCAACAACCAAATGTACTCCCCCTATGAAGAGGAGTTTGTTACTGTTAGGATAATTATTCAACAGGAAGTTAATGAAGAATGATTACCTTACAGTTATCATTCCTAACTTTTGTTTAATGTATTCAAATCTATCAGAGGGTAATGATTTTGTGAAGATATCAGCATGTTGATCTTGTGTTCTGATAAACTGAAGAATAATATCTCATTTTTGTGTGTGATACCTAAGAAAGTGATGCCTAATATTTATGTGTTTTCATGAGAGTGATGTGAAGGGTTCTTACTTAAGGCAATAGCACTTGTGTTATCACACAAAATTTGTGTTTTATTAAACCTCAAGCCATAGTCTGTGAGTGTGTGTTGCATCTACAATACTTGAGCACAACAACTTCTAGCTGCTACATATTCGGCTTCAGCAGTGGAAAGTGCTACAGAATGTTTCTTCTTGCAGGACCAAGAAACTAATGAATCTCCTAAGAAATGACAAGTTATGGATGTACATTTTCTATCCATTCTACATCCACCAAAGTTAGCATCAGAAAAGCTTTTTATAATAAAATCATATCCATAAGTATAAAACAATCTTAGATCCATGGTTCCCTTAAGGCAGCGAAAAATTCTTTTTACTACCTTTAAGTGAGATTCCTTAGGATTGGATTGATATCTTGCACATAAGCATACTAAGAACATTAAGTCTGGTCGACTAGCTGTTAAGTAAAGTAAACTTCCTATCATACCTCTAAAAGATGTTTGATCTACTGGTTTCCCAGCTTCATCAAGATCTAAAGAGTTTGAGGTACCGATAGGAGTACTTATACTCTTAGTATTTTCATAACCATACTTTTTGAGAAGATCTTTAATATACTTATGTTGAGATATGTAGGTTCCTTCTGGTTTCTGAGAAATTCGAAAACCAAGGAAAAATGTTAACTCACCCATCATACTCATTTCAAACTCAGATTTCATAAGACTTACAAAGGAGTCGGTTAAAGATTGCTGAGTTGAACCAAATATGATGTCATCAACAAAAATTTGAACAATAAAAACTTTTTCCTTATCTTTCTTTATAAAAGGGGTTAGATCTGCATTTCCCTTAACATTGTTATTTTGAAGTAAAAATCCAGTGATTCTATCATACCAGGCTCGTGGGGCTTGTTTAAGACCATACAAAGCTTTGGTAAGTCTAAAAACATGATCAGGATGTTTTGTATCTTCAAAGCCAGGAGGTTGTTCAACAAAAACTTCTGCTTTGACATAACCGTTAAGAAAATCACATTTCACATCCATTTGGAAAAGTTTGAAATTAAGGAATGCTGCAAAGGCAAGTAGAATACGGATAGATTCAAGTCTAGCTACAGGAGCATAGGTTTCTTCATAGTCTATTCCCTCTTGCTGATTATAGCCTTTTGCAACAAGTCTAGCTTTATTTCTTACTATGACTCCATTTTCATCACATTTGTTTCTGAAGACCCACCTTACTCCAATAACAGAAGTTTCCTTAGGTCTTTCAACCAAGATCCAAACTTTGTTCCTTTCAAATTCATTTAGTTCATCTTGCATAGCTTTGATCCAATCATCATCACCTAAAGCTTCATCAGTGCTTTTTGGTTCTAATTGGGAAAGAAATGTTAGATGTTCTATTTCATTTCTTAAGGAACGTCTAGTTCTTACAGGTTGATTTACATCACCAATGATACTATCACTGGGATGATTGTTAAGAAACATCTGATTTGGGTTTTGAAAAGCCTGTTCATCAACATAGGGTAGAAAGTCTTCTGGGGTAAATGTTTCAGAAGTATCTTGTTGAACATTTTCCTTATCAGAAGGTTCTTCTATCAAAGGTTGATAATCAGTTTTTGAAAACACATCTGAGGATGTAGGCTGGAATGGATAAAAACAAAAGGATCAGACTCATCAAATTTTACATGCATTGTTTCTTCAACAGTACAAATATTTTTATTAAAAACTCTATAAGACTTAGAAGTTGTGGAATAACCTATGAAAATTCCTTCATCGGATTTTGGTGCAAATTTATGTAAGTTTTATTTAGTATTCAAAATGAATACTTTGAAACCAAAAACCTTGAAGTAGGATACTCTTGGTTTTCTACCGTTCCATAACTCATATTGAGTTTTATTAAGAAAAGGTCTAATCAAAACTCAATTTATAGTATAGCAGGCAGTACTTACAGCTTCAGCCTAGAAATGTCTAGATATAGAATATTCACTCAACATGGTTCTAGTTATCTCTTGAAGAATTCTATTTCTTCTTTCAACTACACAATTTTTTTGAGGAGTTCTAGGTGCTGAAAAATTGTGAGTAATACCTTTTCTACTACAAAAAGTTTCAAAATCAGAATTTTGAAATTCTCCTCCATTATCACTATGAATAGTTTTCAATGGAAGGTTTTTCTCATTTTTAACTTGGGATCTAAAACATTTGAAATAAGAAAAATCTTTATACTTCTTTGATAGAAAATAGACCCAAGTAAATCTATTGTAATCATCAACTAGAACTTACACATAGTATTTGCCTCCAATACTTCCAGTTTGTGTTGGACCAAAAAGATCCATGTGCACTAACTGTAATGCATCAGTTGTCGAGACTTAACCGATTGATTTAATACTAAATTTATGTTGCTTACCAGATTGACAAGGATCACAAACTTTAGAAGAATCAAATCTAAGCTCCGGTAGATCCTTAACTAGTTTCTTCTTAGAGAGTTTACATAGGTTTCTAAGGTTATAGTGACCTAGTCTTCTATGCCATAACCAGGAATGATCTTCCATTGCACTTAGGCAAGATAAATCTTGACTCTTGAGGTCTTCTAGGTTCAAAGTGTAAACATTCTCTTGCCTATTGGCTAAGAGAATAAATTTTTCCTTGGAATTGTGAACTAAACACTTATCATTCCTAAAATTCACAAGGTATCCTTCATCACATAACTGACTAATGCTAATGAGGATGTGCTTAAGACCCTTAACAAACAAAACATTTGAAATTAAGGTTTTACCAAGAATAACAATATTACCAATACCAATAATTTCTCTCTTAGCATTATCTCTGAAAGTTACCTTTCCTCCTTTCATTTTGATAATCTTTTCAAAAGAGATTTTGTTACCAGTCATGTGCTGGGAACATCCACTATCCATGTACCACATGTTTCTGTTGGTATTCTCTTTATTTTCCTAAAAATAAAAAGAAAATTAGAATTTTGGAATCCAAACTTTCATGGATTCGAGATTTCCAGACAACAAAATTTTAGGAACCCACATCTTCTTTGAGAAATAAGTTTTATGAAAACCTAAGGATTGGGTTTTGTTTAAGGAACAATTATTTGCCCAATGACCACCACATTGACACTTGGTACAAAATGGGGTACTTTGAGGAATAAAATAATTTCTACTAAAAATTGGTTTTGCATGGGTATAACCAAATCCGGATTTATTTCTTAAAGGACGTATTTGGGAATACATTTTATCAAAATTTTCCTTACCATGGGTAAAGTTTGATAAACACTTATTTAAGGAAAAAATTTCAGACTTGAGTTTTATAACCAAGTTTTTATCCTCAAAATCATTAGTTTTAGAACTAGAGCTAGGCTCGAAAACATTTTTCATAGAAATTACTTTTTCTAACTCTTTAGCAAGTTTGTTCTTCTCAGAACTTACTTCCTCAATATTTTTTGAAATCCTTTCAAAATCATCATTTTTCTTATCAAGATCTTTAGAAAGATCTGATATTTCTTTTTTAAGAATAGAATTCCTAGAGTTTGCTTTATCAAGTTTTTTTATTGATTTTGGAATTCTCAATTTCAAGAAGTTCAGCAAACCTAGAGACCTTTTCATAAGTAGGTAAAGTATTTTCTTCATCAGAAGAGGATTCTTCATCAAAAGAATTGTAATACTTACTATCATTATAATTTAAAGAAGCATTGTTCAATGATTCAGCATTTTGTACCTTAGCCATAAAATAATGATTGTCAATAGGTAATCTGGCTATAAGACCAAGATTCTTCTGTCCTGAAGATTCATAATCAGAAGATTCATCTGAAGAGTCACCACCACTGGCACTCCAAGTATCATTATCTTTCAAAACATTCTTAGCTTTGGCTTTATAATACTTCTTTATGTTCCTGTCTGAATGCCTTTCTTTCCTTTCTTTCTTTTTAAGCAAAGGGAAATATGGTCTAATATGTCCAGCTCTCTTGCATTCATAACAAGTGACTTCTCCATCTTTTCTATCTTTCCTTTCCTTTTTCTTATACTTCGATTGGAAACTTCTTTGGCCATATATCTTGTTCATCCTTCGAGCAAGATTTGCTAACTCATTTTCAGAGATTTCACTCTCACTAGATTTAGATTGGAAAATAACTTTCTTAGACTTGGATTTGGTTACTCTTTCAGGAGTCTTAGCTTTCATCTGATTTGATGTTGTTGTAAAAGAAACAGTACCATTTCCATTCTTCTTTTTGATGTTGTCAGCATCTCTCTTCATTCTGGTTTCATGTTGAAGAAGAGTTCCAAATAAATCCTCAAGAGAAATTTGAGTAACCTTCATGTTCTCATCTATAGAAGTTCTTTTGGATTCCCACTCATTGGGCATAATATCAATTATCTTATCCACAAGTGCTTCATTATCTAAACCTTTTTCTCCCATAGACTATAAGCTGTTGACTATAGTCATAAATCTCTGTTGAACTTTACATATTGGTTCTCTATAAGGAAAATTGAAGCCATGATATTCAGCTCTAAGCAAAGCTCTCCTAGTGTCGATCACTTTAGAAGTTCCAAAGTGTGTAACCTATAACTTCTTCTAGATACAATTAGCTGCTTCACAGGAAGAAATTTGGCTATATATATTTCTAGTCATTGAACAAAGTAAAGTATTGTGTACCTTATAATTGAGCTGATACTCTTGCTTTTCCTGGTTAGTAAAATTTCTAACTTCCTTATCAGGAATTTTATAATCACCAGTAAGCATAAAAAAGTTTTCCAATCCAGTATTGATAACAAAAGTCTTCATTCGATCTCTCCAGTACTCATAATCATTACCATCAAAGATTGGTGGTCTTGTAGGATTTAGATTATCAATAGAACCATAATTAATTCCTGCCATGCTTAAAACAACCTTTGGCACAGAAACTAGTTAGTAAAAAAAATTCGTAAAAACAAAGTTCGGAATGAGAATGTTCGAAATGACAATGTTCAGAATGGAAAAGTTCGGAATGGAAATGTTCGGAATGGAATAATGAGCAAGAAAAACTTATACGTGAGTACAAGTATTCCAGAGACCTGCTCTGATACCAATTGTAGGATCAAAATAATGATGTAGATGCTCAATATACAAGAGGGGGGGGGTGAATTGTATACTTTAAAAATTCCTTTGTAACCTTTAAAGTTAGTTATAAATAACTATGGTTTTCTTAAGCAAAGGTCTAAGTTTAAAAAAGTTAAACTAAGCAAATTCACAACACCTCTAATACCAAATGAAAACTTGGAAAGAGATTCCGAAAGTAGTTTCTGGAAATATGGTTCCAGAAATTGAAACTTAACAAAAGATTACACTATGAGATTCTACCTTAAAGCGTATAGAATCTAAATGAAACAAAGTACAAGTAAGGAAGTATAAGAAAGTTATACTTTCCTTAAAATACAAAATGCAGCGGAAAAAAACAAGTAGTAAAACTACACGTAACAAGATATAAGTCTTTTAACCCAAAGAGAAGGGTATCCAACAACCTTGGATAAAGGTCCCTTGATTTATACATTCAAGCAAGTCTGTCTTACCCACACCAGGGTAAGCCCTCGATACGAAGATCGGAGTCTCTGTCTTGCTATCCCAGAAAGACCTCAACTTCAAGATAGTTGTCAACCTCTGTCTTCCTCAGCAAGGAAGCCCTCAAACTTCAAGGTAGTCGGCACCTCTGTCTTCCTATCCCCAGAAGTCCTTGAATGTAATCACCAACATTCGGAGTCACACGAAGCAAAAACTGAACGAGCGGTTCAGTATGAACAAGGCATGAAAAGCTTCCTCTCTCTAGAAATCACCTTAGCAGCATGTGGTCTCTAGATCGATCAACTTCTATGTTGTTGTTTTTTTTGTATTTTTGAGCTCTTTCAAATGAGCTCCTATTAATAGGAAAATTTCCAATGGTCAGCTCCCTCCTCCAATGGTCATATTTTCCATGAAACTCGGAGGGACCTGTACATGTGTAACTCAACCAACGATTAATTAGAAACAGAAAAGATGACATCGTTTTAGAACAAACCATGTATAACAAAATGTACGACATCATTTTGAAATGAAGAAAATGTAAGTAAAAGCTAATAAATATTTCGGAGTGTAAGCAAGTCAAAACTTCGGAGTCTAACCAGAATGAAATTCGGAGTCTATGATAAGAAATCTTCAGATTCTCTTTTATAGGAATTCGAAGTCTGGTTTCACCCGAGATCGGATTCTGAACCTGTAGAGTTTGGAGTCAAACTTCTTAAGAGTTCGGAGTCGGACTGCTTAAAAGTTCAGAGTCGAACTTCTTAAGAGTTCGGAGTCGAACTTCTTAAAAATTCGGAGTCGAACTTCTTCAGAGTTCGGAGTCGAACTGCTTAAAAGTTCAGAGTCGAACTTCTTCAGAGTTCGGAGTCGAACTGCTTAAAAGATCAGAGCTGATCTTCTTCAGAGTTCGGAGTCGAACTACTAAAGAGTTCGTAGTTGAACTGCTTAAGAGTTCGGAGTCCAGAATTCGGATTAGAACTACATTAAAGATCACATCCAGGATTCAGATCCTAAAAACAGAATGCTCCAAATCTTTTCATTATATGGCTCCAGAAATTTGGTTATAAATCCGGTTTTTAAATTTAAGTATAATATTGCTATGTATAAGAAAATCTATGTTAAGGTAAATTTCCTCAAAGAAGTAAACTTTTCTTATGAGGGTAAAAATAATATTTTCTTAAGTATAAGGTGTTTGTGATTTTCAAAACAAGAAGGAATGGAGAAGTCATAAGGAAAACCTTATTGACTCAACACTTCATGGGGATAGGGGTATATTTTGATATTTTTATAGAGGTAAGCTAATATTATAGTCATATTCTTTGAATTTTTTGAGTAGGGGAATGGGAGCATGGGTTGGATTTATAGGAAAAATAGGGGGATGTTCTTTAGAATTTCCAAAATGTACATTCTGAACACCATATATTAAAGTATTAAAATCCATGAAGCTTACTATTATTTTTCCCATGGTTTATACCAAAGTGAAGTGGTTTTAATTATTTTAAATGTTAACAAAATTATATCATTAAAATATTACCCTTGGTGATGTGTAAGTGTGTCATGTTCATAAATAATTGATCATACAACCATAATATATAATATATGCATTGAAGGATTTGTTAAGGGTTCATAAAATAAATTAAATAACAGAAACCCCATTATTTTAATGGATAAATATAAATTTAAACATGGATACCGTTTATGGTATATATAATATTACATTGGGTTCTTAATAATTTGATAATAAAAATCATATCACTACTATAAAATAGACATTTAATCGTGTCGGAATGTTCATTTATCAATGCTATAAAAGAACTAACTATTACAGGGTGATTAAAAGACCAATGATTTTATTAGATCACTTTTTTGTTTTGAAAAGGATACCATTTATTATGAATTTTATTTATCACCGATAAGGTGAATATTATAGTGTTTTTAACATCACACCACATCACCAAAAATAAGTAATTCTATGGTGTGATGTAACACCACACGTTATCACTAGAAACAACATTAATACTATAAATAATTAGATAAAATATAGAACATGGATGAAATAAATTTTAAAACATGAATAAAAGAGAAAACACGACTGTAAAGAAAAGAAATGCACCAGAATAAATGAAAAAACCATCCATGTTCAATTGAAAGAACACAATATATAATTATGAAAATTATGTTATTAATAATATAAAAAACTAAATTAAACAGAAAAAATTAATTTTAAACAAAACATTGAGTAATACCATATTAAGTTGTGCAGGGTTGATACACGTCCCAAATGAGAGGAATACTTGTGATACCGTGTGTCAGATTAAGGTGAGATACATGTTTTAATCTAAAATGATACTTATATATTGAAAGGATGCACTTGGAGTCATACTTGTGACACCATGTGTTAGATTAAGGTGTTCAAGAATGATACACATACCAAATGACTTATGAATAATTTTCTTAAAGTATAAAAATAATTCTAATGTGTTTTCTTGGTTTTTATTATGTCGTTTTTTTAATAAAATTTCATATTAAACTAGAAACACACAATTTGAGTCAAAACTATAACATAATGGGATAGGATGACATAATAATGATTCCTAAAAAATGAATTAGGAATCATTTTTATAAATTATAATGAAAATCATAACATATTTTCTTAGTTTTTAGTTAGTGGAGCTTCTTGAACATAAATGACAGTTTAAAACTGATAATGAACTCATTAGGCCCTCTATTGAAGATCGTGCATAATATTGGAGTGATAATGATTAAACACATCATAAATTTCATATACATTATTTCCATAATCAATCAAAACAATATATGCATTTTGATAGTTAAGAGTATGTTAGTTGTCTTTTTTACTATCATTAATGTCAATTTTAAATAAGAAGATTCAATTGAAGTCATACCAATCACATCATCCATCGTATTGAGGTGTGAATGATTCATAAAACTCCCAAATGACTTGTGGATCATTTTCCAAAATGATCAATACAATCTAAATATATTTTCTAATATTTGATTTTGTCACATGTGTTTTCACAAAAATTGCATTTTAAACTGGTAACATGCATTATGAGTCATACTATTCACATCGTGTGTCAGTTTTATGTGAGAGTGGTTCCAATACATTAAATCTTTTTTATTAAACATTTTACTAAATTATCAAGGAAATATGAGAGTGTTTTCTTTTTTTTAGTGTGTGACACTTTTTGAATTTCGATGTTAATTTTGAACTGATAACGAACACTATGTGTTATATTTGGAATACCATATATTATATTGAGGTGAAGATCATTACTAAAAGACACAAATTAGTTATGGATAATTTTACTATATTATCAAAAAAATAATTTCTTTCTCTTTTTTGAGTATATCAATTTTCTTTTATAATAGAATTAAATTAAATTTAAAATATAAAGACATGATTTTAAACATACATGTAACCATGCCTCAGAATGAGGTTTTTGTGATTACTACTCATCTCAAATGACTTATGGATCATTTTACAATTTTTTCAAAAAGATCTGAATGTATTTTCTGGATTTTTAGTACTTCACTTGGAATTTTAACAAAAATTTCATTTTAAATTAAAAACAAGATCTTTGATTCATACCTGTCACATCGTCTGTTAGTTTTAAATGAGACTTGTTCATACACATCATGAAGGAATTATGAATAATTTTTCTAAAATATCAACAAAATATGATCATTTTTACTAGTTTTCAATGGGAGACACATTTTCAATTCAAATGTCAATTTAAAACTAATAACAGACAATTTTTGTCATGCTAGGTATATGATGTATTGGATTGAGGATAAGATAATTTATAAATATCAAAATTGAATTATGTATAGTTTTCATTATATATAAAAATAATATGATTGAATTTTCTCAATTGGAAGTATGTTAGTTTTTTACAAAAATTAATGAAAATTTTAAATAAAAACATGCACATAGAGTCATACCGGTCACACCATGCATCAGATTGAGGTGAGATTAATTATTATACATAATTAATGATGTATGTATTATTTTTCTAAATTATAAAAATAATATGAATGATATTTCATAGTTTTGGGTATGTCACTTGTGCTTTTTACTAAAATGACATTTTAAACTGGAAACCTGCAATTTGAGGCACACTAATCACAACTTGTGTCAGTTTAATGTGAGACTGATTCCTACATGTTAGAAAATACTTATTAATCATTTTTATAATTTATCTAGACAATCAATGTGCATTTTCTTTGTTTCCAGTTAGTGATACATTTTGAAAATAAGTTTCAATTTTAAACTGCTAACACACACTTTGAGTCATGTTAAGAAAATAATTTATCAGATTAAGGTGTGGTTTATTTCTACATATCCAAAATGAAAAATGGAATTTATTATTATTTAATAAAAAAAAATATTAATGTGTTTTATAAGTTTCTTATATGGTTTGTTTGTTTTGAACTAAAATGTAAATTATAAACTAAAAACATATAGTTAGAGTTATACCGGTCACACCGAGCATCAAATTGAGGAGTTGATGATTTATTATCTCATATTTTATTATTTCAATTGTCTACATAAATCTAGAAAATAATTAAATGTTCCATTTAGATAGAATAATAAACCACATGCTTCCTCAAATGCCTCATCCAAAATAATCATGTAATCTCTTTTATTTCTTGTTGCAGACGATTGAAGGAAACAATATGACTTCCCAAAATATCTATGAAAAAAATTATTAGATAAGAATAGAATAAAAATTATCATAAAATAATAGATAAAATGGTAAAAAACTAAATAAGTTGTCGGAATTCACCTTTTCATGATTGTTGTATATATTATTGACCCATTTCATTATTGTTGTTATCTCAGTGGTAGCCTAGAATCCTAATATCTCACTAGCACAAGAAGCTTCGAACAAACCACCAAAACATAAGAACAAGAATCCACCAATATAATGATATAATTATTCTATTATTAATATTACAATGAAGTAAATTAAAAATAAATTTGGAATAATACATTGATAAAAATTCAATTTTAAACTGAAACCACATAATTTGAGTCATACTAGGTTCACCATGTATTGCTTTAAGATATGGTTGATTCCACCATACATTTTTATCCTAGAGTTCATTCAACACTCTGGGTCATCTTAAAATCTAAGAGTTTTATAACCCATAAGGTTAAATTCAGTTGAGAAAGAAAATAAAATTTCATCATCATCAGTTAACCATCTTTGTAGAGACCCAAGCTTGATGTACATGGACATTACATTACTTTTTTGGAATAATTAATACATAACAAGAACCAACACTCAAGGACCATAATATTATAGTGACTTTGGAAACTCAGAACATAATCATGTAATCATGGTGAATGACCTTCAACATCTCCCAAAAAGATCTCCCCCTTTTGTTTTCTCACCTAAAACCTTTATTTAAATATTGGAGAAATGAAAACATATAAAGGGTGAGATTAAATGCTCAGTAAGGGTAAGCATGAAGAAAATAAAACAAATCAGATAAATTTCAACTTAAAAAACATGAACATAAAGTTTAAACATCAAAATCTTGAGAAATAAACCTTGGCAGTACATAAGGAATAGATCATAATGGAACATTAATCATGATAAAATAGCATGGGGATAAAACATGTAATTGTGGAAAATCATTAATCATATGATATTATTTCCATAGTTTCCAATGCATTGCTTCCAAGACCATGTTAGTGGAAAAAGTCCCTTACTCAATCGAGTTCACTCCTCGTTCAAGTCCTGTACCACTAAACCGGATTAACTTTCCATTCTAGCTATGTATATCACATGAGATTTAAATAATTACCCAATGCATTGGAGGGAGATATATGTCTCACCCATCTCATATTGAAACCATTCTTATGTGTTCCACAAAATCAAAAATCATATATCATAGCATAACCTATGTAACAAAAATGGGATTTTTAAACATCATGCCATCATAACACAATCCATATAAGATAAAAGGACTTCATAAAAATAATTCCATCATAACATAATCAAATAAATTTAAAATTGGGATAGAAATGGAACCCTATATTATCTTATATGGAAAATAATTTTGATAAAACACTTTAACTCCATTCTGGAGGAAAATATCCTTTCTACTTCAAAAACATTTTTCCTTTCTTAACATGTCATTCAATTTTAAACTAAAAGAAGTTAATTAATAATAAATTTGAAATAATTTAAAGGAAACTTCATGGAAATAATGTTCTATAAAATCATAAAAAAATCCATTCATTCCATATAAGTTAAAAAACATTCTCCACATACTTTTGCTTGAAAAGTCAAAAAGTATCTCGTACTGAAAATGACAAAAGATTCCCTTCATATAATTTATCTAAAAATTCACCAATATGTAAAATTGGATTTAAACAATTGTAGTAGGATATAAATAATATTACATATTGTGGAAACATGGATGTGGATGATAAATATGCCCCAGTAAATTCTGAAGTATAAACAATCTCGGATAAAAATGAGATTGTGAGATTTTCCCTTACCTTGGGTCTGATATACTTCGTATGTATCCAAAACAGATATATAATGATATAAATAATGTCATTTACTTATTACAGAATCATATTAATTGTTATGATATCATATATGGTTCACTTATGACCTTATATTACCCATTCTTTTGTAAATTCCATGTTAAAGCAGTGTTTTGTGTAAAATCATTTCAATTATCGTATGTGTTTCGACTTGTTGTTCTTACTTATAACCTGATTTACATAATTCCATAATGTAAAACATGATTTATATAGAATATATATTCATCATATAAATATATATGATATATCGATAAACAGAATGTAATACACCCTTCATGGAGACAGTAGGTCGTACGTACGCATGAATGATGTTTTCCTTTCCTTATTGACTTGAATGGAAGTAAGTAGATGACATATATATATATAGAAATAAATACAGTAGTGTTATTATGTTATATATACCATTATTATTCACTATATATACTTTATAATCATTCTTGAATGTTTAACATGGAGAATGAATCTCATCAAGTCATGGAGACAATAATCCATACGTACGCACGAGCGATGATATCGTTCCCGTAATTATTGAATGGAATTGGAGTGGGTGATATAATATCTCAGAATTAGTATGATTTTATAATAACCATATATATTTATTATTTACATCATTATACACATCCATGTAAGGTGGTGGTGTAAAAATAGATTACACCACGGTGTGGAGACGGTATTCTGTACGTCCACACGCGCGATGATTTCATTTTCTGTAGGATATATAGAAGGTGACATGTGGTTGTTTCATATTTATAATAACATAAAATTATATTAGTGATACTGATTTTATTACTTTATAATGAAAAAACTAAATAAGAATAAGTTGATGAAGAAAGAAACTTGGAAGGATCGGTAGAAGAGATTACCTCTTCTTCGACACACCTCTTTTAAGCTTCCTCTTAAGGAACTAGAGGTGGACTTTTGAGAAGTCCAAAACCTCTATAATATAAATATAGAGGTTGAGAATAGAAATTGGTAGGGGTTGGCCAAGCTTTAAGGCTCAAAATTGAGTGAACAAGAGAGGGAAGGAAGTGCCCTTATATAGGAGAGGCGAGGGGCACTTTTAGAAACCTTAACATATTAATTAATAATGAAATGAAAACCCAGTTAAAAGCATCCAAAAATGACTCAATTAGATGATGCGATGAGATAGGGTTGTAATATCATCATCTGATAAAATTTATACATGTTTTAAGTTTATTTTAAACCTTATCAACATGAATTATCATTATTTAATCTATTTAATTTTATTTGTTGTAAAAACATTATAAATTTAAAATTGTTATAAATAAAAACATAAATGATTTCACTTTCCCATAATTGGATAATTTATAACCTTTTATACCATATAATTTTCAATTCATAGTTTTTAAATATTTTTGTGATATTTAAATAATTTAATAATATGTTATTTTTATAAAATATCAATAATGTCAATTTTGACACAATTCATTATTAGAATTCAAATAAAACCAACACATAAGTTATGTTTGAACCAAAATATATAATATATTCATAAGATGTAATATTCATCAAAAAAAATTCATGGAGAACATTAATTTGTTTGTATATTATTTATTTGAATATTTTTAAAACCATTTATTTGGTATATCTCTTAATAAAATAATTACTACAACATATTTTTATAATTTTTTAATATACTTATTTGTTGCATAAAAATTACAAATTAAATCCTATGATGAATATTAATACCATAACTTTCATAATAATATTTATACTCGAATTTATCATCTAAAAATCACAACATTTAAATTGTTATATTTATTAAATTATGAAGGTGACATCTTTGACATTATTAAAAATAAAATAATATAAATGTACTAATAAGTTTTATAAGGCTCCAAATGGTCCACAAATAGACCCTTGGTTTCTTAGGGTCTATATGTACTCGAACAATAATATTTGGTCAAGTTTCTGGACCTTTTGATAGGTATAGTTATTTTAATGAAAACTATACTATTGATTTTTCACTAAATAAATAATTTCTACATCATTAATGTATAAGATATTGAGGTAATTAAATATTTCTTAAAAATTAAAAATAAATTACCATGATAAATAAAAACATTTTAGCTTTAAAGTGATTATTTATAATCGAATTTATATTCTATATAACCTTATATTAAAAATAATCTAATTATTTATTTTTGATTGAGACATATTTCACTATCCTTTAAATAAAATAAATAAATGGTCTTAATGAAATACAAGTGGGTTCCATTACATTCCATTTTGACCCAAGTATGATTTGGGGAAAAATATAATCATCCAATTATATTAAGACAGGTGTTAGGGTAATTTTATAATATTATATTTACCCTTAATTACCTGATTTACCATTAACTATGGTAAATAAAATTTACCGTGGTTACAATTCATAATTCCTAAAAATAAAAAGTAGCTTATTAACATAATTTAGACACACTTATTACAAGTATGGAATCCATTTTTCTAAATTCAAAACACAAAAGTATCAGTATTTAATTTAAAATTAATCTCGCTATTGAGAAAACTGGTTTCAAAAGTTAAAACGTTGCAAAAAATTGAAATGTTTTTACTTATGAATTCATTGTAAAATTTTTGATAATGACATACATTATATTAAATGTTAAAAATATATTCTATTTATACTTTAAAACTATTCAATATTATAATTTAACAATATAAATTATCTCAATGAAAAAAGTTTTTTTTAATTAAAATTTAGCTTATTTTTACTATTCATCAAAATAATAAACTTATCAGAAAAATATCAAAAATTTAACCAAAGTAAATTTTTATATCTTGATTCAAAAGAAGAATTTTATTTCGTCAAATTTAACTTATAAACATGTCAAAAAACAAAATTTAATGTGGGTGCGCCATCAAAAGGCGGCAAAACTGCATTTTTTTTAAATTACATATTTTCCCAGAAATATTTATTTTGTTCTTATACCATGTTATATAAAAGGTGTAAGATAATGTAATAAAATTCAAATTGTAGTTACTACTATTCATAAAGGCTAGTCCATAATAATATTATCACAATATATCATTGTTTAGTGAAACTCAGTATTGCTTACAACACACGATATTGAGGTAGGTTGCTCTTGCGTACAACACAACCCAAGAATAGTGTTTTCTTATAATATAAGCTAATACAGTGTTGAATATAGCACAAGATAATTTTGGTGTAGCGTACAATACAAGAAATCAATGAAATTAAAAGAATATTTTTTATAAAATCTCAGGGTGTTACATTCTACCCCCCTTAAAATGAATTCTGCCCAAGAAATTCATCGGTGTTATAAATGGTTTACTACATGAAAGTTTCTTTAATAGAAACCCACATCGTAAAAAGGAATACCAAAACATAACTTTAAAAACTAAATTATGAAACTTAACAGTTACCCAACTTAACTAATAACTGGGTTTCCACATAAGAGAACATAGGTTAGAATATGGATATGGAAGAGAAATCTAACCATCAAGTTCTGCTGGAGAGTGATAGAGAAAATGGTTATGAAAAAGCCAACAATCACAATGCCATAAATTTGTGATGATCTAAGGTACCATATGATTCATCAGATATGAGGGTAATAGGACAAAATTTTTGGTTTTCAAGATCATTTCCCTAAAGTTGAAAAAATTGGAATTAGAAGAAATACATTCTCGATTTTGGTACAATCTCACCATTGGTCATTCCTTGAACAATTTCCACTTCATCTCTTAAAGAAATGAAGTTGAATTTTTCATTTGTGAAGTGTTAGAAGATCATGAGATAGAATGATAAGTCATTCATTCTGTCTCAAACAAAAGGATAGAAAAATTTATTAATTATATATAAGTTCATATATAGTGAGATTAATCGTATATGGTTCCAAAATAGACTTATACAACATATGTCATCCTGCATAATAAAATAAAACTAGTTTCTACTAACCAGGGACTTCCCATTGGCCATTGGTAGGTGATAAAGGCGTATCGCACTTCAGTTGTGGGTTCGATTCTCACAACCTTGTGTGACGCGATGTGTTGTCGCCAATCCTATGGGTTGTCCTTTTTCTAAAACTAAACAATTACAACATTCTAGAAATAGTATCGAAAAAAGTACTAGCCTTAAAATATCTCTCTGATGTCCAACATAATCCATTCCAACTTTTAGGCTTATCGAAAATACTTATGTCCAATCTTATAGTATAAAGAAAACAATTACTTGAAAGTTCACATAACAAGAACGTGAATACCATCATTTATCCCCCATATATCATAAGATATATCTTATTTGTCACATTCCAAACATGTGAATACCTTAATCAGGTATTCTTTTGAAACATGAATTACCATAGAACCTTAGTGAAAACATGAATGCTGTCAAAAGTTCACACTTTACACATTCCAAAATCCCAAAATTTCTATATACTCAAACCATGATATCACATTTTCCATATATCATTCATGAGCTCATGAATACTATAAAAAATTTAATTTTCTCCTTATCTCATCATTATGCGCATATCATCTACTTACCAAAAATATTTCAATCACTTTTCATGGTTACCGCTACCGTAAAATTATTGAAAACCAATACATAGATATTCCAAAATTCCACGATACTATAAATGAGATTCCATGATACTATTTTGAAATCCCATTACATAAAGACTTAATCATTCCACAACATCAATTTCATACTCGACATCACAAATAGTGATCACATGTTTCTTCCCTTTGTCCTTTACCTTAAGAGGTTTCTCACGTCGATCATCATTAACCCTTGGAGTAGGACATTTATTATCATAATTCCCCATTTCCTTACACATGAAGCATTGATGTGCTGGAGGAGCATTCTGTGTAGTCTTTTCTCTATTCACATCATTAGCTACCCTTCTTCCATTACTTTCACACTCTGCTGCTCGATGGCCTTCTTTTCCACACATAAAACATTTTCTAGTCCCTTTAAGACAATATCCACCATGCTTCTTTCCACACATTGAGCATAATGAAACATTCTCTTTCTTTTAACCATTGTTTTAAGACTTTTCCATGAACTCCATTTTTCGTATCTTGTCAAAACCAGGAGATGGAGATGTGACACCAACATCCAGTTCAACCTTGATAGCAAAAATCATAATTTCTTCATAACTATTGAAGTCTCTTATAGCTAATGCCCTTCGAAGACTTGGTTTTAAGACACTGAAGAATCGATCAATTTTTCTTTCAGGTTAAATGATAATGCCAGATGCATGCCTTCAATGCCTTGTAAAATTCGCCTTGTATGTACCAACAGATTCATCATCCTTTTTATTAATCTCGAGGAACTCCTTTTCCATATTTTTTCGAAGAATATGAGGAAATTACTTACAAAAAAACAATTTCTTGAACTCATCCCATTACATGGATTCAATTTCATCATGGGGCCTTGTATTCTTAATTAGAGTCCACCACTGGTCTGCTTCACCTTCTAAATAGTAAATAGCCAGAATTACTTTTTCATGTTCTAAATAGAAAAGTATGGAAAATATCTTTTCAATGGTACTAATCCATTGTTCCGCAATAAGTGGATCAGAAGACCCACTGAATGATGGTGGGTGTTGTCTCATGAAGGACTCAATAGAATATTGCTCCCTTCTCTGCTCATTGGGAAATCCAGAATGATTCATAGATTTTGTCAGTATGGCAATAATATTTTTCACTCTATCTCCCATAACATTGGTTTTTTCATCAGGACAGTCATTACATTGTCCATTACATTGATCAACATGGTTCCTTCAGGTTCCAGCCATCGTCTAAAACCCAAAAATATTAGTGTGAGAGGAAAAAATCATGCTATGAAAACAACATAATAAAGGGTGATTACCTTCCATATATAAAATCATAGGTTTAATTCTAAGATCATTACTGTAATTCTAGGACTATAACCTATACGTATACTTAACCTTAGGTACATCCCTAGACATACCATAGAAATATCTCTATGGATCTCACTAAAGTTTTCGCATCCTAGATTCTAAAGGTTAACTAAACCATTCCTCTAATACCAAATGTAGAGACCCAAGCTTGACTTACCTGGAAAATTCATTACTTTTGTGGAATAATTAATACATAACAAGAACAAAAACTCAAGTACCGTAATAGTTTAGTGTCTTTGGAAACTCAGAACATAATCTTCTAATCATGGTGAAAGATCTTCAACATCTCCCACAAAGATATTCCCCTTTTGTTTTCTTACCTAACTTTTTTCATTAAATCCTTGGGAAAAAACATATAAAGGGTGATCTCAAATGCCCAGTAAAGGTAATCTTGGAGAAAATAAAACAAATCATATACATTTAAACTTAAAAAAACATGAACATAATGTTTAAACATCAAAATCTTGGGAAATAAATCATGGAAGTACATAAGGCATCGATCATAAAGGAACATTAATCATGATAAAATAGCATGGGAATAAAACATTTAATTGTGGAAAAACATTATGCACATGATATGATTTCCATAGTTGATAAGGCATTTCTTCCAAGACCATCTTAGTGGACAAAGACCCTTACTTAATCGAGTTCACTCCTCGTTCCAGTCCTGTACCACTGAACCGGATTAACTTTTCATTCTAGCCATGTCTATCTAATGAGATATAAATCGTTACCCAATGCATTGGAGGGATACATAGGTACCACCCATCTCATATTGAAACCACTCTTGTGTGTGCCACAAAATCATAAAACATATATCATTGCATAACCTATGTAACCAAAATGGGATTCTTAAACATTATGCCATCATAGTATTATCTATATAAGATAAAATGAATTCATAAAAATAATTCCATCATAACATAATAAAATAAATTTTAAAATAGGGATATAAATATAACCCTATATTATCATACATGGAAAATAATTTTGATAAAACACTTGAACTCCATTCTAGAGAAAAATATCCTTCCTACTTCAAATTTGTTTTTCCTTTCTTAACACATCATAAAATTTTTAACTAAAATAAGTTAATTAAAAATGAAATTGAAAAATATTAAAGAAAACTTCATGGAAATAATGATTTATGAAATCATAAAAAAATACATTCATGTCATATATGTTAAAAAACATTCTCCTTGAACTTTTTCCTGAAAACTCAAAAAGTATCTCGTACTGAAAACAACAAAAGATTCCTTTAATATCTTTTACTAAAAATTCACCAATAGGTAAAATTGGATTTAAAAAATTGTATAAGGATAAAAATAATATTACATATTGAGGAAAAATGGATGTGGATGATAAATATGCTTTAATAAATTCTGAAGTATAAACAATCTCGGATAAAAATGAAATTGTGAGATTTTCCATTACCTTAGGTCGGATATGATTTGTACGTATCTGAACCTCATGTATAATGATTTAAATAAATACTTTTACTTATTACATAATCATATTAATTTTTATGATATCATATAAGGTTCACTTATGACCTTATATTACCAGTTCTTTGGTAAATTCCATGTTAAAACAACGTTTTGGGTAAAATAGTTTCATTTATCATACGTTTTTCGACTTGTTGTTATTAATTAAATCCTGATATGATTAATTCCTTAATTTAAAATATTATTTATATATAATATATATTCATAATATAAATATATATGATATATCAATAAATGGAATGAAATACACCGTTTACGGAGACGGTAGGTCGTTCGTACGCTTGAACGTTGTTTTCCTTTCCTTATTGACCTGAATGGAAGTAAGCAGATGAAATATATATATATATAGACACATAAATACAGTAGAATTATTATGTTATATGTACCATTATTATTCTTTATATATACTTTATAATCATTCTTGAATGGGTAACAAAGAGAGTGAATCTTATCGCGTCCTGGAGACGGTAATTCGTACGTACACACGAGCGATGATATCATTCCCATCTTTATTGAATGGAATTTGAGTGGATGATATAATATCTCAGAATAAATATGATGTTATAATAACCATATTTAGTTTTTCTTTACACCGTTATACCCATCCATGTAAGGTGTTGGTGGAAAAACAGATTACACAGCAACGTGGAGACGGTATTCTGTACGTCCGCACGTGCGGTGATTTTATTTTCTGTAGGATGGATAGAAGGTGAAATGGGGATGTTTAATATTTATAATAACATATCAGTATATTATTGATACTTATGTTATTACTTTATAATGAAACAACTAAATAAGAAGAAGTTGAAGAAGAAATAAATTTGAAATAATCGGTAGAAGAGATTACCTCTTCTTCAACGCACCTCTTTTAATCTTCCTCTTAAGGCACTAGAGTTGGTCTTATGAGAACACCATAACCTCTATAATATAACTAGAGAGGTTTATAAGAGAATTTTGAAGGTTTTGGTCGTTTTTGAAGGCTCAAAATTGAGTAAAGAGAAGAGGGAAGGAGGTGCCCTTGTAGAGGAGAGGAGAGGGGCACTTTTGGAAACATAAACAATATTAAATAATAATAAAATGAACCCCACATAAAACCCCCCAAAAATGACTCAATTTGAAATATGCGATGATATAGGGTGGTAATATAATCATACAATAAAATTTAGACATGTTTTATGTTTATTTTAAACCTTATCAACTTGATTTATCATTATTTAATCTATTTATTTTCATTTGTTGTCATAAAATTCTAAATTTTAAATTATTATAAATACATATATAAATGTTGTAAATTTACCATAATTGGATACCTAATAACCTTTTGTAACATATAATTTTCAATTTTTAGTTTTTAAATATTTTTTTTGATTTTTAAATAATTAAATAGTTTGTTATTTTTATTAAATATCAACAGTGCCAATTTTGAAACTATTCATTATTTGAATTTAAATAAAAACCACACATTAGATATGTTCGAATATATATATATAATTGATTCCTAAAATGTAATATTCATCAAAAAAATTCATGGGGAATATAAATTTCTTCATATATTATTTATTTAAATATTTTTAATACCATTTATTTGGTATATCATTTAATAAAATAATTACTGCAATGTTTTTTTATAATTATTTAATATACATATTTGTTGCATAAAAATTAAAAATAAAATACTATGATAAATATAAATACAATACCTTTAATAATAATATTTTTACTCAAATTTATCATCTTAAAATCACCACATTTAAATTGTTATATTTATTAAATTATGAAGGTGACATCTTTGACATCATTTAAAATAAAATAATATAAATGTCCTAATAAGTTTTATAAGGATACAAATGGTCCACAAATAGACCCTTGTATGTTTAGGGTATATATAGACTCTACCAATAATGTTTGGTCAAGTTTTGGGTCCTTTTGATAGGTATTGTTATTTTAATAAAAACTATATTATTGATATTTCACTAAATAAATAATTTCTACATCATTAATGTATAAACTATTAAGGTAATTAAATATTTCTTAAAAATTACAAATAAATTACCATCATAAATAAAAAAAATTTCCTTTCAAATTAGTATTTATAATCGAATTTATATTCTATATAACCTTATATTAAAAATAATTTAATTATTGATGTTTGAGTGAGACATATTTCACTTTTCTTTAAATAAAATAAATAAAAGGTCTTAATCATATACAAGTGGGTTCCTTTAGATTCCATTTCGACCAAAGAATGATATATAAAAAAAATATAATCATCCAATTATAATATGACAAGTGTTAGGGTAATTTTATAATATTATATTTACCCTTAATTACCTGATTTGCCTTTAACTATGGTAAATAAAATTTACCGTAGCTACTATTCATAATGCCTAAAAATGTAAAGTAGCTTATTAACATAATTTTGTCCTACTGATTACAAATATTGAATCCATTTTTCTAAATTCGAAATAGAAAAGTTGCATTATTTAATTTAAAATTAATCCCGCTATTGAGAACACGGGTTTTAAAAGTTAAAACGTTGCAAAAGATTGAAATGTTTTTACTTATAAATTTAGTTTAAAATAAATGCTAATGACTTAAATTATATTAATTGGTAAAAATATATTCTATTTATACTTTAAAACCATTAAATATTATAATTTAACCATATAAATTATCTCGATGAAAAAGTTGTTTTTAATTAAAATTTAGCATATTTTTACTATTCATCATAATAAGAAACTTATCAGAAAAATATCAAAAATTTATCCAAATTAAATTTTTATATAATGATTCAAAAGAAAAATTTATTGTGTCAAATTGAACTTATAAACATGTCAAGAAACAATATTTAATGTGTGTGCGCCATCAAAAGGCAGCAAAACTGCATTTTTTGAAAAATACTTATTTTACACGAAACAATTATTTTGTTCTCATACCATGTTCTATAAAATGTGTAAGATAATGTCATAAAATTCAAAATGTAGTTACTACTATTCATAATGGCTAGTTCATAATAATATTATAACAATATAAAGTTGTTTAGTGAAACTCAATATTGTGTACAACACACGCTATTGAGGAAGGTTTTTCATGCGTGCGACACAAGCCAAGAATAGTTTTTGAATATAATATAAGCCAATACGGTGTTGAATATAGCACAAGATAATTTTGGTGTAGCGTAAAACATATTACATCAACGAAATTAAAAGATTTTTTTCCATAAAATCTCTGGGTGTTACAATCCTTGCAGAGTGAATGATCGTATTTTATGAGTGAATCATCCTCGTTGAAGAAGTCATTAATTATTATAATGAATTAAACAATTGTTTAATACTATTATCTTTAATTTATTGAAATTATATAAATATTTATATATTTGTTTCTATGGAACATAATAAAATCTATCTTTAACTTTCACCATCAAAGAGAGTATAAAATATAGAATAAACCATTTATATTATTTGATAGAAAAAACATCAATGTGATCCATTATGTATTTTCAAAAGTCATTAATCTCCATTAAAAATTATGTAACCATTTTTGAACGTATTAAACATCGCTATAAAATATAGTGAATTCATTATGTCTTTCGAGAATTATCTTATAGATTAGTATATCCTCCCAATATTATGGGTGATGATAAAATCTAACATAACATAAGAATTACTTGTTCATAAGAATGGGAATATACATATTCTCATGTAATTTTTATTGAGAATCCTGAATGTTTTTTTGTTAATGAGATTGTGATCATGGATTTTATCACATAATTAAAGTACACATTCATAAATAATGATACATGTATAGATTTTAATGTAATTTTGGATATTATATCATGAATCTAATTAATGATTTAATAACCAAATAATTCCACCACCCACCAAAGTACAAATGATTTATTTTTATTTTCTAAAAAATCATTATTCAATAAATGAAATTATATATTTCTATTTTATTATATGTTTTAGTTCAATGTACTAGGTTCATTTTCAAATGGGTATTAATATATAATTTTATTGCTTCATTATTTTATCTTGAGAAGGTTTTTAATTTTCATGTATTTCTTCACAAAATGGTTTATTTTTATTTGATGTCCTTTTTTCCTTTAACACCATCCCTCCTCGATGACAATGATCTCTCAATTCTGGTTTTCCTCTAATAGTTATATCATACACCTTTTCCTTAGTTGATTGACATTACACATATTTAATCATACATTTGGGTTGGATTATATACCAATTTGATTATTGGATTGGTGTTTAATTACTCTCAATTTATTATTGGATCCATTACTAAGGCCAATCCTTTGCAGTATAAAGATTCCATGGGAAATAAACTGCATATATTTTTTCATATTATTCGTGGTGAATGGTATCCATCACAATTCAGTAATATTTGATAGTACATGGAATGTTCTAATGGAAATTGTATCCAATGATAATAAGTTTGAAAAAATTAGTAGTGTTTTTTTTGTTTCTAAAAAAATCATCCACTAAAATTACGATATAAATTCACTTAATCGTGTAATGGAAAATATTATTTAATTAATAATCTTGAAACACTTTCACAATTGATCTTATCATATGTGACATGTATTTTGTATTCACTTAATAAATTTTTCTCAATCACGGCCATGGTATGATCCCCATTTTAATAAATTTACAGAAAGAAATTCATTTAAAGACTACACTTTATCTCCACCTCCGCCTTGGTTTCTTCCTCTTCCTCCTCCTCCTCCTTGGTCTCTGACTCCGAATCCACCTCTACCTCAAAATATACCTCTGCCAAAACCTCCACCATTTCCCTTTTTTTTGGTTTATATGTCAGAACTTATAATCAAATTTATTTACTACATTATACTTCTCTTGGAGAAATAGATTTAACAAAATACATATACATTCTAGAACTATTTATTCACACCCCAAAAATAATTATAAGGTTATATCACATTCTATATCAAAAACATGGTAGGTAATCACCTAAATTAGTTGTCACCAAAAATTCTAACAACATGTATGTTGCCCAATCATCTCTAAACAACATTACTTATTCTTTTTAGTACAATTTTTGTTTGAAATATTGGTAGTACTATGAAAATATTGACAAAAAATGATTACAAAAAATTATAATGAAATTTTTATTACCTTAATGATTTACCTATTATGGGATGATGGTCTTTTCATGGTTTATGATCTCTCCCATAAATTTGAAAACATAATATCCACAATTGTTGCAATTATATTACATTGGAAACTATATAAACATTGACCAAAATTGGAAAATTGTTTTCAAATATGTTTTGATAGTTAAATCATTCTATATATACCTTAATATGAATCTTTTGGTTTTAATACAAAGGAATCTAATGTTCAGACACTGACTTCATTCCATGAGTTACCTAATATTTTGTGACCTCCCTATCATAACCAATTTTTTTTAAAACACAAATTGAAGAATAGAATTTGAATTTTATATTTAAAATTTTTATTTTAGTGAATTTAAAATTCATATTGCGCCTAATTTGTAGTTGGTTTGCAAAATATCCAAGCATTGGATCCAAAAAATAAATATTTGGGGCATACAGATTGACTATGATTAGCCTCCATTGATACCTATAAAACAAAAAAAAATGTAATGGAAAAATTAAATATATATTTTATGTGATTATATAGTATTAATTTAATTATTTATTATAGACATAAAAATTATTTGGTTTTCTATTATTTTTTTCTCAAACACTTTGAGTAGATGATATCTTTCCTTCTCAAATTCCTTATTATCACATGTATGTTTTTCAGTAGAAATGATATAGTGATTAATGAATCCAAATCATGATTTGCATGATTTTCCCTTTATATTGTATTAATGTAAAGGCCCATTGCAATTATTTATTGTTCATAACTATAATAAACTTATTATCTCACTATTTGTATAAATGTTTTATTAACATGCACATTATGTATGTATTCACACCTAATGTTCCCAGCCACTCATGCTTGATAATCTTATTTATACTCTCAAGAAATATTATGTATGTTATGAAAGCTCCATATATTTCTTTTTCATATGGATTGTAGATAAAATACTCATCATTCAATGTGTTCTCAACATGAAGATGTAATGATAATATATGTTCCTATGAAATTGGGGGTGTGAGAAGGTACACCCGAAGTTCATATGGATTTCATGGTTGATTCGCTAGATTGTCTTAATCTGGCCATTAGTTCCCCAATCGTTTTATCCATCTATAATATCACACCACAATTCAAAAAAATCAACAATTGATATAGGTTTTTCATAATGATTTTTTTTCAAATAAATACCTTATATATATTTAAAATATTTGACAACAATGATATAAAACATCCAATAAAATCATTTCCAATTATAATACTGAGATCATCATGTGGAATAGTAAACTCATGAGTCAACTCATGAGATATCTCAATACAAAGACTCATGTGATTTTTTGGGAAGTATTTATGGTTTAGGTTACCTTCTGATATAAAATAAATTTCACCCATCACAACAAGGTGGTTCAGAGGTGTTGACAGATAAAAATCAACTACAAATGTACCCTACCAAATTTTACTAATCTAAATTTATCTGAAGTTATTTGGTTTAAATTTTGGTGAAAGTGAAATGAATGAATTTATTTTCAATTGTATGGTATGTGGTTAAGGATAATTATTATGATCAAGACTAGTGGGGAAATTTCATACATGGGAAGATCATTGTCCCCTCGCTGGTTCGGTTTAATCTTTTCACATACACTGGTTTTCAAAACTATACTCGACAATAATATTTTGAAAAGATTCAATTTTTTTTATAATATATTCACCATATTATATATATGTTGACACCAGAATTTCGGGCAAACCAAACAACCTGAATGAATTAGGGACTTCCTCGTGAAGACGGATCACAAATCTTCTGGAGCCTTATGACCGGCACCAAAGAACCCCTTCACGACCCACCATGAAGCAAGGAGGAGGGAGAGCTCTGCGAGCCCCTATGACGTTTATGAACCGCCGCGATGACCCACCACGAAGACCCGCCATGAAGCAACGAGGCGGGAGATCTCCATGAGCCCATTTGAAGTTCGTGACCCTCCATGAAGACCCACCGTGAAGCAAGGAGGCAGGATAGGTCCACAAGCCACTTTGACATTCGCAACCCGCCGCAAAGACCCAACGGTAAGCAAGGAGGTAGGACAGCTCCATGATCCCCTTTGACGTTCATGACCCGTCGTGAATCAAATTTCGTCTTCGCACCGAGTGAACCTTGCTTCACAGTGCTTCTTAATTATAAATACCTGGATCTTCTCAAGCCTAGGGGATGGAAACATCGATCTTTCACATTCCTAGTTCCCGAATCATGAAGCACATCCTGCTCTGTGAACCATTAGCTTCTCAAGGTACTTCTCCTCCACGATGTACCTATCCCTTGGCCTTAATTGATCCCCTCTTTCAAGAGGGATGACTTTCACAAAGCCTATGGGTCTTCGCAGAGAAAGGAGTTCTCCATGGGGACATGGGTCTTCGCAGAGCACGTACGCTTCGCGAAGCACCCTCCATGTGCATGTAACCCAAGTTCCAAGGCTGGGTCACTGTGCATTTTAAAGAACATTTCTTCACAATTCTATGTTTTTCAAGGCACTATTGTGTTGTGAGGAATTGCCTCAGGAATCCCTTTCCACTTCGTAAACCTCCTACCATATGCACCTACACCCTATCCCTAGCCTAGGAGACTACACATTGCGAAGCACATCCCTTCGTGGAGTCCCTCCACTCCATGGGGCACCAGATCTTTACAAGGCTACTACCTATGAACCCCTTTGATTTTCAACTCCTTTTCTCGTGCGGCCCTTCAGGTTTTCACGAAGAAATTTCAAAGTCCCTTGGACAATACGTCCCGTTGCATTTCTTCACCTCATGCTTCTTTTCATAGGCACACTAATGACTATTACTTCTTCTCATAACCACGATAATGTGGACCCCCAAATGGTTCAATCTATAACACCCCCTAGCTACAGTGTTGCATGTCCCTTCTCTTTATTAAGGTATAGAGGGTACTAGTTATGTATGTCCTAGGGGTGCGGGGTAAACCCTCCTTTTTCCGATCTACAAGATGTTAAACAACCAAGCATCATCGTCCTCAGCACATGACGTTAAATTGGGACTTCCCCCCATGCATACTATGTGGGGAAAGGGAAACCATCTCGGTGTAAGCCCATATCTTTTCTTGAAGGAGGTATCAACCCTACCCATCCTTTCTTCGGTGCCACATCCCTCTCCGATTGGGCTTTGTCATCATTGGGCCTCCACCCTAGAGTAAGCCACAATCTTCATCTCCCTAGGCTACTAACCATGCATAAGGCCTTGTTTCCTCTTTGGGCCACTAACCGTGTGTAAGCCCATGTTTCCTCTTTGGGTCGCTAACCATGGATGAGCTCCACTTCACTTCACACAGACGCACCTTTCACGATGTGATTGTTAGGTCTTTTCTGCCTCTTATTTCTCACACCGAGCATGACTCGCATGAGATTATAGTAAGCGTCAACCATAACAGCTTGGGCAGCCTAGAGTGTATGGCCCACACACCATCCTGAACTACGATTACTTTGATCTTTACCAAGGAAAGGTACGTAGGAATCCTCCATGTGGTTCAAGCCCACCACCCCGGTTGTTCTGACCTCCTTCATGTCGGTTCAACAACACCTTGGACAGCCTAGAGTGTAAGCCCCAAACACCATCCTGAACTACAAGGACTTTGATCTTTTCCAAGTCAAGGTACGTAGGAAACCTCCACGAGGTTAAATCCCACCACCCTGGTAGTTCCGACCATCTTCACGTCGATTCACCAACACCTTTGGCATACTAGAGTGTAAGCTCCAAACACTATCATGAATTACGAAGACTTTGATCATTGCCAATGAAAGTTACATAGGAAGCCTCTAAGAGGTTCAATCCCACCAACCCAGTCATTCTGACGTCCATTATGTTGATTTTCCTACACCATCCATTTGGACCCCAGGTCCTTTTTCATGTCGGTTTACCTTTATACCACATGACGATAACTTGTAAACCCCATGCAGCGGTAATCCATTGTGTCCCCAAATTAGTGGTAAGCTGTTGTATCCCCAAGTCAGTGGTAAGAAATTTGGTCACCCAGTCAGTGGTAAGACATTGTGTCCCTCAGTCAGTGGTAATTCGTTGTGTCCCCCAGTCAGTAGTAAGCCTTTGTGTCCCCTAGTCAGCGGTAAGTCGTAGTGTCCCTCAATTAGTGGTAATCCATTATATCTCGATCAGTGGTAATCCACTACATCCCCCATTCAGCGGCAAGCCATTGTAATCCACTTCACTAGGACCCACATCATTTTTCCGTTCATGTGGCATCATACCAACCTGGGCCGCTAACCACGCATAATCCCCATACACATCATCAGGTTGTTGTCCTATGCATACACCCCAATTCAAGCTCATCACCTAACATTTCCTTTGAGCCTATGTGTCTCGGTAAGGTCATTCCAAAACCTATAGGTTCCACTTCCTCCAAGTCCTATCCATGTGTCCATTCTCATGGGCCGCCTCCTTAGGCATCCCATCTCCCTCCTCAACTACACAGAATTTGATTCCCTACCACGGGGATATGTAGGAATTCTTCCTAAGACTAATTCCCAACATTATCGCCATCCTCACTGAAGTTCCAATCCATTCCCCACCCACATCACTCAGCACCCCATCATCAATATTGATTCTTACCTGGTACGCCACATCCAGGGGAGGTCATCTCAAACCACAAACATCAGTGTGTCCTCCGAGAGTAACACTCATCTGATCCACTGTAGATTGTGTTCTGATCAGTCTGATCCATCCCCGCTAGACATTAAACATGCTGCATACCCTATGTTAAACATGGGAAGATGAGGAAAACCTATAAGACATGCCTATGGAATATAATTCTTCGCATTTGAAGCGGGATGCCTTTGTCTTATACGCTCTCATGAAGCTCTGTAATAAGGGAAAGAATATAGACGCACTAGTGTTCCAGCATCCATACATTCCATTAATGTCCAACGTGTCTACTCACCTGACCAAAGGCTGATGCCCGGACCGTAACCATGGTAATGTCCCGACAGAAGAAGAGTAATTAACTAGTGTCCATGAAAATATGGCGTGAGGAAGAGTTTCAAGAACAACATCTTACGTCTATATGGGAGACCCAGACTAGGTGAAAAGTTCCAAGGAGGAATTAATGGAAGGAAGAACTAACATCCCATCATCCTGTTTCGATCAAGGAGCAGATGTCCCTAAACAAGGAATGTATGTCGCCTACCTTTGGAAAGCGGGAAGGCAGGGAAACAAAACCTTGCCCTTCGTCCTCAAGAAAATGGACATGTGCATGCCCTAAAGAAAGAATCAGAAATAGAAATTGTGAACCAGAAATTAAATTATTCTCTCAATAGAAAGATTAGTAGTGTTCGAGGCATCGGTGGATTAGCATGTCACCGGATCCAGCTATCTGGTGCTAGGTCCAACCAAGAAAATAGTGGGCCTAGTGTGAAACTCACTAGACGTTGGGGAAATATAACATTGGGAATCCTGATCTAGGACGTTTTTAATGTGGATCCCTTATACCAATCATGTAAGACATGATGGTGTTGGGGCATTGGTCATTGGTTCCATTTTCTTTTAGCACTGACGAGCTAATCTCCCTGCTCTTCAAGAATCATGTTGCTGCACCCAATACGCGATCCCCGCCTGCCCACCGCTGCAGGGGTTGGGGCACTGCCAACACGGAAGTCCAGCACGGCTCCGCCTCTTCTGCAATGGATTCTACACCCACAATTATTGGGTTCCCATTCCCCATATCCACTTGTGAGGTCATCCAATGAAGGGTGATCAATTTCCTTGTACGCTAGTAAGAGAAGGAGGGAATTATACCGACTCAGGATATGGCACACCTAGATTTGGAAGCGTATGTGCCTCGTTGTCAATGTTGCCCCCAAGGGCCGCACAGAGAGCCACTACTCCACACGCTGACATATAACTGTTTCGGGAGTCTCCCCCCAGAATGCTTCGATGAATCCCAACCCTACGTAGACGAGGTAGGTGATGTCCAGACTAGCTCGGTTAGAGTCCCATTCTAGGGGATCTAGGAGATGGCTCCCACCTGGACGCGTTAGTGTCACCGCCCTATCATACTGGATGAGGAATAGGTAATCCACATTCCTGCACTACTAGCTCCAGTCTGTTCGACCTGACACCAACATCGGGAACACGGTGAAGAGGACGCTCACCAAGGGGCTTCAACGTCAGTAGCTTCTGTAGCCCATTCCATCGTCGACACACATCACCAGTTCCCTATATATGTTGAGTAGGGGCACTTATACGCCTGTCCTAGATCGAGGCCCCAACCAACCCATGGGCAGGCTGGGTCGACTCACTTGGTCGTCAGCACAGATAGTGGACACCATGGACTAACCCACAGTGAAGCCACCGAGTATGGATGTCCCCCGCGTACCGCTACCATGGAGAGCATAGAACTTCCCCGCTTCCAGGATCGGCATGGAGGGCCTCCCCGTGCACCTTCAATTCAAATTAAGATCTACCCTACGTTAGTGACGCTCCTCATGGAAGTCTCTCCTGTGCCCACTACACCGGATATAGGGTCCTTCCTCCTGACAGCGACTTCCAGTGTGGGGGCGTTGCACATCCAGTCTCTCTTCAACATGCAGATCCTCCTAGTGTTCTCGTAACAGCTAGAGAAGGCCTAGCTCTCATTGGAAACTAGAGGGGTGAAGGAAATCCTTTCCTTATTATCTCCTAGCATGGAGGAACTACCTGTGTTCATCTAGACATGTACAATGACCCTCCTCATACTCGGGTCTCCAAGGGAAATAAGTAGGGAGGTCCTCCCCACGCTCCTGTCAGTTCTAGAAGAGGCCTAACCCACTCAAGCGCTGCCTATGGAGATCCTCCCCATGTACCCTTCGACATCTGTCCTGGTGCTCCTCGCACCCCTGCTTACTCATGTGGACACCCTCTCCGCCACAACACAAGTGCGGCCGACGTACCTCATGTCAGAAATATGCCATGCCCCGAAGAGCCACCCAGGGGAAGGAAGGTGGGTTGTCGCCACCATAAGAATAATTTTTGGAAGTTACGGACAGAGATCAAACTAGTCCACTTCTTAGACTCTGAAGCAGAATATGACTCAGCTCGGGAACCCTCCCCTCACTTATACGAATCAAGGGTTGTGGAAGGAACGAGGCGCATCACCCTAGTACTCTCTGAATGCGAGGTCCATTGGATTATTTCCTCCCACTGCAGGTATATACAGAAGGTTGAAAATTTGGCGAAATCGCAGTTCACGGTCGTGCAATCACCATCATCGTCAGAAGACGTTTTCTATAACACAAAAAGAGATGAAAAAGGCCTATTTTGGGGACCAATGGGGGGTGACCAGCATCGCAGACAATCTCCAGTAGCCCTAGCCACTGATACAAGAACTACTCCCATCAGCCCTTATTATCACAATGTAGCGGCTTGGTCACTACACTCTTTGGAGGATAACCCAAGATTTGGTAGCCAGTCAGCCCGCTCGTCGTACTCTCCACCGGCTAGCCTGCTGCCCTAGTGTTCTGCCTCAATGCATCTGTCAGTTACTTAGCCGCCTCCAATTGATGAGTGGGGTAATGAAGGGCCAAACCCTGAATCCAAGATGAGGAGCTTATGAAACATTCTCATAGTAGACCACTTCGCTGAGATGTTCTGGCTCATGGCAGCGCCGAATTTCCATGCACCAGAATCCCTCACCCTAGAGGAAGTTGAGTGTTTCCGCCAAACCCTCTAGGAGATGCACTTCTACCTTCGTCATCTGTGAGTGGTTTATCCCAAGATCCAATCTCATTTTGAAAACATTAGTGTGCCATGCTGTCTAGTTGATTTGGCTTCACTCCTTGTGGCCCAGTGCCCCGAGACACCATGCCACAGAAATGACATCCAACAGCAATGCATTAAGAGTTTCATGGTACTCCACAAGATTATCAAGGAGTATTCACCCCATGTGCAAATCTATGGCTGGGTAGTATTTTTCCCACCTTTTTAGACCAGTCTAGAGGAAGCCTGAATCATTATGAGATATCAAGGATATGCCCCCTTGAAGGGTCACAGTCAACATGGCTGACATAGTGGACGAGGAGGGTGAGATTGAGATTCTTGATTGGGACTTACCCCCCGAGGGCGTGCCATCACTACTGGACCCATCAGGAAAAGTAACTCACCAGTTGAGGAATCTACTGGGTCTCCCTTTGCCCACTGAGGCATTAGTACTTAGCCATAATTTGGGTAAGGGTAAAGAGCACATTGGATCTACCAAACACTCCAACACATCCACCTCAGTGTTGAAGATGATGGAGGACCCTGAGAAGGCCACATTGCACCAACAACTTGTTGAGCAGAAGAAGTTGGTTGACGGCCTCCTAACTGAACGCACTGTAGAGCGATGACCAGACTACGACAATCGTAGACCAGTACAGCAGGGGCAGGAATAGCCTCCCCTTGGCGAGCTACCTCCAGGTAACCCGGACCATTTTGTTCTCGTGGAAAGGTTTGAAGCCGGAACATACGATAAAAGGGCGCGGTATGTCTCTCCAAACCTTCCCAAACAGGGCGACAATCCAAGGGAACCATCTCGGGTTCCCCTAGCAACCCCAAGTTTCGTTCCACCAGCTGCTCCACGAGCCACCATGTCGGCTTACCATTTTGAAGAACCCACCAATGCACTTGTGGATAGGGACCCCTGTCAAGACAGGTACCCTGCCCAGATGATCCAGTGGCGGAACTCATTTCCCGCATAGAGGCTTTGGAGACAAGATAGGTGGAAATCCCACAAGATTTCAAGCCATATCTAGCATGGGTGGATGATATGAAAGCACCACCGGGTTTCAGAAATCCCACATTTTCCCCCTTCAATGGGACGGGGGACCTGCCACTACATCTGGCCCACTTTGCCTCAATGTGTGGGCCCATGTTAGGGACTCCAGTGCAACAGGAGGTGGCCAAGCTCTGATGCTTTTTGCATACATTGGCAGGTCTTGTCTTTTTCGGGTACATCCAACTCCCCATCGAATTGGTAACCAGCTAGGAGGACCTCCAGAGGTAATTCCTTTACAAGTTCAGCTGCACCACACAAAAGACAAGCATTAGAGACCTCTTAAAGTTCAAATAGAGGCCTCATGAGCATTTCACGAACATTATCGCACAGTGTAATGGACATATATATTCCCATGACATGCCACTAACTCAGGAGAAATTACTGACGATGTGACTAGGAAATGTTAAGATGGAACTGGTTCCCTCTTTGATCACCCTGAACTACCCTAGAGGATTCCGAGACATCTGCGATAAGGCCCAACACCTAGAAGAATCCCTACAACAGGCCAACCTAGCTCGTCTATTTCCACCTGTAATTCCCATGATGAGTGATTATAGAGACGATCCCTCCACAGTGGCCCAAATAGAGCCCCCTAACAGCTGGAATTATAACCTGTGGAGCCTCCTCCGCAACCCCACAGAGTCTCGCTACCACAGGCGCAAACTCTAGCCCAGTAGTGGCCTCCTCAGAACTAGCTGGTATCCTGCCTAATGAACCACCACAGCCTAGGTAGGACAATTAGGCTCTGCCTCCTCGACAGGCTCCTCCATCTCCTCATCAAGGCCAAGCTCCAAGGCCCCCATTCCAGGACAGAAGAAACCGAACCTACTCGTTTATTGAGAACCAGGTTCCCATCTATCTCTAAAGTTCCTTGGAATAGGGGATTGTGCATTTTCTTGATTACAGAAGTCCATAAGAGGTGCACCTCGATGATCACCCCAAATACTGCCCCTATCACCGGATCTTGGGGAACACTCTCAAGCAGTGCTATGTGTTCGAAGGCTGGCTTCAAAACCAGGGTGATAACAACATAGTCAGGTTGGTCCTAGCCCAGGCACGCGTCATTATAAGGCTAGAACGTAGCAGCTACAGTGAGGGCGAGTAGCAGTAGGTTTCTTACCACAATTACTAGAAGTATGATGACTCGATGGATTGAAAATCAGCCAATCGTTCCCATGGTATCATCCATGTATGCCTGAATCAGCGAGAGCCTTTAGAAGCTGCAGCCACCACTTATGCATCATCATCTCAACTATACTCTTCCCAGAAGATCAAGCATCAATGGCTCAAGTTAAGTAAACGCTCCCCTCCAATGCCATCATCATCTTGTACTCTCAGTGACTTCATGCGCCTAGAGATGAGGATTCCTCCCAGAATCCAACCATTAGAGGACAACTCTTCTAGTGACTATCAAGGGTACCCTTTGATTAACACCCTAGAGTTATAAAACCCCTACTTGACTCCGAAGGATGGGGAGCACTAGGCAGACCTCCCTAACGTCCCCAGCCGATGACAGCATCAACGGGTCCATGGGTACATGGGTCATCTTAGAACATTAGTTGGAACCTCCAGCTTGGTTGTGCACACAATAGAGACAAGACAGCAGGCCCAGCGCAGAGCTCAGCACACGCAGCCTCAACATATGGTGCCATCCGGCATGCCTCCACCGCGTTTATGCTACTAGACCAAGCAGAGTCACTGGGACCTCACCAAGATCAGCCACGCTCCATTGTGGACCGGTCTCATTCAACTAACCCCACCATTGTAGTCACTCTACATACTTCGACTAGTGAGTAGTGGGATGTACCCTTCACCAGTCAGTCGTCAGCCCCACCGGTAGGGTCCATCGTACTGCCTATCATAGAGTGACCTCTTGTAAGAATAAGTTCACTTCGGGCATCAAATTATGATGTTATCAAGCATCTTTCCCGCATTCCACCAAATATCTCCATCCTCATGGCCCTTTTCCTGTCGCCAGATATGCATGAGGCCCTCACCGAGGCTTTAAAAAAACCCTCCAGTTCAATACGGAGGTAGTAGCCACAAAGGCCTTTCACATAGAGGATCTTGAAAATGAGGAATGTCAGGTCGTCATCTCATTATATATAGAATATGAAGGTTCTCTTATACAAGGGCACATACACCCACTGTACATCACTGACTGGTTCAACGGTTGGGAGGCTCTCCGCTGTGTTGTTTACCCGGGCTTCGGGATCAACCATATCCCAACATGGACATTGTGGAAATGTGGGTTGTCCGAGGACATCTTAACACCCTCCGACATGAAACTCCAAGGATATGACATGACTGTGTAGACCCCTATTGGAAAGATCTGTTTGAAGACAATGTTCGGTGGCCTTGTTTCAAGTACCGAGTTTATGGTTGTCTCCAAGGACACCACATATAATGCATTGATATACAAACAATGGCTCCACCTAGACATGGTTGTTCCCTCATCGTATCACCAGTTCCTCAAGTACCCCCTCAGTGGTCACGTGGGCATACTCCAAGGTGATGCATTTCATTTTGCCTCTTGTAAATCCCACTACCTAGATGCCGACTATTACAAGAGCAATGACAAGAAAATTCAGGCCAGTGAGGTCGAGCATGCCGCAGTTGCAACCAACCCCTGTGCAGGTCTCGATGACTCTTACATCTTCCGAATCCATCGATTAGAGGCCATGACCCCCTGATATGGTGAAAAGTTTTTTTTTCTCTCGCACAAGGGGGAATCACGTTCTCAGGTCCTTGCAACGTTGGGAAATCGCTTTGTATTCTTAGATGAATCAAGCCTCGACGATCCCTGAGCCCCCTAGCACCATAACGTATCGGGATGTCCACCCCACGGCAACGACGATATGTCATAATTGCCTACTCTACTGGGATGGAATCATCAGGCTCAAGATAATGTGCCACTACAGCTTTGACATCATCAAGAGTGGCCCCTTGAGCCGAAGACCAGATGAGATCGGGTCGACAGCCTTTATTGCTATGGTTTTGGTAGTACTAGAATCTCCCGATGTAGTGACCACTGCTGCTCAAGCTATTACCAGCCTCCCATCGGAATCTTCAAACCTAAATGAAGCCCCTCATGCAAGGGATCCATCCCCCACATGTGAAGAAGAAGATTTAGAGGACACTATTCTTTCCTTTGAAGAGAGAGTCTTTTCCGTAGTTGATGGATTGGTACATGTGAACCTTGGTTGCAAGGAAGATCCGAGACCCACATTGATCAGTTCTACCATGCCTCTCGAGGAGCAGCAATGGTACATAGACATACTGAAGCAACATTGTGATGTATTTTCCTAGAACTGTGATGGCATTCCAAGACTAGATCCTCAGGTAGTCATCCACCGCCTAGGTCTCCCGGAAAATCATCACGAGTTCAAGAGGCCCCCCAGAATGATGCACCCTTCTCATGGTTCCATGGTCGAGGAAGAAGTCGATAAGATCATTAGAGACAATTTCATTAAGGAGGTCGAGTACCCCCAGTGGCTTGCAACATTACGCCATTGAGGAAGAAGAACAGATAGATTAGAGTCTGCATCGATTTCTACGATCTCAACCATCACTGTCAAAAGGATTATTTTCCCCTTCCTATGACGGAATTGTTGATCAATGCTATGGCGGGGTTCCATGCCTATTGTTTCATGGATGGGTACTCTGGATATAATCAGATCCGGATGGCCCCCGATGATGAGGATTCCACATCTTTCAGGGCACCACAAGGTACATTTTGTTACCAGGTCATTCACTCCAGCTTAAAGAATGCAGGTGCCACCTATTAGTGGGCCATGCATCACATATTCAAGACAATCCTTGGGATGTTTGTGGAATGCTATGTGGACGATCTGGTGGTCAAATCTCACCAGCCCCAGGAACAACTCCAATATCTTGAGAATGTGTTCGGCTTCCTCCATTCTTGCCAGCTGAAGATGAACCCACTAAAATTTTCCTTTAGGGTCACCTCTATGAAGTTCCTTGGCATTGTTGTTAGGTACCTATTAATCGAGATTGACCCAGATAAGTTCAAGGCCATCAGTCAGATGCCTGTCCCGAGAAATATTCGGGAGCTTCTAGTCTTTAATGGTCACAAATCATATATGACGAATCATTGCGTATCTAAACAGAACGTGTAATCCCTTTTCCCAGCTCATGAAAAAATGCGCTGGCTATGAATGTGACAAAGTGTGCTAGACCACATTCGAGGAAATCAAACAGTATATGCCCCAGCCTTCGGTCTCCATGCAACCTATCTTTGGAAAGACAATGGTTCTTTATGTGACTGCCCGGGAACAATATGTTGACGCCCTTCTCACTTAGAAGAAAAATGAGGGTACAAAAAACACCCTTTTCTAACTGAGCCTCATGCTCCATGATACGAAGACCAGATACTCCCCCATGAGAAGAGCTGCCTTGCGCTGGTATTCACAGTACAGAAATTGCGGAATTACTTGTAACACCACAAGAAACAGCTGGTGTATCGGGTAGACCCACTGATGTATATTTTGAACCACCCCTTATTGACAATCCATCTAGCTCGGTGGGAAGTGATCCTCCATAAGTTTGACATCAGGTTCGTTCCATAGATTGTTATTAAGTGATATGAAATTTCGTATTTTATTTTATCCCATCCAACCCCTGTGGACCAATCCCAAACCTAGATTTTCCCGATGAAGAAATCCTCTCAGGAGATCATGACATGTCATGTTGGCATATGCACTTTGATGATGCATCCCAGTGTCCCACCATCAGGAGGCTCAATGATCCCAAGCTCAATAGGGTAGGCCTGTGTATTATCTTTATTACATAGGCTCAGGACATTCTATTTTAATCATTCCTATTGTTAGAAGGCTACACCAACAATGAGGCAATGTATCATTCTCTTTTTACTAGCCTCGAGCTGGCCCTCGAGATTGATGTTCCCCATTTTCATGAGAAAGTGGCTTCTGAACTAGTCATCAAGTAGATCAACGGTTACTACATCGTTAGATAGCCGGAGCTCATACCATTGTTAGAGCGCACTCTGCAACTAATGGACCAGTTCCCATCTTGGACGAAAGTTACTCATGTCTCTCGATCTCAGAACGGTCGAGCAGACACCATGGCTGACTCGTATGTATCACTTGTAGAACCCTATTAGGATGATTTGATTATCCACGTGGCACATTGGAGAGTCAATGCTACCATCAACTCAGGTGACAACGACGGCCTACAGGTGAGTTATTTTACCATTGGACCCTCCATGTCAAGACCCCCAGGTCCCTCAGATACAGTCGTTGAACTGAATCACGATTGGAAGGCCCCTTTTTTTTGAATATCTCCAAAATTGATACCTCTTGACTTATCGGGCCGAGCGTGAGCAAATCCGACATCGGGCGCGATACTTTACCCTCCAGAGTGGTCCCAGTCCTGAGTAGATCCTCTACAAGAATGATTTTTATGGTGTTCTTCTCTATTTCATCCAATGTGTTGTGATTTCTCAAGTCATGTAGGAGGTTCACGCCAGTTCCTGTAGGGCTCATCAAACCGGGTTGAAGCTATCTCACCAGATCCAGAGAATGTGGTACTTTTGGCCCTCCATGATCCATGATTTCATCATGTTCCACAAGAGATGTGATGTGTGCCATGTTCATTCCATCACCATGGATAGACCACTGGATCCTGTCCACACTACCAAGAACTCTTGGACCTTTTCATTCTGGGGACTGGATGGTGTGGGACTATACCCGCTGGCGACAGCTCGCCAGTGTCAGTTCATCATGACCACTACTGGCTTCTTTTCCAAGGGGGCAGAAGCAGTCCCAATCAAGGAGGTCAATTACCATTCTATCGTTGACTTCATGAGCTCCAATATCATCTACCAATTTGGATTCCCTCACGCTGTCCTCGCCGATAATGGAACTAACTTCCAGGTGGCTGAGTTGAAGAAGTTTTACGCCAAGTACAACATCCATTCTTACCATACCTCCTGTTATCATGCGCAAGGAAATGGCCAGATTTAGGTGTTCAACAAAACTCTCTCTAACATTTTGCAGAAAATGGTTTATCAGAACAAGAAGAGTTGGATATACAAGCTCCCCAATTCCCTTTGGGCTTATCTTTCAACGACTCTTACTTCCACCCTGGTGACACCATACACCCTAGTGTACAGAGCACAGGTTGTCCTGCCTATCGATATTCAGTTGCCTTCATTACACAAAATGGTCTACGATCAGCATGCGCCATATGAAGTGGATGAAATTCTTCTTCTTGAATTTGAATCACTTGATGAGAACGTTCTTTGTGCCCTATAAAATCTGGAAAGGCATCATAATAAGATGGCTAGAGCTTTCCACAAGAAAGTTCACCTCTACTCCTTCTTGCACGGCGACTTGGTATTGTCCCTCCGGACACTGATGATACCTGGTAGGAAACCACCCATGTTGGATCCCAAATGGGAAGGACCTTATATTGTTCACAAGGTTTATCCCAATGATGCTTACGCACTAGTGACCATGGATGGTGAGATTTTAACTCCTCCCACCAATGCCATGTTTCTCAAGAAATACATTGCTTGAGCCCCTCTAGTCCTACATGTTCCTAAACTGCTAGTCCCGCAAGACCTTAAACTGCCATATCTTTCATGAAATTAAACTATATTTCATCCTTTAAGATGATAAACTACACCCTTATAACTATGAATGTCTTGATTCCCATTCTCATGGGATACGTAGGAATGCTGAAACACCTCATCTTGAGCCCATCCATAAACTATTCTCTTTGATTATTCCCTCTGGGTATAGTTCTCTCAAGGAATCCTTACATGGTTTAGTTCTGGATTCCATGTCCCAGCTCATGTCAGCATTCCGACGATTGCACCATGTGATCCCTCCTCATTCTTCTATTCCCCCACATCCTCACCGCACGATGCTAAACTGCATGGACTTCAAGAGCTACAAATGGCTTGATTCCCATCCTCATGGGATACATAGGAATGCTAGGACATTTTTTTGTATACCCAGCCGAAAACTCTAGAATCTCCCCTCAGGTTAACTCATATGGTGTGGTCTAGGCACTTTCCTCCATTAGCGTCGACCTCATCATGAACCCTCCATGTGTCCCATTCCCCTGATACTTCCACCTCTTTCACCATCATAATGGATGTTTAAATACATAAGAGCACTTGTACCTTACTCACGGTCTCTGTTTGGGAATCCATCATCATTCATGTCTGAAAAGACCACCAGATGGAATGGGTGCTTGACCCAAGGGCCCTCTTACCATTACAGGCCAACATCCTCGAGGGTTTCGAGCAATTAATTGATACATGTCCCGTATTGCGGATATGGCTAGTGGTCGACGCTCGAATGTTGTTGACACTATAGGTCACATGATATGGGTTTTTTGTACCGAAAATGGTCAAGAGCTATCCTTTTTTGTTATCGCCACCCCGTATGTCTTAATTATAGAGTGTAATTGTTTATTCCACCCTTTTATCCATCAAGTGACAGTTTTCTTCAGGTGATTCTAGTTATCTGACCCTTATATAATGGGGAGATCTGAGTTCTACTCTTTGTTTCCCACACAGATCATTGCTCACCTGGGATTAGAAGCTATGATGAGGTTCCACCCACATAAAAGGTCATATGACAATAGTTGGCTGGGATGCCCAGTCTTGGGTCCCCCGACCATTTCGTCCCTCGGCTCAAGTTCTCATTCTAGGTTATGTGGTGAGGTGGGGACTCAGATACTTACTCACATCAGTCTATATGGCCATTCCACACACATCCCAAGGATACATTCCTTCTCTATTTACGCCCATCCATGATCACTACACCCGCCATGGGTTTTCGGCCCCAACATTTTGGTTTCTTTTCTTCTGTGTCCCAGAGGACCACCGAATGGCTTGGATACGAGTCATAAGGTTCCTCCTACCATTATGGTCCAACTTCCTCAAGGGTATCGAACAACGAAGTGGTACATGCCCCGAATTGTGAATACAGTCAGTGGTCGACAACAAATTGTTTACCTCAACCTCCGATCACACAAGGATGGATGTTGTTTTGAAAATCTGGTCAGTAGCTGCCCTCCATGGTCCTAGCTCTATGACCATAAACTAAGATCAATTTCATCCTCCATGAAATATGTTAAACTACAATCTGGCCACAAAATTCAATATATGGCCCAATATCATGCCCCTTCCCCATACATCACTCAGGATTGTATGGTGTGACATGGGATTATGTCCACATTCAAATCAGGTTAGTCGTCATTCCATACAAAACCCTTGTGGGGTATCTTACTTCATCCTCACCATATGACGTTAAATTACAATTTGGACATGACATCCTATCCATTACCCAATTCCAGATTCATCAGCCTTTTCGGGCCTCTGGGCTATGTTCTCACTTGGGGTTGTTTGGTGTGGTATGGGATTATGTCTTCATTCACGTCAGGTTACTCATTGTGTCGTACACCACCCTTTTTAGGGTATCATACCCCTATCTGTGTCTCTTCTAGAACAATGTGTGGCCAGACTCCCATCCTCATGTGATATGTAGGACCGCCTGAATGTTTAGTCTTAAGGTCCAGCCTCATCTTGGCCCTTTGGCCTACATTCCCCTAGGAAGAGGTGTATATGGGGTGGTATTAGATTATGTCCTCATTCACATTGGGTGTTGTAACAAACACACCATGTACCTACTTCTCCTGATTGTTATCCGTCCCCCTGTCCCATAATCATATCTTCATATCAGCCAACCTATTGTTGGCCCCTCGATCCTCTTCGGTGAGTCACCAATATTCCTAAGAGTACTCTGGTTCAGTGCCTAGAGTTGTTGGATTTTTCCTGGACATGCTTTCACCCATCATTCAGGCTTCGTGTTCCCCTTCGTTAGGGCTTCTAGCACCTTCCACACTCGAAAGGAACCTCGGATGGAATTGATGCTTGGCCCAAGGGCCCTCCTACCATCATTGGCCAACATTATGAAGGATTTCGAACATTAATGTGATACATGACCCGCATTGAAAATTTGGATAGCGGTTGATGCTCATTTATTATTCCCACCTAAGGTCACACGGTGTGGATGCTATGTTTCGAACATTGTATACAATTATCATCCATCGTCATGCAAACCCCATTAAGCCCAAAATTTCGGTTACATGATTCAAATTCTTCTCCACCTCATCATATCCATGTAGAACTTTGAAACTCTTGGTACAATTCTTCAGTGCGCATCCACACATTAAGAGGAGAAAGCAGTGATAAGGCATCATTCGGGGCTCCACACCGGTTTCCCCTGTGCATGTATTTTACATTTTCCAAATACATTATCCACCCTTGTTTCCTATTTTGATATTGAATCACATACGATTAGGGATTCGGATATGGATAACCTTTACTTGGGATATTCCTGATTATCCATGGTCCGAGTTTTAAGACCTTAAACTAAGATCTTTTCATGTTGCCCCTTTGTGAGAACTACATACAACTTGTTTCCCTTCCTTATGGGATATGTAGGAATTCCTAGATATCTCATCTTTGGGCCCAGATCAGTTCTTCTAATTTATCTCTTCCACTCTACCTTTTAGGGCCCCAACCATATAGGGCCACATGGTGTGGCATATATGGGCATAAGCCCTCATTCACATCGGGTTTGCAATAGCCACGCCACATACACCCCCACCTAGGAGATATTCCCTCTTACCTGTGGTCCTATATGACATTAAACTGTATTTTGTCTTGCATGACGTTAAAAAAAACATTCAAGAACTACGTAAAGCTTCATTCCCATCCTCATGGGGTACATAGGAACACCCGGTCATCTTGTCTTCAGGTATAGCTTAATTGAGATATAGTATCTCCTAGTTTCTACCTTTTGACATTTCTGGCCCCTCGGCCCATGGTTTGTTTCTTGGAATCACATGTGGCGTGTATGGGCTTCTGACCTTATTCACGTCGGGTATTCTTTATTGCACCGTGCACATTGCCTCTTGAACCTCATCTACATGTCCATGCCATATAATGTTAAACAATGTTTCCATGTCCCATGTGACTTTAAACTATTACCTATATGCTGCACAACGTTAAAGTGCATGGTTGGTCTCATCACATGACCCTAAACTGTGACAATATCATCCTGACTGCACGACGAAAAAGGGCACTGCATTGTGGTTCCCTCAAAAAAGGGACATCATGTTTGGTATCTGTCAAACACCATACCATTTTTTAATGCGTTCATTTGGCTAGATTCTTGTTGCGATGCATGTATTCTCTACTCTAGGCCCATCGGTTTACAATGAAAACACTCATTAATCCTAAAGGATTGATAAGATCTATCAAATACCGCTTCCTTTTGTGTATGGACCAGACCCACACAACATAATTATACCTGGTGCTGGTATCCCACCATATCATATAATGAACTATGTGCGGCTTGATCATCATCCTCATGGGGCACGTAGGAACGCCCATGAACTTTTCCTCGGGCCCAACATAACTTTCGTTTTTGGTCCCTCAACCTAAATCCTTCCCAAGGAACACGTGGTGGTCGGGACCCCAGGTTCCCAATCACATCAGATTTTATAATTACCCCACCATGTGTCTCCTGCATTTCCTACCATCCATGGTCTGAGCTCTTTGACTATAAACTAAGACCCCTCCACATCCTTTTTGGAAGAGGTTAAAATAAACGACATCTTTCCAAAATACATATGGCTTGATTCACATCCTCATGGAATTCATAAGAACGCCCAAATATTTTTGTCTCCGGGTCCATCCCCATGAATCTACAAATCCGTTCCCTTCTTTTTTCAGCCCCTTAGAACAAACTCACCTGGGAATACGTGGTGTGGAAAGTCCCTCTTAGGTTATTATTCACGTTGGGTTTTTCAATAGCCGTACCATGTGATTTCCATACCTTTTCCCAGCATGGTCCGAGTTCTATGACCCAAAACAATGATCTCTATATGGGAACAGTGTGTCACATTTCGCTGTTTTGCAACCCTACACGCAGTCCATTAAATCAAGCCCCCCTTAATGGTCCACCCCAGGACCATGAGTTGAAAGCGTGCGACCCCAAAACCCTTTTCCTTGAAGGGACCTGACCCCCTCTATCTCATACATCTTATATACATATTCAGATGTTTTTTGACAAATAACTCAAAGTGTGGAATTTTAACGGGGGAAATCCCCTCATTCCAAGTCCAAGCATCATGAGCCCATTATTTGGATCCTCATACTCTTCCATATCCTAAGGGACCCCTTCATGGTCCAGTATCATGTCGCCTCGGTTCACCTAACATTTCGAACCAAAATCCCTGAAGACCCTAGATGACATTTGTGACAAATCCCATGTTTCAAACATGGTCAATAGTCGACCCTCATCTTTCTGTCCCCATTCATGGAAAACGCGATATGGATGCTGTGTTTCGAATGTGGTCAATAGCTATCCCCTATCATCACGCCACCATCATTGTGGTCCAGATCTTGAGTATCATGATTCTCATATTTTTATTTCCTTGTGTTAAAGTGGAATTATAACATACTTGGAATTACACCTCTGTGCATCTAGGAAATCTATATAAGTAGGTCAGCATTAGTGGGATGCCATTCAAATAGTATCCCATCATCCCTAATGTGTGCCTCCTTGTTCTAGGAAATTCCAATCACTATATCTTGCTTCCCAAATCAAGCACGACTCACTTGGGCTTAGTAGTTCTGGTAGGATGTGTACTGGCATAGCCACATCACACACACCTTTCCTCATCCAGCATGATGTTAGATTGCACTCTTAGAACTATGTATGGCTTGATCCACATCCTCATGGGGTGCGTTCGAAGGCTCGAACACTTTTCTTTGGGCCCAGCCAGATTTTCACTCTTGGTCCCCTGACCTGAAGAGTTTCCTCGGGGGATACGTTGTGTGATCCAGACCAAGTCCTCATTCATGTCAGATTTATATCTACCGCACCACATACTCCCTTCCTAGGATCTTCCCTTTCATTCCACGTCCCATCGTATGATGTTAAACTACACAAGTACATATATACCCATTCCATGAAACAATGTTGTGGTTTTACCCTAAACAAGTTTGGGGTGCCCTTTTTTAATCATGGTATGTGTTAGTTCCCTCCACAAAAAGGATTCACCTTAAAAGTGTTTACCTCTAACAACATTGTGCCCAAAGAACTATGTTGGGCTTGATTACCATTCTCTAGGGATACATAGAAACCCCCAGACATCTTGTCTTTAGGTTGAGCCTTAGGAACCATAATTCTCATTTCCCCCTCCTTTTTCAGTCCCTTGACCTGACCTCTTTTGGGAAACCACTAAATTGCAACTTTACAATGAACATGTTCACGATTCCCCATGATAACATTGGGGGCGATAGTTTTTTTCATTAGAGAGGTCATGTTTAGAATTATGTTTGATCTCTGATCAGACTGATGTACCCACCTATTCAAGATTTTTCCTCCAGTGCATCGGTGAATTATTCACGATCTAAGCCTTGGTTTCCAACTTCTCCCTCCACCAATGGGATCCCTCTATCGGCCTCGTCCTCCAGGAGAACATGTCTAATTCTGACAACTAAGGGATTCACACTCTCAGTTCAGCGGTCGACAATTGTGGAGGGACCGTATGATACTACAACACCTTAACACAGTCCGTCATTAGATGCCTAACACCCCGAGAATGCACAAAGTCTTCCAGCTCCACCAGGTACTGCTCCACCTCTTCCCGGGACACCACAAAGCTGGACCTGATAGAGCCTATCCCCGACAAATCCACCTCGAGACGGTTCAGGTGTTTCCACATCTCGATAAAGCTGAGGAACTGTCTGTTGACTTCCCAGATATCCCAGACACTTGGGAAGATAGAATCCATTGGCATGTCTATGTGACGTAGCCGCTTCCCCGGATCCTATGTGTATATCCTAGGAAATCCCTTCGGTGGACTCTCTTATGGGTAACTTTGCTCTTCTAGGGCCACCAGGTCCACTACCACTACCTCCCCCTCAACTGGTGTGGGCCTTTTCACCATGGAAGCCACACTACCACAGGATGTATCTACTACCTTTCGGCCTCGGCCTTGAGGTTGGGGAGGTCCACCATTACCGGCCTGGACAGTCGACTGCTTTAGCATTTCCCTCAGGTAGGACGCCTCCCAACTTTGGGCATACTCCTTGACCAACTCGAAGGCGGAATTAGGTGGAGGCAGTTCATTCCCAATATTTCCATCCCCTCGAGTAATATTGAGCCACATCTGCCTCATCACACATGGATTCTCTTCAACGCACACCCCTAGGTAAACCTGGGGGGTTAGTCGCTGCATACAACGAAATTACTGGGAAAATCAGTGTGGGGAGTATGGATCGCAAAGCATCTCAAAGTCCACCCTCTCCACTAGGACTCCACCTCAAAGGGCCATGATATATGACCAATGATCTTTTGTCCCTCGACCATCATCCATGAAGGCCCTTGTTGGTAGCAGGAACGGATGGAAGTTGAACTCTTCTACCTTCCAAAATTGGTTTAATATCGATGGTATGGTCAGCTTGGCCAGAAAGCTCCCCGTGGTGTTTAGGATGGATGGATTAAAGTCCAATCCCGGAGGATAAATAGGGTTTGGGTATTCATAAACCCCCCTAATGTGCACCTCTATCCACCAGTAAAGAAGGTGGAACGTCCCACATATCCTCTATAGAATCTTCCCCTCACTGATGTTCTAGTGAATTTTGTACATATTGGAAACCATCGGAATTCTAAGATTCACCAGCCCTCTAGTCGCTAGCATGGAGTCCATGAAGAATGTACTGGGTCGCACACTTGTGTTTGTGTCCCTGACCAGGATGATCTAGCTGCAGATGAGAGCTATGATGAATGCTGCTAGCCTAACTATCGGATGCTACTCAGTAATGATGTTGAACCCCCAGGTTTTCCACTAGATGTCCTCCAAGAGCCGCCAGTATGAGTGCACCTTGCCCCAATGAGCCCCCTTTGGGCATGTCTGAGGCCTCACCATGAATTGTCTATTATCTGGGAAGTTCTAAAATTGTTTGAACCACCATCTGATGTGGACATCTCTCACCGCTTCCTTGTCCTCTCCTAGAACCAGTCTCATCAACGCCATCGCTAGTGGCAAAATCTTCTAAGGATCCTACCATGCACCCATAGCATGGAGGAATTCATAGTACATCGCTCCTAGTATCGGGACCCCCAAGATCTGAGTCATGTCCCATAAATTGATGCCAACCTCCTGGTGATGTAGGTGGAAGGTATTGTTCCTCGATGATCACTAGCTCACCAGCCCTGACATTAGCTGCTTCGGTATATAGATGTAAAATTGGGAGGCCCAGGCCACCTCATACAGACTGACTCACCTCCGCTCTACCCTGAACTCTTCACAAAAGGAGTTTACCCAGTAGGCCCAGACCACCTCATACAGACCGACTCTCCTCATCTCTACCCCGAACTCTTCACACGATGAGTTTACCCAGTAGGCGCAAGCCTAGTCGTCTGTGAAGTTGCCTCTTTGGTGGAGGTCCCACTCATTAGACCATCCCTTCATTGGGTTCCTCAACATCGCCTTTATGATTGTTTGGTACATAGGAGGGGACGTCTCTGGCAGCAATGCTTTCCCATCAATGTTGTTGAAATTATTGTATAAATAATCAGTAGTAACAGGCATAATTTTCTCCCGAGTGTGGCCATTAGATGCCATGAACCATAAGCACTGCCACGACGTGCTCTTGAACCAGTAGGCTATCTCATCCCTACTTGCTTCATGGATGAATAAATCATCCTTTAGTCCAAATCCATATAAAGGTATCCTCTTACATAATGGGTAGTCCCTTTGTATTTTAGACAATAACTGCACCATCGAATCATAGTTGTTGTGGCTCCGTACCAACTCCCCCATACCCAATTTTTCCCCATCTCTTCCCTTCGGGTGCGTCTATAAGGACACCCCCTGAAAACCTCTTGGTGAGGCATCCTATTATTAAAATTTAGATAATTTTCATACTAGATCACGAAGCTCGATCGTGAAGCTCAACCACAAAGAGTGATCACAGAGACCATTCCCAAAGCTCGATCCGGACAGTAGAATCACAGAGCCAAGCGCTGACCGTCATATGCAAGTCGCGGAGCGCACTAAAAGATTTTTTGTGCACCACAAAGCAAAAGGCCCGATTCGTGGAGAGCAATCACAATGTGCATGGATCTTCGCGAATAGAGAGTGCTGAATGTTCAAATCGTGGAGGAGAGAAAAGGAAAATGGAGAAGTCATACCCACTATTTATAGGCGCTGACCTCTGGTGCATTGTGGCGTGCCTAGCCGCGGTGGCCTTTACAGCATGCCTAGCCCACGCATCACGACTCCACTTCTTGGCCCTCCTTCGCGAGGCCGCATGGCGAGCTTCCTTTGGGAGGCCGCTACGTGGGTAACAGAGGAATTTTGGCGATGGGCCCTTAGTCTTGGATTCTCATTTTCTCCTCGACTCATAGTCTGAGGGGGGTAATTTTTGGACGCCAAAATTGGGGGAGAACAAAACATCTTGAAAGCATTAGGGACTACCATGCGAAGACGGATCGCGAAGCTCCTGGAGCCTTACGACCGGTGCCAAAGAGCCCCTTCGCGACCCGCTGTGAAGCAAAGAGGTGGGAGAGCTCCGCGAGCCCCTTTGATGTTCACGACCCACCACGATGACCCACCATGAAGCAAGGAGGCAGATTAGATCTATGAGTCCCTTTGAAATTTTCAACCCTCTACGAAGACCCACCGCGAAGCAAGGAGGTAGGATAGCTCTATGATCACCTTTGACGTTCGCGACCCACCATGAAGAAAATTTCATCTTTGCGCTAGGAAAACCCTACTTCATAGCACTTCTTTCCTATAAATACTGAGCTCCCCTTGATCTAGGGGGAAGAACTCTCAGACCATTCACCTTCCTACTTCGAAAATCATGAAGCACTTCTGGCTCTGTGATCCATGAGCTCCTCAAGGTACTTATGCTCGGTGAAGTACCTCCCCCTTGGCCTTAATTGTGACACTCTTCCAAGAGGGATGCCTTTCTCGAAACCTATGGGTCTTCACGGTGGAAGGAGATCCCCAATGAAACTTGGGCCCTCACGGAGCACGTACACTTCGTGAAGCACACTCCATGAGCATGTAACCCAAGTTCCAAGCCTGGGTCACTATGCATTACGAAGCACATTTCTTCGCAAAGCTATGCGTTGCAAGGCACCCTCAATTCACAAGGCATTGCTTCACGAATCTCATTCCACTTCATGAAGCTCCTACCATATGCACCAACGACCTATCCCTATCCTAGGCGACTACACATCAAGAAGCACATCCCTTCGCAGAGTACCTCCACTTCATGGGGCACCATAGCTTCCCAAGGCTACTACCTGTGAACCCCTTTGATCTGTAACTCCTTTTCCCGTGCGGCCCTTCAGGTTTTCATGAAGAAATTTCAAAGTCACTTGGACGGTACTTCCTGTTATGTAGATTTTCCTCATGTTTCTTCACATTGGCACATTAACAACTATTTATTCTTTGCATAGCCACGCTAACGTGGACCCCCCAATGGCTCACTCTATAACACCCCCTAGCCACGGATTTTCCTAACCCTTCTCTTCACTAAGGTGCATAGGGTACCGGTTATGTATGTCCTGGGGGTGCGGGATGAACCCTCCCTTGTCCGAGCTATAGGAAGTTAAAATACCCAGTATTATCATCCTCAGCACATGACATTAAACTGTGACATCCCCCCATTCATCTTATGTGGGGAAAGGGAAACCATATCAGTGTAAACCCCTAGCTTTTCATGCAGGAGGTAGCAACCCTACCCCTAATTTATTCGGTGCCAAATCTCTCTCCCATTGGAGTTTTTATCCATTGGGCCTCCACCCTATAGTAAGTACCAATCTCCATCTCCCATGGATGCTATCCATGCATAAGGCCCAGTTTACTCTTTGGGGCGCTAACCGTGCATAAGCCCCTGTTTCCTCTTTGGGCCCCTAACCACGCATGAGTCCCACTTCACTTCCCATGGATGCACCTTTCGCGACGTGATCATTAGGTCTTTTTTTCCTCTTGTTTCTCACACTGAGCATGACTCATGTGAGCTTAGAGTAAGCATCGACCATAACACCTTGGGAATCCTAGAGTGTTATCTCCAAACACCATCCCGTACTACAAGGGCTTTGATCTTTTCCAAGGATTGGTACATAGGAAGTTTCCATGAGGTTCAAACCCACCACCCCGGTTGTTCCGACCTCCTTCATGTCGGTTCACCAACACCTTGGTTAACATTGAGTGTAGGACCCAAACACCATCCTGAACTACAAAGACTTTGATCTTTGCTAAGGAAAGGTATGTAAGAAGCTTCCACGAGGTTCATGCCCACCACCCTAGTCGTTCTGAACCCCTTCACATCATCTCCCCAACACCTTGGGCATCCTAGAGTGTAAGCCCCAAAAACTATCCTATACTACAAGGACATTGATCTTTGACATAGCAATGTACGTAGGAAGCCTCTAAGAGGTTCAACCCCACCACCCCAGTCATTATGACCTTTTTCATGTCGGTTCCCCTACACCATCCATATGTACCCAAGGTCCTTATTCACATCGGTTCACCTTCGTCCCACATAGTGATAAACTATAAACCCCATGAAGTGGTAAGTCGTTGTGCCCCCTAGTTAGCGGTAAGCCGTTGTGTCCCCCAGTCAGTGGTAAGTTGTTGTGTCCCCCAGTTAGTGACATGTCATTGTATCCCTTAATCAGTGATATGTCGTTGTATCCCGATCAGTGGTAATCTACTGCATTCCCGATTCAGCAGAAATCCCTTGTAATCCCCTTTATTGGGACAATCATTTTGGTCCATCCTAGTTGCGTCAGACCAAACCAGGCCACTAACCATGCATAATCCCCATACACATCATCGGGTTGTTTCCCTATGTGTACACCCCAATTCAAACTCATCTCATGACCCTTCCCACGAGCCTATGTGTCTCGGGATGGTTAGGCCCCAACCTAGAGGTTCCACTTAATCCTGATCACATACACGTGTCCATTCTCACAGGCTGCCTACTCAGGCATCCCATCACCCTCTTGAACTACACAGACTTCGATTCCCTGCCACGAGGATATGTAGGAAGTCTCATTGATACTCAAGCCCAAAATTACCGTCATCCTCAAGGAAGTTCCATCCCATTCCCCAACCATTTCAATAAACACCCCATCATCCATCTTGATTCTTACCCGGGCCACCACATCCTAGTGAGGTCATGTCAACCCACCTACATCAATGTATCCTCGAGGGATAACACTCATCTGATACACTCAAGTCAGTGTTCTGATCAGTCTGATCTATCTCCATTGGATGTTAATCTTATTCCGTACACTGTGGTAAAAATTGTAAGCTGAGTAAAACCTCAGATACATGCCTATGGAATATAATTCATCACATTCGATGCGGGATGACAAGGGCTTCCGCGCCCTCCATAATCCCTATAAAAGGGATTGAAGACCGAAACGTAAGTTTTCCAACGTCCATACATGCCAGTGATGTCCAACGTGACTACTCCCTTGACCGAAGGTTTCTACCCTGACTTGGCCATTTGTAAAGTCTCGAAAGAAGCAGTGTAATTAAGTAGTGTCCATAAAAATATGTCTCTAGGAAGAGTTTCAGAAAAAAATGTCTTAAGTCTATAAGGGAGACCCGAAATATGCGATGAGTTCCGACGAGGAATCCGTGGAAGGAAGAACTGATATCCCAACATCCTGTTTCGATCAAGGAGAATATGTTCCTGAACAAGGAATGTATGTCACCAACCTTTGGAAATCAGGAATGCGGGGCAACAAACCTGCGCCCTTCATCCTCAAGAAGATGGACACACGCGCGCCCCAACGAAAGCATCAAAAAAATATCTTTATATGTTTTTATCTTCTCAAAATAAGTTTATGGAGACACTCCAAAACCTAATCCTCTAATAACACCATATTGGTTTGGCCACATCAAAGGTACTAAATTTTTGTTTTCTAATAGTACGGTCTTTGATGATTATTATCTATAAACCATATTAAAAAATAATCATATAAAAAAGTTATTCAAATTTAGTAATAGTATAATTCATAAATAATTACTATTATTTCTTACATACCCATGATTCCCAAACTTTTTTGGTGCTTTCATCAAATATTTTACCCTCTTAATTTACATGGTCCTACTTCAATAGCACACGATGTGCAATAGAAGGGTCTGCATATTTTGATTCATCATTCTACATATAAACAATGAAAAATATTTTTTTATTATCACACTAAATATCAATTTTTGATTTAAAATAAAAAATTTATTCTCTATTAGAGCACACCCCATACTATCTTGTCAAAGGGGTACATTAGTTTTGATCCGCGTTCAATATTTTTTTTTACTCATTTGTTGATTCATAAATTTTCATTTTATAATAATTTTAGTTAAAATAAAAAATGTGAAATTATATATTATAGAATTAAATTAACTTGAAATGATTTCTCATTATGAAGATTGATGAAATATTTCTATGTTTCCTTATTCATAATGTGTTCATAACTAACACTTGGGTGGTCCCATATTTCCCCTCACAACCATAAGATTTAAATTGGTAAAAATATCTTAGAAGACAATATGGTAATTTCCAAGACACATGAAAACAAATTTCTTATATAAATACTTAAAAACCAATGAAATATGTTATGGATAATAAATATTAAATCAAAATTTAATTATATATTTATTTAGTGTAATAGAGAAATTATATCATTACATTACTATTATATATTTCTAATGGTTTTATTGGTTATAGGATGGACCTAGATTAAAAAAAATCAATATCAATTGGCACATTCATCCTCATTGTGACCCCAACATAAATAAAGAACATTAACTTGTTGGTTTCAATAGGTTTTCAACGTTGATTCCATCCAACCTCAAATTTTTACATTACTTATTGGCTGTAAAATTTTATTCATTATGTTGATGTTGTGTCATTGTTGTTTTTTATCAACATTACACTGACCAACTAATAATTATATAGTTTCATCATTGAAATCATGTTCTTCCTTGTGATTGGTAACATAATCATTTGAAGAATATATTATCTGTATTAAGGAAAAAAATTTAATTTGTATTGAATAAAAGAAATATAAACACAAACAATATATTTGACAAGGGACTTATGCATGATGTTTTGAAAACATGATGAATTAATTAACTCCATCTTCATAATCTTTTTTTGAACGATTAGAATTCTTATATTTTGAAGGAAATGGATAATTTAATTTAAGAAAACAATTAATACACTATGGTAAGTGTTATCATCTAAATTAATCAAAAGGTAAATGTTATAGACAAATTCCATACTCATGTACTTCATCCCTTGATATTTTATTATTGATTTTTGTTTCTTGAGACTCATCCTCCATATCTTCATGACATGAAACTATGTTTCCAGAACTACTCTGTGTAGTAGTCATCCCATACAATGTACCAGTGATAATTTGGGATGTCTACTTCTCAGAGTAGTTCAAGAAACATATAAGAGATGGGGGTGAGTATCAAGATAAAAAATTAAATAACAAAAGTATGGAAGATAAAGTTGGGGAGGATGATATTTTCACTATAAAACCTTTTAAATCATATCATCTTAATTTAAAATTTAAAATGTCATATCAAAATGATAAAAGGTCTCTGACACTGGCATGATAACATCAAATCATCCCCATTGAGATGCACCAAATCTTATCTATGGAAATAGTCCATTTCCATTACCCATATCAAAAATATAATATCTCTATAACCACATCGTGTGTCCCATGATATTCGACCTCATACCCCTAGAAATGATGATTATCCCCCAAGGATGACCATCAAATGCACATATTTCATCGAAATCATATAATTGGTATTGCGTAGACATATTTATTAGGATGTGAATTTGTAATATGGGTATGTCTTTAAAAAATTTGTTCACATAGGAAACAACCACCAAGTGGGTGCCAAAATAAATTAGTTAAACCTAAATTTTAAATAACCAAAAATAAAAACAAAAAATAACATAAATGTCACATCACACTCCCCCTAGCCCTCAATGAATCAATAACATTTCTATAGTAACTCACTTTCTAACATAACATACCATTCCATCACCTAATACCCATCATATTCAAATATACGATAGAAATTATTTTTATCACATCAGAACATATATTTCTTGTAAAAAATATATTATAATTATACATTGTGGTTTATATTAAAAAAATTCCAAATAATTTCAAGTGACTATTCAAATAAAATATTATAAGGTTTGATTTTTCAAATTTATTAAAAATATTTGTTACATATTATATTTAATATAATAATATTCAAAAAAAACATTACCCTAGAGAACAAATTATTAGAATAGTAAGCAAAAATCATTAGTTAAAAATTAAAAAAAAATTATAAAAAAAATTGAAGTCTTATTAAATAAATGTCATAAAATGTTTCCATTTCCTAAAATTATAATTTAGATAGAGAAATAATGATTCATTTTTTATAATTCATATAGTTCCCTCATTAAAAAAATTATTTATAAATGATTATTGGTTCATTCTTCAATGTAAAGATTATTAAAACCATATTTGTGTATGATTATAGTAAAATAATCTAAAGAATTTATTACTCCAATCAACATATATATATTATGAACCATTTCATATGAAATATAAATCATAAAATACATATACATAATTTATAAATAATATGGTGTCATAAACATAAAATTCCATAATCTAATAATAAAACATGATAATCACTTAAATATTTCAATTACAGCATGCGTAATATATAAAAACTGGTCAAGATTTTTTGTAACACAGATTTTCTCGAATCTAAGGTAATTAAACCCATTCACTATATTTGATTATATTCAAAAACAATATAAACCCCTTGTTAATGTATTTATTTATTAGTATTTATTTTTATAAATAATTATTAATAAATTTAAATATTTAATAAACAAAAAATTCTCTATTTTCATAAAATAAAATAAAATACATATAATATAAACACTTTCATAGCCAACATGATCTAAATATTTTTATTTTAATATAGAAAAACATATACTCAAATTAAATCATAAAGTCATTTATATATTTAATAAGAAACAATATATTACATCTAATTAGAAAACATTATAATAAAAAGTTTTTTTAAAAAAATTAAAACCTAAAAATTAGTATATTTAGAAGATATTCTTATCTAATGTATTCTCTAAACGCAGTCATATTAAAAAAAGATAAACAAAATTTTAAATATTTATTCAATCATATTAAATTTAAAAAATATTATTCACTAAATATTAGTGTTTATTTATCATCTCTTTAGTGAAAATTTAAAAAATATATAAAAAATAGCATAAAATCAAATAATATAAGATGATAATCAATATAGTCTGAACAAAATTTCCATTAAAAACATTACAATTAATTGAAATGCATATAATATTAACATGTGTATATAAATAAATATAACTATCCATGTAGAATTTTTTTTAAAGTATGAAACATGTGAAATAAATGGTGGCACATAATAGTGTAGTTTGGAGGAATGATGACTCTTTTATCACTAAGAGTAATCATGGAGAGACCTAAATCCACCAAAAATATACATGGAGACCTTTTTCCATAAAACTAAATAGAGAATTTTTGAATCACTATATTGTTTTTTGTAATATTTTTTGGGTACGTAAAATGATTATAATAAATACAATTCAAATACATATTAATTTTGTAACTGGACAATTTGTTTATAGTTTATGATAGAAACATGTTTGTAAAATGAAGAGTAGATTACAAATTTTGATGGGATAACACCCTTATCGATGACTAACAAAATTATGAACCAAAAATCCATTACATACCCTATAGAAGATTATCTCACTCTATGGAAAGTTGCATAGACTGTAGTAATGGGATGAATGAGTCCCCCAAAACAATATGTGAAGGAAAAATTAAATTTAGATTTTCTATTTCTAATAGATCCATTATTTTTCAATATGGTTCCAATGATATGCAGTGATCATGTATCATAAGGGGAATGATCGGAGGGAATGTTCGGTGTAGTAATGTAGAACTTGGTGGTAGTGATAGTGATAATGCTAACAATGGTAAGGGCCATGAGAGAATGTGGAAATAAGAATGGAAACAATGAGGAAAAATGAGAGGGACCAAACAGAGCTGGGGTAATGGGAGAAGAGAAGTAGGGTTCACTATAGTTGAGAACATAGTAATAATGCAAATCACGTAACCTGAACAAGTAATCGATGAGATACGAGGAGTAGAAAATAACATACCTTGGATTCTGGCCTTGATTTGTGTAAGAGAACATAGAGGATTAGTGACAACTCAAGGGAGTTCCACGAGATCATGAGAATCAGAACAGAATCAGCCATGGTTAAGGTTATTTTAAATATATCAATGACACTTTTATCAACGATTCCAAAAAGAAGTTTTGATAAAGATATATTTTATCAGTTCTAAATTAATAACCATTTATAAAATGAATCTTTATCAGTGATAAAGTAGTAATAAAAGGGCTCTTTATATGAGGTAAAACCTTAATACTGAAAATGGTTTTTTAATTATTATTATAAATAAAAAAATTTGTATATAAATTTTTCAGCCGATGGTTTCCATGGTCTGTACCATTCTAATTAATATAGTAATTATACATTTATAAACATATATGTAATTAAATATATTTTTAAATATATTTATAATTATAAATATATTTATGTCATTATATATATTTTTATAATTATAAATTTAATTATATTTATTATAATTTTTTAATTACAAATATATTTATATCCTTATATATATTTATATAATTATATATATATATAATATAATTATAAATATAAATATAGTAAATATATTCATTATTTAAATATTTTTATTTTTATTTTTATTTTATTTAAATATTTATTTCTTTATTTATAAATTTATAAATATTGTTAAAAAATTATAATTCTCTATTTATATCATTATATAAATTTATACATTTATATATATATATAATAAGTAAATATTAATACATATATTAATATAAATAAAATAAATATATTCATTATTGAAATAAATTTATTATAATTTTATAATTAGATAAAAATATATAATAATTTATTTATAATTACATAAATAATTTTAAAATCTATTTATTTATTTATATCTATAGAAAACAAATTACAAATTTTGTAAATAAAAAATTATAAATATATTTGTTAAAAAATATTTTTTTACAAATATCTTTTTAACATTATTAATGAATATATAATCTTAAATTAAGGATTCTTAAAAATGAGTGAAATTGAATAATCAGAAAGAGTACAATTTAAAAATATTGAAAAATGGATAGGTTTTTAAAAAAATTTAATTATTAAAAATTAAGGATATATATTTAATTGAGGATGATTTCATATTTAAAATACTAAAACATAGTAAATAAATATTTAAAAATAGATAATAGGAAATTATTAAATTCAAAATAAATAAATGAAAATAAAAAATGATTAAGATATTCTTAAGTGTAATAACATTTAAAACAAATAAATAAAATTTGTTGATTAAGAACATTTTATATTAAATGTATCATTTTATAATGAAATTTTGAAATGAATACCAAAATTTGAATAAATTACATAAATATTATGGGTATTTGTTTCTATATGATATTTTATTAATTGCATAAATATTTGTGTATGTGCATTGTATATAAAAATGCATTTATTATATATATATTTTTATATATATATATATCTGTGTGTGTGAAATCAATGTTACACAAGTTTGATATTGGTTAAATTGAAAAAATCAAACAACATTAAATTATGTCTCTTACTCGATGGGATTTGTCAGTATTTTTAATTAATATTATTTTTTAATTATAAGTAATTTTTCTCTAAATATATGAAATATTTAATGTATGAATACATATTTTGCAATATATAAATCTTATTTTATGATGTATTATATGCATTGAATGTGTTAGTGTTTCATTCAATGGTTCCCTTACTGGTTTCAAATCATGACCAATGATTATGGTTGAATGAGGGTTTGATATTATTGATAATTGCCAAATTGATTTTGAGAGGGATATATAGAAAGAAGTGGTTAAGGAACTAGCATAGGAGCATTCCATATCTAGACTAGGGAAAAATTTGATGTGGATCGATGCATCCCTTTTTGTTGAAGGATGTCACTCATTGGTAATCTCCTCAAGGTGGGAATGCACATCTTTTGGAGGTTGAATAACCAGAAGGGGATAGGAAACAACCTATGTCATGGAAACAGGGTCTCCATCCAAAAACTCATGGTTGAGGATGTGGGGAGCGTGGATGTGGTTGGTCATATTCTTTTAAGGATCTCAATCTAGATCATATTAAACTCAAGGAAAATTATTCTACGCTTTTCAACCAGAAGAACTCGCAGTCAGAATGGGAATAAGCTGATGTAATCTCTGTTCATGTTGATGGTCTTGATTTTTCTCACATATGATTCTCTTTTTGGGATAAGGGATTTCCCATTGTCTGACCTCATACTCTCTCTTTTCTATGTTCCATTCTTCTATTTTCCAATGAATTTTGGTACATAAAGGTTAACCTAACACTTGAACCTTTTAAGTATATATATATATCTGTGTGTGTGTGTGTCAGTGTGAATATAATTCAATATTAAATGTATTAATTAATAACATTGTATAAAAACCATTAAAAATATATAAGTCATTAATATTTTTAATTATTACAATGTATTTAATATATAAATATATATTTACTTAAATTTAATATATATTATATATTTCATTTTAGAATATATATATATATAATTTATTAATTTTTAATTATAACGGTTACTTTAATAAATTAATTAATAATAATGAAATTTAGTTATTTTTAATTTTTCTGTTTAATTATTACAATTTATTCATTTTATAAATCCATATTTACTATATATATTAGGTAATGTTTATAATCTATAAATATTTATATTGAACTTGTTCTCTTAATAAATAATTATTTAGTTAATAAAATGTTTAATATTTTTTCCTAATTTACTCATTTTTAATTTTAATTTTTTAATTTTATTCATTTAAAAAAATGATTATTTAATTTATAATATTAATTATTTTTTATAATTTATATATATGAATATTAGATCTACTCATTTTAATGAATAATTATTTTTTAAAAAAAATTGTCAATTTTTTTAATTTTACTCATATTTAATTTTTATTTATTTAATTATTTCATTTTATTTAGGACCATTAACTATGCTAGAAAATCACTTATAAAGGACACCCTTTGTCAGAATTGAAAATAAAGTGCTGATAAAGGGTACCTTTTATGAGTGCAAAAAATATACGAATGATAAAGGGTATAGTTTATCAGCGTTACAAGAGGCGTTGTTAAAGGTTAACCATTATTATCCCTAAAAAAGTGTTGATAAATGATACCTTTTATTAGAATTTTTTTATAACTGATAAAATGTACACTTTATCTCCACTTTCTATAGCATTGATAAATGGAAACTTTATCTATGCTTTTTTTCAAGTGTTAATTCATTCCTGCACTTTTAAATGTCTATTTTTTAGTAGTTATTATAATGACCACAATGTGATTTAATATATGTCATAAATGAAATCCATGACCAAATGTAGATTTATCCTTTCAAATAATTTCATATTATTTTTTTGATTTATTTTATGAACCCTTCGTGAATCCTCTAAAACATATTTTATATATTATGGTTTTATAATCAGTTCATTATGAACATGGCACTCTTTCACATCACTAAGAGTCATTTTTTAATGAGATCAATTATTAAACATGTAAAATAATTAAAACCACTTCACATTGGTGTAATCCATGGGAACAATCATGGGATGGTTTATGGTTTTTAATACTTTATTGTATTGGTTCTAAAATCTATGTTTACAAAATACTAATGAACATCCCCCTCTTTTCCTATAGAAATCCTCCTAACATCATATTCTCCTTCACTCAAAACCCTTGGATCATGAATATAAATTACCCTTACCTCTCTAAACCCTTCCCAATTTAACACCATCCTATCAAGTAGAACCTCCTAATCTTTGGTAAATTCCCATTCAAGGAATGGGATCCCCACTATAACATCCCCTAATCAGGAACCCTCTCATGTGGCTAGAAACAGTTGGTCATAAGATCTCTAGCACACCTTCCCACATTCTAGAGGATATTGACTTGTAGTGTAGGTGTCAAATGTATATAGGGGACACAATAACCCCTCGTTTGAAGTGCCATAGAAGTAGAAAAAATCATAATAGATTATAAATAATCAAGGTATACACAAAGAAGAAGACAACTATTAAATCCAACTGATTAATTCAATATATAATAAATGAATAATGTAACGATTTGTTGTAATGTATCTAAATTTCATGCTAGAATTAATCAAGACAAAGACTAGCATAATCTAATAAAATACCCAAGGTCTCCGGTCTGAAACCCCACAATAGTCCCATATCTAAACATTATACGAACCACCAACATGAAATAAATTTCATGGTCTTTTTCCCTTTTCCAAACCCACATCCACATAATATACTTGGGTACCAAATGGAAGCCTGAATAGTTTGTGATTATATCCTAGTAGGTTGAAACCACTATAACTAAACAAAACCATCACCATATGTTGTGTAAACAATAAATCAACAAACAGGTGTATTGGATTTATTCAAAAATTAATAATATATCACAACAACCTACATCATCTCCATGATGAAATAACTCTAAGCATGTCTTAGAACCATTCCTACCAAAACCATATAACCAAGGTAAACTACCTTCTTCCACACCGTGCCAGAATATCTCTAAGCGTGTCTTACGACCATTACAACCATAACCATACAAGTAAGGTAAACAACCTTGTTTGGAACTATATCAGAATGTCTCTGATCATGTATTATGATCGTGATAACCACAACCATAAAACCAAATTATTGTAACAACAATATTAATCAAACCCCTATAAGCATTAAAATAATTCATGGTCAAATCTATTTAAGCATTACAGCATGGGACTATTCATATCTCACTCTATGTGGGCATTAAATCATGGGACTGGGAAAATCCTGCTCAGTATCAGTATTATAATATATATGTGTGCAAGTTCATGGGCCTTGTCCATTATATAAGAATATGAGCATGGAACACAATTCCTATGAAACATCATACTTACCTCAATATCACATCAAAATTATGAATGGTTAATTATGAAAATTACCATTATTTTTTCATATTCCTCTTGTAATTCAATTCATAGGTGATTAACAGTTATGTCAATAATAAATAAGCCACAATTTAGGGATTATATAACAAGAAATCAGCCTATGTAACATGTCATTATAAATTTACATTAAACCATTTCTGAATAACAAATACATTTGAAACCAAAATAAATTGATGATTAATCTCATTTAATTATTGAACAAATTATGGAAAACATAATGATAAGGAAATCATAATATTTCTTAAAAATAGAAATTATCCAACCAAATAGTTGTGATTTATACCCCATAACATTTAACGATGAACCAACAATACTTCCAATGTCAAATACCCACATGAAATAAGGTGAAGATTATTGTAAAGTGATTCCAAGATCGAAATTGATCAAGATAAAACCCAACAATGCAAATTTTCATGGGATTCACTATAACAGTTGGAGAACCAATGGGAAAGAAAGAAGAAATCAACTAAAAAACAAACTACAGAATAATAACACAGAAGGGACATCTAAAAGGGGGTATGGCACCTCAAAATCTACTAGGGGGTATGGTATTCTAAAAAACACATGTATCCTTAGATTTATTTATTTAAAACACATGAAACAGTACTGATGTGTAATATATTTACATGATAGGTAGATATTCTATAGTTTATTTTTCATCCATCTTCCCATTCACTCCCAAACCCTCCTTTAATTCTTCTCAAATTACCAGGAACCCATGAAACACATAACACATTAGTACCCAGAATCAATTAACTCAAACAGAATAAATCAATGAAAAATAGTTCATTTTCCCCAACAAAGGTTCTCCATCTCCAGACAGGACTTTCCCACCAAGGCTCAAACTAAAAACTCATAGAGAAATATACCTAGAAAAAGATGGGTTCATAAATCTTCCAAATCATATAACATCTCATCTCTGAGCTGCTCCAAGTGTCATTATGAGGTCTCAGTGAACAATTTTGGCCTCCATGTTTTCATATCAGACTCCCTATCCCATGTCTCTTCCCAAACTCTCACATGCTACCACTACACACGAACCAATATTATAATCCAACCTCGAAATTATTTCTCACTCTGATCTATAATTGATATTGGATACTCCTCAAAGGATGAATCAGTATAAATATTCAAATATGCTACATCTATCACATGGGAAGGGTATGGAGGATATATCCATTTTACGAATTGTGGAATATTCCATTCATGGAACTATAGTTGTAACACCCCAAAATGATAGAGGGTTAAATGGCTAAATTATATGACTCATGTCAACAAGTTTCACCTTCCTTTTTGGGAGCCTATGTGATTAGAACTCCACAGTTAAGAATGCTTGGACTACAGTGTCAAAGGGGGGCTCTTATTATTTGGGAAGTCCGTTAGATGGAGATTAGGATTGTCAGGTCTCAGGAGGTAGGTTATGGGTTAGTTCCTGATCACCACTGCTCGCGACGAGACTTGAGTTACCAGGGGTATTCCAGGTTTGGGGTCTTTTGACTCTGTTTTGGATTGAGGGATGAAAATAGAGGTGACTCAGGGTCACACTATGACCCCACATGGTGTAGTGACCCATGTGGAGCCCAGGTTCCCGGTTCAAGGTCCTCTGGTGTTATTTCTTACTTGGGGTGTGGCTCTCTACCATGTCGCAGGGTTGGGCATAAGCACCAGTTCCTCATTCTGGTTGTCCATTGTTGGATGTTCTTGGTCTTGTTTTTGTTGGTTTTAGTGTGTTTATATGTGAAGGTGGTTCTGAATTGGAAGGGGTCTTTCTTTAAGGGTTCTAAAACTAGTAAAACGGAGATTTATTTCAAGTTATTTTGAAATTTGTGAAGCATGTTTTTAAAGAGAAAGTGCTTATATATGAAAAAATTGGATTATATGTTGATTTGGTAATGAAACAGAAAGTGAAACCCTTGTTATTCCTTAGGATCGTCCGTATATGTGTGGCTAGATACGTGAAGTTCTCATCAAAACATATTTATAGGTGATTTTAGTGAAAAGGAATGAAGGATTATATGTCGGTACATAGGATTCCATGGGTGGGGTTTTGAAATTTAAGGCATGGCATGATTTTTCTAAAATGGACTTCAATGAAAAAATGATTTTAGGACTTGGTTTTTCTTGAAAAGTGTGTTTTGATATTTTGAAAAGTAGATTTTTCATGTGTTTATATATGTTTGATTTATGATTCTGTTACCTCTATCTTTTGGTGTTGCTTTTGGTTGTTTTTGAGATTTTTCGGGATTTTGGGACGGTTTTCCAGGTTCGGGGTGTTTCTTTTGGTTGAGTTTTGGCCTGATGCCATTTTTGATTATGATTTTCATGTTGTTCTGAATATAAAACCCAAAAATGTCCTCAAAACTTGTTAACGAGTTGTGCCCAATTCTGGTTTCTATAGAGTGTTGCTTGTCTTTCGAGGAATTTAGGGTTCATTTGGGGAATTGAAGCGACTTGCTGGGAGTAGAGCACGCATTCGGGTGGTTGGGGACTCCCGAGTTTATTAGAGTGTATATTTTCTTGGGTTTAGTGGAGGGTCCATCCTTGGACCAGTGGAGGTGGGTGTCTCATTATACTTAGAGTTGAGATGATGTGGGAGGTGTTAAAGTCCGTCTCCATCCAATGGATCTTTCCAGATGAGGTGAAGGTGAAAAGAGGTGATGTAACGACCCGAATCCGTAGACCTTCCACTGCTGCCCCGTACCCGGTTTGCCACAAGACCTCAAGAGCATTTCCCCAAATTCCAGAGGCTACCAACTAGCATTGAGGGCCTTGGTAAGTAATTTGGGAAACTATGCCCTAATTTGGTAAGGTATACAAGGTAAGAAAACAACATTCAATAGCGGAAATAGTAAACAGCATACCAACACTGAAACTAAACAACAGAAGCAATGAACATATAATGAAAATGATAATGATGCAGCAGGTAAAAGTATCTATGGAAAGCAGTAAACACAACAACGTGCTGGAATACAACTAAAAATGATGTATGAAAGTAAACAGGAACTCCAGTAGCATTGCAAGCCTAATATCGGTCTTATGCTCTCCAGCTCCAACCAGCAATCATGTACCCGAAGTAGAAGGGCCACAATCCCTGTCCAAACCTGCAACCATATAACCTATTTGGGTAAAAAAGTAGGACCCAAAAAGGGTGTGAGACTAATCCCAGTAGGCAATCACCATGAGATCTGTGCCCTACTGTCAGTGAGTAATATAGCAAAAGTAAAGGAACTAAATGCAGCAGAGAAGCAGATGTACACTAAAGTAATCATTCCTACCAAATCCATTCATAGTTATTTAGTAGTTCAGTACAATCATCTAGCTATCAACCATGGAACCTAGCAACAGCTCTATACTCCCAAGGTAAACAAGTAATAAAAACAGGTAACTCAGTATTCTACATAAACAACAAGCAGTACAAACCCAAGCTTCTTCTTTGGCATGGTGGACTCGTCACAACCAACCAAAAAATAAAGCACTGACTCTCTGGGTGGATCCTACTATAAAAAACCCTCTAGTCAAGTAAACGTATAAAGGCACAGACACTCTGGGAAGCTCTCACCGGCAATTCCCATGTGGTCTTGCAACGAAAGATATAGACTCTCTAAGGAAGAACTTACGTCTAATTCCCCCTATACTCTTGCTACATAACTATGGAAACTCTGAGGAAGCACAAAGTCCCATTCCCATATGTCCTAAGATCCATAATAATTATAACAGACTCTCTAGGGAAGCCCTAATCGTCAATTCCCCCTTTAGTCTACCACACTAGGTTCACTCAGCCCTGAGCAATTTAGTCGTACGTAATCAACTATTACCAGCCTAAGTTAGTTCAGAAACTACTTGTATAATAGATACAATGCATCCAAAAGCATATAAACAGCAGGAAAAATACATGCAATCAAGTCAACAGGCATACTAGCAATGTGCAAAAGGGTTGCCTCGTAGGCAAAACCGCACCAAACAACAATAAACAGCCAAAACAAGGGAAAAAACCCATGGAGTGATCCTCAAACATTCTAACAGGAAATTATTAATCATCCAATAACCTCAAGAATACATGATATCTAAGGCAGATAACAAAACAGGATCAAAACCTTAACCTGAGATACCCGATACATGGTTATCCGACACTTTTGCACTAAAAACTCATGGACATTCAACGTAGGGCAACAAACCACCTACCTCGATCCCAGTATATCGATATATGTGAACCATGACGACATATTCCCCTTATAATGATGTAGATCTGAGAAAACGCACAAAAATCTCAACCTACGACAACTTGAAAATGGGGAGGAATCAAGAAACACGGATAAAGAAGAACAAGGAACTCACCGCTGTGCTTCCAACACAAACGACGGCGGTTGGAATGGAGGTCAGATGGAGGCACGATGACTCGGAGAATATTCGGCCATACGGTCACTCTCAAACAAACGAAACCTGGAGAAGAAGATGCTTTTGTGCGTCAGGAGTGACCCCTATCCGTTTAATGAAAAAAAAGTACACGGCGTGTACTTCTAGAGAACACGGAATGTACTAGGTCTTTTCCGTACTCTGCCAAAATCGGCCTCCACGTCACCCTTACACACCGTGTGTGTGGCTCGGACACGGCCAGCACACAGATTTCGCGGGAAAAGAGTACACGTCGTGTACTCAGAAAGTACACGATGTGTACTTCAAAAAAATCCAGAAGTTCATTTTCTCAAAAACTCCAGAAAAAGGAAAAGTGTACCTGAAACAAAGATCTAGATTCTTACAGAGTTCCCCCTTAAGGAAATGTGTCCCCGGATTTCCCTAACTATGCGGAGAAGAAGAAACTTCTAACAGCTCCGACCACTTCGATCGTACATCGGCCTCCCTCTCCAAGCTCTCATCCTATACTTGCCTGTGTTTCCATAGCACCCGTACCAGAGGAACAGACCGCCCATGGAGAACCTTCATACTTAAGTCGATAATCTGGATAGGATGCTCCTTGAATGATGCATCCACTTCAAGCTCGAATTCCTCGGGCTGAAAGACATGAGATGGGTCTAAAAATTAACATCGGAGCTGAGAAACGTGGAAGACGTCATACATGGCCCGATACCTCTAAGGTATCTACAACCGATAGGCAACCAGCCCAACCCTCTCCAAGAACTCAAACGCCCCGACATACCGAGGTGAAATATAACCATGTCTTTGAATCCTCTTGTGTCCCAACCTCTGTGTGACACGCAGGAAAACCTGATCACCGACTTCAAACTCCAGAGGTCATCTTCACTGATCAACATAAGACTTCTGTCGAGACTGCGCTATAGCCATCCTCTTTTGAATCAGATCTATCTGTTCTGAAGTCTCCTGAACAAGACGAGGTCCTAGCAAAGCTGCCTCTCCTACCTCCATCTAGCATAAAGCTGATCGACATGGCTTACTGTACAAGTCCTCGTAAGGTTCCATCTGAATAGTTCACTGGAAAGTGTTGTTATAAGAAAACTCCACGAGAGGAATATGCTTCTCCCAAGAACCGCCAAAGTCTAGGATGCAAGCTCGGAGCATATTCTCATGCACCTGGATCATGCGCACGGACTGGACATCAATCTAGGGATGGTATGACGTACTCAAAAGTACATGTGTACCCAAGGCCTTCTAAAGTCCCTAACAGAACCGAGAGGGAAAGGGAACATCCCTGTTTGAAACAATGGAGTGTGGACCTCCATACAGGCGAACGATCTCCTAAATGTAAATTTGTCCCAGATCATCGACACTGAAATTCTTCTTGATTGGAAATAAGTGAGCAACCTTTGTAATCCTGTCGATGACAACCCACACCGCATCGTTTCCTCTCGAAGATATTGGCAAAACAGTCATGAAGTCCATCGTGACGTCGTTCCACTTTCACTCTGGAATGGGTAGTTGTTGTAAAAGCCCTGCTGGTCGATGGTGCTCCACCATCACCTGCTGACAGGTGGAACATCTCATGACAAAACCAGCCACATCTCTCTTCAATCCTGGCCACCAGTACTGGCGGTGTAAATCACGGTACATCTTGGTGACGCCAAGATGAACTTCCCAAACTGAGGAATGGAAGTCTCACATCAGCTCGTCACGTATATCTTTTGGCCCCCATACGAGTCCCCAGAAATGCAAGATCTCATCCTTACCAAAGGTCCACCCAGGAAGAGGGTCCTCTCCTGACACGCTTTCTCGTAGGACTAGCCCTTCTTAATCTTCCAGCTACATCATTCAAACTTAGTCCAGAAGTGCAGAGGTAACAACAATACAAGATAGGGAAGTCTGTCCTTGCCCATGGTGCACCTCCAAATTCATCTATGAGAGCAGAGCCATTAGTTTCCACTCATTGTTAGCCTCCTAAACTGCATGTATATTAGTTCTCATGCTCAGTGCATCAGCCACTGCGTTGCCTTTCCCAGACGTATAGGCAAGCTCGAAATTGAAGGACTGGAGACACTCAACCCACCTCTGCTGTCTCAGATTCAGGTCACACTATGTGAAGATGTACTTGAGACTTTTGTGGTTAGTGTATACCAAAAAATGATCTCCTATGAGGCAATGTATCCAGAAACATAAATCATAAACAACCGTAGCCAACTCTAGGTCATGCATTGGATAATTCCTCTAATGTGGCCACAACTGCAGAGATCCATACGCAACCACTTGATCCTCTTGCATACGCACTGCTCCAAGTCCGATGCCAGATGCATCACAGAAAACTGTATAGCTCTTGCCTGGCTCTGGAAAAACTAGGATAGGTGCTGAAGTCAATCTCCCCTTCAGCTCCTGTAAGGATGAGTCACAGGCTTCTGACTAAACAAACTTCATCGCTTTCTTAGTCAAGCCCTTCAATGGTGCTTCTAGGTGTGAGATTTCTTGTATAAACCGCATGTAGTAACCATCCAGCCCAAATAAGCTTCGTACCTAGAAGATGTTATTTGGCTTCTCCCAGGTAACTATTGCTCTCACCTTCTCTAGTTCTATTGATACTCCTGTATCTGAGATGACATGACCCATGAAGTGAATCTCGTCCATCCAAAAGTGGCACTTTGAGAGTTTAGCATAAAGCTGATGCTCCCTCAGTGTACTCAAAACGATCTCAAGATGGGTTGCATGGTCGTGTCGAGTGTGATAGTACACTAAGATATCGTCAACAAAGACCACGATGAAGGAATCCATGTAAGGATGGAACACTCGGTTCATCAGTTCCATGAAAACTGCTGGCGCGTTCGAAAGACTGAACGGCATAACTGTATACTCGTAGAGGCCATACCTGCTTCTGAAGGCTGTCAGAGGTATATCTGAAGGCCTAACGCGTAGCTGATGATAAATGGACCTCAAATCGATCTTCGAGAACACCTGAGCTCCTTAAATCTGATCGAAAAGATCATCAATCCTCGGCAAGGGATATCGGTTCTTAACCATCAGCTGGTTCAACCTCCGATAATCCACACAAAGACTAAGGGTACCGTCTGCCTTCTTCTCGAACATGACAGGCGAACCCCAATGAGAAGTATTGGGTCGGATGAAACCCTTTTCCTACAACTCCTACAACTTTTTCTTGAGCTCATGAAACTTAGGTGTAGCAATCCTATAAGGAGGAATGGACACCGGTGCTGCTCCTAGAATGAGCTCAATTGAGAAGTCTACCTCACACTCCGGAGGCAAACTCGAAAAATCTTCTGTAACGACATCTGGAAAGCGATTAACCACTGGAGGAAAATCTAACTTTGAAGTCCCCTGGTCATCCAGATAAAGACTAGAAATCTGGGCTATAACTCCTCCTAGCCCATGATGCTCAAGTCTGGCTCGACTCTCCTGAACATCCCACTCGCCCATATAAATAAAAGATTCACCCTCTGGTGATACGAAACTCACCCTGTGGCGTTATTAATCGACAAATTCCTTGAAGGGAACCAACAAGTCCAAACCAAGAATGGCGTCATAGCCCGTCATCCCTAGGACCTAGAGGTCCCATATGAAACGATACCCTACAACCTCGAGAGGGAACTCCTTTCACTGACGTACGCTAGATGTCCTCGTTCCCAAGGGCGGGTCGAGAGTCAACATTACAGCAGACGAAAAGACACAGAGCTCAAGGATTTCCATGATAAGAACAGAGATAAAGCTATGTGAAGCCCTAGTATCAAAAAGGGATGAATATAAAACGGAGGCTACTTAGATCGTACCTCGAACTGTAGAGGGTCTGGAATCCCGCTCCTGATGAATCTTCTCTACAGCAAAAGTCTGGCTGGTACCGCACCCCTATTTAGCCTGAAAACCCTGAGCTTCACCTCCTTGAGCCTGACCACTGCGTCCATGGACTCTAACCTGACCTGAAAGTCCTACAGAACTCTATCCCCTAGTCTTCTGTGGAGCTGGTAATCCTGCTCGTGGACACGGGGTCAACACTTATCTTCCTTCACTAGCCACTAGAAGAGGAACCTTGCAGAAACGTTGTAGATAACCCATCTTTCCACATGATCAACACTCTACTGGGTCCCTCGGGCACTGGGGATTCTTATTCCCACTCCTCCCACACTGATAAGACACCACATGGGTTCCATAAGTGGGTTCTCATCTACTAGAAGGAATACCTCGCTTCCTCGTGTCGCCTTGGGTAGACTCTCGGTGGTGCTTCCTGCTATCCGTCTTGAGGGAATCATCCTTGGATGTTGAACCGCCCTGGTCCACAGCTCCAGTCTCCCTTAGGTTCCTCTCTGTGATGAGTTCTTGGTTGACTATTAGAGTAATATAAGTCAATTGAAAGACATTCACCTGTGATCTGATCTCCGGTCTGAGGCCTTCCTCAAACTTCCTCGCTAGAAACGACTCATCATTCCCAATAACGGGAGTGAATCCCTGTAACTCAGTGAAGCGGGAGGAATAATCCATAACTGAGAGAGTAACCTACTGCAGGCTCATGAACTCCATGGCTTTGTCTGCCCTCAGCGTCGCTGGGTAGAAGTACTCATAAAACATATGCTGAAACTCATCCCAAACCATAGCCTGCTGGCTCCCCGTCTGAGAGACTACGTCCCACCATCTCTTGGCAGAGTCCCACATCATATACGTCGCGAGATTCACCCTCCTCTATGGAGGCATCTCCAAATGCTCGAAGATGGACAACATGGATTCCATCCATGAATTTGCAGCCTGGGGTCCTCCATCCCCTGTGAAGGTGGGAGGATGCTGCTGCTGGAAGACCCGCGTCAGATCTGCCATAGTTGGGGAAGGATGATGAACTCCCTGGAAGGTCGGCATTAATCTCATGAAACCCTATCTGAACTGAGCGTCAGCACCAGTGTCTAGAATCACTACAGGTTCCATGTCTGGGACGATGGGTAGAACTACTGGTAGTGCCTGATCGGTCATATCAGGCGTACGATTGCTGCCTGGTTCCTGGTGTGCAATAAGAGGACGTCTTGGTTCCATAGCTATGAAAGACCAAAACACACCTTCATTAAAGACGAAAACATTTTCAACACAATAGAGTAAAATATAACTGGAGGGAAAAACATTAAATCTGGAAAAACATGACTACACGGTGTGTAGTACCACTACACGACGTGTTTCTTAAAAGTTTACACTGGGTGTGTACCTTGGCCATACATGGCCATGTAAACTACCCGACTACATGGCGTGTTCTTAAACTACACGGTGTGTACTAACCCTTTTCTCCCTGCCTGGTTACTCTTACATGACTAAGTCACACGAACTGTCCCAACCGAAGACTACACGGCGTGTTTGAGTAAGACACGACATGTACTGGACATGCCTTACCGGGACGGTGTTGTCAGCGACACGGCCTGACCCATAGTTGACACTACACAGCATGATCCCAAGGGACATGGCTTGAACTTGAAGGGAAAACTAGGCCCTTTTTGTTTGTGACACGGTCGGGTACTCGGCTGATCCTTACACTGCGTGTTCCGAACAAACACGTCATGTGTAAGATAATATAACACTGACCCGTGTTTTTCAAGACACTGCAGGGTACCTGGGAAAGGATACACAGCATGTGCATACCGAAAACGACGTGTACTAAACATGCATTAACTTGACTGTGTTGTTAGTTACACGGTCGGGCTCCTAGTTAACCTCTATACGGCGTGTACCTAGAGTACACGACGTGTTCCAAAAAACCATTTACAGCTCTGTGTCCCAATCCACACGGTCAGTGACACGGCCAAAAACTACACGACGTGTATATATAAAGTACATGCTATGTATTCTGGGTTTTTCCTGACAGTAGCCTCAAAACTGCACTGGAGCCCAGAAAACACAGAAAAACAAGGGTTAATGTGGAAAATTCCGATCTGTGGGGGCCCATACTCCCCGCGAATTAAAGCTTGGCATCATAACGGTTCATAGAATAAGCCACAGTATAAGAACTCATGACCCACCAAATTCCGATCCTTGATGGCCCATAACACCTCTAAGATCAAATTTTGTCGTACATGATAAGAAAACTCCAAAAATGATACCCTATCAACATATCAGATATTCTATCACACCAGCTATCACAACAGCATGCATTGTCTATCACAACGACATGAAATCTCTAATGCAACCTAGATGGCATGGAAAGATGCATGGAATGTGACCTCCTAACATGTGCCTATATGATGCATGAGATGGCATACCCTTATCTCATTGGGTTACAACAAAATAGAACCGCAATCATATAAACAGTAACAACACAAAACAAGTGCATCACCCAACGTTGAAATCAATTAAACTGTAACATTCGCCAAACTCAAAATTGAAATATTCGAGGTAATCTGGATTTTTCCTTGTACACGGGTTCTAGAACACCTGGGCAAGGCTATTTACCATTTACCTATTTCGTCCTATCCCTGACTAATGTTGCTAAACAGTAAGTCAATGGAAAAAGGAAAGAACTCCTCTAATACCACTTTGTAACAACCCGAATCCGGAGAACTTCCACCGGTGCCCCATACCCAGTTCCCCACATGACCTCAAGCGCATTTCCCTAAACTCCAGAGGCTGCCGACTAGCATTGAGGGCCTTGGTATGTCATTGGGGAAACAATTCCCTCATTTGGTAAGGTATACAGGGCAAGAAAACAACAGTCAATAGCGGAAGCATTAAACAGCATACAAACACTAAAACTAAACAACAGAAGAAATGAACATATAATGATAATGATAATGATGTAGTAGGTACAAGTATCTAAGAAAATCATTAAACACAACAACATGTTGAAATACAACTGAAAACAAAGTACAAAAGTAAACAGCAACTCCAACAGCAGCGCAAGCCTAAGCTCGGTCCTATGCTCTCCAGCTCTAACCAGTAATCATGTACCTGAAGTAGAAGGGCCACAATCCATGTCCAAACCTGCAACCGTATAACATGTTTGGGTGGAAAAGCAGGACCCAAACAGGGTGTGAGACTAATCCCAATAGGCAATCACCATGAGAACAGTTCCCTACTATCATTGAGTAATATAGCAAAAGTAAATGAAGTAAATGCCGCAGAGAAGCAGATGTACACTAAAGTAATAATTCCTACCAACTCCATTCATAGTTATTTATTAGTTCTATACAATCATTTAGCTATCAACCATAGAACCTATCAACAACTCTATACTCCCAAGGCAAGCAAGTAATCACAATAGGTAACATGGTATTCTACCTAAACACCAAGAAGTACAAACCCAACCTTGTTCTTTGGATTGGTGGAATCGTCCCAACCAATCAGAAAATAAAGCACTGACACTCTGGGTGGCTTTTACTAGAAAAATCCCTCTATTCAAGTAAACGTTCAAAGGTAGAGACACTCTGGAAAACCCTCACTGTCAATTCCCATGTGGTCTTGCAACGAATGATATAGACTCTCTAAGGTAGCACTTAATTGTAATTCCCCCTATAGTCTTGCTACGTTACTAAGGACACTCTGAGGAAGCACAAAGTACAATTACCATAGGTCCTTCGATCGATACTAATTATAATAGACTCTACAGGGAAGCCCTAATCGTCAATTCCCCCTTTAGTCTACCACACCAGATTCACTTAGCCTTGAGCAGTTTAGTCATGCGTAATCTACTATTAGCAGCTTAAGTAAGTTCAGAAACTACTTGTCTAAAAGCTAAAATGCATCCAAAAACATATAAACAGTAGGCAAAATATATGCAATCAAGTCAACAGGCATACTAGCAATGTGAAAAAGGGTTACCTCATAGGCAAAACCGCGCCAAATGGTAATAAAAATCCAAAACAAGGGAAAACACCCATGGGGTGATCCTCAACCATGCTAACAAGCAATTATTATTCATCCAATAACCTCAAGCATACAAGAAATCTAAGGAAGATAACAAAACATGATCAAAACCCTAACCCAAGATACCCAATACATGGGTATCCGACACTTTTGCACTAAAAACTCAATGACATTCAATGTATGGAAAGAACCCGCCTACCTTGATCCCAGTAGATCGATGTTTGTGAACCACAATGTCAGATTCCCCTTATAACGACGTAGATATGAGAAAGCGCACAAAACACTCAACCTATGATAACTTGAAAACGAGGAGGAATAAAGAAACAAGGGTAAAGCAGAACAGGGAACTCACTGCTGCACTTCCAACGCAATCGACGACGGTTGGAACGGATGTCGGATGGAGGCATGGCAACTCGGAGAAGATTCGGTCATACGGTCACTCTCGGACGAATGAAACCTAGAGAAGAAGATGCTTCTGTGCGTCAGGCATGACCCCGGTCTGTTTAATTTAAAAAAAAGTACACGTCATGTACTTCTAGAGTACACGGCGTGTACTAGGTCTTTTCCGTACTCCGCCAAAATCAGCCTCCACGTCACCCTTACACACCGTGTGTGTGTCCCGGACATGGCCAGCATATGGCTTCGGCGGGAAAAGAGTACACGACATGTACTCAGAAAGTACACAGCGTGTACTTCAAAAAAATCCATAAACTTCATTTTTCTCAAAAACTCCATAAAAAGGAAAGGCGTACCTGAAAAAAAGATCTGAGTTCTTACAGGTGAGATCCCATCCGTAGTTAAAAAGTCTAGTGTTTGGTGAAGGGTTGTGTCATCCTCTTTAAGGAGTCGGCATCTGGAGTGCAAGTACTTGACAAATCTGATGCCTCTCGTCGCTCGTAAGGGTTCCCCATTTTTCGAGCATAGAGTACAAGAGGAACCTGCCTCTGAATAAATCCCTTTTGTCTGTGTCGACTAATGATTCATTCAACTACTTTCTAATGTGCCATCGGTGTTGCTGGTTTGAGAATCCTAAGATATCTTGTCTCATGCCTCTGAAGTCCTACAATTTTGTGATCGTTCAAGTCGTTGGGAAAGGATCAGAAATAAGTGTTGTTCGAAGGAGTTCTGATCGGGAGATGATCGTGTCTGACTGTGTGGCATAAGATACTTCAGCTATCATATCCCCATCCTTAGGTCTAGGTGAAAAGCTCACGCACAATCAGGGTGTTAGAGGCATGTGATACCTTCACTTGGTTCTTTTATTTCATCATGGAATAGATACATTCATGGTTTCCTTGTCCTTGGTTTCTTGGGGTTGTAAGTTCATCTTTTTCAGTAATAGTGTGTTGAAATTATCCTTTCACGATCATAGTAGTCGCGTTCTGCTGAATGTGGCCTATAGAGTTGTTTTAAAAAAACAATTATTTGGACCTTGTGTGGGTTGGTCCTGATTTCATTTGTGATCATTTGGAGATGTGAGTGTTCATAATTTTTGTCTTGTTCCAAGATTTCCAGGTTTTAGTGGAAGCGTTGTCTCGCTCGTACTAAGGGAGTTATATGTGTTGGGAGTTTTAAATCGGTTCGAGGAATTCTTAGTTTCATTGGTGTTATTATATGGAGTTCCTTGTTTCAGTGCCCTGATATGCCGGGTGGCCATGTAGTGGTGTTCTTTTTAAGTCTCAGTGGCCCCGCTCAACTCAGGTGGGGAAGTTGGTAGGTTCATGTTGGGGGTTCCCTAGATCCTGGTTGGGGTGAGGCTGTTGTTTGGATAATGTAGAGTGGTCAATATGGTTTTTGGGACCCATGTTTGCTGAGTTTCTCTATAAGAGGTTTCTCGTGTAAGTCTTGGTGGAGTTGTTTGGGTATTGAAGTTTTTGTGTTAGTCGCGTCCTTGTGGTGGGGAGAACCCTCTCGGGTTCTCCCCTCGTTTTATGTCATGTATTCTTCATGATCGGTCAGATGTGACTTGTGGAGTGAATCTTTAACCCGAGGTTTTTTATTTTCCTTTTGACCCTGTTTGGGCATAGACTCACCCTTTGGCTATCTTTTGACTTGGTGACTTTTTTAGGGCAGAAAATGTCTGTGGTGGGGAGAATTGTCACACCATAACTGGGATTGATGCACGACTTGCACGCAAATTATAATACTGTGCGACAATATGCTGATTGACGCCGTGGGTAGTTAGTGCACGGTGGCATGGTTCGAGTGCAGCTACTCGACTACGCACTTGATGACACATGAGCTATGTGATTTCCAAACATCAGAAATAAGTAAATATATTAATTAAAGTTCATGTGAAATGAAATGAAGTAAAATAAAAATTTAATAAAATAGAGTTTTATAAAAGAATGTTTAAGCATAAAAAATAATAATATTATAGTTTTTATAATAATAATATCATTATTTCATTTATTGTTGTTATTATTATTATTATTATTATTATGTAAAATGAATTTTTTTAACATACCTTAATTCCCCCCCCTTCACTTTCCCTGCACGAGCCACCTCCCACCCTTCCCCTTCATCTACCTGCACGTACCTTGGTTCCCCCTGCATGTCGTCGCACCCCTGACTCCACTGACCTCACCTCGCCCTCCTAGTAAAATGCCCACTCACTGCCTCCCTCTACCTTGGCCCATCATCCTCACCGTGGATCTCTAGACTCCATCCACACCGCCCTTTGCTGGCACCCCCTCCAGCGGCGGCCCACTACTCCGACCTTCGCCCGGTGGACATTCCCTGGCCGGACTCCCCCTCTTGCTCTGTCATCTCTCTGAAATCACCCCACTCTGGATGAACATCCTCTCCGGTGCGACCTCATCCTGCAGCGCCCTTCCCTACTGAGGCAACCCAATCCGGTGACACCCCTCTCTAATGCACAACTCTGCCAGAACCCCCCTTGTCTAAAGCATCCCTCACAAGCAAAAAACCACCCTGACCAGAATCCTCTTCATCATGAAACACTTCCGGAATCCACCCCTCTTTTCTATGGGATGTTCGACCACCCCACTATTCCTACCGGCAAGTATTAATACGTTTTTGTGATTCCTATTTCAGGTTTTCATTTTTGAAATAATCCTAATGGATTGGGTCTATTTTTGGTTCGTTATTCATTTATTCTAGGTTTTGATAATGCTTGTTCGGGGTGTACTCTTCATCCTCTGAAGGTTTCGTCACAATTGTGCAGCTTTGAGGTAGATGAATCTGTATTCTTCCTCTTCTGGAGCAATATTTTGGTGCTTTCATTGCTTTAAATATTATTTTTACTTCATTCGCTGCTTAATGGTATATCTAATTAGTCCATTATGATGTTTGTGGGTTATTATAGTATGTTAAAAATAGATGTTGAAGTGGTTCTTGTTTACGTTTGTGCATATTAATGCCCAATTTGTTTTAATAATTTAATGAATTTATCATGATGTTTTCTTGAGAGTATAATTTGTTAAAACTATATTTCTAAGTGAATATCTAATAATTTCTATGTGTGCAAGTGTAAAGTGACTTTGGTTAAATATCATTTGGGTTTTATATAGTGAAATTTGATGTTTTATGTGGTGCGTAATATTTTTCAGAAGTGTCTTGACATGAGTATATGGTGAAAAACGTTTTTCTAAATGATATGGTTATGTTTTCATGTGTGCTTCATTAGGGATCTTCTTGGAAGTGTTTTTAGGACTATAAAGAATGTGAATAATGTGTTTTAGAATGCCCTTGAAATGTGAATTCATTGATAGTGGATTTTTAAAAATGGGTTTCATGAATTGACTAATTAATTATGAATGTATTTGAAAAATGGTTTATGTGTGTCTTGTAATTCTTGGTGTGTCCCTAGATGATGACACACCCATGGGTGCACTAGGTGCATGTATGGGGGTTTCATCAAAGGAAGGTGATGCTTAAAATTGTTGTTTCCTTGAAAACTTGTTTTCTTAAATGGTTTCTTTTTTATTATAAATGATGTCGGTTCCTCTAGGTTAACTAATTAGAGATGGGGTGGCTTATTGGTGGTGCACACACACACATACATAGTTACGTATGTGTATATGTATATATATATATATATCTTCCTTGCACATATTCCCTCATGGCATAGGGAATATGTTCAATGGATTAAGGGTATATATATATATATACGTATTTCTGTATAAGAATGTATATGTGCTAGTGTGAGTATTTTTCATCGGAAGCTTCAAGAGCCAGAGTGTCTCGGCTTGGTCTGCTTCTTTCTCTGAGGTAGTTCTCCCAATGCATTTTCCATTAAATTTAGGAATCATTTATTTATTTCTTTTAAAACCTAGTTCTAATATTAATTATTGATATATAACTATTGGTAAATTGAATGCCTAGAAATGGAGTTGTTTATTTCTTGTAGTGGGTTGCAATAAATTGGTTGATCGTGATTTCACATTAATATCCTGATGAAATGACCCTTTGACATTTTTGAACATGTTTTAGATATAAAATTATTTTTGGGATTCTTAAATTGGTTTCGAAGTGTATTTATGGCTTTCAAAGTGGTGTGCATGTGATTCTTAAGAAATGGATTGGCATGTAAAAATCATGTGAGGCCAAGTTGGCACTTTTGTAAAACTAGTTATCTCAAGAAAACTCTCCTCGGATGTGGTCACTTTTCATTAGTTGAGTTATATGTTTTGGGGGTCCACTCTGTAGGACTTCCCTATGATCAATGGTATAAATTTGAGGGACATATTCCTTGGGTTGAATCTGGGTGAGACCTATCGTGCAATATTATTATATATATTTGTGATTGGATGCTCAGATCACATCAATTAGCTCACCCCCTTTTTAAATACTTGAGGCATGGGAACCAGGAATATTGAATGAATATTCTGAGAATGATTTCTGAACAGGTAGGTTATGTTAATGACCAGTGGCCCATAGTTGGTGGATATATTGGGATTATCACTACGGGATTTTCCCTTGGCCTACCTGAGAAAGGATGGCTAAGCGTTTTGAGCCTTTTGATTTCATCTTGTGAAACATGTCAACGAGGATGAGGTATCATGTATTGGTGTCTTCTGGATTATTCTCGATCTCCTGGGTTCACCTATGTCTACACAGATTTGTTTGCTTGTAGTCATGATTATGGTGCTTATGTGTATTCCTACATTTCCCTTGCTGTGTGATTTCTTTTGTGCATTTTTGTATATTGTTTTCCTTGGAAAGTGCTAAACTGGTTTTGATTAGGATTCTAAAGATTTTTTTTCAAATGAAAGTGTTTAATCCTCTTTGTACAAACCTGAAAATATAAACAACGCATTCCCTTTGAAAATAATAATGTCTCACTAAAAGACATATTTGGGTTTTGAGAAATGAATAAGGACAGTGACTCGTACTTTTCTTTTGAGTAACATGTAGAAAGCCTTACTTTTATATATTGTATTTCAAACCAGAAATTTACTGATCCTTTATTTAATGAAATGCATACGAGAATAGATTGTTTGGGAATGACTTTTGAGTGTTAATACTCATGCCTATAGGTTTAGCTTTGTTTTTTAGGCTTGGTTTCTGCGCCTTGCTTGGATTCAGTCGCCAAAGCGCAACATTGGTTTGAGGTTGTTGGTGACCCATAGGGTCACATGGAGGTATGTACGACTTTATTTTCTCATTTTTCCAAGTTTTTATTTTCACTATTCGGTTTTTTTTGTTATTTGTCATTTATTTAGGGGCCAAATCGTTCCCACTTGTTTAGTTTTGATGCCCGACACTAGTTTCCATCCCGTGGGGTTCGGGAACGCCCCTCGGGCCATGTCTCGGGCCGGCTCGAGTGACTTGTTTAGGGTCGTCCTAGGTTGGTTCGTGACAATAGTTGTATGGAAGGGATAATTGGTATTCCATCAGACTAACCATTTCCAATATTTGAAATGTCCCGACAAACATGAGTGCTTAAAATCGATGCTTCTTAATATAGTGCTTCTCTTACCTTGGGGACACACAAAGGAAAACATGATGACCAAACTAGAATTATAGCGGTCACCTATGATTATCATAATATGATTGCTTCCTTCTCTGTATGGTCACCAACCTATATTTGATCTACTAAACCAATTTTAAGGTCTCCTTCCCGAGACTAGGATAAACTAGTGCTCACTCACCTACCTTTATCCAATAAATGGGTGAATGATAATGTCTTCCATAAAAATACTCATAAAGAAACATTTGGATCAATTCTTTGATGCTATTATTATATGAAAACTCTATGAGTTCCATATGTTTCTCCCATGAAGCACAAAAATCCAAAACATAGGCTCATAACATATCTATAAGAACCATAATAGTCATTATATATTGACCATCAGTCTATTAATGATTTGATGTGTTTAAAAGAACTCAGGATCTTATAGCCTTCTGAAGACACTTCTAGAAATTCCATGTGAAATGAGGGTCTCTATCTAAAATGATACTCCACAGAACACCATGCAACTACACCACCTCATGCACATAAAGATTTCCCATATCATCAACTGTAAAGGAGTCTATAGGGATATGTAATGGGATACTCTAATTAGTCAATCCATAACAACCCATATATCAGAACTCTTATGGGTCATCATGGGAAATCCGGTCACAAAATCCATTGTGACATCATCCCATTTCCACTCTAGAATGGGAAAAGGAAAAAAAAATATAGATAGCCTATGATCCTCTTCTTTCACCTTCTAAAAAGTAAATATTCTTTCCATTAATATTTCCTCCCTTTCTTCATTCATAGCCACCATTATTTTCTATGTAGATCATGATACATGTTGGTTAAACCAGGATGCACCACCCATTTAAAAGAATGAAACTGCCTCATCAGTTCTTCATGAAAGCATGTCGGTGCTCTTACATAACCATGGAATATATTAAAATTTACCCTTATGAGATACTATTATAATTTAATTTCCTAACCATATAGTTTTTCTCTCAGAACTATGAATTCTAGATAAAAAAACGTTTTGGTCTTAAACCAGTCCAAAAGCATGGGTATAAATGATTTCTATGTGAGAGCTACTCACACTAGAGATTTCTAAACATCTAGATGCATGTATGCAAAGAGGGCCATTATTCACCACTCATCACCAGACTCCCATACTTCCAATATATTTGTATTTTTGCACAATGAGTTAGAAAAACATTTACCTTGACTTGTGTATAATCCAATTCAATGTCAAAAAACTACATATACTTAACCCACCTCCTCTACGGAAGGTTTAGTTCCCACTGATAATAGGTGTGCCTAATGAATTTCTAATCCATGAATACCAAAAACCTCTCACCCATGATATCGTGTCTCTAAAATATCATTGAATGTACCACTCCTGCTAACTCTAGATCATGAGTTGGGTAATTCCTCTCATTCGGTCAGATGCATGGAACCATTAGTAACCACCTGATCCTCATGCATTAGAAATGTTTCATGTCCAACTCTGAATGCTTGACAGTACATGGTATATTCTTCAACTTGAATAGTTAATGTGAGGATAGGTGCTATGTTCATCCTACATTTTGTCTCGGGAAAATATCTCTATGAATAATCATAACAAAGAAACATCACCCATTTCTTGGTCATCCCACACATTAATGCAGCAAAATGGGATGAATCATGGATAAAACAAAGATAATATCCTACTAATCTGATAAATCTCTAAATTTTGAAGACGTTATTGGGTTTCCCCATGATACCGCTTATGTTATTTTCTCTAGGTCCACTAACTCATTTTTCACTGAGGTGGAATGTCCCTATAACTGCCATTTATTTATTCAAAAAATAATTTAGTTAGCTTGGGGTAATGTTGATGTTATCTCAATATAATCATGAATATATCAATATTTTTAGAATGAATGTCATATTATTTTGAGTACACAAAGATATAATCAATTAAAAACCCCAAAAAAACTATACAAAAAATAATGAATAATTCTATTAATTAAGTCCCTGAATTCCACATGTGCATTTTTTAACCCAAATAGCATCCCTATGAATTCATAGAATCCTTATCTAATCCAAAAATTAGTCCAAGGTATGTTTGATTTTCATACACTTAACTGATGATATCCTAATCACAATCCAATCTTGGATAAGATGTTAACACCTCTCAACTAATCAAAAAGAGGATCAATTTGAAGAAGAGGATACTAGTTTTTTATTTTCATTAGGATTAACCTCCCATAATACCACCTAAGTGAAAATATAAATTAGCTTGTTTGGTGAAAAGAATAGAAGAAACCAAAGGATATTTACTTAGATGTATGAATCCATTAGATGCTATATCTTCCAATTGAACCTTCATCACCTAAATCTCTCCTAGTTATATTCGGTATGGTGGGATAGAAACTATCTCTAATCCCAACACCCAATTGTTTAAGAACATGATCTCTCATTGGATGGTAATCCACAAAACTCATCAGGAAAAATATCCTGAAAATAGCCTATCACATGAAGAAATTAATCCCACTTCATTCCACCATTATCTAGAGCAATAACCACTTTTTATTTGTGATAGAATCTTATCTACACTAAATTGGTTCAATATGAATAGCATGAAGATCCCACTCCTACATGTGAGAATAACTGATAACTTCTGGATATTGGAAAGTAACTCTCCTCTTGTAATAGCTAAAATGATAATTGTATAAAACTAAACATTCCATAGCAATATTCAATTCTAACCCTATTTTTTCTAGCATTAACGGTTCCCAAAAGAAAATATATCCATCGATCTCTAGAGAACACACCTTACAACGTTTGATATTTTCTGACCGCACTCAAACCAGTGTTTCAAAGGTCAAAACACCATATAATATTTCAAATTAAATTCCAAAACATTTAAAAAATATTAGATAGATTATAATGTGATTCTCTTGAATCAGTCAAAACGTATTCTAAGGTATATGATGCAAGAATCGTACCTCTGACGATAGACTAGATGACATCAACATTATCGAGAGTAGTCTGTCAGACCTACAACTAACATGTCCCTCAACCCTATGCAGCAGTCTAACTACCCTAAGATATTTACCTTTCTTTGCACTTTTTCTCATGAACTGGGGTAACATATCCCCTACCTCGTCCAAAATGGCCTATGTAACTCTAGCTACCATCCTTCTAAGGGGTGGTTGATTTGCTTCCAGACTCTAGTTCCGGTCTTGATCCATTGACACTGGTCTGTTAGGGAAATTTCAACACAAAACCACTGATGATGACCTAGTCTACCGATGATACAACACATGAAAATAGTATAAGGTCACTATGGTAATTTGGGACCAAACAATCCACACTGATAGCAATGGAATAGAACATGATCATCAGTTGGAAATTCACTAACCTGACAGATCTTCCCACTAATTATTTGGTAGAATGTTTCATAAAGGTTCTTCTTACTTATCAAAGAATAACATCTACATTGCCTTATTTAAATAGTATGCCCACTGCTCGGGGCCTCTCTTATATTCTTTTTTTTAATGACTTCCTGCTTCATTATGTCTTTAGAACTTCATAAATGGGGAACATTTACCTGTGACATGATCTAATAATTATGATCAGCATGGAAATTTCTAACCCTAAGGATCTCATCAAAAACCAAAGATGGTGCAAAGAACTCTGGTTCGGTAAAATATCCAACATCATCGAACACTGAAAACCCTCATATATCAGATGCATGAACTCAAGAAATATTTCATCCATCAAGGTTTTGAGATAGAAATGGATTAGGAACATCATTATAAATTCCATACAAGATACTTCATCACGCTTCCTAGATTCCTCCATAATATCCCACCTATGCACGGTAGGTCCTTGAATCATATACAAAACAAGCTTTACCCTCTTATCCATGGGTGTCTCAAGATTCATTAATATTTTTTGGACTAACTCAATACATAACATGGCTTCCTAGGGTCCCCATTCCCTAATAAACATAGGTGGATGTTGTAGTAGAGACACTTTTATCAGCTTAGACATCGAAGTAGCGTTATGAATATCCTCCCTTTTCTTGGATCTATTGACCCTCTACAAGTTGTCAGGAAGCTGAACATCCATATTCTCCTCATGAACTATCAGAATATATGGTTCATCTTTATTAGGAGTGTGTTGATTTCCAATATCTTAATCCTCAAATCAACGATGTCAAGGATGCATTTTCCCTAAAATACATACATGAACCTTAGATAAAATTTATAGGAACATGGTCAACCCAATAGGTTACTAAAATAGTGAACAACTAATTCCTCATCTCTTTTGACATGGTTTAAAATTATTTTAGAATTTCACATAAACTCATTTAATTTTACAGTTCAACCGATTTGTATATATTACATGAAAAATAGGTATTCCTTTATCATGAAAAATGAATTTCAACATATCCCTACATTTCTATTATCATAAATGTATTCAAATCCCACACTATACCTGACCAGATTTATTTCCCCAAGAAATAATAACATTATAAAACAAATACTATCATATAACTTGTGAAATACCCTAGGTAAAATATCATCGACTGCAATGACCACACAACAAAAATTTAAATCCCATCCTAGGGAACTTAGGATATCCCTCATACAGGGGTAACCTCATCCCATGAACAATATCATTACCACCTCCCAAAAAATCTTAGTCTCTTTTTACATTTTACAAATAATAAAGTTTAAGAAAATAAAACCTTCTCTATTCATACCACTTTGTAACTCTCTCATGTGCAACTAAAGGGTTGTTCTGGAGACCTCAAGTGTGCCTCCCCATACGGTAGAGGCTACCAATTAGAAGCATGGTTGTTAAATGTAATATGGGGATACTATACCACTGGTATTAAGTGTCAGAGTAGTAAAAACACCATAATAGAATGGAAATAGTCAAAGTATACACCAAGAGAAAGAAAACTATTAAATATAACATAATAATCCAATAAATAATAAATGAATAATGTTAATATGTGATGGAATGTAACTAAATGTATTTATATAACAATACAATGATGATACTAGTATAATCAAATAAAATACACAAATATCTGATAATTTAACCCCAAATCAGTCCTATATATAAACTCTAGGCCAACCACAAAAAGGAAATCAACAGTAAGGAAATTTTTTATTGTCCAACATGTATCTACATAATCATATTGGGTAACAAATGGAAGACCAAATAGGGTGTAATTATATTTTAGTAGGTAGACACTGCCATGTCTAAAAAACCATCCAGATAATAATTACATAAAATTAATCAAAAAATAGGTGTATTACATTAATTCATGAATTAATAAAATACCAAAAAACGTCCTTCGGCTCTATGAGGGAATAAATATGAGAATTTATTACAACCATGATATCCACAACCATATAACCTAGGTAAACAAACAACATTAGCATCATGTCAGAATATCTCTGATCATGTTTTAAAACCATTCCAATCATAACCATACAACCAAGATAAACAACCTACATTGGGACCATACTGGAATATCTCTTATCATGTATTATGACCATTCCAACCAAAACTGTACAAATAAGATGTAATCCCAAAAATACAGGTCAAATCCTTATATGAATTACCACATTTATGGGTCAAATCCCATTAATCATTATAGTATGGGAATGGGGATATCCCTCTTTAAATAATAATTATAGCATGGTATTGTTGTGAGCCACCTCACTATCATCATTATAACATATATTTGTTCAAGTGTCTGGGCCTACCCATTATATAATCATCTAATCATAGAAAATAACTCCAATCACAAAACATGGATATCACAATATCGCATTACAATTATCAAAGGGTAATTAAGTAAATTACTATTCTTCTTTCATATTACACTTGAAATTATATTCCAAATGGATTAAAAATTATATCAATACGAAAAAAATCCAAAATTTAGGTATTTTATAATAATAAATAACCCTTAGTCAACTTTCATGTAAAACATACATTAATCTGCCATACAATTAAAATTTATTTTGAGACCAAATGAAATCAATGTTTAATCTCCTTTAATTTTTCATCAAATTTGGGTACATACCATAATAGTGAAATACAATAATAAATAGACTTGGAAATTATCAAACGACATGTTGAAGAATTAGACCCCTACATTTTATCAATAACACAGCAATGATTTAGATGGACAAAAACCACTTGGAAGAAGGTGTGGATGATTTTAAAGATGTTCCTAGATCTAATCTAATTAGATCAAAAACAAATATGAAAACCGAAAAGGGATTCACCAAAACAGTTAGAGAACCAAGGAGAAATAAAGAAGAAATCAACATAAAAAAGATAAACCCTAGATTAATCACCCAAACAGGATATTTAGAAGGGGTATGGAACTCTAAAATCACCTATAGGGTCACACTAGGTCAATTGGAGAAGATTTAATTGAAATAGAATTAATGTAAGCTGTGTAGTATGTTTGAAAAAGCAGGACAAATATTTACAAGTAGTTTAAAATAGTGATATGTCCTGTAAATATTTTTAATGACATTTGAAAAAAAACTCATCACAAAATATATATTTAATTAAAACACACAAAACATTACATAGTTTTTAATTCATTTATAGAACATGTAAATTTTCTACAGTTTTGTTTTCATCCCTTATTCCCTTTAACTCCACAAACCTCTATTAAAGCTTCTCAACTTACCAAGAACCCCTGAAACACATAACATATTTATACTCGGACTCCATTAACTCAACAAGAATACATCCTTGAACTTTAGTACATTTTTCCCAACAAAGTCTCTTTGTATCTGAACAAGACCCAACCACCAAAGTTCAAATGGAAAACATAGAGGGAATCATACATAGAGAAATATGAGATCTTACACCCTCCTTCTACACTTTTTCTAGCACCATCACTATTGTTTCTATTAATTACCAGTTGTTGATGTTCTATTTTTTTATTACATATACTTATTAAATCCCTTATGATTTGAAGATTATGGTAGACTCCTTTGAATCTCCCTATTACATCCCATGAAACGTTGAATACTCGTGTTATACTGTCAGAATTATTATTCAATATTTGTTGAACAACTTTTATTTTTTGAGCACTCATAAACATTTCCACTCAATAGTATTAACCAATAAAACCCAATATTTCATTTATTTGGAACTTCCATGTATGAATCCCCCACTCCATAGTCATGGTATTGAATTTGATGAAATATGATCCAATGTTGAATGATCTATATTGCACACTTTTTCATATACATGATATGAAAGCGATAAGTTGGATTAGAATTATATAGCCCTCTAAGGGATTAGCTAACATTTTAATCTCTCGAGATTCCATGTATGGTTTATTTGAGGTTATCCAAAGCACACTGTGAAAAATATTCTTGGTGATTGACCTTGACATATGTTCTTAATGTAGTGTTTTATATTGTCTGTAACACCCCGACCCTAGTTACCCAGATTCGGTGCATTATTACATAACATTGGCATGATCACAAGAAAGATCAGATCTCGAAATACCGATTGGTTTAGTAGCCTTGGAAACACTAGATATATTCATAAGTCTTACATTACATCATAAAATGAAAAACTACTACAACAACATATTTTCTCCATAATCCACACTCATATCCCCACATAATATCCCTGCAGGTTATTCATAATTTAATTATGCACTTCCTGGGAAAAATAAAACATAGAAAATGGGCGAGCTCAAATGCCCAGTAAGGATAACAATATAGCAGAAACTTTCATAAATAAGAATAAACATTTAATTCAATGTATAACTAAAACAAAAGCCTTTCAAACTTGAACTTACAACATAGTATGGCATAAATAAAATGAAATAATGCCATTTACTTAATCACATGGATATTCTACTAATCGAATAATCAAATGAAAAATCAATAACCACTTTTATAATGATGGAATGCATAATGCTGAACTTTAATTTCTTTGTCAAGGCCTCGTCCCAAGACCTTGGGGCTAACAATAACCGGAACCCAACCCGGAGTGCCTCTAATAACCGGACACCAACCCGGAGTGCCTCTAATAACCAAACACCAACCCGGAGTTCCTCTAATAACCGGAGACCAAATCGGAGTTCCTCTAATAACCGGAGATCAAACCGGAGGGCTTACTTTTACCGGTCCCCAACCCGGAGCATACTTGTCTGACACATTCATCTGAATGAAAGGTTGTAATATAACATAAACATTCGGATTAAAAATAACTTATGAAATGTCAATACTTTAAAAAAAACCATGAGTGACATAAGAATAGCTTATTTACAGTAAAAAATATCACAAAACCTTCAATAAAATATGGATGTTTTGTATCATAATAAATCAACTTCAAATAAGCTTAAAAGCCATCAAAGGATGTTGACATAGATGAAATCAAAACTATTTTAGAGAAATATCTCTTTTTTTTAAATCATTTTAAAAGTAAAATAATTATAAAATAATACATTATATTTGAAATTATTCTTATAAGCTTGTAAGGGAAGCTTTGACGATTTTATAACGGCGGTAAATAGCTGCACCTGCCGTATAAGTTAAAAAACATTCTTACCTTAAATTTTTCGAAAAGGTTAAAAGTGCCTTGTTTGGAAAACGACGGAAAGATTCCTTTTGAAACACATATGGGTATAAATGACTTTAACCCATATTATTGTAAATAGTAAAAATGTTTTGAAATACATTATTAAGAAATATGGATGTGGATGATAAAGAGATCCCAGTAGATTATTACGTATAAACAACCTCGGATAATGAAGAGATTGTGAAATAACCCTTACCAATTTGGTAACTTATGAAACATACAACCAATTAAAGAGGTATCATACAATGAATATGTAAATACACATAAATTAGAGTGTATTACACAAAGAATATAATTATGGGCAGTACATACACCACACAAAAGGTGATGGTGGCAATATGGCATGAATCTCACGGGAATAAGGAGTGAGATGAAAACCCCTTACCTTGTAATTTTCCTTGGTTGGGGTAGGTTAAACTCCTGTATAATGGTGAAATAATTGTTATTAAATTATTCAAGAATAATATATATTAATATGATATCATATATGATCTTTTAACATTGATTTGTTAATAATATCTTTTAATTATCGTCGTTTCGGGTGTTAATTTACTCATTTTCTTTTATATGTTTTGTTACATAATCTATGTTTGTTATCAATAGGTTTTATCTTATTAATATCCAGAATTATATCAAGTACTTAAACATTATTTCTAAATCATCAAATCATAATTATACTTTAATGGATACGATGGAGAATGAATCTCATCGCGTTCGTGGAGACGGAAGTCCGTACGTACGCACGAGCGACAATATCATTCTTTTGATATTAAAATAATATATAAATGGATGGTATATCATATATAAAGAATCATTAACATGTTATATTTATTATTTACATGAGTTACGCATCATTATTATACCCATCCAAATAATAATATATTGAATAACAATTACACCACGACGTGGAGACGGTAAGCCGTACGTACGCACGTATGGTGACATGTTATTCAAAGGGTGGATAGAATACTGAATATGGTTGTACCATATTTATAATAACATCACAGTATTTATAATATACTGGAGTTATTATTTTATAATGGTAATAACAAAGAAAGAAGAAGTGGAAGAAGAAAGGAACTTGAAAAGGGGTGGTGAAAACATTACCTCTTCTTCAGGTTCTTCCTTTTGATTTGATCAAAAGGGCTCCATAGGTTGGCTTTCTGAACTAACTAAGGCCTATAGTTTGTATTGAGGGATGTTGGGAGAGTATTTGGGCAGATTTTGTCCAAACCAAACGGCTTTGAAGGTGTGAAGAAATGGGAAGGAAGAGTTCCCTTTTATAAGAGGGGTGAGGTGCACCTTTGGAAAATCTAGAAATATTAGTTTATATTAAATTCATATTCGGTTTCTAATGGCTCCAAAGTTGATTATTCAAAGGTTATGGTGGATATAGGTTGGAAAAAACTCAAACAATAGAATTTATACAGGTTTGGTTACTTTTATTAACCTTATCTTTAAGTATTAACTCTAAGTTAATTAGTTTCACTTCGACAATGTCTCCTTGTATTTTTATATTATATGGTTAATAAACTTACCATATACATCCAAGAGACCCCCAAGTGGTCCATTAATGATACAACTATCATTATGAAAGTCCCTTGTCCGAACCTTAGATTTTTAAGAATTTAATATCAATTAATAATATAATATTTGTTTTAAAATCTCTTTTATGTCAATTTTGACACTATTCAATAGTTGATTTTTGTGAAACTCATAACAGAATGATTACTTCGAACAAAGTTAATTACATAAATCCTAATATGTCATATTATCCTAGAAAATTAGTGTAATTTATTAGAAGTTTCATATTATATTTATTTGGGTATTTATAATATCAATTATTTGGATTTTTCACTATTATAGTAATTACTGCATCATCATTGTGTCATAAATAAATTAAATTATTTAATGTTTAAAAATTATAAATAAAATATAATTATGTAGGAAATATTTTTATATTTCTAATGAATATTTATAATCTAAAATCCAACATATATAACCCTATGTAAAAATTGTTTTTCTAAAAGATATATGCCTGTGTCATTTTTGTATTCATTTTAACTTAATTAAAATAAAGTGTCCCTATCACCTACAAGTGGCACTATGGGGTCCCAAAGTCGACCCAAATATTACTATGTCCGAACATGTATCAAAAAATAAGGATAGGACACGTTTTAGGGTAATTTAGTATTATTATAATATTATTTTTTTAACCCTTATTTACCGGATTTACCCTTAACCATGGTAAATAAAATATTTACCGCATTAATTATTCAAAATTTCTAAAAATAAAAGTTACCTATTTACACAATTTGAACATACTGATTCCAAATATGGAATCAATTTTTCTAAATTCAAAACACATAATTGGCAGAAATTAATTTAAAATTAATTCCCGCTGTCAAAACAAAAAGCGTGTTTTTAAGAGATAATAACTATCAAAAGATTGACACTTGTTTATATTCGGTTTAATTGTTAAATTATGTCCAATGACCAACATTATATTAAATGGTAAAAATATATTATAAATATACTTTAAATCCACTCAAATTAATAATTTATCACTATTAATTATTTTGATTAAAAAATTTGTTTTTAATTAAAATTTAGTAATTTTCACTATTCATCAAAATATTAAAGTTATCCGAAAAGTACCAAAATTTCACCTTAGGATAAATTCGATATTCCGAATCCAAAAATGAAGTCCATTTTGAAATATAAAATATATATAATTTCAAAAAGTATGTATTACTATTCATAACGGCTAGTTTGATTGGTTGTGGTGTGTTAGAACTCGAAGTTGCGTACAACACACGCTACTGTATTATTCAAAGGAAAGCGTACCATGGAAGCTTGGGATGTTTCATTTTAGATTTTTTGATGTCCCCATTTAGTCAAAATGTTTTAAATAATGTATTTAAAAAGGTTTCACTATTAAAAGTTGATAAAAGTGCAATACTGAAAATGAATCTATTCTTGCATTATGTCTAAGAAACTCATAATATGGATTCTAAAATTATAAAGATTATATAAAGTTTAAAATTTAGTTAATACTATTCATAACCTCTTTTGAATGGATTTTTTTGGTAATTCATGGTGTGATTGAACTCGGTGTTGCGTGTAGTGAAAGTTATTGAATTATTTTGAAGAAATAACACACTATGAAATCTTGGGGTGTTACATTTTCCCCTCCTTCAATAAATTGTGTCCTCGCAATTTGAAATTGTTCTTCGAAAATAAAAGGTTGAAAATAGAAAATATATTTGTGGAAAAACCCACATCGGAAATTGGGTTACTAAAATTTAGTCTTAATATAAGGAAAAGAGAAATGAAAGGGTCACCACCAAATTATGATCTCGATTAGGAGAACATTGGTGGAAATTAGAGACATATAATTGGAGAAAAAATGTAAATATTTATAGGTAGTGATTGAGGTCATCAATCACCAACAAGTATAAAATTGAGGTCCTTAAACTCATCAATCTATGATGATTTTAAATACCATTGGTTCAACAAAACATAGGGTATTAGGATTACACATTTTTGACGTTTCAAAATATCTTAGTTGAAATCCCACATCGAAAATGAATTAATGAGGCCTCTATTTAAAATAAAGAGTGGAAAGTATGACGATTACTGAAAATAACACATACTAGGGTTCCATGAAGGAAAATATGGTTATGGAAGAAAAATCTAACCATAAATTATCTGATGGAGAGTGGTAGAGAACATGGCTATGAAAAGGCCAAAAATCCCAAAGCCATAAATTATTGATGATTTAAGGTACCATCTAGGACAACATTTTTGTTCTAAGTTCCTTTTATTAATTTTGAGGAATTTATTTATGAGATTGGCTAATATCATAAAGAGATATACTTACTTTATAATTAGAGTTTTATCCCTTAATAAATTTCTACCACAAACTCATTTTCACTCTAAAAGATAATAGAACGTAAAAAATTCTATTTACACTATTCGTATAGGGTTCCAAAATAAACGAATTTATAATTCATCTACAAGATCTTTTAATAAAAACTATATTATTTAATCTAGGACATCTCGTGGGCCAGTGGTAGGTGATACACCCTTGTCGCCCTTTGGTTGCAGGTTCAAGTCTCGCAGCCTTGCCGGACGCGACAGGTTGTCGCCCAACCTCCGGGTTGTCCTTTTATGGCAATCCAACATAATCCAAACTAGAACTATCCAAAATACTTCTGTCCAAACTCACAGTCCAACATTTATAAGGAAGGTAAACATAATGTAGATCCTTTTTACCCCGTAATAGCATATGAATACCTTCATCATGTATTCTTTTAATATACTGAAACATCCTGAATTACCATATTCCTCTTTGATTACATTCATGCTCCCTTATTCCATATAGAATGATGGATATACTTCATCAATCCAAAAATGTTTTAAACCCCAACAATGATGGAATATACAAATCATTAATCAGTTATAAGGTAGTCAAGAATATCCAATATAATTTATCCAAAACAATCATGTATTATTCCAAAATCACTACCTCGGTATCAGAACTATATTATGGTTTATCATTATCTCAACCATATATTTTCCAAAAATTTATCCTCCTATTGAGTCACTTTTCTTTGTTCCACACAATCTCAAGTCCTTAATGAAACAGTACTGCAGTACAATCCTTATATACTCCATAATTATTATAACAAGTACATTGTTGATACAACACTCAAATGACATAATCAACATAAGAACTCTAATCATTGCTCTTCATCTGTGGTAGTATCATAACTTGATTATTATCCAATAGAATCATTTGAGTCATAGTCTGATGACTGGGACATTGGTTCGCGTAGTGTCCAAACTCCTTGGAAATGAAGCATTGTACATTTGAAACCATTTTCTTACCCTTTCAGTCACGTACTTTGTGCCCTTTTCCTCCACACTTACAACAAACTCCCATTCCTTTCAGGCAAGTTCCAGGGTGTTTCTTCCCACAGTTATCACATATGGGAAATTCATCTTTTTCCTCTTCTCTTTATCCATATTTCTCTCTTCCATCCTTTTCTTCTCTTTCTTCCCTTCAAATCCATAGGACTCGGTAATCTCTTTACTTATCTTATCAACACATGATATTATTTCTTCATATGATGATAATACATGCGAGATTATTTCTCTTATAAATTCTGGCTTATGACCATGAAATATATGATTCTTCTTTCTCTTTGTATCATGTGCATTGCTGGAGTTCTCATTCCTTCTACTAGGCTCCATTTCTAAACAATGGCATACACTAGATTAGTTTATGAATAACAATACCTAATCCCAAACTTGTGAAACACATAACATAAATTAAATAGTTTATGGATATAATCCATAATCATAAAAATGTCACTTTTGAAGAAGTATATACTCATAAACCCTTCATAATGATTTGTAAAGAAAATGAGAGTTATCCTAAGCATATCCGCCAGGAGTGTCGTAACCAAGAGTGCAGCAAGGCCCGTTGTCGTGCACCAGTTCCCGTTTGAGTCTAGCACAAAGCGGTGTTTTCGGGTTTTAGCCCTAGGTACATCTGTGCCAGAGCCGCCTCTACCTGCTCGTATCCAGATAGGGATGTATTGCTTGGAAAACTCACAAAATCTCTACAATACCAAAATTCTAGGAAGTTATTCTATACTAATCCTCAAAGTTCATCTTAGGTCTACGTGCTCTAATCAGAGTTTATCTAAATCTAGATTCCAAGGTTTGTACTAAAGTTCCTCTGATACCAACTATAACGCCCCGAACCTAGTTACCCAGAGTCGGTGCATTATTACATAACATTGGCATGATCACAAGAAAGATCAAATCTCGGAAGACTGATTGGTTTAGTAGCCTTGGAAACACTAGATATATTCATAAGTCTTACATTACATCATAAAATGAAAAACTACTACAACAACATATTTTCTCCATAATCCACACTCATATCCCCACATAATATCCCTGAAGGTTATTCATAATTTACTTCTTCACTTCCTGGGAAAAATAAAACATAGAAAATGGGTGTGCTCAAATTCCCAGTAAGGATAACAATATAGCGGAAACTTTCATAAATAAGAATAAACATTTAAGACAATGTATAACTAAAACAAAAGCCTTTTAAACATGAACTTTCAACATAGTATGGAATAAATACAATGAAATAATTCCATTTACTTATTCACATGGATATTCTACTAATCGAATAATCACATGAAAAATCAATAACCACTTTCATAATGATGGAATGCATAATGTTGAACTTTAATTTCTTTTTCAAGGCCTCATCCCAAGACCTTGGGGCTAACTGTAACCGAAACCCAACCCGGAGTGCCTCTAATAACCGGACACCAACCCGGAGTGCCTCTAATAACCGGACACCAACCCGGAGTTCCTCTAATAACCGGAGACCAAACCAGAGTTCCTTTAATAATCGGAGACCAAACAGGAGGGCTTACTTTTACCGGTCCCCAACCCGGAACATACTTGTCTAACACATTCATCTAAATGAAAGGTTGTAATATAACATAAACATTCGGATTAAAAATAACTTATGAAATGTCAATACTTTAAAAAAAACATGAGTGACATAAGAATAGCTTATCCATAGTCAAAAATATCACAAAACCTTCAATAAAATATGGATGTTTTGTATCATAATAAATCAACTTCAAATAAGCTTAAAAGCCATCAAAGGATGTTGACATAGATGAAATCAAAACTATTTTAGAGAAATATCTCTTTTTTTTAAATCATTTTAAAAGTAACATAATTATAAAATAATACATTCAATTTGAAATTATTCTTATAAGCTTGTAAGGGAATCTTTGACGATTTTATAACGGCGGTAAATAGCCGCACCCGCCGTATAAGTTAAAAAAAACATTCTTACCTTAAATTTGTCGAAAAGGTTAAAAGTGCCTTGTTTGGAAAATGACGGAAAGATTCCTTTTGAAACACATATGGGTATAAATGACGTTAACCCATATTCTTGTAAATAGTAAAAATGTTTTGAAATACAATATTAAGAAACATGGATGTGGATGATAAAGAGATCCCAGTAGATTATTACGTATAAACAACCTCGGATAATGAAGAGATTGTGAAATAACCCTTACCAATTTGGTAACTTATGAAACATACAACCCATGAAATAGGTATCATACAATGAATATGTAAATACACATAAATTAGAGTGTATTACACAAAGAATATAATTATGGGCAGTACATACACCACACAAAATGTGATGGTGGCAATATGGCATGAATCTCACGGGAATAGGGAGTGAGATGAAAACCCCTTACCATGTACTTTTCCTTGGTTGGGGTAGGTTAACCTCCTGTATAATGGTGAAATAATTGTTATTAAATTATTCAAGAATCATATATATTAATATGATATCATATATGATCTTTTAACATTGATTTGTTAATAATATCTTTTAATTATCGTCGTTTCGGGTGTTAACTTACTCATTTTCTTTTATATGTTTTGTTACATAAGCTGTGTTTGTTATCGATAGGTTTTATCTTATTAATATCCATAATTATATCAAGTCCTTAAACATCATTTTTAAATCATCAAATCATAATTATACTGTAATGGATACGATGGAGAATGAATCTCATCGCGTTCATGGAGACGGTAGTCCGTACATACGCACGAGCGACAATATCATTCTTTTGATATTAAAATAATATATAAATGGATGGTATATCATATATAAATAATCATTAACAGGTTATATTTATTATTTAAATGAGTTACACATCATTATTATACCAATCCAAATAATAATATATTGAATAACAATTACACCACGACGTGGAGACGGTAAGTCGTACGTACGCACGTATGGTGACATATTATTCAAAGGGTGGATAGAATACTGAATATGGTTGTACCATATTTATAATAACATAACAGTATATATAATATACTGGAGTTATTAATTTATAATGGTAATAACAAAGAAAGAAGAAGTGGAAGAAGAAAGGAACTTGAAAAGGGGTGGTGAAAACATTACCTCTTCTACAGGTTCTTCCTTTTGATTTGATCAAAAGGGATCCATAGGTTGGCTTTCTGATCAAAATAAGGCCTCTAGGTTGTATTGAGGGATGTTGGGATAGTATTTGGGCAGATTTTGGCCGAACCAAAAGGCTTTGAAGGTGTGAATAAATGGAAAGGAAGAGTGCCCTTTTATAAGAGGGGTGAGGGGCACCTTTGGAAAATCTAGAAATATTAGTTTATATTAAATTCATATTCGGTTTCTAATTGCTCCAAAGTTTATTATTCAATGTTTAAGGTGGGGATAGGTTGGAAAGAACTCAACCAATATAATTTAGACACGTTTGGGTACTTATATTAACCTTATCGTTAAGTATTAACTCTAAGTTAATTAGTTTCACTTCGACAATGTCTCTTTGTATTTTTATATTATATGGTTAATAAACTTACCATATACATCAAAGAGACCCCCAAGTGGTCCATTAATGATACACCTATCATGATGTAAGTCCCTTGGCCGAACCTTAGATTTTTAGAAATTTAATATCAATTAATAATATAATATTTGTTTTAAAACTCTTTTATGTCAATTTTGACACTATTCAATAGTTGATTTTTGTGAAACTCCTAACAGAATTATTACTTCGAACAAAGTTAAATAAATAAATCCTAATATGTCATATTATCCTAGAAAATTAGTGTAATTCATTAAAAGTTTCATATTATATTTATTTGGGTATTTATAATATCAATTATTTTTATTTTTCACTATTATAGTAGTTACGGCTTCATCATTGTGTCATAAATAAATTAAATAATTTAATGTTTAATAATTATAAATAAAATATCATTATGTATGAAATATTTTTATCTTTCTAATGAATATTTATAATCTAAAACCAACATATATAACCTTATGTATAAATTGTTTTTTAAAAGATATATGCTTGTGTCATTTTTGTATTCATTTTAACTTAATTAAAATAAAGTGTCCCTATCACCTACAAGTGGCACCATGGGGTCCCAAAGTCGACCCAAATATGTCTCTGTCTGAACATGTATCAACAAATACGGCTAGGACACGTTTTAGGGTAATTTAGTATTATTATAATATTATTTCTTTAACCCTTATTTACCGGATTTACCCCTAACCATGGTAAATAAAATATTTACCGCATTAATTATTCAAAATTTCTAAAAATAAAATTTACCTATTTACAAAATTTGAACATCCTGATTCCAAATATGGAATCCATTTTTCTAAATTCAAAATACAGAATTGGCAGAAATTAATTTAAAATTAATTCCCGCTGTCAAAACAAAAAGCGTGTTTTTAAGAGATAATAACTATCAAAAGATTGACACTTGTTTATGTTCGGTTTAATTGTTAAATTATGTACAATGACCAAAATTATATTAAATGGTAAAAATATATTCTAAATATACTTTAAAACCACTCAAATTCATAATTTTTCACTATTAATTATTTTGATTAAAAAATTTGTTTTTAATTAAAATTTAGTAATTTTCACTATTAATCAAAATATTAAACTTATCCGAAAAGTACCAAAATTTCACCTTAGGATAAATTCGATATTCCGAATCCAAAAATGAAGTCCATTTTGAAATATAAAATATATATAATTTCAAAAAGTAGGTATTACTATTCATAACGGCTAGTTTGATTGGTTGTGGTGTGTTAGAACTCGAAGTTGCGTACAACACACGCTACTGTATTATTCAAAGGAAAGAGTACCGTGGAAGCTTGGGATGTTTCATTTTAGATTTTTTGATGTCCCCATTTAGTCAAAAAGTTTAAAATATTTTATTTAAAATGGTTTCACTATTAAAAGTTGAAAAAAGTGCAATACTGAAAATGAATCTGTTCTTGCATTATGTCTAAGAAACTCATAATATGGATTCTAAAATTATAAGGATTATATAAAGTTTAAAATTTAGTTAATACTATTCATAACCTCTTTTGAATGGCTTTTTTTTGGTAATTTATGGTGTGATTGAACTCGGTGTTGCGTGTAGTGCAAGTTATTGAATTATTTTGAAGAAATAACACACTATGAAATCTTGGGTTGTTACATTGTCTCATTTATGTAATCACAATATATCATTATTTGATGTTCATGTTTATGATTCTCACCTTTTTTATGTCACATTTAAATAACTATTAACTAGAATGAAATAATTTTTTCATTTTATGATTTTTTTATTCTATGAATATACTTTAGAGCTCATTACATTCTTATTGGTGCCTACTAGTTATCTCCAATAGTTTTAAAAGAGCAATGGAATTTCATAGCATTTTACAAAGATTTCAATAATTTTGTTATATCTATGTATCAAGTTGATATTCTATGTACGTAGTATCCCAATGAAACTAGGATTCATGGTCATTTGGGATATTTTAATTTGAATATTTTTATAATAAATGATTGTTTCTTCTGGAAATGGGTATGAAGTTTTAAGGTTCAAACTTTCCAATTAGTTTATAATAGGTTTATTCATAGAACTGGAAACATCCAATGATTCTATATCAATTTGGACTTACTTTTCAAAGGTAGGTGCTCATTTTTTGTGGACTGATGAGGATTAAGAATTTTTATTGGTCGAGAGGATGGGAGGTTAGACTCATCACACCTTTTTGGGGGGAATTATTGTCTACTCCGGGACACTCTTAATGATTTAAGTTATGTTCATTAATCCTTATTAATTTACCAAGCATGAAAATGAGTTTTTCCTTTAGACCTTGAAATTAATAATTGATATGTAGTGGATTTAGAGAATATTTTATATGTATTTTAGGTTCTTCATCAATATAGAATCATCTATATGAATTAGTGATTCTTAGTCAATGGTATCCTTAAATACATTATATATAACTATCTTGGTCATTATGATGACCATACTAGTTTTAAAGCCACTAAGTGGGGAACTTGAAGTTTATTATCATTCATAAAGGCATGGATTATTTTAGAGTTGGTATCGTACATGCAGATGGGCTACCTATGTATCCTTATTTAAAAAAGGAATCAGAACCCACGTAGTTCGAATGAAGAAGTATGAGGTTTATTAATGATTAATGGCCCAAATAGAGATTTCATAATTACTTTTACACTCTATTCTCTCGTGAGTCTTGCTCGATGTGAGAAACAAGAGGTATCAGTAAAACCTGATGATTGTTCCACGAAAGATGCAATCATAAGAAAGGATGTGGGGATTACGTATGTATGACTGCCCAAGTAAATGAAAATCAGGACTTAGCTCAGGAATGAAGCCCAGGAGCAAGGTCCATAAAGGTATTTATACATTATGGAGATTTGGAATCCAATCCGGGGACTTACTCCTGAAAAGGAGGCTGAAATTAAGAGGGACATATTATTGGGTTTTATTCCTGAAACGGAATCCCAAATCAAAATAATTTAATATTGGGGATTACTCCTAAGGAGGATGCCCATATTAAGGGGATTTTTAATTTGGGGATTATTAATGAAAAGGAGGCATAGTTTTAAGAGAAATTATGATTAGGGATTACTCTTAAAAAGGAGGCCCATGTTAAAAGAAATTATGACTTCGGCTTACTCCTCAAAAGGAGGCCTAGGTTAAATTAAATTATTACTGGGGATTACTCCTGAAAAGGAGGCCCAAGTTAAGGGAACTTATCAAATTTCCTTTCAGATAAGGAAACCAACAAAGGAATCATGACACAAATGGATTTGAAGAGGGTATGTAAGGCTATATCTTGAAGAGGGGAGATGAATTTGAGGAAAGGAAGTGAATTGGATGGAGGCACGCAACTCCTGGTCGGGTGAACAAGTCCTGGTCACGCAAGTATACTTGTGTGACATGGGTTAACTTTGGCGATGGAGACCCTGTAAGGTAATACTTGGGTGATACTTGTCTCAAGACCTTATTATTATCCCAAAATGATTTCAGAAGTTCGACACGCAAGTTTCCATGAGGGGACAAGGCGACGTGCAGGTGTCTTCACTTCCCTTAAGGGTTGGACACTTAGGCGTGCAAGTATTGATGAGTTCTAATACTTAGGCCTTATTTTGCCTCTCGATAGCTTTCATTATAGGTAAAGAATTACCTTAGATGTTTTCTAAAGACTTCAGATAGAGACTTGGGCGACCAGAGCTTGAATATGAGTTTTGGATTTTTTGTCCCTGAAATGGGTGGCCCAGAAGGGGTATTTATAGGCCACCTATGGTTTGGGAAAAAGTTTACTTATGGTGCACAAGTCACTTTCAGGCCTCATATCTGGTGCGCAAGTGACTTGCGTGCCCAAGGATAGCACGCAGGTATACATGTGCGCTTTAATTCCATTGCAATATTTGATGAATCTTCTCTCTTCTTTTCTCTAGGTATTCCCCTTAGTCAATCTTTGGACTCTGTGACAGAACGGAGCATTAAAAAAAGTCCCCCCTTAGAGATGGATCTGAAAAAGGAAAGAGGATTTGACTCTGAGGTAAAAGAGAAAACCAAGGATTTTGGGCGTGCAGGTTTTGAGTGCTCAAGTATCGGTGCGCAGGTGCAAGGCTCACAGGTTACGGACCATAGGGGTACTAATTCACCTATAAATATGCTAGAGTCACCTCGCACAAAGCACCCGGCTTCAAACGCTTCTGAGATCTCGGCGTGCAAGTATCTTGGATTTTTCTCGTTCACACTTCTGTTCGTTGTGTCGCACTTCTGCAGTCTGGTTCTGACTTGCGCACTAGTACTAGTGTGGTAAAACTTGTGGGAACGACTTAGACTTGTGCTCCAGAATTATACTTGTGTTCCTTAATTCCTTATCCATTTTTTTTCAATTTCTTCACAAATTTTATGAAAAACTGACTTACATAAAAGTTAATTATTCGATCTTTGTGCAGATTCAATGGATCCCAAAATAATTGGATCGGCTAATGAGTTGGATGGAAAGAGAATTGATGACATGATGAATATCGTTGGCCATGATTACTATCATATATGTGACATCACTCTCCCAGATTTGGCCAAGTACACGAATAAATATCATCTTAATTTCCCACAGAGCATTTACTTGCCTTTATATGGCCATGTTCATCTGCAAGGAAGCAACGTTCAAGAGCCAAAAAACAATCTCCCTAATTCTTGGTTTCAAACATACACCGACTTTTCTTCAGTAAATGTGTCATTTTCAGGTTCATTTGTCAACGATGAGATAGTGGAAAGGGAATTCATAATGCAACAGATCCCTTATGGCTCAGATCTGAAATCTCATACGCTCAAGATGCAGCTGCACTGTTATCCCTATATTTCAGTTATGTTGTGAATTAAGAGTAGCAACAATGGGGTGAACATTCAAATTTTTCCTCCATTCCATTTCCTTGAAGATATGAAAATGGAAAACTCATGGGCTGATATGTTTTCCACTGCCGATTGGTAGAGAGAAGACTATCATGACATTAGAATAATATCGGAAAATATTACTCTCTCCAAATGGATCTTTACTTCCAATGCTCCATTCTCAAATCCAGGTATCCATCTTCCAAGTCTCTTGGATAGAAACTGAGTCATTGATTGATCAGCACAAAATTTTCTCAAACCGAACTCAAGAACATTCTTTTACAATTGTTCCAAGAAGAGATGTTATCACATCGTCTCTTATTGTATCGAGTTGAATGAATGAATTCCAGGTGTCTACTGATGAAGCTCGGGATTCCATAAATCAAATGAAGAGTTGTGTTGAAAGACTCTTTTAATTATTCGAAAAGAGAAGAGACTCCAGTGTGTGGATGTCCTTCTAATTTTGTGCATTAATGAAAAATACATTTCACCTTCTATAATTTGTGCATTAATTCTCTTTCTACTTGATTATATATTTTTACCTAAGCCAATGGGCCTAGTAAAATCATAGTTTGATTGGTGATATGATTATACAAATAACCACACAAACATTACATCTTTAAATTTCTCAATATTACCTAAATCATACAAAATGTAAGTTTAGTGAGCTGGGACTTGTCTTTTGTTCATAGCTCCCTTGCCTTTTGTGGGCAGTTTAATGTAATTCATGTCAGACATAAAAAGGATAATGTTTAAGGTCAAATAGCTTTGACCTAATTGATTAAAATTGACTCAATTCCTTGATAATTTATCTGAAAACAGATTACCACATTAATGTATGGGGGAAACCTGTAAAATATGACTTAAAAAATTATGAATATGTGGAATGATATGAAAAAAGGGCTAAAATGCATTAGAGGGATTATTTCATAAGAGCGAAGTTACCACTATTTAACAAACCCATTAGGGGGTGGAATTATGCTGGGCCACTTAAGGGCATTGGTTGCATAGTCAAATAATAGCGTCTTTTGGCTGATAGGTCTGTTATGTAAACTACTTATGCAAGGCCACCTAGGGGCACATACTGCATAGTCAGGAAAAATAACTCTCAGAAATTTAACTTTTCTATTGCTAAAAGCTAGTGAATGTTTATTGAGATTCAGATTTTCCAAATCATGGAGTATGCTATATGGATAGAGGTACTTGAATATGGAGAGGATATTTCCAATCAAGATTGTCAAAGAATTGGATGAATGTCACTTCTGTGAAGGTCTGACCACAATGTATGTAAGGGAAATATAAACCACATACTTAAAAAAATTTAAACCATGAAAAAGAGTAAGGGAAAAATATGTTAAGGATAGCTATTTTTGCGGATCCTTGCATATTTTCATTAAAACAAATAAGGAAAAAGTCGGTTTTGCCCCATGAATGAAGTTACCACTATTCGAGAACCCCGTTAGGGGGTTGAATAATGCAGGGCCGTTTAAGGGAATTGGCTGCATAGTAAAATAATATCATCTTTTGGCTGACATGTCTATTATGTAGACTACTTATGCAAGGCCACCTAGGGGAACGTGCTGCATAGTTAGGAAAAAGAATTCCCGGGTATAAGACATTTTGTGACCATATGTCATGAAAAGGGTTATGGGGATATGAAATTATTTAAGTTTAGAAGTATGAAACAACAAAACTGGTATTTTCCGATGCATGAAGGAGATACACAGACCAATGATAACCATAATCATGTTGTGGTTGGGTCCTGAATTGAGGTGATGGACTTCACTGCCTATCCTATAAGGATGGGAATCAAGCCATATGTAGTTCTTGAAATACAGTTTAATGTCATGTGGGACATGAGTGTAAGAGATCTATGTTTAGGGTCATAGAGCTGGGACCATAATGAGGAATACACATATAACCCTGATGTGAATGAAGACCAGGGTTTTCATACCACATTCATGTTTTCATAGGGGGACTTTTCAGCCAAGGGGATAAAAGTGGAATTTGGGGTTAGGCCCAAAGACTTGGGGCTAGATTCGAGGGATGCTCGAACATTCCTACGTATCCCATAAGGATGGGAATCAAGCCATATGTAGTTCTTGAAATACCCTATGTACAGATTTGGCTCATAGCAGTGAAGGGTGAAAGGGGAATTTAGTGCAATGATGGTTTGACCCAAGATTAAGGATTCGAGTATTTCCATGTATGCACGTAGTCCTTGGAATACGACATGGTTGAATATCAATGTTAATAATGATTCCCTCTCAGGTGGGGGTGTCAAATACTGTGGTAGTTTATTGTCATACATGACAAAAGTAAAAATAGTTTAGGGTCATATGCATGGACTGTTGCTACATAGTTTAGCATCATGTAGCTAAGACGTATTACTATGCATTTTATTGTCTTGAAGTGAGGACAATGGGGGGATATATAGTTTAATTTCATATAAAAAGGATGACCATGAACCAATGTAAAGATATCGGTTTTGGAATTGAACCTCAGGAGGATGCCTACGTACCCAACCTAGAAGGCAAGGATCAATGTTTTTGTAGTTTGATTGAAGAATGAATTGGGGATCGATTTGTACTTGAGAATAACAACCTAAATATGGTGTTGGGACTTACACATGGTTAGCGGCCCAAAGAGGGTTTTATGATTGAAGCTTACTCTAGGCTCACGTGATTTATGCTCGTTGTGAGAAACATGAAGTAGAAATAACCCAAACGATGCACATTTTAATGTCATGTAGGACAAATAAGGGACTGGACATAGTTTAATGTCGTGTTGGACAATGGAGGGACCATGCAGTTTAACGTCTTGTAGTAAGGACTAAAGGGACTATGCAGTTTAAAGTCTTGCAGTACGGACTAAAGGGACTATGCAGTTTAATGTCTTGTTGTAAGGACTAAAGGAACTATGTAGTTTAATTTCTTTTAGGAAGGGCCAAAGGGACTATGAAATTTAATGTCTTGCAGTAAGGACTATGGGGACTGTTCAGTTTGAAGTCTTGCAGTAAGGACTAAAGAGACTCTGTAGTTTAAAGTCTTGTAGTAAAGACTAAAGGGAAAATGCATTTTAAAGTCTTGCAGTAAGCACTAAAGGGACCATGTTGTTTAAAGTCTTCTAGTAAGGACTAAAGGGACTATGTATTTTAAAGTCTTGTAGTAAGGACTAAATGGAATATGCATTTTAATGTCTTGTAGTAAGGACTATAGGGACTGTGCAGTTCAAAGTCTTATAGTAAGGACTAAAGATACTGTGGAGTTTAAAGTCTTTCCAAAAGGACTATGTATGTATTTGTGTTATAGAAAATACTTCTTTAGAAATCTAGAATTGGTTGGAGTCATGATGAGTTCTCCATCCATTGAGATTAATGAAAAAGCTCCATTAGAGTAGACCATATGTATTGATAAAGGTCCTTCCCACTTTGAATCAAGATTTGGAGGTTTCTTTCCAAGTATCATTGGAGTTATAAGGACCAATACTAATTCTCCTTGAATTAATGAACGAAGACGATCTTTTCTATTGAAACCCTGTGCTATTCTATTTTTATAGACTTCCAAGTGGTTCAGGGTGCACAATATTTTTTCATCTAATCGTAACAATTCATCCAATCGCTTTTGAGATTGTTCATATGTAGATGACTGATCACAAATGGCTACTCTGAGTGAGGGTAATTGAACCTCAATGGGCAAGATTGCTTCCGTTCCTTATACCAATGAATATGGTGTTGACTGCGTAGCAGTGCGGGTGGTGGTCTGATAAGCCCATAAAGCATGGAAACGTTAATCAGTCCATGATTTATTATCTTTATCCACCATCTTTTTCAATATGTATGAAATAGTCTTATTGAAGGATTCTATTTGGCCATTGACCGCTGCATGATACCGACATGAATGTTTGGATTTGATGTTGTATTCTTGATAAAACTTCCTTACCTCAGATGAACAGAAGTTGGTGTTGTTATCGATCAATATGGTATGATGGACACTAAATCTGGTAATGATGTTGTACATGATGAAGCTAACAATTCTTATATAACTAACTACTTTGAGAGGTATTTACACTGCCCATTTGGAAAAGAAGTCAGTAGTAGTAAGAATATACTTAAACTGCTTGGATGTAGCCGAAGGGTAAGGTCCTAATACATCCATTCCCCATGTGTCAAATGGCCATGAGTATTTAGCTGTATGGAGAATCTATGGGGGTTGATTAATGAAATTGTAATATAATTGGAAGGAATTACATTTCTTAGTGAAATAAACAAAATATAGAATCACTGATGGCCAAAAGTGTCCAAGCATTCGAATTTGATCAGACAGTCTATGTCCAGACTGGTGGGCACCACAGACTCCTGCATATACTTCTTTCATGAAATCCATTTTCTCTTCACCATCAATACATTTGAAGAGGATTCCATCAAAACCTCACTTGTAGAGAATTTTTCTAGGTGATCATGGCTATCATAAAGAGTAAAATTGACCACATGTCACTGTACATGTTCTTTACCAACTCTATCAGGTGGGAGTGTTCCATTTTGAAGATATTCCCTGATAGCTGTCATCTATCCTGTTGTATGACAATATGGTTTAGAAATGGGGAAAATTTCATTGATTTCCTCTATTCTGATTTGAACATAAGGTGAAACTATACAACGGTGGGCAATACTGATGATTGTTTCGTCCCAATTTTGATCTGTCAGAGCTGTGGCTACATTAACCAGGGCATCAACTTGAGCATTTTGTGATTGCGGGACATAAGAAGATGTCGGTTCCGAAGAAAATTACACTATTAAATCATTCACATAATCAAACTAAGGGATTAAATCTTCTTTTCTGATGAAGACTCTACCTGATGAACTATTTCAAGTTGTACCGTTTGGTGGGGCGGTGCCTGTACATTTAAAGTAGATGGCATAAAATCAGCCAGAGTCAAAGACAACTTAGGGTTTGACATGAGCTCATCTTCTTCTGACTGCACTTCCATCTTTTAATTATGTCTCATCTTTGAGGATTTTCCTTCTGATGAAGGGGCTTTTGTTGTGGCATTTATAGTAGAAGACATGATTGGTTTCTTCAATTGTGTTTGTAAAATGGCATGATTTCGGTTTATCGTTTTCTTGACCATCCAATAATCATACTTCTGCGCAATGTTTCTTTTTAATTCGTGGAACACGCCTTCTTACGATAGATTTTTAGTAGTAACACATGCTACCAGGGTTGAAAAACCTTTCATTTTTACTTGTCCCGAATCCACCATCTTTTGCAGAAGGTATTTGAAGACAAAACACTCCCGAATGGGATGCCCCAACATCTGATGAAATGGGAAATAATTGGGAAGGTCATCATCTACTTCCTTGTTCAGCCTTTTAGGCCTTGGAAACTGATCCAAATTATTTTCCAGAGCTGAAATTAAGTAACCAAGAACATGTCCATTTTAGAAAGAATAAACTTTGTTGTTTAACTCCTCAAATAGTTTCTGTCTATGATATCATTGATCATCGTGATGAGATGGCCTCTATTGATGATGCTCAGGAGGTTGAGCCCTTTGATAAGATGAAGGTTTTGAAGTGGGAGCTGGTACAGGTTCTTGTTTATGTGTAAATATAGTAGTCTCTGCTCTCCCCATTCTCCTTCCTGGAGCTAATGGAATTACACGATTTTTAGCCTTAGTCTCTATGAGAGAATCTCCGATCTGTTGAGAAATTTAAGTAAGGTCTCGGAACCCTCCTATGTATTTCACAGCAATCAACGGTGTGCATAACTCACCATGCGAATTTTCTACACAGATTGGCGACAACTCTTCTTGAGGGAGTGTTAAGCTTAAATAATATGTTAATCCCTTAAAGCGAGCAATGAAATCCAAAACTCTTTCATTTTCCCTTTTCATACAATTTGTAAGATAAAAAAATGTCGTATTTGGTAAAGGTGAGATAAATAAAAGAAGGAATCATTGACAGAGATCTTCCCACCTAGTAATTGACCGAGACTACAAACTTATATACCAGACAAATGAAGGCCCTTGTAATGACTGCAAAAAAGATATGAGGTTAACTACTTCTTGTTGTTGAGGAGTTCCCATCATAGGATCACAACGAGAAACAAAATGTGTTAACTATTGTTCAGGAACTCCTGGACCATTAAAAAGTGGAAATGTGGTATTCACAAAATTTGATGGCGGAGGAATTACATCAACCCATTCAGGTTAAACTTTCTTTTTCGATTGAGCTTGTGAAATTTTTCCTTCCATAGCTTTCAACCGAGCTGTTAATGACTCAATGGTAGTTATTAACTTTTGAGAAATAGTTGGTTGAGCTTGGACCTGAGCAGGTGCAATAAATGGAGTTTGGATAGGTGTCTTGACTTTTACTGCAACTGATGGTAGCACTACCGGTTGTTGTTACGCATCACCCGGAGGATAGAACCTATGAGGGTGTACTTGTAAATGAAGATATTCATGATCCATCCCAGTAACTGCAATGAATTCCCTTGACTAACTGACTCCAACATGCTTAGGAGGAATACTTCCTTGAAGTATTTCTTGATTTAACCTCCTTAACTCCTTCATTTATTCCAATTGTTGTGTGAGCCTTTCCTATAATGAGAGTTATTGGAATTATCTAGAGGTAGGGTGGGATGTAACCTGAATTTTACCCCTTTCCTTGGCATGTGTCTTTCTGGAGAATGGAAGGGAATTTCCCGATGGAATATCTTGCCTCTGGGCAGCCCTCTGGCCTCCGGTACACACATCTTCTTCATTTATTTCTATGTGTACTGCCCCTTGAACATGAACTTTTTCATCTAATTCCTCTGAGTAAACCTCATGTTCTGGGGGATCAGCGACAAAGACATTGATGGAATTTATTGAAGCTGAACGCATTGCATCCCTTCTATCGGAATTTCTGTGATATTGTATTCCTTCATTCCCTTTATGAGACATTTCCTTTTGTTTAGTTGATCTATCAAGAACTTCTTGATAAACCGTAATTTGGAGGGAATCTCCAGATAATTGGGCTCTGTGTTCCTCTTGTGGCTTCTTCCCTAATCGATAGAAGAACTAATTTCACTGAGGAATCGAATGAGGATTTGAAAAAGTCCCCAGTCTGGTGGACTGGGGCTGTTCTTACTGTTCCTGCTCAACTCCACAAATCCTATTTGTTGATCCTGGGGGTTGGATAAAAAGAGTCCCTAGTCTGGAAATCCGAGGAGGTTCTTGATCTACTACATCTGAAACATTCTTAAATACTCTCATGATCTTGCAGACTTTAGTCTGGAAATTAGCCGGATGCATCATCCGACATCCACTCAAATCACCAGGCTCAAATGACCGTTGGATGATTTCTGACACTTCTATCACCTGATTATGTGCATGCTCTAAACAAGAGGCATGTTCGACATTCTCTGTTTCTTTATGAAAGAGTAATTCGACAAATTTTTCTTTATATGCCTGACTTTGAGAAGAACTAGTTGAGTCCTGTTCTTGGGAAAGCCTTTGATTATGCACAAAACCATCTAAATGTGGCCATCCGTGGGAAATTACATTGTATGAGACCACCTTTGGAGGGATTTGTTGAATGGAGAGTACAGTGAAATAAAGTTCTCCATGAACAGCCAATCCCCTGATATGAATACTATATGGGGAATTGGTAATTAACTGGCGCAACCTTTTTAACGCACCAAGGCATGAACGCTGAAGGGAACTCTGCTGCTTTTCAACCTTTGGATATCGGGAAACTGAGAGAGATGCCAAATAAATATGGCATTGTAACCCTTCTATTATCATAACATGATATTGATATTCATCATAGGATAATATTTTCTCATTTAAGTGACAATTTGTTTTCCACATGTTGAGATGAATATCGTGGATACAATCTTCAGTCAACATTTCTGAAATATCATACCGAGAGTCAGCCAAAGGCCAAAACATGACTGGTACATCACCTTTTGCCAGTTGTTTTCTCATATTCCGCACTTCATCCTTATCATTCAATGAATATTCTTCTAACTGATTAGACCAAATCTGGTGCTTCTTTGTTGCTTTATCAGATTCAACAAGATTGGTACAAAATTAATTTATCAAACTAGAAGATGAATAACCCAGGGGTGGTTCGGAGAATGGCCTACACCCCATGATATCTTCTGATTGTGAATGTATTTCACCTACTAGTGGTAAATCATCAGAAATGACTGGTTTCACATTTTCAAGTTCCTCAAGATAAGAGGGCTTTCTCGTTACTGCATTGTCCTTTGAAGAATTTTCTAGGCAATGCGAATTACTACTGTAGAGAGGACTTTCACAGCTAAATTCATCATCATGGGGAGGACCACCATGGTGGGTTTCAGCAAAAGGTGAAACCTTTTGCTCCTTGTTCTTTTGTCCACATAGAGGGTTATCGTGCCTCTCATCTGATGATGATACTTCGAGATCGACTAAACTGTCATGAAGAAAGCCTTCATGAGGAATTGTCTGATGAAGACCTTCAGAATTAATGTTTTTATTTCCAGAATTTGAAAATGAAAGAGTAGATTCTTGGGTTGCAACAAATAATCATCTGAGGGCTTCAAGAACTCCAGAATCGAGAAAAGATTTATTGCAGATTGGCTCTTGATTTCTCAACTGTGGTGGACGGGTATTTTTCATATATTCCTTCTTACTCACTTTGGGAACCACTTGTTGATGAAAGTGGTTATTATGGGTAGATGTATGTGCCTAGTCAGGATAAATTGTATGTTTGGGTTGATTATCTCCATTCAAATCAGTTGTATCCGCCTAAGTAGATTGTCAATATGACATGGGGTGGTATGCCCCACAACCATCCTGGGCTGGGACAGAGGTGTGTATCTGTTCAGAAGTGATATGTTGATGTGTCACTCCACTGATAGGGACAGATTTATGATTCCTTCCCTGTGATGCTGTCGAAGTTGTTATAATATTCTGACAGGCATCCAGAATATGGGAATGGATTAGCTTCTTCTCATTCACCATTTTCAGAATGTTCTTGGTGACCTTAGCTTCCAGAACGGAAATATACGTCCATTTTGTGCTTGGATTAAGTGTGTATTCCTACTCCTATCCTCCTTTTCCTATTAGTGAATTCTGTCAGTACTCATGTGTTTTAACGTCCTGGTTCCAGAAGCCACCCATAGTCACCCCATACACGGTTGGTCACATGTCCTCAAGAGTATTTCCCCAAATTCCATAGGCTGCTGACTAGCAGTGAGGGCATTGGGTGTGATAGTGGGGAAACTATGCCCTCATTGGAAGAGTACATAGCGGATGTAAATAAACATGCAAGAGCGAAAGAAATAAATAACCAACAATAATAAACAGTGGAAAACTAAATCAGAAAAAAAATTGGAGCACATATGTATATATATAAGAAATGATGCATGATACATATCTAGGAAAGTAGCCAAACAAGTCACGATGCTGAAAAATACAATAGGTTCAAATCAAGTACAAAAGAAAGTAAACAAATCCTCAACTTCGCAAGCCAAATCTTAGTACCATGCTCTCCTGCTCCAAAAATATCAAGTACCAGAAGTCGAAGGGCACTTGAGCTTGTCTATAACTGCAACAACATAGTCTTTTTGGTCCCAAAAGCATGACCCAAATACGGTGTGATACTAAATCCCAGTAGGCAACAACCTGAAGATCTGTGCCCAACAGTCAGTGAGTATATGGCAGGTAATAGTACAATAAGCATAAATAGTAGCAGCAACAGCAGGCATTAATCAGTAAGCAGTAAATAAGATGATACACAACGGTGATCAGTTCACAGAACAACAAGAATTGGTGAAGCAATAGCTAACACAAGTAGGAAACCCTCTCGGAAGTACTCACATCTATCCCCTCTGGTCCTATTCAAGAAGTACCACAACCCTCTAGGCAGTGCACTTAGCCTAACCCCTCTGGTTTGGTCATACGAATTTATAAGACTCTCTAGGAAAGATCACTTGGTAAATTCCCCTTATAGTCTAGGGTAGTCATGGACTCTTGGAGGGAGATTACATGGTCTAAACCTCTTGGCCCATGGTCTAGAGACTCTCTAAGGAAGCTCACTCAGTCAATACTGCTATATCCTTAAGTTTACTACACACTCTCTGAGGATACTCACTCGGTCAGTTCCTCCTCTAGACTGGGAAGGTTTTAAAGACATTCAAACAAAGTAAAGACTCTCTAAGGAAGATCACTCGGTCTACCCTCCTGTAGTCTATAATAACTAAGACTCTCTGGGAAGCTCACTCGGTCTATCCCCTGTAGTCTATAATGTCCAAGACTCTCTGAGGAAGCTCACCCGGTCTATCCCCGTATAGTATATAATATCTAAGACTTCCTAGGAAGCTCACTCGGTCTATCCCTTATAGTCTATAGCACATGGTTCTCATGGTCCTGTGCTAGTCAGTGCATATTAATGATATAAGGCCAGAGTACACCTATAGAGCTACTTGGATAACCAAAGTACACCTATAGAGATACTTGGCTAAACAATCTACAGAGCAACAAGCATGTTAACAACATCATTCTGTTCTACGATCACATGGCATGGAAACAGATACAATGACCAAAGGCTAAAGAGACCCAAAGGTTGCAACAAGAACAAAGTATGGTCAAAACATCCAAGCATGAAAATTATCCACAAACATGATCAATTTAACTCTACACAAGCATGCAAGCAAGGTAGGAGTTACCAAAAGGGAAAAAAGGTAAACACGCAATACCCCGTTAACGGGTATTGGTGAAATTTTCACATAAAACTCAAACACATCAAATGGTAAGGCACAAACCACCTACCTCGATCCTAGGAGATTGATATACTTGAACCACGAGGCTTGATTCTTCTTAGAAGAGCATAGATCTACGAAAATGCACAAAACCTTCAACCCATGATAACATAAGAAAGAAAAGGAATTGGAAAACAAAGCACTATGAGAAGGAAGAACTCACCACTACGGTTCCAAATGATCGACGATGGTTGCTTTAGAGGACGGACAGAGGCTCAGGGGCTTGGAGAAGATTCTTTGTCATACGGGTCGCTCTCAGTCGAAGGCGCTGGAGAAGAAGACTGTTCTGTCGATTAGGCGCGACGCCGGTCCGTTTAATGAAAAAAAAGAAAATACACAGTGTGTACTTCTTGAGTACATGGCGTGTACTCTACTATTCTGTAATCCACTTTAAGCGGCCTCCACTTCACCCCTACACACCGTGTGTATGGCCCGGACATGGCTAGCACACAGCCTAGTGCGACAAGGGTGTACATGGTGTGTACTCATAATTTACACGGCATGTACTTCAAAAATTTCCAGAAACTCCTCTTTTCTAAAAAACGACCAGAAAAGGAAAAACATGCCTGAAACAAAGATCCAGGTTCTTAAAAACTTCCCCACTTAATGAAATTCATCCCTGAATTTCCCAAGAGAGGCGTAAAAGAAGAAACCCGAAAATGCTCCGGGCACTACACCAAACATCGGCCTCCCTCTCCCAAGTCTCGTCCTGTAATCACCCGTGCTTCCATAGCACCCATACTAGAGAAACAGAATGGCCACGGAGAACCTTCGTACTGTGATCGACAATCCGAATGGGATTCTCCTCAAACTCTACATTCGCTTCAATTTCAACCTCCTCAGGTTGAAAAACATGAGATAGGTCGGAAAAGTAACGTCGGAGCTGAGAAACGTGGAAGACGTCATGAATATCCTGGTACCTCTGAGGTAACTGCAACCGATAGGAAACTGGCCCAACTATCTCCAACACCTCATACGGCCCGAAGTACCATGGTGAAAGCTTACCCTATCTCCAAATCCTCTTGTGTCCCAACCTTGGTGAAACACGTAGGAAAACATGATCCCCGACCTCGAACTCCGGAGGTCATCTCCGCTGATCAACATAAGACTTCTGCCGAGACTGTATTGTTGCTATCCTTTTCTGAATCAACTCTATCTGCTCTGAGGTCTCCTGAACAAGACGAGTTCCTAGAAAAGCTGCCTCTCCTACCTCTAGTCAGCAATAGGGTGATCGACATGGCCTACCGTAAAAAGACTCATAAGGTTCCATCTGAATAGTCACCTGGAAACTATTGTTATAGGAAAATTCCACATGAGGTATATGCTTTTCCCAAGAGCCGCCAATGTCTAGAATGCAAGCTCGGAGCATATCCTCAAGAAACTAGATCGTACACTCAGACTAGCCATCCATCTGGGGATGGTATGCTATACTCAAAAGTACCTGTATACCCAAAGCCTTCTAAATTCCTTGCCCGAACCGAGAAGTAAAACACACTTCTCTGTCTGAACCAATGGAGTGTGTAACTCCATGTAGACATACAATCTCTCAGATGTACAACTATCCCAGCTCATCAAAATTGAAGGTCTCTTTGATTGGCAAGAAGTGAGCAACCATTCTAAGCCAGTCAATGACAACCCAAACAACATCACTCCCTCGAGGTGACCTCAGTAACCCGGTCACGAAGTCCATCATGACATCATTCCACTTCCACTCAGGAATGGGTTACTGCTATAAAATCACTGATGGTCGCTGATGTTCTGCTATCACCTGCTGACAAGTAGAACATCTCATTACAAAACCAGCAACATCTCTCTTCATACCTGGACACTAGTACTGGTGGTGTAGATCACGATTCATCTTGGTGACTCCAGGATGAATTTACCAAAATAAGGAATGAAAATCCCGCATCAGATCCTCGCGTATGTCTACTGGCACCCATACATGTCCCTGGAAATGCAAGATCTCATCCTCACCCACTGTCCATCCCGAAAGAGGGTTCTCTCCTGACACACTCTCCCACAAGACTATGCCTTCTGAGTCTGATAGTTGCCTCATCCGTACCCAATCAAGAAGTGTAGAGGTAACAGCTACAGAAGATAGGTAAATCTGTCCCTCTTTGTTATGCACCTCCAGATGCATCTTAGAGAACAGAGCCATAAGTTTCCACTCACTGATAGCCTCCTAAACTTCCTAAATATGAGTTGTCCTGCTCAATGTATCAGCCATTGTGTTTCCCCTCCCTGGCGTACAGGTGAGATCGAAGTCGAAAGACTGAAGATACTCGACCCACATGCGCTGTATCATATTCAGATCATACTGAGTGAAGATATTCTTGAGACTCTTGTGGTCGATGGAAACAACAAAGTGATCTCTCAGAAGGTAGTGTCTCCAACAACTTATGTCATGAACAACAGATGCCAACTCCAGATCGTGCATCAGATAGTTCCTCTCTTGTGGCCTCAACTACTAAGACCCGTAAGCAACAACCCCATATCCCTAAATAATCACAGCTCCAAGCCCGATACCTGAAGCATCACAGTAAATAGTATAGACCTTTCCCGGCTCTGGTAAGACCAGTATCAGTGCGGATGTCAACCTCCCCTTCAGCTCCTGAAAGGATGAATCACTAGAATCTGACTATAAAAACTTCGCCCCCTTCTTGGTCAGACCTGCCAGCAGTGCTACTAGGCGTGAAAAGTCCTGTATAGAATTCCAGTAGTATCCATCCATCCCATGAAAGCATCACACCTCAAAGCAATTCTTCAGCTTCTCCCAGGAAACTACAGCTCTCACTTTCTCTGGGTCCACTGATACTCTTGTATCTAAGATGACATCACCCATGAAGTGAATCTGATCCATCCTAAAGTGGAATTTTGAGATCTTATAATATAATCGATGCTCTCTTAGTGTACTCAGAACAATCCCAAGATATGTGGCATGGTCGTGTCAAGTGTGAGAGTACACCAGTATGTCATCCACAAAAACCACCACAACGGAATCTAAGAACGGATGGAACACTCGGTTCATTAGTTCCATAAAAACTACTGGCATGTTCGTGAGACCGAACGACATGACTGTATACTCATATAGACCATACCTACTCCTGAAAGCTATAAGAGGTATATTCGATGGTCTAAAGTGCAACTGATGATAACCGGACCTCAAATCGATCATTCAGAACACCCGAACTCCTCGAAGCTGATCAAAGAGGTCATCGATCCTCGGAAAGGGATATCGGTTCTTGACCGTCAACTAGTTCAGCTTATGATAATCCACACAAAGCCAAAGTGTGCAGTCGGTTTTCATCGCAAACAGAACAGGCGAACCCCAAGGAGATGTACTAGGTCTGATGATACCCTTTGCCTGTAACTCCTCCAACTGCTTCTTGAGCTCCTGCAACTCAGGTGTAGCCATCCTATAAGGGGGAATGGACACCGGTGCCGCTCCTAGCATGAGATTAATTGAGAATTCTACTTCATGCTCCAGAGGAAAACCAAAAAAGTCATCCGGAAATACATCCCTGAAATGATCCACCACTAGAGGAAATTCTAACTATGATGTCCCCTGGTCATCCATATAAAGACTGGAAATATGGTCTGTAACTCATCCCAATACATACTCTACTGGCTCCCCAACTGCGAGATCACCTCCCACCACCTCTTGGAAGTGTCCCAGAGAATGTAAGTAGCCAGCTTTACCCTTTTCTCTGGGGGTATCTCCAGATGCTCAAAGATTGTCAGCGTGGCTTCTAACCATGACTCTACAGCCTGGTGTACTCTATCCCCAGAGAAAGAAGGAAGATGTTGCTGCTGGAAAACCCACGTCAACTCAGCCATCGATGGGGCAGGAGGCAGAGCTCCCTGAAAAGTCTGTATCATCCTTAGGAAATCCTCCCTGAACTGTCCATTAACACCTACGACGGGTATGACTGCTGATGCCAAGGCTGGCACATCAAGAGGATCTACAGGAGGTCCCTGATCTGCCATACCTGGTGTCTGATCACTGTCTGGAAACTGACATACAACCAGAGGACATCTCAGAGGCATAGCTCTGAAAATATCAAAAGCACACCTTAGATCAGGATTATAAAAGACTGAGAACACAAGAGTACAAAATGGGAACATGCGGAGCAAACATTCAAGTTTACAAAAAACGACTACAAGGAGTGTATAAAAACTACACGACGTGTTCTCTTAAACCAAAGACATGGGCGTGTACTCCTGCCACCTTTGGTCATGTAACACCCCAACTACACGGCGTGTTGTCCCCACACACGGCATGTACTTGAACTCAATTCCCCTGCTCGAGTCTCTTTACATGGATAACCCACACGGTCTTCTTAAACTGAGACTACACGGCGTGTTCCCTGTGGACATGGCGTATAGTAGTCAAGGTTTCAATGACCTGTGTTGCTAGTTACAAGGCCAACTACATGGATGAACCTTACACGGTGTGTTCCAAACAAACACGGCGTGTATAGGAGAATATATCACCGACCTGTGTTTTTTTATACATGGTCAGGTACCTGGTACAAGACTACACGACGTGTTCTTTACCAACATGGCATGTTCTACTCGAGCTTCCCCAACCCGTGTTGTTAATTACACGGCTGGGTACATGGCTCTATACTACATGATGTGCACCTACCATACACGACGTGTTCCCAAAGACATTTCCTCAACACCGTGTTCCTTCTCACAAAGTCAGTGAAATGGTCTGAAACTACACGGCATGTAGTCATAAAGTACACACCGTGTATTCTGGTTTTTTCTGGGCATTAGCTCAAAAACTGCACCGAAGCCTAGAAACACAGAAAACAAGGCATGAAGGTGCCAAATTATGAACCGTGAGGGCCCACACTCCCCACGAACCAAATCTTGGCATCCAATATAGTCATATATAAGGAAAAACAGGTCAATGATTCACCAATTTCCGATTCAAGAGTGCCCATAACACCTCAAAAACCAAAATTTGGCATTTATTTAATCAAGGTACAATACAAGTAGTCCTTTATCAAATAGTAGTGACTCTATAAAGGCATCTATCACAACAACATGCATAATCAACACAAAGTCTATCACAAAAACCTGAAATCGCTAATTCACCCTTGATGACATGGAAAGAATGCATGTCATGTGATTTCTAACAAGTGCCTACATGATGCATGAGATGGCATACCCTCATCTCATCGGGTTGCAAAAAAAAAAAATAGAACCATAATAGCAACAACAATAACAACACAATAACTTATATGACATGAATGTATTTTTATGATTTTATAACTCATTATTTTCATGAATCTTACTCTACAAGATTTATTGATTATTTTAACAAGATCCTTTTATTTTAAAATTATATGACATTTTTTGAAAATAAAATGATTTTGAAGAAGAATGTATATTTTCCTCAAGAATTCATTTCAAGTGTTTTATCAAAACTATTTTCCATCTAAGATGACTTTATTTAGTATGTTTATGTTTCAAGTATATTTTTTCAGTTATTTACATGGTTTGATTTTTCTTATGATGAAATAATATCCATTTGTTTTATATGGATTATGTTATGATGGGATGATGTTTATGAAACCCATTTTATTCCTTAGTTTATGATGAATGATTTATATTTATTTTGTGTCACACATAAGAATGATTACATTATGAGATGGGTGGGACCTATATCTCTCTCTAATGCATTGGGTAAAGATTTATATCTCATGAGATAGACATGGATAGACCTTCATGTGAATTCGGTTCAGTAATACATGGCTGAAACAAAAAGTAAACCTGGTTCAGTAATGGACTTTGTCCACCATGATGATCTTAGTAGCAAGGCCTTGGCTACTATGGAAATCATAACATGTGCATAATGGTTTTGCACAATTACATGATTTATTCCCATGATATTTTATCATGAATAATATTCCATTATGATCTATTCCTTATGTACTTCAAATATTTAGTCCATTTCTCAAGATTTTGATATTTTATGTTCATGTTTTTACATTCAAATGTTTTTGGATTGTTTTTATGTTCTCCATGTTTAACCTTACTGAGCATTTGAGCACACCCTTTTTATGTTTTATTTTCCCTAGATATAAATAAAGGTTTTAGGTAACAAAAAAAGGGGAAGATATTTCTATGAGATGTTGAAGATCTTTCACCATGATTAGAAGATTATGTTCTGAGTTTCCCAAGACACTAAACTAATATGTTCTTTGGATGTCTATTTTTGTTATGTATTAAGTATTCTGCAAAAGTAATGTAATGTCTATGAACGTCATGTTTGGATATCTACAATAGCATAGATATATTCCTCTTATATCTCATCCTCATCACTCTCATTGAAAAGGAAAATCATCCATGTTCAGGTATAATCCCAATGATTCAATCCCCAAAAATGATTTTTAGGAAAATAAGATAAGAAGGATAATGTTGTTTTGATCTCAGTAGATATTTAACTCTATAAAAGAATCATCTAGTGAAACTCCAAATCTCATCATATTAGGGGGGCCACCAAGCCTATCCATATCCTCCTAAATATTTTAAAATATTGGTGAATTTTTCTAGATTACTTCTTACCAAGACATCACTACCCAGTATGCCTCTACCAAAGGATCGAGCCCTATGGATGAAAGAAAACATCCCAATCCCAGATGTATGACCTAAAAAATCACCTCTCTACTATACCATATAAAATATAAATCATGAAAATATTATCATGTAAATTTGATTCTTGATTTAGTCATCTTTTCCATAATGACCCCTTTGGTGTTTTAGATCGTTGTGGCATCTACTAAAGCATACCATGGGTAAGAATCCATGCACAATGTGTGTCGTTCCCTAATATCTCTATATGAAGAAGTTAAAATAAAAATTATAGAAGTCTTAAATTACCCATTCTATTAATTATGAAATCTCAATAACATGTATTTTTATTGGATCCATGTGAATAATGGATCCATCATCAATGTCATCCAAACTAAGACCCTATATAAGCTAGGTTACATACTGGTTGATCTATTGTTTTCTAACCTAAGGATTAAAGGGAATGATAAGGGAAAAAAAACTGATTTTTATGATCCAACTGAAGGACTAGTTTGTTTATCTATTTTTAATACTTATTTCATCATTGTACCATAAGACACTACCATCATCACCTCACTAAGATGGCCCAAGAACGATATGTATACATTTGTAAACTAATCATATCAGTAATCCCTCAAATACTCCTTCAAAAGTTAATTTAGAGTTGTTTAAGGTTAATCCTCCACATTTAATAAACATGAGACTCATTAACTATAAGTTTTGTATTATAATAATGACTGAGATATTGACCCAATTTAAAGGAACAAAGCATGTAAATAGCCCTAATGACTGGATACTCACATTAATGGATCATTAGGATGATCGAAAGAGTAGTTTTCCATTGTGTATCCTCAATATAAAAACATATCTATGTAAATATAAAGATAAATGAGTTCATCTATATTACATAATAATCATATGAGTGATAAGTATATCCAATAATGGAGAGTCCCCTCAAACTGTACAATAAGCAGCCTATTCCAAACCCACCAATCAAATCCCCCATTGTGCATAAAGTAGAGTGGGATGGACCAATTGATTTTTAATTATTCAAGATTCTTTCATATATTGAGAAAACATCCATAGTAATGAATTCAAGGAAAATGAACCATTTAATTGATTAATATAATTTATATAAAATTATAAGGATGTAAATTTTCTCCTACTGATTACGATCCTACATTGGATGATTATTACATACCGTAATCTTAGGTTCCAAAGGAATTAATTACTACTACCACCCCCAAGAATCTGATGAGAACAAATTAGTTTAATTCCCTCCTTCAATCATAGAAAAATTATCTACTATTTTTGGTGAGTCTAACTTAGTACCAAAGAAGACCTGAGTACAACTGTGATAGTATCATCATGACTTTCAATGAATACGATCAGTACATTGAATTCTTGAAAAAAAAAACAATGTGTAATATTTTTATGGAACTATATATATATTTCAAGGATAGATTCATAGGTCATTGTACACATTCATGGACTTATCATTTTCCATTGTGGATATTAATTGGGTCCCAAGAAGATGAATCCCTTCTATGGTTCAATAGTAAGGTATAATGTGGATAGGTTGATCAAATCCAACATCATTGGAGTAGTATAGTATCCCAAGGGGCTTAAAAAAATTATACTAGTTTGAAATAATAATTGACATATTACTCTTTATATTGTATTATGTGACCATAACAATAATTTTCCAATGGAATTTTTCCTCATACTAGTTTTATAGTTGATGATCAACTCGGTTTCTAGCTTCCAAAATCTTTCCAATATGTATGGGTGATCTATTCACAATAAAATTTGGATGGAATATAATTATGAATGTTCCAATGCATCTATTAGTACCTAAGGGAACAATATGATATCATGGGACAAATTATTTTATGAAAAAATTGTTAATATACCATCGGTACTTGTATCAAATTATCATGAACTAATTTAAAAATATGGTGGATTACTATGTGTATGATTTAGGGGTAAACTCCTCCCAATATTAGTTCTATATCTGTTATTTTGAGATAGTTTTAGCATTATACACACCACAGGAATGAATGTACAGAACTCAACCCCTATAATAAATTGTTTAGGCCAAAATTTCCCCTTTTAAGGGAAAACATTTCACCTAATAATGAGATAAAGAATTTAAATTCCCATTCAATGAAATCAAGATAAAATAACTATCAATTCTAGACCAAATGTTTCTTAACAAATAGAATCCACTGATCCTCTTTGTGATTACCCAATAATGTTTTCTTAGTTTCCTTCTAGCAATGAAAATAGTTAGGGTAATTTGAATAGTTTTTACTACCTCACTCTTATGATTCTTGAAACAAAGTGTATTTATTCTATTATTAAAAATACTTTCTTTTATTTGGTTTCTAATATTCAAAAATTACATCTTTATTTGTAGTATCATGACATCTAACCAATCCCCAACATTGACCTGCTGATGTACATCCTCATCCATCTCATACTGACTAGATGATTATAATTATATCATGTGATACATCAGTGTTCTATCATAAACTTGATACCCCAAAAGTCTATCATGGGAAAAAATATATTTTGTTTCTCACACACTCATTCCCAGAAGAGTTACCCAAGGATGTTTTGTTCTAATACATGGATATTATATTTATAGATGAGGTAATGTTGTGCTAGATAATAAAATTGTATAGTCCCTCTTGAAGCCCGGCTATGAGGAGGATGAAAATCACTAAACTTAGTAAAGCTATACTTAGTGTTTTATTTATCAATACATCAAAATTTATTATACCTTACTCATTCATTATTTAACTAGTGGTCTAATAGAATACAAATCTCTCATCACCGGTATCAAAGTACCCTTCTAAAACATTTTCCACTAGTTTATAATGAAGGGTGACTACAAGATAATCATCATGTAAGAAAACGGTGACTATAATTTCAAGAAGTAGAAGATTATCTGTTTACTCATGTGAACTTGTGATCTGATGGAAAAACATTCATTGGATATAATAGTTTATCATGGTCTAAAGACTTATAATGATTGAGATGAAACAATTCAAAACATATTACATCAAATCAAGATAAAAAACATGATGAAATGGTCTTCCATGTGGAACATTGGAGGGTTATTATCCCTACCAATAGTAGATAAAACTGATAGGTGAATCATCCCAGAATTGATTATTCCTTGTAAGGGCCATCACATTCCCCTAATATAGGCAAGGTGATTGATTTAATGACTCCCTTGATTGTGTTTCTTAAACATAGGATGCTACCCATAGGTTTTGATTTTAATAACTCTGTTTTCACCTTATAGGACTTTTTAATGTTTTATGGAATATTTTTTTGCTAGTGGTAGAGTCTGTGTGAGATTCAAGGTCTCATAGAGGCCTAATAGTGATATCTTTTAAATATTTAATATATTAAATAATTTGAATGAAATATTTTTTGAAGAAATGGTCTTCACAATAATTGATACCTTATATGGGAAACATGAGACCGTGGTTATTTATTATGAATGGGGTATAATCAATCCATTACATAATGTTTCTTGGGGTTGGGTGTTCACTTGAGGGAAGTAATTAGTGGGTGATTTATTTGAATTAATAATTAATTCATTTATTTTTTCTAATAACCAATAACACCGACCATCCTCTATAAATAAGTTCTTATAATGGATTCATATGTCCATTTTTATAAAAATAGGATTTATGAGTAGAGGATGAGTTCGTCATTGGAATTTGAATATCTAGAATAAATATCGGTTATAAAAAATTGAAGAAAATAACCAAGAAAATTCTTAATATTGTGGTATCTTTACAATCGTCACTAGAGAATGTGTTTTTTATCAAAGTTTGATCCCTTATCATGATAGGGAATTTTTATTTTCATCACTCTATTAATTTTATTTCTATTTTCTAATTGGGAGACTAAATCAACCTTCTGTCGTAAACATGGGTTGGTATTCATCATTTACTTTATTGAATTATTATTCATCAAAAATGGTATCCAAAGTATTGTCATTTAACCTTGTGTTGGTGAACTTTCATTGAGGTGGACATCAATAAAAACTAGGATTATAATATCTCCCTTGTTATTCTCTCACCCTCTTAGTGTGATGTTCATCTCTTCTATCCTTCCTCCCTCATTGGTTTGGACTAGAAGAGAAACTACCCCTTACGGTTTCTGGTAAAATTGACTGGTTATCATAGGTCATGGTTCAGAATAACAATGAGAGGTGGATAAGCTAATTGACTAATGTTTGTTAGGAGAGGGCTATGATGAGGGTTGGTGGTTTTAGCCGAGGATGATGGATGCTGGTGAAATAAATGTGAGCTATGCGATCAAGGGAGAATGTCCATGATGGAATCTAGTGTTACCCCTAGAAAATTAGGTTGGAGTAGTGATTGGTGTGGAAGAGGCAGCGACCTACAACGTGATGGCCCCCATGTGTGATTTAAAATAGGATTGGGGTGTCTTAATTTTGGTATTTAGTTGAATTAAAATAATTTAATAATGAATAGGGTCACGTGGTATTGTGTGGCCACATGATGTAAGGGGAGGAAAGAATGCCTACTCCACTTTCCAACATATATATACATCTTTTCCCCCTTTTATTATGAAATATAAATAGTAAAAATACTGGTTAAAGAGTAAATTAACATTTTTTCCACATGAAAGGAAGGGGAGTGTGGAGAGGATCAAGGAATCCCGCCCATTCTATCTATATTTATGTATCATATTGATAATATTGTAATAAAAAAATATTATTATTTATGTTTTTGTTGTTATTATTATCAATCAATGCTTCATTTATAACATTTTATTAATGATTCATATTTAAAAACCATCTTCAACATCCTGACTAGGGCCTTGAGATAGATGATTCAATACGAATATTAGGATTTTTATTCCAACTCCAGTATTGGGCCAAGAGTCTTGCCACAAAGAACCTTTCACCTTCGATATAAAATAATTCCATTTTTTACCAAGTATTAATTTTACTAATGTCAATATTTGATCCTAATATTTTTCAATTATATCATAATTAAATGATCCATGTGCCCATTCCTAGCTATATATGGTGGAAGTTTGGAAGATTTAATTTTTAGTCTATATTCTAAACGATGAGAATCTGGCGTCTTTTCTGAGATTTTATGATATTCTGAAGACTAAAAGGTGGTAGTCCACTATAAGATGTTTTTGTATGTATTGGGTGGTTTAAATTCATTTTTGAAGTAGAGATACGACATTATGTTATTCTAGGGAGATGATTATTAGTAAAGTTTATGTGGTGAGAATGATTGGGTGTGATAATTGGAGTGTTTATTGGGTTGGAAACCCAATATTTCACCAAGGAAAGTGTACCCCATAATATTTTCACAGGTACAGTCAGTGCGCTCTATACAATAGAGGTTAAAAATCCTTTATCTAGGGAGTGGACCCCAAAATCTTTCAGCTCTGTATGGGAGTGAGAACTCCACTAGAGATAGTACCCCCTCAGTTTTAGGGTGTAGTTGTGACGATTAGGCCCTCCACACATATTATTTTTATGTTACACAATATTAATGGACAAGATATTATTTCCCCATTGTCATGAAATTCAATGGAGATTTGCATTCCCTCGACTCTATCTGTTATATTGTCATGATGGTTTTTTTATTTATAATAATACATTTAGAGCTATAGGATGAAACTATATTTTCAATTGGGCTGGGGATATGAAGATATCAATTCACACATAATTGTGTTTTCTTATGAGTATATATGATGATGGGGTTTTGTTGCCCTCTTTCTTTATAGGATGATTTGATTATTTTCTATTGCTTACCCTTCATGGATTTTGGGGCATCCAACAAGGAATGTATATACTCACCCATAAATGGTATTTTCCCACATGTGTTCTATCACATATAGTCAAAATATTTATTAGAATTTGAAATGGTGGTCAAGGTACTAGTTTTTATTTTCCGCACATATTTCTACTATGTGACTTGGGTGGCTAGACTCTAGGATCTTGAGCAGGACATTCCCCCAGTCTACACATTATAAGAGTTGTTATTTTTTTATTCCCATAGTATTTCTATATGAGAATATTATTTTTTCCCTTCGTATCCATTTTATTACATTTTTACTCAAATTTATTTCCTATAGGTTGTTTTATTTACTCATTAGGCTACATAAGTTTTAGTCTTTCATTATACCTTGCACTGATTCATGGACCTGTTTGTGTGTGTGTATGGGTAATTTGGATAATGTCTCCCATTTCTAGGTTATTCCATATCGATGAATGTTTCTAGACCATGTCCAATTAGAGGTGGTCATGGGGGTTACACATGGCATTCTACAAGCCTAGTAATGTTCACGATGGTGAGAGTAGTGACAAAATGGTATCAAATGTTGTCTCTCCCCCCCCCATGTTAGAATTTGTAGTTTGACCCTATTATATATATTTATTTTGAAACATATGTAAACAGTGTTGAAGTGTATCATGTATAGATTTTAAGCCAGGGAACCCATTATTGGTGTGGAAGGGAACATATCAATTTACTGGGACTAAGACTACTTTCTTATCGAATTGGGATTCTAATATATTTTTTACACAGATCAAATGGTATAAGAATTATTTAGGATTTATTATTTTTCATTCATATTCATCAATTTCCATATATAAATATATTTTATTTGACCATGGTAATTCTTGATTATTCCTAGGAATATTTAATGAAGACATCTAGCAAGGATTCCAAGACATTTCTGTGAGGATGACTACTTGAGTGAGGATGATTCACTTTAGGGACCCATCCATAAGGTGTTTTCTCTAGGTAATCATAGATTAGTGCATCCACCTATTGAGTATTAACATATCCAACTACTTCTAATAATGACGCATGTAGTTATATCACATTATGTGAGTTATGGAGATTGGGACTCATCATTTTTTTAAGTGGGTTACACCAGTCGGTAGTGGAGTATTTTCTTGAGGAAGTGGTGTGTGTTTTATGGATTGTGTAGACCCTAACTGATCAGATTGTAGTTCTCACAACCAATCTTATTATTGATTTGATAAAGAACTAGGGGTTCTATTCATCCAAATCAAGGATGAGTTGACCCTATCTTTTATAGGAATGATTATATCATCAAGGAGGAGTACATTCAAGTGATTTTGTGGGTTAACAATTATTTTTTAGAGGCTATGTCTTGGGTTTTCAAAAATGTGTGGGACACCTCATAATTACATGTCGGTCCTAAAATCTATACACATTCATATCAATAATGGTAAATGATGGATCACTATCTTCGTGATGTGTGATTTGGTTTCGAGCATTCCAGGAATATGAAAACACCCCTAACCAGGATGTGTTCTTTTATAACATCATTTAATAATGGGTGGGTGAGTAGGTTCTAGAAAAAGAGGATATTTTAAGGGTGAGGTCTACATATTTCATTGAATGTTTTGTTTGATGTTGTTTTAGTTGTGCTAATGTGTCCAATAAAACAGTGGTTGTGGGAAATATGAATGTGGGATAGTAGCTTCGGGTCTGTTAGAATAATGACCCAGAGGCACTGAGGGTGATCTGAGGTATGACATGTGACTTATATGCTTTTGCTAAAGTTTTAGTAGACACATGAATAGGCCATTCCTTCCAATACATATACCTTTTTTTGACTTAAGGTTTTTTGGGATCCACGAACACGACCCTTTCATCTCGATACTTCTACTAAGGATGTTTTAAAGACCACAATTTTACTCTAGTAGTGTGGATTGACTCTTGGTTGTGAGATCTTTTTATGGGAACTTTCCATAATGATAAAGAGACTATATTATATTTAGTAGTGTGTTACAGTAAGCAGTATGTTATTCCCTTCATTAGAAAAAAGAAATATAATGTGTGGTACGGTGGTATTGTATATCATATAATACATCCTTTTCTTTAGTTGGCTAATATGACCCCTAGAGTGATAGATAATATGATAAGGGTTCCTTTAGACGCAGTTTGTCCCCTAGAGTGATCTACTGTTGTTTTCTAGAAAAATAGACATGAGTTTAAGGATTTTCATTTATTATCATCACCTGAATCTGGTAATGATCAAGGATGATTACATGTTTCAATGGATTTATTACATTTTCATCCAATTTAAAGGAGTGAGAAGGTTTTCAAAAATTGGTCTTAGGTCTGGATACAATGAAATGGGAGATCACTAGGATGATTTTTCTATGACATCATTCCAATGTCTCTATGGACATTATTTTTTCCTGGTGACTGAATTAAGAATGAATAATTCCCCTTACTATGCTCATGTCTCATAAGAATAGGATTTTCAATCCATAATTTGACCAATTCATAGTTTACATTGTTGATAAAATTACTGTTCACTCGGCAACTAATAATTAGAATATATAGCATTTTAGGATGGTCTTATACATACTCAGAGAGAACTATTTACATTGTATGCTCCCAAAGTGATAGTATATGACCGGTGAGGTTCAATTTATTGGGCATTTCATCATTATGAATTTGGTAGCTAAGGATCTCATGAATTACATGACCCATTAATTAGAGTTGATAGTTGTATTCATCACACTAAAGATGTGGTATAATTAGTTTCTATGTAAGATTTTTGTTGTTATCTCATACCACCAGAGTATTAGGTACATCTTCACTTAGTGATATTTCAACTTAAGACAGATGTATTGTTTGGAGTCCCTCCATGACTATGAATTTGAGATAGTCTACACTCCATGGTAGGGAAATGTTGTGGTAGATTCCCTTAGCATGAAATATATTCCTCTATTGGTGGAGGAATAGTTAGAATATTTGGCCTCTTTACAGCTAACCATGGTATATTATATGGGTACATCTTATCTTTAGTCAATTGTGGTGACTCCACTACCTATTTATCAATTAAGTGATCCCATGTTGAGAGATATTTACTATTAGGTTATACTCAACCAAATAACCTTATGATATACACCAAATGTATTTTATAAATGAAGGGATAATTTCATCCTTTCCATGGGATGGATGGTGGTTCAAGTCATGTTTTAATAGAGGGGTTTATGGGGTTTCTTACTTCTCCATTTTTTATACATTAAGGTGTTAAATATATGTATATGGAACTTCAAGAATATTTATAGTGAGATGGATTGAGGTTGACCATTGTTATGTTAATTTATTGATGCCTCACATGTATGAATATAAAAGTTGAATGTCGTGTTATAATAGGATTGATTAGCCTATTGAGATCTAGTAATTTAAGTGGGATGAAATATAGGTGGTTTTTGTAAAGGGGATTCCACACATAGAAAAAGGCAATGATGGTATTTGGGTGATTGTTGATTTATTTAAAATGTTGTAATAATTTATTTCTATCTAGGAGTATAGATAAGTTGAGATATTTGGGTATTTATATATACAAGAGATCATTTGAATTCAACGTTTATCCAAGTTGATTTCCTTGGTTCATAATGCACACCCCATGACATGTTTATGGATAGGCTAATCTGAGGCTTTTGAGACCCATTTATGGATAAACACATCATTCCATTTCAAGAACGAAGACAAGTATGAGAAGCCTATCTAGGTTTTGGATAATATGTGGAGATCAGATGTGTAGTAATTCAGCTAGAGATGGGAGGATCTCTTTTCATTGGTGGAGTTACGTATACTAGAATATATCCCTATAATCTCCCCAAGGATCATTAGGCCATTCCACATCCAATATAGGGTTGTATGGGTAGCTTGATTCATACACTTACCCTTATAGTTATTCCAATTTCATGACATCATCCATGTGTCATATTCGAAGATGTACATGTAAGAACCATTGCTTGTCCTCGACTAGGGTGACCTAGAAACCGAGGACAGAGAATCCTTTGCATATTACATGGGGTAATCGATGATTGATAGGAAATAATAACTCATGGATAGACCAAAACATTATCTCATTCTATTTGGTAGCAAGGGAATGTGTTGGAGAGCTCCTACGAGTGTGAGAGCCATATGTAGTATTAGTCCCCCAACTTTTTATGTGGTATGTTCTTCCTGGGGGAAATTCCTTGAAGTAGTGGTGAATTTAACAACTATTTTTTCACCTTTTAATACTATGGAATATTTTATGGAGTAATTTAAAAGAGTGGTGGGGAGTTATTTTGGGAAATCAGGCTTGGAGAGGTTCAATATTGATATATTTAATATATTTAATATATTAAATTACCAATTCACATATTTTTAGAATAAACACTTTCCCCATTGATTAGGACATAGGAATGGAAATCTATGATCATGTTTGTGTATAAATCATGGGTTTATCTTAGGCATTACATAAAGTTGGTTAGCATCATATGTTCAGTTGAGGGATGGTGTAGATATGTATGTAAAGTAAATTAATAATTTAATTAAATTAATTAATTTAAAAACATAAAACCCTATCCCTTATATATATATACATCGTTTTAATTAATTATGAGGGTTATCCATATAAATCATAGAGTTTTTAGAGGATGAAGAGTTTTTCATTGGCGATAGAGAATTTGGAATAAGGATTAATGAAAAATGAATGAGGAAAATCATTATATGAATGATGAATTCTGATAGATCGTCACCATCATTTCTAGACAATGTGTTCTTCATCAACGATCAAAGCATTATTGAGATTGGAATGCTTTTATTTTCATCACACAGTTAGTTTTTGTTTTCTATTTTGGAATTGGGATATAAATTATATCTTCATTTATGAACTAGGGTTTGTTTTTCATAATTTATTTATTCATTTATAATTCATAAAATGTGATTATTAAATTATTATCCTTTCACTAGGTGAGGGTTCATTTTTATTGAGGTTACCATGAATAAGTCATGATATTATCCTACTGCTCTCAATATTATATCTCCCTCTTATATTTTATTCATCTATTTTATTTTCTCCCCCCTTCTCAGTGTGTACTTGAGTATCCACCATCCCATTCAGTGGTCAGTGGAAGTGAATGGAGAATGAGGGATGTGGTGTTGGATTATCCTGAGTGGTGTCCAAAACGATTGAACAAGGGTGGTGTGGAGAGGGTTGTGATGTGGGATGGTAGCTGTCGTGGAGACAAACATAGGTGAGTGAGAACTAAGAGACTGAAACAATCATGGGAGACCATCTATGATGAAATTCAGTTATATGTTGGAGAAGATTAATGTGAAAATAACTGACTTTGAGGGGGTGGAGTCCTGCAGCATGAATTTTTGAACATGTTCATGATTAGATAGGGGTTGGGGAATCATAAGATTTTTATTTAATTAATTGAAATAAATGAATAATGAATAGGTTCATGTGGTACTGGGTGGCCACATGAATTAATTGGAGGCGTGAACCCCTACTCCCATAATCTTTATATGTTTCTATATGTGTATCTTATTCGATTTTTTATAAAAAAATTGTCAAAGGATCCATGTGCATGTTGTGCTAGGTAAAAGGAAGTTGTGTGTGGGGAATTAAATGTGATAGCATGAAATATTACTTTTATATTTATGTATTATATTGATAGTCTATTATTATTATTACCATAAGTGTTATTACTATTATTATCAATAAATGGTTTATTTAAAAACTTTTATTGAGGAGTCGACATGATGAACCCTCTCTGACATCATAACCCTGACCATGAGATAAATGTTTCGAGACAAATAACAGGTGTTTAATTTCAAATTAGGTCTTGGATAGTGAGTCTCTCCATAAAGTAAAATTCATCCACGATATGATAAAATGTGTTTTTTCCACAGCTCTTCATGTTGGAAAGTTAAACAACCCATCTGGAGTGTTTTTCTCCATATATTGCAACGAAATGATCAATTTGATAATTCGTGGACATATGTGGTGGTAGGTTTATATGTGTGTGTGTATATATATAAGTGTGTGTGGTTTTGGGTTTTATACACTTGATCAAGGATGATACTCACTAATGAAAATATGGCCTTTATCAGGGCTTAAAAAGGGCATTAACAACACTAGAAAATATCTGTTAATTGAAGAAAAGAAAAAGTGGGGCCCTTTTATCAGCACTCAGAAAATCACTGATAGAGGCCACTTTTATGATTGTGTAAAAAATCATTGATAAAAGGGGTCTTCTATTAGCGTTAAAAAAATTAGTGATAAAAATTTCATTTATCAGCTCATTTTGTAAAGCTGATAAAAGTCAAAAAAATAAAAAAAAGTAAAAAAAGAATTTATAAAATGTGGGGGGATTTTAACAGCACTTACCCCCCCCCCCCATTTTATCAGCAGTGGGCAGAGCCCCATCACTCTCACCACAAGTTGCAGAAGCCTGCGCAACCCCCTCCCACATCCTTTCACACCTCTGTTTCCACCAGAAGTCAAACTTGAGACCTCACCCCTTGTGTTTCTTCACCTTTACCACTAAGCCATTTTGGTTTTTTCAATATTTAATGATATATACATTTATATATATTGTTATATTTATTATTATATTTATATAAATTCATATTATTATAAATATATTGAGTTATTTTAATAAAAATATATTTATTCATATATTAATATATATAAATATATATAGTAATATATAGTAATATCTATATATATATATATTTAGTTATAATTTTTATCCATATATTTATTTTTAAATAAATATATATTTATAAAAATAGTTTTAAATAAATTTATAAAATTTGTTTTTATGTGTGTATATAAATATAAAAATACATACATATATACAACACACACAAAGAGACACACACACACATATATATAAACGTATAAATACATATATATGTGTGTCTGAAAAAGCCATAGAATGTTAAAATGACCATAACATCTAATCCAAAAGTTCATTTCAACTCGACAACTAGTCAAATTAATGAAAATGAAATAATCTTCGATATGATATGTGGTACATGACTACATGATATCTGGATCAGAAGTTATAGTTATTTGAATGTTAAAATCTAGGTATCTCAACTAAAAACACAATTTTGGAGGATTTATATATCTTTTATGGCCTTGAAAAATGGGAGAAAATGATTCCTTAGATCACTAGTGCATAGAGCTCATTACAGGAGTCGATTTGATATATTGTAGAGCTCAAATGGACACCTAGATCAAATGTTCTGACCGTTTGAAGTTTGAGTTACATTTTCAACTTATTTTAGATCTTTTATTAATTTTTTGGTTTTTTTGTCATTAAATAGTTATTAAATGATTATTAGTTGACGATAATAAACAAAGAGACTGATCACTGATAATACCACTATGGCCCATGAAGTGTTCCACTCTAGGAAAACATGCTCCACCGTGAAAAGAGAAACCATAGTATGGAAACTGGATATGACCAAGGAATATGATAAAGTGGAATGGAATTTCCTCAGAGTCATGATGCTAAAAACGGGCATCTACTCCAAATGGACAGGTATGGTCATGCACCGCGTCTCTTATGTATCCTTCTAAATCAATATCAATGGGGTACTCACCCAAGGCTTCGCCCCAACCCGAGGCATGTGCCAGGAAGATCCTCTCTCCCCCTTTCTCTTTATCTTGGTGGATGATGTTTTTTCTAACCATATTTCTAGGGCTTCATCCTCCCATGAAATCCATGTGGAAAAGGTTTGTCGTGAAAGCCCACCAGTTCACATCTCTTCTTTGCCAAAGACTACCTTCTTTTTTCCCGAGCAACGAATAATGTGTGCCATGCGATCGGCCATGCAATCCAATAGTATGAGAGGGCCTCTAGACATTCAATCAACCATGGAAAGTTGGAAATCTCTTTCAGCACTGGGGTTCCTCCATTAAAAAAAGAAGAAATTTACACTGTTGCGGGCTTTCATATGGTCGAGAAACACCAGAAGTACCGTGGGCAACCAACGGTGAATGGTTTCTCCAAAAAATAAATCTTCACATCTATGGTGGACAGGATTGAGAAAAAAATTCAAGGCTGGACCCCTAAATGAATTTCTATAGCTGGAAAGGAGGCCCTCATTAAATCACATCTCTAGACTATCCCTAGATATTTTATGTCCCTCTTTAAGCTCCCAGCTGCTGTCATAAATTATACACACACACACACATCCAACTTCTGGTGGGGAAAAATAATGGAAGGAATATAACCCACTGGATAGCTTGGGAGAACCTCTGCATACCAAAATCTGAGGGAGGAATGGGATTCTGGGACATCCTTCACTTCAATGACACACTGCTGGCTAAGCAAGGCTAGTGCCTTTTAAACGGCCCATCCTCTCTTTGTGCACAGGTTCTCCGATCAAAATACTTCCCCCACAATGACTTCCACGAATCCTCTCTTGACCCCCCCCCCCCCCGTCCTAGATTCCTCTAGAGAATTACATGGGGTGCCCGAAGTCTTCTATAAAAAGGGTTGGGCTAGAGGATTGGGAATGGCTCAACTACTAACATTTGGACTGATCTCTAGCTGATCAACAAGGAAGGAGTGTGGCCATCTTCCCCTACCTAACCAGGTTTTGTAGATTCCACTATCAGGTTCTTTTTTGTCGATCAGGGGTTTGGGTGGTGCATGGTAAGGATTCACGCATGGTTTAATGAAAGAGACAAAAACATTATCCTGAGTACCCCCTATGTTCCAGACATAGGCCCTGCCCATCTCTTTTGGATCAATGACCCCTCGAGAACCTCTGTGGAGAAATCTGGTTACCGGCTCGATATTGGCACTTAGGTAGATATTAGAAGGGGGGGGGGGGGGGGCTAGAAATCGCTTTGGAAACTCAATGTTCCCCCAAAAATCCGCCACTTTTGGTGGCAGGTGTGCATGGGCACCCTCCCTACCATGAGCCTTCTCATCTTCCAACATATTCCCAGTGACAAGTTTTACCCCTTCTGCCCGAATGTCCCAAAACCTCCCTTTCACACTATCATCCAATGCCCGGGGGAAAAGAATATTTGGAATAAATTGATCTCTATTAAAGATTCTTCACTAAACATGGGCTCATACCTCCCCTCTCTCTTGAGGTGATTGTGATCCTCCTTCTCGTCGGCTAAAGCGGGCTCACATTGCATCATGTCCTGGATCATTTTGGTCTTCCACAATGATGTCGTTTTCAACCATGTTCACAAACCTCCCGGATTCTAGATTTAAATGGCCTTTTGGGATTGAGGGTTGGAAGAACCATAATGGAAAACATAAGACCTTTGTAACCCCTTACTTTTACTCCCTATGGTTCACTCCTCCAGAAGGGATTCTCAAGATTAATGTGGATGCATCTATCCCCAAGGATGGACTTGTTGCCCTTGGCCTACTAGCCCCGAATCATCTTGGTCAAATCATTACAGCCAAACATGAATCACATCACGTTTTCTGGTAACCTGTGGTAACCAAGGCTACAACCATCCTCACTGGAATGATACTCTCTAAAGACCGTGAATGGGATAAAATTATCCTCTAATCAAACTGCATCACCATTATCAATGATATCAACCTCAACGACGTCATACTTAAGTCCTTTGCATCCCTCATCAAGAAAATCCTCTCTCTCCATCAATGCTTTACATTCTACACCTTCTACTTTACCAAAAAAGAAGGAAACAAAGCTACCCATCAACTGGCGGAATCTGTCGCCTTTGTGGAAAACCAACTCTGGCTGAACCATTTTCCTTAATGGCTTCACATCAGTACGTCTCCTGATTTTCGACATTAATGAATCCGTCTTTTATCAAAAAAAAAATTATTAATTAATAATATTTTTTTAATATAATTTACAACCTTTTTTACTAAATTTATTATATAATATATTTAATAGTCTATTTATACTAATCTAAATCATATGTAAAATATATATATTATATTTATATTAATATAAATATAGTTACTTATAAATATATTTTCTTCATGAAAAATTAATTTTTTAAAATATACACTTTATCATCCCTAGGAAGAAGTGCTAAAAACCCCCTACCCTTTATCAATGCTACTAAAAAAGCGCTGATAAACAGGGACCCTTTAATATCGCTAAAAAAGTGATAATTTTAACAGTGATTATTAGTGCTATTAAAAGTGCCCATTATCTGCGATTTGTTTTACCGCTGATAATGGGTGGCACTATGGAAACCCAGATTTGTGGTTGTGACTCTTGGGTATTCCCCAAGATTTAATGAGAATCAAATTTAGACATTCAGGTAGTCTATACTAACCATTTTTCCAAGTGGTGCATGATGGTGCCCTATGTTTTGGAAGAAGAAATATGACATGAGGTGGTGTTTTTAGGATGGTACTCAGTGAAATATAGATATAAATAACAAATATGTGTGAACATAGAAGTGTTAAAATGGTTGGAATCCCCCATATCACACTAGGGCAGAGGCCCCCATACTCTTAACATAGGTAGTGCCTGTAGAACTTGTTTTATAGTGGCCATGAGCAGTCAATATAGTAAGTGTCACCCCCCATCTAATAGATTTAGTGGGTAGTGGTTCCTCTAATAGAGATAGTTCCCCCTTAGTTATGAATTTTAGTGGTGAGGTGCAGACTATAGACATAGATTCTTAACTGGTTACATGAGATACATGGATAGAAGATAGTTCCCCTTCTGTTTTGACAAGAATTGTAAAGGCATAATACCTACCACTTGAGAACATATATGGCTACATGTGTTGCTTTGGAATTAGTGATGGGACCTAAAGATCTTAAAGAATACTCTTAATTTATAGCTTGTTTTTTAAATGGATATCCCATTTCTCTCTTCCTTGGGTTTCATTTGATCATATATAATGATTGGGTTTCATTATACACTTCAATTATGGGTTTAGCTGAATATTGTTTATTTCATCCCCTTCATTTTTTTGGCGCGTTCTTCGGGGTATGCATATGCTCACCCTTGAATGGGATATTCCTATATGTGTTGTGTCTTATACATTCCAAATATATATTAGATATGACTATGGTGGACTAGTTTCAAATGTATCATAGTAGTATGTGGTGTTAGTGACCTTGTTTGGTGGTTTGAACCTAGTATTTTTTAGTCGTGCTCTCCTCAATCTACTCTTAACAGTTACTGTCAGTTTGGTTTTACCCATATATTTCTATTTTAAAATTTATTATTCCCTTTTATATCATTTTTATTACATTTCATCACTCTGATGCATTTCCTAGTGGTTTTCCCATGAATTTATTATAATCTTGATGTTTTGGTCTTCTATTATATCACTGCATTATTGTGTGGATTTGAGTGTGAGTGTTTACAAGTACTTTTATTAAGGCCTCCAATTACATTGTTATGTATACTCCATGCATGTGTCTAGACCCTTGCCTATTGGAGGTGGGCTTAGCAGGCCACTCTTGGCATACTGTCATCCCAAAAATTTACTCGGTGTGCTGGGTTATGAACGTGATGAAGATAAACCAATATATATATAAGGGATATAAATTTGAAAATATAAATAGTTATCAACTAAGAGTGATACCTCTAGAGACCAATCATTGATGGAATCCTTCTCCACTATAATCATGGGAAGGAAATTCTTAAATACAAATATGTGGTACACGTTATGACAAGTGGAACTCATCTGATAGGATTGAGGCTCACCCATCAGATATAAAGATTGGAATAATTTTGGAGCAACATTGTCCATGAAGTTATAGAGTTCGAAAAGAGGGTTCATGCATAAAAAGATTATTTGAACATCGTGTATCAACCTCCAGAGATTCTCTAAACCACCAATTACTCATGGCAATTCAGTACATGGGCAATCTACATCATGTGTGTATACAAATTGACAATATAATTTTTTATTATTTTTATCGTTAGTAATACCAATTTATTCCTATAATGGGAAAATATTTCCCATTGAAATAAATAGAAAATATATGCTTGTGATTGAGATTCTGAAATCCCACATTATCCATCAATTTAAAATCCATTTCACTGCTCTCATAGATAAGGACATTGAATTTTGATCCTCTGAGCTGAAGATGGTTTGTGCAATGTGTGGTATCTAGTCAAACCATAGTACATGCTGTAATACACCGTGGAATAGATAGATCATGGTATTGACTAATGTGCTCTATAAAAGTATATAAAATGTAATGGTTAAAATAATATGATTTTTTCCAACAATATCTTCAAATCATTGTGGGCTTATCAAACCATGACAAAGAATTTCTACCAGGAGACCAATTATTCCCTAATTTAAGGAAAAACATTTATACAACTCATTAAGGTTCAACTACTATCTCTAGATATACACATCAATAAAAATTTACTATATCATAAAATATCCCTTTTTTTGTCAGCTAATTTACTAAGGTAACCTGAGCACAATATATTTAAATATTACATCTTTTTAGATAAATATTCATTACATTCCACAATAATAAATGCTTTAGGGTAGTTAAGGATTGGTTTATTTGAATACTAGATGTATAATCATCCTATTTCATGAATGATATTCAACATCCCCCAAAATTTCCATCTCTCAAACTAACCTTCAAAGATATTTATTACTTAATAACTTTCTTCATAACAATGGAAAATGGAAAACTCACAAAGGGTGAACACAAATTATCAACAAGGACAAACATGGGATATATCACTCTATAATCATATATAATTTTAATATAAGAATAATATAATGATATCATGATAAAAAATTCTTATTTTTATACCAAATTGTTTATAGATAATAATTTATTTGTAATTACATAAAGCATTATCATTTCAAATGACAAGAGTGAAAAGATTATGAAATCATCATTAATCAACCATGATCCATGAGAAAATATCATAAGAATAACAAACATTAATAGGAATTATGCAATAAATATAATCATATAAAATCATTTAATTCTTAATGGTTCACTCCCATGATTATATTAGTGAAAAATTTCCCATATAGGATTTTGTTTACTCCTAATTCCAATATTTCTTTAGAAAAGGTTATCTCTCAAGACTATAATAGTGGAGAGTGTCTCATATTTTTTGGGCTCACACCCTATTATAGTCTATATTTTCTCCTGAGATATCAATTATTACCCGATGCATTATATTGATTTAATAGATCCACCCATCATATAATGAAAACCATTTATATGTGTGCCACAATATCATAAAAACAAATGTCAAATTATCATGGCATAGCCCATGGAAAATAAATGGGTTTGATAAAAATTACAACCTCACATAATAATAATCAATACCGAAAAGGAACATATATTGTACCATTATATCATATCCCCAATAAATCATCAAAAAAAAGAAAGTATGTTTTAATATATGAGAAATACATTAAAACCACATTTGAACATTTATTTTAAAATAGTGGAAAATATCCTTCTCGTTTGATATCATTCTAAAAACATTCCTAGAAAATGAGAAAATAACTTTCTTTGAAATAACCACTGAAATTTCTGTAGTAATCTTCAAATAAATGATTTTTTATAGTGGTGTTGAAATCAGTTTCTATGGTAAACATAAAAAATTATCTCTTTCAAACCTTTATGAAAAATAATAAAAACCGGTTCAAAAAAACATTATAAAATTTACATTTTATTTTTTAAAAATAAATTTAAACAAATGAAATCATATTTAAATAATAATTTAATTAAAAAATTTAAAATAATGAAAACATTTTAAATAGCATAGGAATGGATAATAATACATTTCAACTAAATATGAAATATGGTCTGCATTCCTTAAAAATGTTTTCTCAATATATTTAAGTACCATAAAATAAGATAAAAATAAAAATATTAAAACCAAAAATAAAAATAGAGGTGATGGTAATACATGGGTTCTAAAATATAAGGACTGAAAAATTTCCATCTATAGAAATTTAACATAGTAAATCTAGAAAATAAATTATATTGTAACATAAACCCTTATCTCTGGTATCATTATTCATAATATGCATTCAAATGTAATATTTAATAAATATAGATATAATATAATTATATCCTGGAACCATATTCATATAAATATTAGTATATATAATTCCCTTATAATTTTTAATTACCCTTTTATAAAAAAATATTCATTGAAATCATTATTCAGGTGAAAAATATTTTGTTTTCTTTACATGTTTCTGTTTGATGGTTACTATCTATGAAGATTTATAGTTCTTTAATTATATCAACAATATTAATAATTTCATAAGAATAATATTTATTCATTATATAGACTTTTATAATAACTAATTTTTGGGGGTGAGAAAAATAAATTACATCACTTTATGGGGAGGTTAGTCTGTACGTATATAGGAGTAATGTTTCGATTTTTCAATGAATCAAAGAAAATAATGATAAATGTAAATATATATTTCCATAAAAATAATATTATAATTTTTATTATATTTTCATTAAACCCATACATAAGACCATTAAATTATAAAGTACATGAATAAAATCATATCTCTTTGTGGAGGTGGTAGTCCATACATATGCAAAAATGGTGTTATCATTTCTCATAGTATAGAATGAGGGTATAAATAGATATTTCATTAAAATAGGAAAAATAAAAATATAGTAAATACATTGATTTACTTATGTAAAAATGTTTACATAAGATTCTTAGGATTTATAAGAATAAATGAACTAAAAATGGTTTAGTGAAGATGAATACCTCTTCTAGGAGTAACCTCCTTTGGATCTCTTTTTAAACACCCTTAGGTTGAAATTTATAGAGTACCAGCACCATAAACACATTTATAGAGATTTTCAAAACATATATTAGTAGTTAGTTTTCCTAATTATATGTTTATTATTTTCTAAATATGTTAAAGGATAATGTTTCTATTTATAGGTGAGGGGAAAAACTTGTAAATACTTAGAACATTAAACTATAATAAAGTCACATTCAACTAAAAGTGACACAAAAGAATCCCAAATTATAGTACAAAAACCATTGGGTAAAATATACTAATATAAAATAATTTAAAATATAATATATGTTATTTTATCCCTTATCTCTTTAGTAACCCTTCACTAACCCATTTTCCATTATCATCGTAAGGAATTTCTACCACGGTTACTATTCATTATGACCAAGAATAAAACAAGAATCATTATCAAATTTTGAAATTATAATTAAAAATATAGAAACCATTTTATCAAAAATAATTAAAATAATATTAATTTTTTTATTTTTAAATAGTTGTGGACAACACATTGAACATGTTTTTTAGAAAAATATATTTTATATTCAAAACGTTGATGTTTTTCTAATTCCTTGCGTAGTAGAAACAATTAAATAAATGATAACATTTTGGATTGAATATATTATCATAAAATTAAATTAAAATTCTTATTTAATAGTTATTAATTTAATTTTCTATGATAATAACAAATTACATGAATAAAAATAGTATTTTAACAAAACAACTCTTTTTTACTTTCAACTTATTACATTCCATTGCCAAAAAATTGATAACCTATTATTTCATTTTTTAAAAGTGTAAGAAATTAAATTTTCATAAAGTATATAGTCATATATTTACCCATTAATTAAATTTATTACGGATAACTATCTTATTTATGAAAAATAGTTTAATAGTATATTTTGGTTTTCTTACACTTGATATTTCTTGTAAAGTAATCAATCTAAGACAGCAAAAATATTTAAAATAAAATATAACATAAAATAATGTGTTTTCACATTATACAACTTGTAAAAAATTTAATTGATATTTTATCACTATAATAAAAACAAAAGGGGATACTTTTATCTCATCACATCCTCATGCTCACAGATAGGTTCTAAAAATTTATGGGTTTTCCACAAAACATTAACCAGGTGAGGGTTCTTATTCTGTATTACATTCTCTATATGATACAAAATATCCACCAGTCTTTCTTCATAACAAATATCATAATAAAATATTATGAACTATATTTTAATAATATTTGAATGATCAATTATGTAGTTCTTCATCCCTTAATATCTCTGTAGTCGATGTTCACTCCCAAAACTATCTTACTGAATAATATCCCTATCTGAATTAGGTTCCCAAAAAATTCCAGTCCTTAATTTCTAATGAGATATCCTTATTTATATAGTTAATTTGAGGTATATATAATTTCATTACCACCAATAAGGTAATTAAAACCATACATATGTGTGGCATAAGATCGTTAAACATTCTCCATAATATCAAATCATAACTCATGGAAAGGAAATCGAGTTCATAAAAATTTCATTAAGATATTCATAAATCATCTAGGTAAATAATAAATGTGGATAAATTTGATCATATCCCTAGTAAATCATATGAAATATTAAAAGAAGTTTTTATAGATAAAAATAACATTAAAATACCCCTAAAACAATTCATAAGAGAAATAGCCTTTTCATTTGACATCACATATTTACAATTTTAAAATTTCTAAAATATTAACAAAAAACATTATTGAAAATATAAAAGGAATAAATTAATATAATATTTAAATAAAACAGTATTAATGATATAGGGGAATTCCATTGTTGTTCTATAAGTCAAGATAAAATTCATGTCTACTTTTTTAGTAAACTTTGAAAGTTACAATTTTTGGGAAAGGATCAAAATGTTACTTTTAAAATTTGGTAATGAAAGTGAATTATAGATAAAAAATTTATTTAAAATTTATTTCTAAATGATTAAAAAATTATATAAAACATTTTAATAAATATATGAAATGGGAGGAAAATATTCCCAACCAAAGGGAAAAACATTGTTGGTTCTCTTTAAAAACATTATTTTGTTCCCGTGAGTGCATAAAGTGAATAAAATAAAAGGGGATCAGGAAATAAAAAAAATATTAGAAGAAAATATATAATATTTTGGATATATAGATCTTAAAATTTGATAATTTTGAATTTTTCGCATAAAAAATAATTGTAAAAATGTGCTTGTAACATAAAACGCGTACCATAAGTCCATCTTGCTTCGTAATAACTCTAACATCCTGTATAATCAATTTAAATTTTATATTAATTATATACCAGAAACATAAGTATTTATAATATACCATTCATTTTTTTATAATAAAATATTATCAATCATTCATTAATAAACCTTCATTATCACCACCATTCTGTGTGTGAACTGCTTCAATTTTCATGTATGTTTTGGTTCAGGAGGTATGGTCCTTGCACTTTTATAATGGTTTAATCATCCCCAAAATATAAATAATGATATAAATATCATGTATACTCATTATATAAATATTTATAACCATTCATATATAGAAATCATAAAATATGAATTGCATTACTGCGTGGAGATAGTAGTCCATCAGTATGCATGATTGATGTTTCCATTTTTAGATGGATGGAATGAAAGAACAATAAATATTAATTCACCATTTTTGACTCATTATTACATAATAAATATTACATATATATATATATAATATAACATAATAACCTCCCATGAAATATGGGTATGAAAAATCAATCTCAACTCTATATTGAGGTGGTCATCCTCATGTATGCATGAGTAATAACTTCATCTCCCATTTGATAAGGAAGAGGTGGTAAGATGTTTTTAATTAACATTAATAACATATCATTATATTTATTATACTACATTAATCATTATTTGATGCATAAAACATGTTTATAGTAAGTAAAGGAAGAAGTAAAATTTGAATGCTTTGTAAAGATCTATACCTTTTCTTTGAGTGACCTCTCTTTCATTACTCATTATGCCTTGAAGGATTTGTACTAAGAGAAGAGAATAAGCTATAAGATGAAGGTAAGGATTATAGGAAGTTATTTGAGAACGTAATTTTCATTATATATGGATAAAATGGTGTGAATAAGGGTGGATAAGATTTTCTATTTTTATGTGAGGGGAGGGACACAGAAACAGTTTATTTAAAGATTTCAAGGATATAATGTCAGTTTTATAAGAAAGTGGATCCAAATGGATGGTTATTATAATATAGGATAATATAATGTTGAAATATCTTGAAAAAATATTTTTATAGGGTTTTTCTGGAAATAATACCCTCATCTATTGGTTTACACCCCTCACCCTCCCTAGTAAATATGTTTTAATCTCAATTTTGGTAACAAAATATAACTGTTTTTACTTTTCACTATGAGAAAATATTATTTTCAAAAATTTAATTTATATTATTTATAACAATTAAAAATATTTAATCAATTTTTTACAATATATTTCTTTGTGGGAGAATTAAATTTTAAATAGGCATGAACCTTGTAATAAAAAAACACACATTTTAGAAGAATGAATCTACATGAATAAATCCGAATTTACTTAGATTCCAATTTTTACAAAAAAATAAATGAAATTAAAAAAATATTTTTGAACTTGTAATATATTTATTTCATTTAAAATATTAATCAATTGATATTAATTTAATTTATTATGAAAAAGTATATTGTGTACATAAAAATAGTGCTTAGAAATGTGATTTTGTATTCCAAAAAATGGACTTATATCAATATATAGTATATTGATTATGATTTTTTAATGTATTAGAATATTTTTAATTTTTGGATATTTATATTACATAAATATAATTTAAAAAATGGTACTTTTAATTGTAAAGAAATTATAGTTTGTAAAACAATTGTATGTTTCACTATTCAGTTAAAAATATATTTTCTTATAAAAATACTAAAAAATTATGCTAATATAATTTTGAAATGATTATTTAAAATATTATATAAACAACCTTAAGTAATATTAATATTAATTATTGATATTAATTTTAATTTTCTTGTAAAAACATTGATAAAAACCTTTTATGAAGAATTATTGTTTACGAAGTGTAACATTACATTATTAAAAAATTAGTACATATTAATTATTAACTAAAAAATTAATTTTTTTTATTAAAAACCAATATTAATTATTTTCATAAAGTAGTTATTAATTTTTATACCATACAACTTAATGGATATATTATAATGGTTTACCATATTCTGGTTCCTTATGACTCACATTTACATCTTGGGAAAGCGATCAAATACAACATATTTTATTCCAAAAGAAATATATATAAATTAGTGGGTTGTTACATTTGAAACACATAAAATGAATTTATCCTTTAAAATTATATCATTCATAAATAAAAATGAGGACATATCTACTTTATCGCATCCTTTGGTTCTTATGTAGCTTCCTCAAACATTTGGTTCCTCCAAATAACATTAACCAGTCAAGTTGTCTTGTTCTATAGAACTTTATATCCATGATCCAATATTTCTATTGGTTGATCTTCATATGAAGGATCAATATTCATCATTATAACCTATTATTTTAGTAAATGTAAATTATTATTAATATATAACTACATTAGAGAAATATGGAACATATTTGGAATTTAAGATAGGTTTTGTGGTAGTGCTATGAAACAACATACATTCCCGACATGATCAAAAATCTCAAAGGGAACAAAATATAAAAGGAATTCAATTCCATTATTTTCAAATCTATTATCCTTGTTCTGTGGAGAAATTCATATTGAAGCATTCTCACCAACATGTAATTTAATATCTCATTAATGATTTTCATAATTAGTATTCTATCAATAATGAGATACCTTGATGTGATTATCAATGGATATAACCTTATATGTCATTTAATAAACTAGATATTGTACCAATAGCTTTATATCACCAACATTATCCCATAATATTATATTTATAAACATCATTACAAAGAAGGTTTCCTAAGGAACATTCTACATTGTTGACTACAATAAATTATTGTGAGTAAACTCGATTATAGATATGTGTTGATACCATACACCTTTGAAATATAGAGAATATGATCTCAAAATATCCTCCAACATTTGAATGGTCCTATAATATGAACCACATATCTATGTATGTTATGAAATTATGAAATAAAACTCTATATATAGATATTTGGGAAGAATTCTCTATAACATTGATGTAAACCTCATACCCCCATAAAAACAGTAGAATGTGCTGACCAATGTAAAAATACCACTTCTATAATATACATATTGAAAAGATAATCAATATAAAAGTATCCATTTATTGAAATGATGTGTGCCAAATTCATAAGATATCTGAATAATACCAAAATGGAATTATGGACTTTTTATGATTTATGGAGTCTGATAATGATAATTGTGGTGATGTTTTCCCATTTCCATTTTGATATGGGTAATTATTGTAACATAACTTTTGACTTCTATCTCTCTAACATAACTAAATGGCATACCCTAAGTCGAGATACACACTCCACAATATATCTCATTATGTTATCCCTCCATAAATATTCTTTCAGACATATATGCACTTATTACTTATAGTATAAATAATGAATGATGAGATATGAGCTTCTTCAAATAGTTCCTTATTTAGGTCTGGTAGTTATAGATCACATACTCAATTTTTGAACCTAACATTACATTAAAATAAAGGTTTAACTCGGGAACATTTCTCACAAAATATTGTTGCTTCACATCCTCTTTCTATACCTAATAAATTATTACATGGATAGATGGTTAAAAATTCATCTGATCAAGATAATATTTGTCCCCTTCCATAATAGTGTTTTGTTCTATCCTTTAAGGATCCATAAATATTGAATGTTTTGTGATCTTTATCATAGAATATCTAGCAAGATCTAGTCAAATCATCATCCACATTTTTATGTTTCCAAGGATGGTAATTAATTGAAAGGTGTTAATCCTTAATAAACTCTAATAATATTCTATAGAGAATATTTAAATATTAATTAGTGAATATATACTTTAAACATTTATTATCATTATATATGTCACAAATTTCTCCCTAATTATAACTCCTCCAAATAAATAATTTAATGATTACCTCTTCAAAATCTAAATTTTGAGTCATGTATATTTTCTCATAACACAACAATTGGTGTGAGGAATTTGATATCACCATATCATTCTGTATAAGAAAACAGTCCATACACTTTTTTGATGCATCACTAAAATATAAATCCCTTATACACTATAGTGTTTAGAGAGAATATATGTAGTCACCAATCCTCTCTTCAGTTCATTGAAATTTTATTTACATTCATCATTCCAAAGGAATATAAATCCATTCAATGTTAAATTTGTGAGAATATTAGATAGTCATCCTAAATCCTTCCAAAATAATTGATAATATTAATCAAAACTAAGAAACTATAGTTGTTAGTCATAATGTCTATTAATGTCCAATATTTAATAAAATATTACTTTATTAGATCCACCGATATACCCATTATTGGGATTATAGAACCCAAAATAAGAAACTTTTTATAGCCTAAATTCAAAATCATTGAAATTTTCATACAACTTATCTTTCCTTATGGTATTCATTATAATACTAATGTGATATTCATACTCATATTTTCTCTAAGAATATAGAATAATATCATCTATAAAGACTATAAAAAAGTGATAATGGTAATATCTAAGGACTCTATTGATTAAATCCATGAAGATAGTGAGGGAATTAGTATAACTGAATGGAATGAATATAAATTCATAGTCTATATACATTGATCTGAATGTCATCTTAGGTATATCATTTCTTTTGACCCTCAATTGACATTATCCAACTCAAAAATATATCTTTGAAAAATATTGATATCCACATAATTGATTGAACACCTAATTAATACAGGGAATAAGATACCTATTTATAGCTGTGATCCATCTATGTTCCCGATAAACAACACAAAGTTACATTGATCAATATTTATTATGAAAAAATGGAATAATTACACCCCATCATGATGAAATTGAATAAATGAATACGTTATAAATATTCTTTTGGAGTTTATTCACCAATTCTTCTAACTAAATCGATGCCACTCAATATATTGTCATTGAAATAGGTTTAGCAATAGTTATGAGGTCATTTGAAAATTGACTTCATGATTTGGAAGAATACTAGTTAATTATTCTTGAAATACATTACAAAACCACATATAATAGAAAGAACATTTATTTTGAGTTACTTCCCCACCCATCTTTTATAAATAAACCTTTGAATAGGGATCAATACCCAAGAAACGGATGTAATTTCTAGTGGAAGTTGATATTTATTATTTCCCTGATAAAAAATTTGGTTGGTTTAGAATATCAAAGGTTATCATTTTTTCTAATAAATTCATATGGTATTGATATAAATAAATCCAATCCATTCCCAAAATCACATTAAATTATACTAGATAAAGAATACTAATAATTTTTTGGGACTAGATTCACATAATCTTAAATTAGGGAAGATTCATATACTTGTGATATGATTAATGTACCTTTATGAGTTTTTACTACTACAGAGACATCTTATCATTGATGAGGTAATGTGGTACCCTTGGTATTTCTTTAGATAAATTTTTTTTGGGGAGAACTAGATTCAAATATGTCAATAGTATTTATATAGTCATTGGTATGTGTACCTTTTACCACTTATTTAATTCAACCCGTATTGAAAATAGTAATCACATGATATTTTCCTTTTCCTCTTTGATTATGAGTTTGTTGACATTGATCATCACCATTAACCATAATATTGGATCATTGGTTAGAATAATGTCTCTAATACAAACTATTATATAAATGGTGTGTGTTTTGTTCATTATTTGGATATTTATCCCAATTTTCATCGTTATCTATCTTCTTCACAAATCTTTAGTATTTGATTACCTAATTCCCTTCATTTCCGTACATAAAACATTTATTATCTATGTTAATCCAATTTCTTCCATGAATCCTCCCACTATTTTAGAATAAATTAAAAATTATCTTCTTTTCCCAATTGTTTTTGTTATTATAATTTCTATTTAATAATATTATTCTTTTCTTATCAAACACATGACATCTATGGGTGACTCCAATATCTATTTCCATATTTAGAATACATCAAATGATTTATTTATAGCTATTGAAGTATTCTATGACTGAAACCATTCATATAGAGGGTTTTATTCCATTAATTAATGGACCAATCATAGTTACTAGTTCAATAATAATACCAAATGTGTACTTATAAAGTCTAATAAAATTTTCCTCATAGAAACCAAAAGATTCATCATCCTTTTATATATCCTCAACAAATTGAATCTTTATCTTCCTATGAAGAATATGGATAATTTAATTATTTAATGATAAGCTCATATAATTATCCCACTTTATTGAATCAATTTATTCCCATTTCCTCATATTCATGATAGGATTCAACCATTTATTTCTTCCAAAATTCGAATTATAAACAAAAAAGATACTCTTTTCATGATATAAGTACTAATGAATCAAAAATATCTTCTTAGAGGTACTGTTCCATTAATCCAAAATTATTAGATCAGTGGAACCACTAAAAAGATGTTTTATGTAGCCTCATAAATAACTCAACAGTACATTTTTTTAATCCTTTTCCAATTTGGAATCTTACCATTAGTCATTTCCTAAGATACTATCATATCAATTCTAATAACATTTTTCATTCCATAACTAATAAAATTTTGTTTCATAGGGGTAGAATCAGGGATTTTTTTTACATTAGACATTGATAAGGGTTATTATGGTTCGATATATTGATTAAAACTAAGAATCATAGTATGAGAAAAATTAATCACTACGAGAAATTATACAATCATGATAATAATTTGTAGAATGTAAAAAATATTGACACTTTATTTTCAATCTATAACAATATAGGTTTAACCTATTTCATCCATGGACATTAACTATTAAAATCCTTAGTATTTTTTCTTAATTAAATTATTAATTAACCTATAAATATCCCATGGGACTATCAGACTATGTGCACAACAAGGTCCAAATCAATGTGCACCATATTTATGGTTGAGATTTACTAAACCTACTCTTTTAGGGGTTATCTCTAATAGATATATCTACTACTAAAAAATTTCCACTATTATTATCTAGATAGGAATTTATTTTCATAAAATAAACACACACTTTTATATACCATAATTTAATTGGTTCTCTTAAAAATGGGCTTATCCTACGAGTTTAGACTAATGTTTCCTTGTCCTATTTAAAAAAGTTACTTATCATTTCTTTGGTACAAACTATAGTGAACCATACTATTCATACATAAATTATATATAATATTAGTGGAAAATTAATTTAAATTTAAATTTAATGCATTCTATAAATTTAAACTTTTAGAATCGTTGGAAACATCGAAACATAAACAACTGTTAAATAAATGATATACCTCATTTCCCATTAAGTTTAGCAAAATTAGAAACCATCATAGAAATAGAATACATAAAACCATTATCCATAACCGTGGGAAGGAAAAAAAAATAAAGTCTGATCTCAGATGCTCAGATAGGGTAAATAATATATATATACATATATATATATATATATATATATCAATTCTCATAATTGAGAATAATATACACATAAGGGTATGAAAACATGATATTAACATTATAAAACAAAACCCATAAATTCATACATCATAATCATGAAACATGAAATAATGTTTTTTAAATTAAAATAAATAATATATAAGAGTGTCGAATACAAATAAAAATTGAAAATAATTTCCTTGGTAAATGTCGTCGTCAATGTTTATTTGGTTCACTCATAATTATTATATTTTATTAGTCAAGGTTTTCTCCCAAGATAATATTATTGGATAATATCCCCTTATTGAACTCGTTTAAATTGCCATTCTTGTCCTTATTATCTCATGATAAATCCTCCATTTACTAATGTATTTTAAGGATATATAACTATAGTCACAACTTTCACAAAATGAATACCATGCATATGTGTTCTACTATATAATAAAACATTCCTCATATCATCATATCATAACCCATAGAAACGAAATAATTTTCAAAAAAATATTATTATCATAATAATAATCCATAAATAGAAACAAACAAGATAGAAAATTTGGAACATATCTTTAGTATATCATATTGAAAGTCAACTTATGTTTCTATATATAAAAATACATTTAAAAGATCACTTTTATATTTTTTGTGGATAAAATCCTTTTAATTTGAAACTACTTATTTAGAGTCTAAAAAGTTCAAACAAATTATGGAAAAATCAATTAATATAAAAAATTATATAAAATAACTATTAAATAAGAGTATTCGAGATAGTGTATAAATCCATTTATGTAGTGTAAGTAAAAAAACAAAAATTACAATAACATTTGTGTTGCAAAGAAAAAAAGTACCATGTTTGGAAAACATTAAAATGATTCATTTTAAAACATGGTCGAAAGTGTAAATTTTTTTCAAAAATAATATTAAAAACCATTTGTATAATAGAATATACATTCTTGAAAACATTTTAATTAAAATATAGACATTGAATAAAAGGGTATCAAGAAAAGGTAAAAAATATCAGAAATCAATCAAAAAAACATTTATCATGATTATACAAAGAGAGAAAATGAAATTTAATTAGGAACCATAATAATACCTATAGTAACATCAATGATTTTCTTATAACATCTTATAACTTATTCTTTAAAAATACTTCATTACCACAATCATATTGTTTCTTAAATATTTTTTTCCATGAATGGTTTGGTTTAGTGATTATGGTACTTACAATTTGGTCAGAGATTATTTATTACCAAAATTTAAGTAACAATATAAATATAATATCTACTCATTATATACATATTTTATCCACTTATATAAATTAATAATTAAAATTAATTACATCACACTATTGAGATGGTTGTCTGTCCATTCAATAGAGTTATGTTTCTATTCATCGATAGATAAAAAAGGTAAATATTAATACACATTTCCAAAATTAGTATTCTATAGTATATAGATATAGATATATATATATATTAAATATTCATTAAATCTAACATAATAACCACCCATTAATGATGGGGATGAAAATTGAATCTTATCATTACATGGAGGTCATAGTCCACACGTACGCATGAGTGATACATCAATCTCATATTTCATTGGGAAGAGGTGGTAAAAGGTTTTTAAATCACTATAAAAACATATAAGTATATTTATGATACTATAATATATTTTTTTGATATTTCATTTTTATAGGAATTAGAAGAAAAAATAAAATTGGAATAGCTTGGTTATGATTTATTCCTCTTCTTTTAGAGACCTCCATTGGTACACTCCTTATGCCTTAGAGGATTCAACTTAGAAGAAGTTCATTAACTATATGATCATTGGAATGATTCTAAAATGGGTTTAGAGTGTTTATTTTCAAATATATAAGAGTAATATTTTGTGAATAAAGAAGCAGAAGATGTTTTGTTTGATAAGTGAGGGTGGGGACATGCATGGAATTTCTAAAAAAATTTCAATAAAGCATGGTCACTTATAAAGGAAAGACGCTCTAATGGATAGGGTTTCAAAGTGAGGATATTATAGGGATTAAATATATTCAATAAATAATAATTTGATAGTTTTTTTTGGAAATAATTATCTTACTTATTTTTTTGTCCCTAGTAAACATGTTTTAACTATAACCATCATTACCAACTGTTGATGTTTTTACTTTTCACTATGCCTAAATTATTAGATGACCCTATTAGATTATATTTTTTATGATTAAAATTATTTAATCCAATTTAATTGATTAAATATTTATAATTTAAAGAATTTAATATAAAATAAATTTTCAACCTACAATAGAAACGATTATCACATGAATGAATCATTAAGCACAAAACAAAATTTAATTAAATTAAATTCATTGAAAAAAAAATGATCAAATGAATTTTAAAATATTTTATTGAATATATAATATATACATTTCATTAAAAATTTAATAAATAAATATTTTTTGATTTTTTTAATATAGAAACAAATTTTTATAGAAAAATAGTTTTTAGAAAAATATGTTCTTATTCCCAAAAATGAATGTATATAAAAATATTGTGTAAGGATGATTCTTATGTAATTAATTATATTATTTATAATTAACAGATTCTTGGGTTAGTTTATGATGAAACTAAATAAATATTTGCACATTTAAATATAAATAAGTGATGATTTTTATAAAATATGGAATTTATCACTATTCACTAAAAAATAAATATTTTTATAAAAATACAAAGAAAATCCCGCTAAGATAATATTGAAATGTTCATTTTAAAAATTATATTAATATTTTAATGTATAATTTATAAGAATGGTATAAATTAATTATAAAAATATTGTAAAAAATTCAATAAATTACATTTTTCATGAAATTTTTTATTTGAAGCATAAAATGACGTTACGAAAAAATTAGTACTTATTTATTATTAATTAATAATAAAATTTTTATTACTAATAACAAAGATATATATATATACATATATATATATATATATATATATATTTGTCTGTGTTTTAATAAATTAGTCATTACTAGTCTTACCTACTAATTTAACAGCTAGAATATAATGGTTTACAATATCATGGTTCATATAGACTCGAGTATGCATGTAAGGAATGTTATTGAATACATTCAGTTTTATCTTGAAAGAAAAATTATATAAAATATTAGGGTGCTATATAGGATAATTTTTATTAAAAAATATCTTTTTTTGTTCTTATTAATCAATGAAAAGATTAATTAACATATATTTCTTCTTAACAAAAAGAAAAAGTTCACACTTATGGTGGCATTATTGGTTTATTGAATATCGTATAAAGATTCTATTAGATTTAGTTATTTAAAAACTGAATCTTTAAGAGTTTCATTATATAAGGATTCATTAAAATATGAATAACACAAGGTGCGAGTACTATTGAAACTTAGATTCTGTTTTCCAGGGAAGACTATGAAGAACTTTCGGAAATACATTGAAATATTCCCACACAATTTCCATACATCCAAATTTTTTTCTCCATAGAAATTTGAGACATATAAACCTCATAAATAAGTAATATCACCGATATAAAAGTAGTTTTTGTATAAATTTCATTTTTTTTTCCACTCATACATAAATAAAAATGACTTGATTTGGAATATCAAATATGACATCCCTTTATTAGAAATTAGCAGATGATCTATATATTAAAAGATATTTTGTGCCTAAAATAACTTGAATTTCAACCAAAGTGAGAATCATAAAATTTAAAAGGACTATATTCTCACAAAATACAATCATAGTAAATATATTGGATTTATATTTGATCATCATAACATTATGAATTTTAATTTCTCACTCAACATCTATTCATTGAGGAGACTATATGATACCCTGACTAAATAGTTAAAATGTAGTAGAACTAGTATAAGAGTACCTAAAATATTTTACAGTGAATGATAAGTTTATCTTTTATCCTTTCATTATCATGTCCCACATCTATAGTTTTCATCACCCGATCACTCACTTTATCTATTTTCTTAAGTGGTTCTTTACAAAAACTATTTTAATTGACCCTTGGATTCATGAACTATTTTTCATATCTACCATCCTCTTTGTTGTTATAAAATTATAATTTGTGTGTTGAATTTAACTATCATTTTTCCTCATTCATTTAATTTTCTTTCATCTTTATAATACTTCATCATAAACCTACTTGATTATCTTATTTTTCACTATATAAGAATTTAGAATTGCAATGGGGAAAATTTCTCCTATGATTCTCTCCATACATCAATAAAAAAGGAAGATTATTTTTATTTCCATTATGGGGTTGATTATTATTATTTCCAATAAACTCAATCTTTATCATCTTATAAGAACCATGAGAATGATTTGAATATTCACTCACCATTTTTACCTTGAGACCATATTGAACAATATCTTCATATGTACTAAAGTCACTGATATAAAATACCTTTCATAGAAATTATAACACCCTGATATTCTAGTAATTATTTCTCTTTATGTAGATTTAAATTCTTTGTTAGCTTGTGCTACACACAACATTGAGTTTAAATAATCTATGATATATTATTACAATATTATTACTAAAATTTTACTATTATGAACTTGTCCTTTATTTTTTTCATATGAATATGAGAAACATTATTATGGAATATATGAATAAAATTACCACTCAATACATATTTATTGAATAATTATGAGTAAATAAGCACTAAAATTTGTATAAAGTCAATATATGCTTCAAAATGCATTCTCATAAAAAATTATTTTATTATATTTTGTGCAATGAAAATATTATTATTATATACTAATTTTAGAAATTTTATTTTATTAATTTACCACCACTTCTAAAATTATAATATCTAAATTATCAAACGGTGAAAATTTACGATATTTTAACATTATTGATTTTTTTTGTGAATAATGAAAAATATTTATTTTTCAATCACACTCATTTTTCAATATTTTATGTAATTTATAATTCCATTTATATTTTTTCCTAGTTCTATGATCCATATTATTTTTACCATTCTAATTAATTCAATTTGAATTAGAAATATTCCTAATTTTGAAATAAATTAATATTTATGTTTAAAATGTAGTTTTTTCAATAATATATTTTCCATAATTTTTTATAAATTTTTATTTAAATTGATTTCTATAACTTCTCAAGATTAAATATAAAAAAATAGATACCATATTTTATAACATGAGGTTCAAAATTGGCAAATAGATATCTTTTATTTGTTTTCCATTAGGAATCATAACTATGGTAATTATTTTTCACCATGATAAAAGTGGAATGTGTAAAAACATGGTTAAAGACATAAAATATGATCGCAAAGTCAACCCAATACATATATTGAGTGAATAAAATAGACTACTCAACTTCACTTGGTTTTCTCACACACATATAGAGATGCCAATCATGTGGTAGATATGCTGTCAAAAATGGATATTTTGGAAAGTAGAACATTGTGGTCCTTTAGAAATATTGACTATTATGATTCATTATTTGATGATAATATGTGATGGGTCATTCACTCAAGTGGTTATAAACTCTCTTTTAATTATAAACTTTTCTTCATACTTTTTTTCATTAATACTATTGTAGGACAATCTTTTCTTAGATCCTAGACATTCTTGTTAACTAAAGATAATTTAAAAATATAAGTCTATTGACATTAATATCTATAAAAAATAAATAATGATTAAATGATGTTTATTTTTTAAATGATTATTGTACATATTAATTATTTTTTCTTATCATGGTTTTTTTAATTTTTTTTTGATTAAATAATTATCTTAAATGCTTAAACAATTTCGATATGGTGCTTATACAGGCAGTAGAAAACCCATGTAGTTGATTTTAAAAAACACTAAAAGTGATATTAGTTGTGTGATTAAAAGTTATTAATGAATTTTTTAGATTCATCAAACATATTAGTGATTTGTTAAAGGATTATATTAAAATTTCTTTCTCATGTTGTTTTCAATGGTAAATAAAATTATTATCACCAAAAAAGACATTAATAATATTTTATGTTAAATAATATATTTTTTAATTTATTTAATGACAATAAAATCATTATATAGTTAAACTATGATGATAAATTGTCCTAAATATAACCCTTAATCCATTTATGAGAAATGTTTCACCTTATACGTACATGTATAACCTATAAAATTATCAAATTCATTACCACGGTTAAGTTTAAAATTGGTTAACCATTGGTTTATACAAAAAAAAGGATTAACGTATTATATAAAATGATTTAAATTTAAATTCATGAATAAATTAAGACCATATAGTCATTATATTTAAATAAATGAAATTTTGAAACCATTTTAAATGACGTAAAAGAATATTATAATACATTATTTCAAGTGTTTTCAACAATGATATTTTTGATATTTTATAATAACAAATATTTTATTAAATGATTTAAAATTCTTAAAAATAATATATTTATCAAAATTAATTTTATATTTTTTAAAATATAGACCATTTTCTATTAATGGGTACATAGTTCTTTTATAGACACTTTCTTAACCCCTAAAGTGTAACAACATTATTATCATGATAATAGTCAAAAGGGTTAATCAAGATTAAGACAAAGAGATGAGGGAAAAAACAAAACAAATCATATCCATGATTTATTATATTATAGTTACTATACTCATAATAATTTTATCTTCGAATTATGTCATGTTGGATCCATTTTTCAATAAAAATTAATTTATATTAATTTAGTTCTTTAGGTTATTCCAAGAGGGTCCCTCCCCAGACATAGAAAAAGACACCCCTTCTCTATTTTATATACACATAGTTGAGAAATTTATATCAACAAAAACCTATGATATTATGTTATTATATTATCAATTTATTAATTAAAGGTTTCAATATTCATAAGATAACACTCTAATTATTATTATTATGGGATATAATTAATGTATACCATGGAAGATGTAATAATATTTACTGAATCTTTCAAAATTAATTCATATTCTACTTACACAAAATCTACTTTATCCATGATAAAATAATAAAGTACTTTTTTAATAAATTAATATGTCATTATGATAATATTAAATCCATTTATTATCTCATTTCCATCCTATTAATACCAAAAACATCACTTTTGTGTATGTGTGGCTTATTATCTCCATGTAGCGATGTAATTCATTTTTCATCACCAATTTATTATGATGGATATAAAGATAGATATAGTTAATATATATCATATTTGGGACATAGTTTTTCATCTAAAATTATAATATCATAACTACCTTACTACTATCTAATCCTTTTGAAAACAGTTATGTTCCTCGTGTGTGTCTCTAGAGTACCACCACCACGAAGTTACGTGATCTGTTTTTCATTTCCACTTTATTTGGGTGGTAATAAGGATATATTTAATTAATAAAATATATATATTTATAATTATCCTAGAATTATTTATATTATTAACCTTTCTTTTGTTATTTTCATATAAAATTGAAAAGAGCGGCCATCCATAAGTATGACCTACCAACTCCATGAACTATGGAATTTAATTTTCAACATATACTTTTATTATATGATTATAAATATGTATATAATTAATATTTATGTCATTTATATCATTATTATAATTCTATAGACTATGGAACCATGATCAATATAGATGGACTGTAACTTCTAAACTGAAACATCCATGGAAAATGAAATTATTAGCACCCATAAACAATAATTTTGATAAGGATTTATTTATAAATGATTGTGGAAATATTATAATTTGATAATTTATCGTACGATAAGTATTAAAATTATTATTTTATATATGTTAATTAAATTGAAATTTATTATAGATGAGGTTAAATAATGTTAAACAAAGTAAAGGTGACAGGTACGAGATTTCGTAAGTCATTTTCCAATTGTTGGGTAATACTTCTACTTCATTGCCTATGTAATTTGATGATTATGTCTGACATTATGAATAATTTTATTATTTTATATTCAATTTTTTTATTTACATCTCTCATTCATAATCATCTCATTGATCAATTCCCACTTCAGTGATATGCTCTTTATAAGGGGTTTTTTAATTAATATCCTTTCATTGCGTTGTACTTATACATCGTTGTTTATGCTATAAAATTATTATTTGTGATATTATATCTCAATGTATTATTATATATTTCCTTTTTTCATAGATTTATTTTTACCACACATGATCACATCATTCAATAATTCTCACTTTGTTGATATAATCTTTGAAATGTATTTCATCGCAATTTCTACTCTGTTGAGTCATATTTTGTATTATGAACCTATTTATTTTTGTGTGGTGTATATAATTACATTTTACATATTTAAAATTATTATATATGAATTAATTATAATTAATGTTTAAATTATAGTTTACTCTTTTATGAGGTTACAATTTAAAGGATACCAAATAGTTAGGAATTTATTTTACAATCTCATTTTTTATTCTCTTATTTTCAATCAAAGAATATTATAATATATCCTTCCTAAAAATATATATATTTTACTATAATATTTATATTTTAGGAGTTTTTTTATTTTTTTCCAATTTTTACACTTTTTTAACTTGAATCAAGAAAATAAATTTTTAAAACAAATTCTGTTCTTATTTATCCTTTTTACCAAGTCTATGTTTATTACAAAATATTTTTTTTCTAGAAAACAATATATTACGAAATTATATAGTATTTTTTTAAATGATTTAACAACGGAATTTTATATTATAGTTGTATTATTAATGGTTTTTAAAGGATCTTTATAAATTTTCTAGAAAGGGTCACTCTTAATTATAATTACAAATTTCTAAAGGAATGATTCCTTTTCACGTATAATGTGTTAATGTATTATCCCTATAAGAACCAGTTTTTCAAAATTTAGCTTCCTATAGAAGTTTATTATTTTTTAAAGTTAAATTATTTAATGAATTTTTTTAAAATATTTCTCTTTAATTTTATTTTATCCCCCAAAAGAGGTGAGTTTAACAAAAAATTTACTTTTCTAATTAATTTATGGCCATATATCGTCTCTTTATTAATCTTATGGACATACAATTACTCCTAAAACAATCACATTATTGAGATCATTTTTCATCAAAAATGTCCATTATCTTTGAATCATAGATATTTTTATTTCATAAAACTTATACAATTTATGTATATGGTGTTTCTCTATTTGATTTACTAGGGAGATCCTGATATTTTGTATTATTTACACTATATGTATATTTATCAATGAGAAATATTGTATTAAAATAAATTTATCATTCTATATTTGAGTAATTTGGTAGAATTTTGAAGTGATGTGTAGAGCTGGTTACTTCTCTTCGATCCATCGATAGGTCTCAAGACACAAACTAGTTTTCATATTTGTAAAACACTTGACCTTATTCCATATGTTTTATAAACATAATTCCATGATTATAATACTATGATATCAAGTATTATGCATTCTATCTCTATGATAATGGTTTTTTATACAAGTAATTATTTATGTTGTTATGTTATCAATGAACATAGACCCATTTTTATTGTATTAATTAAATGGTATATTTTTTTAATTTTTAACTCGGATATATTATTCATGTTTTATTTACTCATGATGGATTTAGTTTTATATAAGCCTTGATAATATTTTGATCACACCCTTGTTCTTTTCCTTTACCCATGATATGAGGAAGATATATTCAAATGAGTTCTTGGGTGAATAATGAGTTATATTACTATGTTCTATATTTTTTCAATATAAAATATGGTAATCATGTATCTATCTTGGTCTTCAAGACTACTAAACTATTTAGTCATTTGGGATTTGATCACCTATATCTTGTGTAAATGAAATAAATTACTCACTGACTCCATGATACAGGGGTCAATGTATTTATAGTTGGTATCAAAACTAGTTTAGTAGAAAGCATGTTAAATAGATTTACTAAAACATATATTGGTTAACATAACCCTAGGAAAGAATTTTTGGATATTTCTAATTATAGGAAATTTTCATAAATGTTTTGTTAAGGTAGATATTATGAGGTCTTCTTATAAATAAATCATTATCTAAAAACTGTTTATGGATGTGGTTTTAAGACAGATGTATCAAGGGTTAATAACCATGAAATTATTTGGTCAATTATATCATTACATTCATTTTGGTGTATGGTTTGTGTGCCCTTATTACCCACATAGTTTTCACACTCCCTATGGATATTATAGGTTTAATTTTATTTTTCATTATGAAAAATTATGATGAATGGGAGAATAGAAACCGTGGAAACCTGACATACCATAGTGATATAGGGAAAACCCTAAGTGTCATTATTTAATATGTATAAGGTTACAAATAAGTTTAAATTCATAGATACCACTTTTGTGATTTTATGTGATGGGAAATAAAAATAATAAGTATATTTTTGTATAAATTAATGGGAATAAAATTCTTTGGTTTCGAATTTATTTTAGTTATAATGTTATTTTAGTAATAATGACGTTATATTTTTTTTATATAAGTTTAAATTTATTGATTAGATTTTTGTTTAATATGAATATTTATATTTTGGCAGTGAAAGAAAATTAAAATTATTTCATTTTTAAAAAAATTATTTGTATATAAAAGCTTAGTACTAAAAAAAGTAATTTTTTGATTAATTTCATCTTATATGGGGTTTATCATAATTTTTGGAACATTATATGAGTCAAATAGTTTTATAAAAAGGATAACATGTAGCCAAAGAAACAACCCATTGCATCCAACAAGGTCACATGGCCTAAACCCACAACCAAAGGACGACAAGGGCATAACGCTATCCACTAGCCTATGTGATGTACCGGTCAGTATTAATTTATTACCTAAATAGTTTTATGGATACAAATTTAGTTTATTTTTATAAGCAAGTTATAGGATAATATATTTATGAATTGTTGTTATTTTTATGTGGTTATTGATATTTTTGGAGATGTTTTATTGGTTTGATGTATATATAACCATTAGGTTTAACATAAATGATTATTTTTAATAATGATATTTTATTTTTAAAGATGTATGTTGAATGTTATAAGATAAACAATGAGGATACATATTTCATAATTTTGGGGCTATTGAGGTTATTTGTGATATTGGGTTAATTATTCATGGAAATTTCTGTGTTAAACCTTTGTTTTTATTATTTATTTTTAGAGAGCAATGTATTATTTCTTCATTAGATAGTCTATTCATTATTCGGTATTAAATTATTATGTGATAACTATTTTGGTTTCAGTACATAAATCAGTAATAGCATGTATTTATTTTTTTGATTATATGATCCTTTATAAGTTGATTTTACTTCTTCAGACATAAAAAATCATCTTCAATACTCATCATGTGGAGTAGAGTAAAATTTTGTGGTGAAAATTGACTAAATATTGAAATTATACATTTTAGGTATGTATATTTTATTATGTCCATAGTATAGATGGTAAATTATTTATTCTACTATAGTAAAATGATCATAAAAGACAATAATTACAAATTATATACATTTCTGAAGAATTGATGGTCTTTTTCAAACATAGTTATTTTATGGTTTTGGGGTCGTTAACTTTGTCATGACCTTGTTATTTATCTCCCTTTATTAGTAATTTATCATATTAATTCTCTTACATTTTTATATTTAAAATTCCTACTAAATTGATTCTTATTTGGGAACATAATTATGTGATATTTCAGGTAACTATTATATTTCCCAATTTCCCTTTTCAAATAAGTCTTTTACTATCCCTTTATATGATGTCGGTTTGTCACAAATATATTATTAAATAATGAACCTTTGATGGCCATGATAAAATTGAGGTTGTCAAATTTAATTGATATAAATAGAATTTAACACCTTGATATTTTATTATATATTTATCTTGATATAAATTTTATATATTTGATAGCTTGTGTTACCTAAAAAACCATATTTGAAAGAACTGTGATATAATATAAAAATCTTATCATTTAACAGTTACCATTATAAATGGTAGTTGAATCTATTTATATGAATATTAGTAACTACATTATTTAATATATTTATAATGTTCCCATTTTACAAAAAATGATTAATTCTTAGGAAATAAGAACAAAATTTTTAGTAAAGTCATTTTATATTTAAAAAATTTATTTTATTCAAAAAAAGATTTTATGCATTTTATGATTTTAAATTATAATTAATTTCTTCAAATTTTATATATTTTATTTTTTAAAACGAATTAATGTTTAATATTATTATGTAAAAATTAACTTAGTGTTAAAATTTTGAGATTTTTGTGAAATAATTAATTTTTCCGTGAATAGTGAAAATACGGATTTTTCAAATACTATGATTTGACTTAAATAAATGAAATTATATAAAAGTACCATTATAGTTATTGTTTTTTATATGATCAATTTTTATTATAAAAATATATTTAATTTTATTTTAATTATTGATATTCAGGATTTAGATATAAGTTAATTGTTTACTTAAATGTTTTTTCTAACAATGATTCTTTTGCATTATATGAATTTATATTAATCATTATTTCTTCCAATTAAAAAGTTTGTATCTCTAAAAAATGGGTAGAATATTTTAAATTTTGTTTTTTAGTTTTGGTAAATGTTTTCCATATTTGTTTTGTTTTGAATAGTAACTTTGGTGAGTATTTGTCATACAATAAGGGTCAAATGGTTAAAATAAGATTTAAACTGTGACATAAGATCTAATAATTATCCCGATACTTGAATTAGTTTTATTGTATTGGTTAAAATCAACTATATCCACCCCATATTCAAATATATGTAATTTTGTCCCATTTTCCCTGAATAATTAAATTTATATTTTTTTAAGTAAAGAAAATTTCAAATTGTAACCCTCTTGAATTTAATATCACTAAATAGATTTTACATAATGATAAAAGGTTGATAATTTTATATATAAATTATTATTTTAAAGTTAATTTTATTTATTTTCTAAGAGTAATTTTATTTACATTTTCGTGAAAAAATAATTAAATTAAATTCTTCCTCAACACCGACATAGTGCTTTTGTAAGCTGTAGAAATATAAAGTACATTATTTTAAACAATATAAAAGTAATATTTTTTTGGGTGATTTAATGTTCCCAATGAATTTATTTGTTGAAAATAACATATTTGTAATATTTTAATGTTTTACAGTTTAATTAATTTTTTCATGTTTTTTTAATTGTAAAATTAAAGTAATAGGGTCAAAAGTGACATTAAATATATCTTATGTTGGATAATGTTTTATTAAATTAATTTAAAAAAGAATAATTAGGATAATAAATATAATAAAATTCAATCCCTTTAATATTTATGAGCTAAATTTAATCTTACATGTAATATTATAAAGTATTAATATTGGAAAAGTCGTTACAACAGTTAACGTTAAAATTGTTTAGAAAATGAGTTAAACAAATAGATACTGTTTAAAATAAGATCTAAAACTTTATAAATTAGACTAGATAATTAAATTAAGGACATATAATATTTATATTTCAATAAATTTTTTTTTGAACAATTCCACATGAGTTTTCACATATTTTATTATTATGTTTCATATCTTACGAAAAATGGAATTAATGATAGTTTAATATAAACCATATTTTATTAAATGGTTTAAAATTAAAAAAAAAATATATATTAATATTTATTAATGGTATATGGTTGAAAATATCAACCATTGTACATTTATGGGTAGCAATTTCTTTTTAGTGATTTTCTTGACACTTAATGTGTAAAAACATTGTTATCATGGTTATAATGAAAATGTTTAATGGGGGTTAAAACTAAAATATTATTATGAAAAAGTTACCCAAACTAGTCTAAATTCTATCTGATGAGATTTTTTAGACCCAGAATATAATTTAATATTAATTATATTCATTTTAATACACTTTTAAGTAATATGTTATTTATATTCATTTAATAATTTATTGAATTCCACAAGTGCCTCTCCCCTTACTTATAAAAGGACACAAAATCTCTATTATCTTTACACCTTCATAAGAAACCTATATTTACAAAACCCTAGAAAACTATATTATTTAATTCCCTGTCTACTAATTAAAGGTCTTTTTAATCTTAATATATTATTTTATGTGTTAGTAATTTGGGATCGAATAGAAGTTTACTAAAGAATAGGTAATCGTCATTTACTGACTCTTTCTAAATTCATTCTTCTATTACATCCAATAAATATTTTTAACCATACTTATAGAATAAATCATGTATAAAAAATAAAATTAGATGTTGATTTTAGTATTGGAACTCCATTTTCCTTCACTTATTCATCCCATAAGATCTATAAAAACACTCCGGCATATATACAGTTTACCTATCCTAATAGCATTGTAATACATTTTTCATCACCCCTTTAATTAAATCGTAATAAAAATGTTATTAATGAATATTTAATATATTTATGAAATAATTATGTCTTATAAATTATAATATCATTTCTATATTCTTACCTTTTAATTGTTTTGATAACGACAACATCTCTTGTGTGTATGTGTGGACCACCACATTCAAAATATGATGTAATATGTTTTTTGTTTCACATTTCATGGAAAGAAATATGCATAAATTAATTTAATATATGATATAAATATGATCCATGAATGATGAATTGTTATTTATATTTCTTTCATTAAATCTATATCAATGTGAAAATACCATTCATGCATACATATAGAATATCATCTACATAAACAGTGTAATTCATTTTTCCACCCCTATCATTTTTGGATTACTAATAATATGTATATAATTAATATATATTATATTCATATCCGGATAAAAATTCTATAGATTATGCAACCATGATAAATTTACAATGACAGGAACATCCAAAAAAATATTCCCGGAAAACGCAAATGATTAACACACAAAAATAATGATTTTAATAATGAATTTATACCAAATGGGTAATTAAAAATTATATGTGGATAAAATATGATATTATAAATATTAAAATTATTTATTTATAAAAGTATAAGCCATTAAAATTTATTATATAGTTTTTTTCAAAAATGTTCAACTATGTGGATGCATCATGTAAGGGATTTCTTAATATAATTTCCAATCATTGGATTATACATATTCTTTATTAACATTGATATGGAATGATTGTTTGTAAGATGGAATATGACTATATTATTCACTGTTATCAATGATTTTTTTATGTTTTTTACACATATTCACTTCATTTAATTATTCCCACTTTAATGATAGAATCTTTGTAAGGGGTTTCTTAACTCAATTTCCATTTATTATGTTATATATATACTTCATTATCAATGTTATACTAGGATTATGTGTGTAATGAACTATGATTTAATTTTGTTTTATTTACTGTTGTTTTATTTGGATTTTAATTTTTCAAACATTATCACTTCATTAATTAATTATCACCTCAAAGATACGATCTTTAAAAATGAATTATTATATATTTCTATTCCATTGATACATATTTGGTATTATACGTGAATTTATTTTTATGTAGTGAATACACTACCCCTATTATGTATTTAACAAAAATATATGTTTATTTATGATTATTAATGTTTTAATTGAATATTAATCTATCAAGGGTTTATAACTAAATTTTCTTTAAAGAGGTAATAATGTATTTCAAAATCTCTTTTTTAAGGACATACCTGATTTTCATTAGAAGAATATTATAATATATCCTTCAAAAACTATGTTGATATTCTTATCCTCTTGATATTTAACGATATTCCGTAATATCATTCCAAATTTATTTATCCTTGAATTTTTAATTACATAACGGAATTTTTAAAATAAATGATGGTCTAATTCCTCTTTTTGATCAGACATATTTTCCTTTCTTATCAATATTTTCAGTTTTTTAATGTCATTTGAATATAATAAAATGATTTATGAATGAAATTTTAAGGTTTATTTTATTTTTTATATAATTATAAATGAATATTTATAACGTTTTTTATGTTTCATTTTTTAACATATTTAAAAAAGACATAAGGATTGATTCTGTTTTAATATATAGTTTGTTAATAGATTTTTCTAGTTCCAAAACCATTTTACACAATTTAGATTCTTCCACGAGGTTTAATATTATTACAATGGAAATTATTTAATGAATCCTCATTTTTAATTTTTTTTACATTAATTTAATTTTATTTACTAAAATATTTAATTTTACAATAAAATACACTTTTCTAATGATTTAATGGACATCTATCATCAATTCATTAATTTTGTAGTCATTAACATTCCCTTAAAACAGTTGTTTTTGGGTGATTATTTTTCATCAAACATATGCATAATAATTTCATTATGTATATTCTTATTACCTTAACCATATACCATTTCAATATATGATGTTTTTTTCAATTGAATGACTAGGGAAATGATGAAATTTAATATTATATAATCAATATAGATAATTATTAATGAAGAATATTTTTTATTAGATATATTTATCATTCAATGTATGAAAATTTAATTGGACTTGGTATGTTATATCCAGGGAATGTTATACCCCATGCATTGGAAAATATCCTATGAAAAACTAGTTTTGGGTATTTGGAATAATATTTTCCTATTTATGTATATTTTCTTTGTAAAGAGATATGACGGTAAAAATTTTAAGTTCAACATTATGAATTCTATCAATATTAAAGTACTTATTATTATCCATCTGAATATATATGTTGTTATATTATACACGGATTTATTCCCCTTGAATTGTATTAGTTATATGTACTATTTTATTCTTTTCCATCTTAATGATATTTTATCATGATTTATTTACTCTTGAAAACATCCACTCTAAATAACCCATTTTGAGTGTTTTAGATCAAAAATATTTAGATTCTATTCACATTGATATGAAGAATGGATCATTGAATGAGTTCAAGGATATAGGATTTTTAATATTATTATATCATATATTTTAATTATAAATTAAAATTGAACTCATATATAGATCTAGTTCTTAATAATTACTAAAATATATAGTCCTTGGGGTTGATCTTAGTCGAACATGTGATATTGGAATTAATTGAGTTTCTATTAACAGTTTCTATTCAAAAGGTTCAAAATATATATCCCCTAATTTCTAAAATAATTCATGTTCACTAAGATTGTAGAATTAAAAAAAATTATTTAAAAGGTTCACAATAGATTGATCAAAACTCATTTAATTTTTTTTAAAAACTCTTTATAATATTTGAAAATAATTTAAAAAATGAAAATATATTATATGTTAGATTTATGAAATTTAACAATCAGAGTAATGCTCTGTTATTAATTTTCAAACTAATGCTAGTTTTTTATTTAAAACAATGAAACACAAACTAAAAATCACAAAACATAAATTTAATCATGAGGTTCAATATTAATCCAAGAAATAATCCCCTACACTTGGTAATCACCTACTACCAAGGAGTTTATTAAAAAACTAATTCACAACCTGGATCGGGTTTAAAAAATGACTAAGCTATGAAATTCTAGGATAAAAGGATCTTCCATAGTTTTACATGGGAAAACGAGATTCTAAGTCACACAAATACACTTTTACATATATAAATGTGACTATAAATGAAAATAGTCTAATGATGGTGTTAATACTTCCTCAGTTCATTACATGAGATTTTATTTATTGATTAATAGAGTAATATAAAACACATCTTGAAATTTAAGTATATTTAATTAGAATTAGATGGGATATCCTAATACATTATAAAAATCAATCAGAATAGCTTAGATCTTCTTAGATTCCTTAAATGGATTTTAAAAGGATCTTCAATAATTTTACTTATAGGTTTAAAAAAAATATAGTATCATGAAGAGTTCTGAACAATTCCTCTACATCGAAAATGCTCACAAGTATGTTACTCTATTATTCCCAATAAGAATATATTTCCATCTACATGTTTCACATGAACGTCTATATTCTTAAAAATAACTCCACCCAATAATTTATAATATTCAATGTATCCTTTATTGCACTAAATCTATAATTTAGGATTCTAAATCTAGAAATTTGTATTTGAATGAACTCCACAACTAAGTTAAACTTGGTAGGGTATATTCATTTAAAACACGATTACATGAGAACATGGTTGGTTGGTATGGTAATTTGGAACTAAAACTTGTTGGATTCATATCATTCCATCATGTGGTTAGTCAATTTGGTCATGCATTAGGTTCATTACTAAATAAGGTTACCCCATTACTTTTAATTGTCACTTCATTTGTACTCTTAGTAAGAACATTTCTTCATGTGGAAGGTTGTTTATTGTGGTAACTAGAATTATAGATCCACATGATCAGTTTAATACTTAATGAACCTTTTCTCACCTATCACACAATAGTTTGGTATTTTATAAGGTAAGATGATTTTCCTATCACGGTAGTTTCATATTCATTGAATAGTATGTTGATTTTCAATTCATTTTTTGCTAATTAATGGTATAGAATATTATCATATGATGTATGATTAATAGATTTTTCATGTGATCATTTGGAGTACAACATGTGATCTGTTCGACATTGTCACTTTACCTATATTGTTAGTTCAAACCCTTAACATCATAATTATATTACATATGTGGTAGTTTCTCATGGTATGTTTCAAACGTAGTTGTTTTTCAAGTTTGAAAAAAATCCTATTTTACTAATAAAAAACAAGAAAATCATTTATAACATTATAAACATGATTTTGGATCAATAAAATAAAGCGGTACTAGTCAAAGACAACAATATTTCACTTTTGGTAAGTACAAATCATGAAATTGAAAATGAAATGAATTGAAAACAACTAAAATTTATTGAAATAAATGTATTTTGAAATAACAATGTTTTAAAAAGTCCCTTAAATTATTCAAATAGTTCAAATGAATTAAATTTATGTAAAATATTTAGTCCTAATTTTGGGATAATCAAAAGTAAATTTGATGGAAAAATACATAATATGAAAAATATAAATACAAATTAGAGTTTGTGGATGATTTCATTAATATTAAAAGATATATTACAGAAACATATATAAAGACTACATATCAGGAATTGTAGTCAAAATCTGAATTAAGTACATATATGACATCAATAAGAAGGATGGGATATTTTCATTTATGACTATAAGTAAGATAATATATACTCTGAGCTACACAGGTTGAGGTAGGGTCTCCAATGACTACACACTTGTACATGGGAATTTTTTTTTGGATGGATTCACTATGAGTTAATCAAAAAGGATTGATGTTAGAAATCGTAGAGGCTATGGAAATAGGAATGGATATAGGGGCTAGAATAGTATAATGAGAAGTGGATAACTAGGGTTTTATCAATCTGGTGATTTGACTCTCTATACAAGAAATGTGGCATAAATATTGATGTAAATCATTTATATTTTCTATGAAATCATCCAAAACAAGGGAATTTACCTTGAGTTTCACAACATATGACATAAAATCATGGGTTAAAGGACTCACCTTGAGATCTACAGAAAGAATTCTAAAAATACCTTTTATGTTGTGTTTCTAAATATTTGGCTTAGGTAGCAATCAATATCCTTATTTATGGTTTCTTTACCTTTCCCAGATTTCTTTAAATCTTACCAAACGACTACCATCTTTCTTGTAGCATGTTTTTTAAATGAATCTTGCACAATTTCCATGGTTTCCAAAACACATCATGCATATCGAAAAAACTCATATCTAATTAGTTGTCTAGTCTTTTACTTGTTAGAAAATGGTTGAATTGGATGAGTAGGACGTGGTATACGAATTGGATGTGGAGCACGATGAAACACTTCATTTCTGAACCTCTCATTAAAATTATAAGACCATGTATGATAAATCTGTTTTCAATGAACCAGAATCTACCTTTTAATTTTCAATCTCAATTCTTAGTAAATTCATCACAAGGTAAAATTTGGGGTGAGTATGAATATTCACTAACATCACAATCCTTTTAATCTTCCTCCTGATTAGGCTCTAGGGAGTTTAAAAAACCAAAAAATGATTCATTAAAAACAAAAACAAAATATAATTTTAATTAATTCTAAACATGCATTATAACATATGATATATATATGGAATAGTGTTATATAGATCAAAAGCCGAATTACGGCCATCTAATTTAGCTAAATCCTCCTCTGATCTAGCAAGATTAAATGGATCTTCAACTCAAGAAAAAGTATCAACTTATTCATATTGATCTTAAGGTTCACTGACCTCAATATCTTCACCATGGGAACTACCTTTCACTGTTTCTTCAGCATCTTTTCTAATAATAAGATAAAATATATCTAGAAGAGTCCGGTCAAATAAGGGTCTCATAAGAGATAACTCAATCCTTTTATGGGAATCTATGATAGAATGGAGGGATCCATCTTTCACTGTAAGAGTAAAAGGTACGGTACTCCCACCATGATTAGGTGGACTATCCCCATCATCATCATCATCATTATATTCTGAATAATAAAAGCCCAAAATAATAGATCATGGGGAATTATATCCCATATAAGGATCATCTACTATATGTTATCTGGTAGTGTTGTAAGTTGTAGGAAATATATCTAAATTTCCTTTATCTTCTTGGTAACTCCCCATGATTTTATGAAATATATTTCTATTAAGTAAATATAACTTATTTTATAGCTTGTGTTACACACATCACTAGTTTTTAAAGAAACTTGACATACTATTAAAATATTATTATTATTTAATTTGATAGATATCATCTATTGTTGGGGTATCAGCCAAGGGATAATGTAGCCTCATTGTACTACATCAGAATAAGGGTTTAAATACTTTCGATCTCTATTTATGGGCATAAAATTTTGTGGCATGTTTGATAAAGAATTTGGCACGGTAGAGGTGGTGTGTCAACATGGGAGAAGGATTGGAGGGATATTTGGATTGAATGTGTTGGGAAACAGTAGGCCAAGATTGGATTGGGATTGAACTAATAGTGATGTTCATTATGACAACCCATGAAAAGGGGGTAGTTGTGGTGGTTGATGTACCAACTCGTTTGGAGGCACAGCTGATAGTGTGGATGTTGATGGTGGGATACAGTGGTTATAAAGGCACTATTAGAAAAAGTGTTACTAAAATTGAAAATAGGGTTTATGTGAATGAAAAAGGTTTTGGAATAGTTATTTTTTGTGTCTATCTACGACATCGTTCATGGCACTACCAGAAAAAATTTCAACCGTAAAAATAAAAAGATGGTACACTATGAATGGTTAGTAGGATGATTATAGGAATTCACGGGTTTTTTTTTACAATTATTTAATATCCCACATGTCCTTAAATGGTTGTCTAGTGGGACTTAGCTTTTGAGAATAACGAGAGGATGCATCTTCATTTTAATAAAATTCTGTGTTGAATTCCATCCTACCTTTAGAATATATATAATTGTTATCATTTAACTGTTGAAATGGAGTGTACGAATAGAATTATCTATATTATGATAATATATGTTTTATACATGTATTTAAAATTAATACTTTTTACCAATTAATTATAAATGAAAATTTAAAACAATTTGAAGATAAAGAAAATCTTTTTCTGAAAAACCATTTTAAGCTCAAAAACGCATTTTATGTCAATAAATTAAAATATAATAATTTTAATGAATTTTTTAATTAAATATATATATTATATATTAAATAAAATCATTAAATATTGTCTTTTCTTTCTTTTCTTGAGAGAAAAAAAATCCAATTTTATGCTTAAACCCATTATTATTCCAAAAAATAGTTTTATTTCATTTCACACACTTATATTAAAATTAATTTTTTCCAATTTTATAAAAATTATATGAGAAAATTAATTTCATTTATTATATTATAATTTCTAAAGTTTCATGGAGATATTTTTTGAAAATTTTCTAAAAGAAAATAGTTCCAGTGAATAGTGAAAAATATTGGGTTTCATTAAAGACTGCCATTTATTTCAAATAATTCACAAGATAAATTTAATTTTAATATAGTTTTAAAAGAATTTTTTTAAAAAATTATCAATTAATAAAAAATATTATTCCATTATAATAAATTTCATATTTAATTATTATATACAATCCATTCTATATTTTAACTATTTTCACTTTGGAAAAATTACCTTTTCTCTACGTCTAAAGATTTAATTTTAAATTAAAATATTCCACTTCTATGAAGTTAATTTATAAAAAATGATTAAAAATTTGGAGTAATAATAATTTATATTATATAATTATTTAGATTATTTTGTTGACTTAATAAATAGAAAAATGCTAATAATATAATTTCTATGGTTAAGGTTAAAACTATGTTATTGGGGGTTAATCCAAAATTGTAAGGGTTAAAATGACAAAGAATATTTTTGAACCATTATATGTAAATATATCTTCCTTATAACCTATAAGGTTCTATAATGTATAATTTTTAACCTTCTGGAAGGTTTAAAATTTTGGTAGACTATTATTTTCAAATATTTCAAGTGTGTAATCTCCCCCACTAAAAAAAGGCCACCCACTCTCCTCCACTATTGATGCGTAAAAAAACCATTGTTTCAGAAAAGAAATGAAAAAACAATTTCTCAATTCACTTCTCATATCTTCGTATTATTTTTGAGATCATAATTATAATCATATAATTATTTAAGAGCAACCAAAAAAGGTTTTAAGAAAAAGAGTTAATGTTTTCCACTATGCATCTTTATTTTACATCTTCTTTTAACTCATTTAGATCATTTAAAACAATTATAAAATAATTAAACCATTATATAATATATTATGATATGTTATTATCTTAATATAACAATTTAAATCCATTTTCACCTCCTTAAAATTGGATATGAAATCATCATTCATGTGTATAGAAGACTATTGCCACACGAACAGATGTTATTTTCATTCCTTCACCACCTATCATTACTGGATATAATGATGTATTTAATGATTACTTATGATATTTATGATATATTTATATATATTTAAGTATTATTCCACATCTAATTTCTCACCTCCAAACCCATTAGAAAACAATAATGGCGTTCGTGTGTACGAAAGACCACCGCCTGGCGAACTAATGTGATGTGTTTTTCATTTCTTTTTTAGTAGGATTGTAATAAGGAAAGATTAAAAGAATATATATGGTATATTTAACATAATTAATATTATATAATTACAATATCAGATATACCTAATTAATTTCAATTTTGTGGGGGATATGATAACTTTTTAGTGTGTATGGAGGACTATTACCTCATAAAGCGATGTAATTCTTTTTTTACTAACAAATTTCATTGAAGCTAATTTAGGTGAATGTAATTAATGTATGTAATATATATTCCATTGAAATATTTTTTAATTAGAAATATATCATTTATATTTTCTTTATTTTATCCGTCACGAAAATGGAAACAACATTCAAGCATACGTACGACCTACCATCTCTATGAATGATATATTTGATTTTCTATCTCTAATATTTATGGATTAAAATAAATATATATATGATGAATATATATGAAATTTATATCCCATTTAAAAATCTAGATATGATTAAACCATTATCAAATAAATAGGGCTAAAATAAAAGATCCATACATACATGAAAAACTAAGTAGTTATTAACTAAAACAATATTTTAACAAGGATTTGTTTTTTAAAAGGTAATAAAAAGACATGATTAAATAATATATTATATGATATATATAATAATGGTTCTTTAATATATGTATAATAAACATGTATTTAATACAATGTATGTTTGAATGTGTATGAATGAATTCTAGGAATAAAATAAAGGATTTTTTTCTAAATGTTTCTTCATTTGGACATATATTATCATATACACTGACTATATATCCCTTGTGAAACAAAAATTCTGGAATTTTTTTTATACTCATGAAATTTTATATTTCTTTAAATTTTATTCTTCCATGGGTCTTATAATTAATCTTCACCAAAGAGGTATTGGTTTCATGATTCAATCACATCATTTATCTAGATTTTTTGTGTTTTTGACTCCAATGAAGTGATATTATTATCTATCACTAAATAAACCTATGATTATTCCTCTCATTTGTTTATATATTTAGAATACATGTTTTCCCTTCATTTTTATCTCTTTATATACTCAATTTTCGGAAATAAATGTGCTAATGAAGGACTACTGTTTTTCTCTTTATTTATTTTTTTGTCGAAGAACCTTTTTCCTTCATATCATTATTTCCAAAAAATATTTTCAAAAAAAATTAATATTTCTCAACTGATTTATTAAATAAATTTATAAACATATAATAAATTTTACAAAGTGTTTTAAAAATAAATATTCATGTAATTTTCTAAACAAGGTTTGTGTTTTTTATGGAAATGTGAAAGATATATATTTTAGCATGTATGGAATGAACTGAATTTCCCACTCTCATGACCGTTATTTTCATTGAATATTATCTAATAACAATAAAATTTTATTTTAAAATAAATTAATTTAAAAATGTATATGTTTTTAAAATTGAAAACATGATGTTCAATAAAAAATATTTTTAGAATATTTTTGTTGATTATGTTATAAGTTTCCAAAGATAATTTTAATGAAATTGTTTTTTTAAATATTTTCTGTTTTAAAGTATTTTTCAATGTGAAAATTTTATTTTCCTAAAGAAATATTTATAATTTTTATAAAATAATCCTTAATATGTTTATAAGGTTAGTTTCAATGAAAAGGATTCTAAAATGTTTTATGTTTTAAAAATTGTTTTCAAATTGAAAATTATATTTTCTGCAAGGAATGTTTTAAATAAAACTTAAATATTCATTTATATTTTTTGAAGGTTATTTTTTTAAAAAAATATTGTAATTTTTTTTTATGTTTTAAATAGTTTTTTTGAAAGTGAAAATATTATTTTCCTCACCAAAATATTTAAATTATTCTTATAAATTCATTTATAATTTCCCTATTAAATTTTCAAGGAAAAGTATTTTGAATCGTTTTTATGTTTTAAAATGTTATTATCAATGTGGAATGGATATTTTCCTCAAAAACGTCCTAATGATCTTTAAAAATTCATTTTCAATCAATGATTTCATCATCTGATGTTACATATTCTTTATTTATGATATCATCCTAGTATTCCCTTAATATTATTTTTATGGACGGTTTCTGTTTATGATGAATAGATATTTATGAAACCCATTTCTTTTACAAAAGTTATTCTATAATGAAATGTTTCTTTGAATCACATTTCTTATCAAGGGTTCTAATATTATTAATATTTTCTAATCTTATAGATCATTTATAAATGGTTTCCATTATGGGTTGGTGGTTTTGTTATACCCAAGGACGATGGTTATGTTATAACAAACAATGGCAGTTATGTTATAATCCTAGATTAGTGGGACCTATATCATCTGGTGATGCATTGGGTGATGATTAAGATCTCTTGAGATAGAGATGACTATAATGGGGGTGAATCTATTTCAACAAAGGACATTGTCCACTATAATATTCATGGTACTGAACCTTAACTACTATGATGTATTGGTAAGTGAACTCATTCCTCTATTATATCCATGTAAAAGTTCCATGACTACTTAGGAAAAGATATTTTATGTATATATGTATTCCACAAATCTGTATCATATGCCAATTTTATATTCTCATGGCCCATATACATTGATTCCATTAATATTAATGTCTTATGAAATTCCAATACATATTACATGACTTATGTCTTTGATCTATGATATGAAGGGTATGGTTATATAATTTTATTCCCATATTCTCATATTTGTATGCACTTAATATGTTGATTTCTAACATCATTTCCCTTATTGAGCATCTAAAGCTTTCCCTTTATTATATTTTATTCCTGAGGTTATGATGAATGATTTTATATATGATGAATATAGGAAATTTTATATGTATTAAGAATTTATTGAGAGAAGAAATAGCATACTTATATACTAGATGTTTATGTGTCCATGCTTCCCTATGCACTAGACCAAAACCATTTCGCGATGGATCATTATTTTTTGTAATGAATATTTGTCTTTTAAGATGTAATAGTTATAGATGAAATGTTTTGGTAATTATAGAAGGTATCATAGAATGATTTAGTTTACTTTTGTAAACTATTATAAGAAAATATTAGTGATATTGTAAGGAATATATCCAATGATAAGACTAAAAAAATTCTATGTATAGAAAAATATCTTGGAATACTAGTGATAGATAGAGGTAGCATTTTATAATAAATTTCGTACCAATCTGGATAATACAAGTGGATGTGGCTCTGTAATAGATATAACAAGGGGAAATTACTCTAAAAAATACATTTCAAGCTTGACTCGAGCATTATCAGGTACATGAAAAGGGCCTTAATGCACACCTATATTGACACACTCTAGTGATATGCTTTTTGAATTCAAAAAACCATTAGGGGCCATCGGGAAGTATTTCAATAATGAATTATGTTAAAACTCATGTTTCATATATTTAAATAAATGTTTCATGATTTCGATATCCTATAAATGATCCTTCAGGATTATGTGGTTTCCCTCTACGATTATTGTTTTCTCAAACTAAGGTTTTTGGTTTTAACAAATGGAAAGAACTAGAACAATATTGGGAAATGTTAAATGAGATTGTAAATGCGTTTATGAGAAACAAAATCTAAAAAATACTATAGTTAAGTATACTATTATTACATACACTCAGTTACTAGTACATATTATTAACAACTTGTACCTTAACTAACTCTCAAACACACTATAGAAAAAAATATTAGAGTCTACTGAGTGCATTGATAGTGGTGACCATGGAGGAAAAATGATTTTTTATCCTATATTTTGATAATTTTTAAATTAACACTCAAGGGAATGCCTCAATGGAATGAGAATATCTTTTGAATGGGGATAAAAAGGACACAAAGAAAGTAATTTCCATGGAAAATTTTAATTTTTTCTTGAAAAACATATGATTAAAAGGGTTTCTATAAGGAATCCATAATGGTTAAATTTTATAAAATGGAAGGTATTTGAACTATATGAATTGATTTCCTAAGGTGAAATTTCTTAAAGATAATCAGAAAGGTTTTATGAGTAATGGTTATACTGTTGATGATAAAGAGGCCATTAGTGACATATAAAAGGTATGGGCAATTCAAACATTATTATTTTTATTAAAAATGATAACCATGATTATATTGAGGTAAACCAATTATAATACATTACTCATATTTCATATATTATGAAAGATGTATGAAAGAATAAAATGATGAATCCAAGTTAGTGGTTTAATAGTGCAGTGGAATGATTGAAGTGTTTTTCTATTAGAATTCATGATTTATCTTATATTAATCCATATATATATAAAGAATATTCTGTAGAAATGTTTTCTTATGTATTTTAATGAATATCTTGATTTGAAATATCGAACTAGAAAATTGATTTAATAAAATGGGGATATATTATGGAAAACACATGATTATAGGAAGATAACTCGTAATATGTTCCTAATATTGAGAAAATGATGTTTTGTTTGGATAAAAGATGATATATATGGATATAATAAACAATAAAGTATTTATGACCCTAGAACTGATAAATTATTTATTGAAAATGTTGTATATATTATCATTTAGGGGGTCTATAACATTTTTAGATTTATGATATATATTTAATATTATTTGGTTTTATTAAAATAATGAGATTTTTTTTTGTTTTCATTGTGGTTTTATGTTTATTATAGATATTACCATGCATCAGAAGAATATGTGAACATGGTATTCAATTATTTTCTATGTGTTCATTGATATATACCTGTTGATATTTTTGGGATTAATTTTATATGGATTTTGGTAAATTTTATGATTATATTTATAAATTCTGAATTTTGGAAGGGTCATAGTGTTAACTAAATATGGAATGGTTAAACTTGAATTTTGGATGAAATTTTATATATTAATGTATTATATTACTATATAGTGATTTATTCAAATTCAATAACTTTTCCAAACCATTTTGTTATAATGATAATCAGTGGTAGTATGAATAATATATCATTCTATTATAGATCATGTGATATTTAAGTATTTTAGGCATAATGATTCATCTTAAATTATTAAAGTATAATATGAAGTGGAAAATTATCAAAGCATTCCAAAATGATTAATTTTTTCATATGATGTAATGGAATAATAATCACAATTTATATCCTTACCTTTGAAATTATAGATCATATAGGTATGGTATCCAATCTATTATCTCTTCCACTAAACCTATTTTAGGTCCACATTGTGTTCCATGTATCTATCTTAGGAGAGGACAGACATGATCATTCACATGTACTAAACACAGTGGTTATACTGATGAAGCATGAACTTTATTATAAGGAATAGTTGGTTGAGATTCTAGATCATACATAGAATGTGATATGAAACAAAACCACTCACCCAGTAAAATTATTGTGGTGAAACAACCAACTTGATGAAGCTATGTAAGAACCTAAGAATATAATGAGGAAAAATAAACTCATTTGTTTTTATCGAAGTCATGGATGTCGAGGATGAAATTAATTTTAAGGGGGTATAATGAAATACCCCAATAATTTATGAATTATGTTTTTAAATAACTTTAATTTCTTTGATAGTTTTTGTTACATGAAACACCATGTTTTAATGAAAGATGAAATACTATTTAAATATTATTATTTAATATGAAAGTTATCACCAAGACATTAGAATGGGGGTATGAATAGTATTAAATATATTATGAAAATATACGGTTTATAAATTTTTATAAAATGTATTCTTTTTTGACCAATTAAATAGAAACAAAAATTGAAAACTATTAAAAGAAAAAGGAAATCTATTTTTGAAAAAAATGTTTATAAGTAAAAAAAAGTAATATCTCAATAATTCAAATAAATAATGCTTGTTGAATTATTTTAATGAAATTTTAAATTTTCTATTCAATAAATTATATAAAATTAATCTTATCTATTTTTTTGGAATTAGATAAGAATAAATCCAATTTTACGCTTAAAATATTTATTTTTCTTATAAGATGTTTTGTCTCCTTTTGTGAACTTATATGAAAATTAAATTATTACCATTTTAGAAAATTTATTTAAAAATGTGAAATTAATTTTTTAAATCATCCTGTCTTTGTTATATTGGAGTAAAATATTTAAAATATTTGGGAATAGTTATTTTTAAGTTAATAGTAAAAAAAATACATGTTTTTATTAATATATTCCATTTTATTTAAATCATTCTCCAGATAGTTTTTTTAATATTTATTTACAAGTAATTTTTTGTCAATTATATATTTATATATACAATTTATTTCATTACAATAAATTTTATATTGAATATTTATATATAAACATTTTGAAGATTTGAAAATTCTGCCTTTGGAAAACCACTCTTTCGTCGTATATGTAGGTTTAATTTTAATTTAAAATTATAAAATTGTTTAAAAGTAATTTGAAAAAATGGATTATATATTTTGAATAATAATATTTTATATTATAAAATTTGGTCAAATTAATTTTTTAGATTAATATATATTAAAAACATTAAAAAGAGCTATTTTTGTGATTATAGTGAAAATAGGTTTACTGAGAATTAAACTAAATTGATAAAGAGTAGAAGGACCTACGTAGAAGTACAAGACCAGTTTTATGGAAATTGATAGACTTTAGCACCAATAAATTTGATAATGACTCATTTTTTAGCCATTTGGTATGTGAAATATGTGGGTACACATTATTCGTTTAAAAAATTCAAACCATTTCGTCTCTGCCACTTATAAAAGGCCACCACTCCCTCTCCACTCCACATAACACTTCAAAACCCAATTTTCATATCCAATACATGCTTAAATTTATTTATTACATCCATAAAAAAATAATTAAGGCCTTTGTGGGATCATGAATTCCATCTAAAAAGGCTTTAGGTTAAACCTAAAGAGGCTATCTGAAAAGAGGAATGTCATTTGACTCTGCTTCTATGTTTTAATTATTTTTCTAACTCCATAATGTCTTTTAGAATGATGATAAAATAATAAAAACTATATATAACATATACTAAGATGTTATTATTTTATTTTCATAACCTAAATCAGTATATTATTCTATCAAATAAAATACAAAATCATCATTCATGTGTACAGCAGAATACTTCCTCACGAACAGATGCTATTAGTTTTCCATCACCACCCATCATGGCTAGATATAATGATAGATATAGTGTTTATATATAATATAAATGATATGATTATAATTTTTTCATTATAATACCACATATATCTTCTTACCAATCACCTCATTGGAAAATAGTAACACTACTTGTGTATACCATGGTATACCGCCTAGAAAACCGATGAGATGTGTTTTTCATTTTAGTTTTACATGGATGGTAATCAGAGTGGATAACATTACCTAGATGACCTATCAAACATGTAACAGACCATAATTTCTACATACCAAAAGGGAGTTCCCAATCCCCATAGGTTGGATACTAGCAACCTGATATCAAAAAAAATAAGAAGGAATAATTTCTCAAAACCTGAAGCAACAACATGGAATACATTTACATATAACTGAGTGAAATATTTAAAGAGATACATAAAGGCCATAAATGAAATTATAAATTGGAATTGATAAAATTAAAAAAATCCAAAATATTGGTTCAACATAAAATGATATATAAAGTTGGAAACCAACTAATCCATCTGATAGCATGGGAAAACTCCAACCATCTCGCCACCAACTACCGAGACATAACATATAGAAAACATTTCCACCTAACCATGAAACCTTAACTTTTCCTACAACAAAAGACATACAAAGGTCTATGTAGCACCATAGTGGGGTCTAGGTTGTAAGATAATAAGATTATTAGGATCCCACCTAGGTATTCTATAAGAATTCTTGGTACAATAATCTGAACATGATCCGCATTAATGAAAAAAATTAATAATAAATAGTTTCCATTATTAATATAATTATCATTGGATAAAATTAATTTTTTCTTTTAGATAATTTCAAAAATAGTCTAGGTGAAAAAAAATTAATGTACTTTACATATATCAAATCAAATAAAAAAGTATATCATATCATTCTATATCAATTGAAGTGAAATTTAAAACAGTAAAATCCAAAGCACATGTAACGTCATGCCTAAGAAATCAATATTTTAGGAAATTAGTTTACTCATAACACAATTAATGACTCTTTTATAATCAAACCCTTTACACAAATGCCTAATGATTAGAGAAATTCCCCATGAGTAAATCCCTAGAAAATTTCGATATGAATTCCCAAGAATAATGGGCCTAGGGAATAGAGGAACCCCCATGATTGAACCCCATGATAATACATGAATAATTTCCCTAAGATAAACCATCTAACTAAGTACGCCAGGCATCCCATGTTCTATATCTTCCAAAAAATCCTCAAATCTATGCTTTCAAACTCATTTCATAAATGTATTTCATAATTAATTTAAATTACCCTTTGTTTTTACCAAAATAAGGGGAAACCATATTTTAAAAAAAAAACCCATTCTCCCAAATAAGAAAATTGTTCAATCACTACATCTATTTCATTTATATAATGATTGATAAAACTAAGGAAATGTAGTTCATCCAACATAGGACAGAGACAAAACCACCTACCTCAAACATGGTTTTTAAACTCCCTTAATAGGATCCACAAACCAAAACGAACACAAAAATGATAATGGAGGCCCTAGAATCAATCCGCGCTTCTCAAAATTAGTTCAATTTAGAAAAATGGTTTGAAGATATATTAGATCTCAACATACCACAATGAACACCCACATCACATCACAACTAATATAAGGGTTTTCCTCTAGAGGAAGATCATGTTGTGGATCTCGAAGGAATCAATAATAATCAACAACACAGACCAAGAAATCTATAACTGTATAAAATGGTTCTACAATGGTAAAAAAAAGAAACATGAGTAATTATCACCCAATGAAACATAATGCAACAAAAAATATGACCAATCATTGAATGAAATTATTTGAGATGTGTAGAGGTATCCAAAATCACAAGGAATATCTACTACATAGAGAGGGAGTAGGTCTATGGATGAATGAAAAAAAATCAATTGTATGATTCCGTAAAACTATAACTTACTATATTTACATTGATTAAAACCAATTTTCACTTGGTGTAATATTGAAAACTATAGCATGCAGAAAACATGTAACCATTTGTAACAAATACATGATTTTACCATTACATGTCTTGTAATTTATATTTAGAGTGTGTAAAATTTTCACAAACTACATTGGTAAATTTCATCTTCTCAATGACTAATAAATTGTGTGTATTATATTTTCATGGAAAGTATTTCTCTTAGAGAATGTGTACGTCTGAGTTCCCTCTTAATAGCCTAAAAAAATTTAGAATTCTTTAAACTCAATTAGAACCCTAAAAATCCTTTGAATCATTTATGCAAAGACACCGTTAATTCAAAAAATATTTATACATCCCTAGTTATTTGGTCATTTTACCCTATAAAATATATCTATACATTAGAGTCCCAAAACACACCCAAATAGAAAGGGAAGTGATAAGAGAAAATAGATATACAAGAAATAAGTTAACGGGATGGTACTAACATCCCACTATAATACATTGAATCCTTAGGAATTCATGTGGAAGAGGAGGTCTAGAAAATAGGTGAGGCCATTGAACTGTCATCAACGACTCACACACCCTTGTGTCATGAGAATTTGATCTATTCCAGTCTATGTCTCTAACAAATGGAAACAACTTCCCCTGATAGTCTTTTACATGAGAGTCACTGACCTCCACTAGCTCCTCCACAACCAAAATTTCTGGCTATATCTCAGTCTCTTCACAACTCATAACATGAGTGGGGTCAGGATGATATTTCCTGATATTTTATATATGGAAAACATCATAGATGAAAATTAACTAAACCAAAAATGCCAATATATATATGAAACCATCCAAATCCACTAAATGGCCCCAAATGGTCCAACATATCTTAGATCCAAATTTCCCTAATTTTCATGCTGATGGTGTTCCAACCAAAGAGAAACCTTCAAGAAAGAACATTCACTTATTAAAAAATCTAATTGCTAAATTCAATGATTAGTATACAATTTTTGTCAACTCTAGGAAATAATCAGTTGAAAAAATATATATTGAATCCTTGCTAATGTATCCAAAATAAGTATTGATCTCATGAAACAATATTTTCCCACCTCTTCCCAACATATGAGTGACACACATGGGTGACTATAAAAATCCTCAATTTATTCCATTGTGATTGAAGACTATGAACTATTGTTTTATGAAAACATAACTAGTCCCATATTTTTATCCCAAGATCTTCCAAAATAAAAGTTATATGTGTGGATCATATCCCTCTTGATTTGAATAGAATGCTCCATCTGATCATCTATATATTGATGATAGGTTTTACTCTACTTCAACTAATTCTCCATTACCTCCTAGAGACTCATCATGAACCTCGAAGTAAACCTAGGATCCCTATCTAAAAAATTTCAGAAGGAACCTAGAAAAACATCAATTTCACATTCAAGTAAAACTTTGTCAGATCTGCAAATTTACTAGTGCCTTTAATCAGAGTAAAATAATAATAAATTATCAACCAATAAATAATGACCCAGATAGCATTCCACCCATGGGAAGCATGTGGTAATATAAAAACAAAATCCATGGTTACGTCATCCCGTTTACGAACTAGAATTTGAAGAGGGAAAAGAAAACCAAAAGGTTTCTAATTCTCTACCATTATTTATTGATAGGTTTATTTTTTTGACACATAATCAACAATGTCTAAATTCTCAGCAACCAGAATATATATATCTTGTCATAATACATATTCATAGTGGAAAGATGAATGGTCGATAATGGACTATAAAATTAAAGCAATAATATCTTCCTCAAAAAATGCTGAGATAACTAACCTATCTCTAAAAAAGAGTAAACCACCAAAAAGAGAGACCAAACAAAAATTTTCTCCATGCCATATAGGCTTTTTTAAATTCCTCTTAACTCAACATCCAAATTTTTACACTATATAATAGACTCAACCAAATATTATTATAACTAAAATTTAGTAATAATTATACTTGAATCAGCATCATGAGTATCTAGGTGAAATTGGGTGAATAATACCTTAAGATGCCATTATTCTGTCTCTTCTATAACATCAAATGATGGTACTTTTTTGCTAAGAGAATCATTGCTGAAATTCCACTTCCCTGTGGTGTGAGTGATATTGAATTCAAATGTCTGAAGGTATTCCTTCCCAAAATGAGGTATAATATTTATATATTTATAAGAAAACATAAAACTTAGACTCTTATAGTCAGAAAATATCATGAACCACTCCCTAAAAATATAATTTTGCCAACACTTATGAACATATATAACTAAAATAAGTTCTAAACCATGAGTCGGTTAAATATTATCATGTGATAAAATTTATTGAGGTTCATAAGCCACTAAATAATCATCCATCATAACCATTCAACCTAAAAAGTTCCATAAGAATTACACAAAACTTCCTATAACCCTTACTAGTATCAGATAAGATCATAATAGGTGCAGATGTCTGAAGTCATTTTAGCTCATCAAAAGAAGAATGACACTTTATATCCCATATAAAATTCACCCCTTTCTTAGTAATAATTATCAATGGTGACTCTATATTTGATAAATACATGACGAATGACCAATTATATTTATCAAGAGTAAAGAAGGTCTGAATCTTAAAGTTGTTATGTGGTTCTTCCCATAATAATAAAACCTTTACCATCTCAAGATTAACTGATAAGACATGATAAAAAATCATTTCCCCCAAGAACATCACTTCATGAATCTTGAAATTAAACTTTAAAATCAATCCCTACAAATGTTGACTCATTAGGATTTCCATAGCCAAACCCAAATAGTGATCATACTTGTTTTGAAATCTCAAATATACAAATATATCAACCCATAACACTACCAAAAATTGTTGAGATACTCATGGAATATATGAATCATCAAAGACATGAAAATTGAAGATTATTATTTAGAAAAAAATGGATTCACGTGATATTCTCAATAAAAATACGTTACCTGGAAAGTCATCATTGGTAAATCTGACTGATAAACTCCAAGATGATGATAACCCAATAGATAACCAATATTCAAAACCCACTTTTCCCCCATGAACTAATCAAAAAAATCACCCCCTCAGAAAAAGTATAATTATTGTCAACAGTTACACAATTTAACTTCTAATAGTACACAGAAAATCAGGGTGAACCATCTACCTTCTTTGAAAATAAAATAGAGGCTTCCCAAGGTGAAACACTAGGGGGAACCAAAACATTACCATAATTTCATCCAAATGAATCCTTTTATCGCTCAACATTACTGGTTCCATATTAGAATACAGTTTCGAAAAGAAATATGTAAATGAAACTAGCTAAATTGTCAACTCCACCTCTCTCTAGAGAAAATAACTAATAAATACTCTAGGAAAACACAAAGTGAATCAAAAATAGTAGAAGGAAGTTCAAAATAGAATAAAATTCATTGGGTTCAACAACAAAATAAAACAACAAACCCCTGAGCACTAGGCAGGAAGGCCTTGAATGACTGGACCTCGGGTCCCACTCTCTTGAAAACACCCCTAATGTCCTATTATCCATGTGAAACAAGATATGATGATGATAAAAATTCACCTTATCATGATGAGATACAGCAAAAACCATATTGATTATGATGTCAAATAGATCTAGATTTTGAATGATATTTTCTCGAAATACCTCCACATTAGCTACTCTTAGTGAACCAAATGTATAGGGAAACCCTTATCCAATATTATTACCATGAAGTGTCACTAACTCCATATCAAAAGGTATGATTTAAATAGGAAGTTTGGGAATATCCAAAATATAGAATGAAAAAAATGAGTGGGAAGAAGAAATATGAAACTAATTTGTCTCTATTGAAGATGAAATAAAGATAGTACCTCTCACTATCGTTGGACACGCATCTACCTCAACTGGAAACTAAATAACTATGTGATGTTGATTCACTCCTAGGAAATTTGCCTAGAGACCAGTATTATTTTATGCTTCTAACTACACTATTGAGGGGAGTAGATCCTATAATCATGGGCTATATCAAGGTATAGACATAATCTAGAAGAAATGATGAAGATGATCATAAAATCCACAAATTTTAGAAATCTTCACAGGTGATGGATTAGTACATTAGAAGTGTCCAAATATGCCACACTAATAGAAAGTCAGTTGAACGCCACTATCTATAACTAAGACTATAGTTGAATTCTTCCACTGTGAACCACCTTCACCACTCTTGTGATAATATTTCAACTTCCTCTTTCTTACCATACATGCCACTAAATTTAGAACTACGTCAACAAAAATGGGAATAATATCTAACATATCATTTAATATTCATCTCTTTTATTATTTCACTTTCCACTATAACTTTATTTGATAAATGTTATAGAATAAATTTCAATGATTATAATTCTAGTTCCAAACTCAGTAGGTACTTTTGATCCTTGAACTATACATTTTTCCTAACTCAAGAAAAAAACAAACCATCTTAGAAAACTAATGGGTGTATAAAAACACACAATACTCTCCCTATTGTAAAGAGAGGAACTCCAGATTCTTCTCCATCATCATCAACATTCGAAAAAACTTTTGAAAGAAGAGTTCCTTCAAACCCATCTTGTCTAATAATGCATGTATGTCTACCTATGCCATGGAATATGACCAACGCTTATGGGGACCCTCAAGTCTGAACACCACACACTTCACCTTGATACCATCATGTATATCTGTAATGTCTAAGATTTTATCAATATTTTCCATTCAATCATGTTCCTTTTATTGTTCATTCTTACCCTTAATTTATGGTGGCTTATCGGATGATTACTCCTATGATCAATCCATTTCTCCTCTAGCTCTCGAATATAGCTTCACTACTAATTTTTGTACTTTCTGTACAATCAGTTTGAAAACACCAACTGATCTCATGGAAATCTCAAAAATATTTTGATCTAGAGGAGGATTCCTTTGGGGATCACCCACTACACCCTCCTGAGGAAAACATGAAACATGCCTTGGAGGTTTACTAATTCACACTAAAATAGAATAAAATATCAGACAACATGATAATCATATTTTAAACAAGAGAACCTTGATAAAAATAATATTAATATCAAGAAATATAAATAGGTGACACACATCCCAAAATCTCATGGTAAAATGAATGTCACCATGGAATTATTTGGCTGGGCACTCACTACAAGATATCTCTCACGTCCTGAAAAACATATCTCTAGTTTACCAAAATTCTTAAAATAACGACTCTTAAGGAAAAACACCCAATAATACCTAACGATGGATAACACAGGCTTGATAACCTCTCTAACTTGTACGAAGGCCAAATTTCCACATACCTGATGGGTGTTCCTAATCCACACCTGTTACTGACTGGCACCCGAGAATCAAACAACAACAAAAAGAAATGATTTTTACCATCCTAAAGAAAAAATAGAATACATAAATATATATATATATATATATATATCAAAGTTAAATATTGGAATATATACATATATTAGTTAACTAAAAGAAGATTTTGAAATGATACAACTCAAATTTGTCAAAAAATCCAATGTTTTGGTCAGACAGCAAAGGAAACCCAAAAATAGGAAACAAACTACTCCATATAATAGTGTTGGATAACTCCCACCATCTAACCACCAGCTACCCAAACACATGAGACAAAAATCCTCACCACCTCATTACATCGCATGTACATTCCCAGCATCGACAGACATATAATGGTCTATGTACTTTAAAATGGGTGTGTAACATGTGAGATAATAAGATAAGTAGAATCCTAAGTAGGTGTTCCATAACAAGTATTAGTACAATATTCAGAACATGGTCAATTTAAAAAAAAAGTTTTGATAAATAGTATACAATTTTTATATAAAAATCATGGAAAAAATATAATTTTCATTTTTCAATATTTCCCAAGAAATATAGGTAAAAGTTGTTCTAAATAATTCCGTAAATATAAAATCATGGAAAATAATGTATCACATATCCTATCATATCCATGGAATTATAAGATAAATAATACAATCCAAAGAATAGGTAACATCATGCCAAGGATCATTATTGGTCATGCCAGAAGACTACTTAAACCATAATAAATTACTAGTGAATGATAAAGTCCTTATAGCATCGGTCAATGCGGTATAAAAACACCCTAATGATTTTATCCCTCGACAATTTCAAAATCAAATCCCTAGAAAAATGTGCTTATGGAATAAAGAAACACCACATGAGTGAACCCCACAATAAGACATGGAAAATGTACATACGCTAAACCATCATCCTTGGTAGTCAAGGATTCCCATGTGCTCTATTTTTCAATCCATTTCATCATGACAATGCTTCAAACCCCATTTTTGAAATCAATTTCAAAATTCATTGGAAATTTCATTTTCTTCTACCAAAATAAAGGAAACCTAGATTTTATCAAAAAAAAAATTTCAAACACATTAAATTAGATCAATAAATCATTCCATTAAATTTATAAAATTACTTATTAAACTGGAGCAGTGTATTTCATCCAACATAAGCCAGAGACTGAACCACCTATATAAAACTCAGTTTACACATGCCCACAATGGGAACCACCATGAATACCGAAAATAATTAGGAAAACAAAATACCTATAAAGAATCATTACATATCTTAATCAATTCAATTTTGAAAAATACTCAGCATAGAGAACAGATCACAACACACCACACTGAACGGGCATATCACACCACAACTAACACAAAGGTTATCCTCTAAAGAAAAATCTGGTAATGGATCAAGAATGTATCAATAATAATCCAAAACATATAAGAATGTAACCATAAAATTATCGAAAAAATTTCTACTGTTATCAAATAAAAAGAATAAATATTAGGAATACTCTCTCATAGATTCAAAACAACCACAATGAGGATCTATCACTGAAAGTAATGGTCTTCGGAGAACAGAAGTCTAGAAAATTTCATGGGATATCTCCAACATCAATAGTGAATGTGGCCCTAACTGAATGAAAAACAAAATAACTTGTATAGTTCCCTAAAACAATAACTTGTGATATTTACATGGCTTCAAACCACATTTGACGTTGTGAAATCCAAAAAACTCAAGTAGACAAAAAACACACCACCTCTTTAATAAAAAAACAATTTTACCATTGCATGGAATTTATTGTAAATTTATGGAATTTAAACTTCTCACTCCTTAAACCAATTCAAGGAACCTTTTTAGTGACCAATACATGGTATGAAATCTATTTACATGATGTGTATTTCTCTTAGAGACCCCAAAAAGACTAGTTCTTGATTAAAAGACTCAAAAAAGTTCATTATTTTCTGAAATCAGGGAGAAACCTACAAATCCATCAAAATATTTATTCATATACTCTATTATGTGAAAAAAAATATAAATACATTAACAGAATTTCATTTTCCCAAAAAAATTCTCTTCTTCCTTAGGAGTCCAAAAAGAACCCAAATATAAAGTGAAACAACATGAGAGAAGAGAAATTCCTGAAAGTGGGTAAAGGGATGTAACACTAAGGATGAATATAATTAATATATATATATATATATAAATTTTAACATAATTATAATTCTTTAACTGTTATATCACATATACAATCCAACTTTCTATTATGTGGGGGATACGATAATATTTTTCGTGTATACATCGGACTATTATCTTGAAAAGCGATGTGATTCATTATTCACTAAATCATTGTATGGATTGTAATTAGGGTTAATTTAATAAATATATGTGATATATAGAACATAAAAATGATTATATATTTGTCAAATAATATTTAAATTTATTTTTTTTCATCCATCAAGAAAATGGAAATAGTGTTTATGCATACGAATGACCTACCGACTCCATGAACTCTATATTTCATTTTATATATATAAATTTTATTTATTAATATAAAAAATATAAACTAAATATATATTATATTTATATCATGATTAAAATTTGGTATATGATCGAATGGTTATCAATGTTGGAGGATTGAAAATAACAAATCAAAACATACATGAAAAATAATGCACTTATTACTCGAAATGTGATTTTTACCAGGAATTGTTAATAAATGGGTGATAAAAGGTGATGAGTATATCATAAAAGGAATGATATATATATATATAATATTTTTTATATAATTGATTTAAAATAAACTTTTATTTATTATAAATTTTTTTTTGAACATGTACGAAGGAATTCAGTACTTATATTATGGGATTTTTGAATCGATTTTTCTTCCTTGGGATATATGTTATGTCATGCACCTTCCTGTTTTTATAAGATGTATATAAAAAACATTTGACATTAAATATCATGATTTTATTTATTATAATGATATTTTAATTTTCATTTAATGTTATTTTTCCATGGGTCTTATGATTCTATGTTATAAAAGTGGTAAGGGTTTCATAATACAATCTCATTGTTTTTCTGTAATCAATCTTTTAATGCTTACAATGATGAAATATTATGAAATATCTCTTAATAAGCCTAAGAATCATATTATCCTCTCATTAATTTTTGATAATATATTTTTTACAACCATTTTCCTATCTTTTTTAATCAATATTCTAACAGAATTGTTTTAAAGATAATTGAAATTATTTCACTTTTTAGTCAAAAACCAATTTATTTAATGTCCATTTTTTTTAAATATTTTTTCAAAATATGTTTACCATTATCCAAATGTTTTATTAAACATTTTATTTTCAGTTTTTTTCTTTTAATTTTTTTAAATGTAATCTTCATGAAATTTTCCAAATTATTCCGATTTTTCTTTTTAAAAAATTTGAAATAAATATTTGTTTTAACAGGTACAACATAAACTGAATTTCCCATCCTCATTTCCAATATTCTATTTAAAGTGTCAATTAAAATTTTTAGAGTTTATTTTCATTGAGAATTAATTTAAAAAAATCCCTTTTGAAAATCCGTTTTCTATATAAAAATGTAGTATCCCACAAAAAATGATTTAAATTATTTTTATAGTATCCATTATAATATTTTCAAGCTTTTTTCATTGAAAATGATTATGAAATTTTTTTATGTTTGTAAAAAGGTTTTTAAAATTAAAAAAGCTATATTCCTCATGAAATGTTTTAAATAATTCTTAATAATTCGTTTATAATTTTCGAAGGTAATTTTCAAATAAAGGTTTTTTTAAAAAAAATGATTGTTCAAAAAAAAATTTCGAAAGAGAAACGTATTTTTCCTCCTGAAATGATTTTAATGATACTTTAATATTCCTTTATAGGTTTTTAATGTGATTTTCATTAAAAATAATTTTGGAATAGTTTTAGGTTTTAATCATTCTATCCAAAGTGAAAGAGTTATTTTCCTCCATTAATATTTTATTTTATTATTAAATATTAATTTATAAGAATCTATAGTTATTTTGAAAGAAACTGGTTTTGAAAATTGATTATGTTTTTTAATATTTATTTCAATGTGATAAGATTATTTTACTCAAAAAATTTCCAAGTGATATTTAAAAATATTTTTCCTCTATGATTAAATCTTTTGGTGTTTTGTCTGATATACTAGGGATATAATCCAAGGATACCATTATTATTCTTTATCTAGATGGTTTATATTTATAATGAAGATATTTTTATGAAATCCATTTATCTTCCATAGGTTATGTTATGATGAAATGTTTTTTGAAACCCATTTATTTACATCGGTTCTGATAGGATGAATGTTTTATGATATTGTGCAACACTTATTTACGGTTTTCATTATGTGGTAGTAGTTATGTGATAACCAAGGAAGGTGGTTATATTGGAACCAAAGATGTTGGTTACATTATAACTATGGATGGTGGTTATGTTCTAACCCATAATTAGTGGGAAATATATATCCTTACAACGTGTTGGGTAAATATTGAGATATCATGAGATATACATGATAGGAATAGAGAGTAAACCTAGTATAGTAAGGTAATTCTCCTACAATGATATTATTGTGAGTGAACTTTAACTACTATAGTGGTTTGGGGAGTAAACCCATTCAACTATGATATCCATGTAAATAATCCTTAACTACAAAGGAAATTATATTATATGATTATGTGTATTCTATAAATCCATGTCTCACTTCAATGTTATGTTCTCATGGATCATGACCCCTAATTACATTATGATTCTTGTCTTATTAACTACCAATAATCATACTATGAATAAATTTTATGGTCTATGATTTTAATGGTATTCTATTAAAATATAATTAACAAGTTCTCGTACACTACATCTCAGGATATGTTGATATCACCATTGATTACCCTTACTAAGCCTAAGAGATCAACCATTATTATTTTTCCTTCCCTATGTTATTATGAAATGTTTTATTGGTGATAATTCTCAAAAGGATTATAGATATGAATAAATTAAAGGGAGAAGGTGTAACTCACTTATGGACTAGTTATTTATCTGTCAAAATTTCCAAAAAGACTAGACCTAAATGATTTTGTCATTGATCATTATATTGTAAACTAAATATTTTTCTATTTAGGTATTAAAGGATTATTTTATTACATTATTCAATTTTCTTATACTCATATGACTGTATTTTGTCCTCATACTCAGTTTTAACAAAATCATCTTACTAAACTTCTTTGTCAAGTGATAGTAAAATAATATGTGAATTATGTGGTCCATTTATCATTATAGTTTATAATGGAATGTCATATTCATGATCCTCCTAGGATTACATATCATGAATAACCAACTCATCTTCCTATTTTTTGTCTACTTCTATAGATTCAATTAATTTCTAACCAAGAATGATTTCATCATTAGAATAATAAACCACTTTATTAAGATCATGTCTTCGGTCCACAGGATTCATTGGTCTAATAGGGTACATCAATGGATCAAACATTTCAAATATATTTTCTTGTTCATCCACCCACTCTTTATCCAATGGGTTCTATTAAATGTTCATTTTCATAAAAATCTTCTTTATAAGACAAAAAACATCTTATGAAGTTATTCTTTCTTTCCCCTGAGGAACTAAACCTATATAACCAAAAGGCTAAATTAATATTTAGGTATGTTATATAAATAAAATTTAAACTAAGACTATACGACACATACATATGTCTCATTACATTTTTTTAACTAACTGATCTAAAATAATTTTTTTATTAGAAACATGAAAAACAGATCCTAGTGCATCCGGATGCTAAAATCACCTTTTCATAGACAAATTGGTTTCTTGATAAATTTGTATAGTATCATATATTCCCCACACATCTCTATATTATTCAGTATTCTATCGGTTCAATTCCCAATTATATTTTCTAAAGAACTCTAAAAATTAAAAAGTGCATGATTAATAAGATGAGTGATTTGGTAATCCCCAAAATTTTATTAATGCTTATCAACCATGTTATTTTCCTATTACTATGAAGAGAACATAAAAAATTCCCCACTAATCATCATCTTAATGATACCCCTTTCCTATCTAGGATATAATTCTCGGTGTAAACGGAGTTAATTAATATGTATTAAGAAGAATGTATTTCCATTATATTTAATCCAAATAGACCATCCCCTATTACGAATCAGATTCTAAACCAGTGATTTTCTCGATTACTCCCACTATGTATTGACTTATTTTTTATATTAAATAGTATGATCAGTTATGTACTGATTCCTTGGATTTATTGAATTACTCGAGATAAAATTAATTTTTATTAAATTTTAATTATATGGATATAAGATAGGTGTTTCTCCATCTGCATGATACTTCATCCATGGAATTATCAATTTGATCCCAACTATTAAGGATCAAATTCATAGGAGACGATCAAAACTAGAGGGTTCAAGAGAGAAATATGTCTCATGAGAGAGGGTTTAGGTAGAAGGTGAGGGGTCAAAAATTTAGAAAGGGTAATTTTATATTGATACATGCATCATTTATAATTCTGATTAGAATAATGAAATTAAGTCATTTTTGGATTAAAATAATAATCAACATAAGTGAAATTCGAAAAAAAATTAAGAAAAATTATAAATATTTAATAGAAATGATAGGTACACACATCATGGATTTATGATAAAAATAATTTATTTGGTATAGTAATTATGACTGCATGTTATGTATACTAACCATGTGAATAAGTCATTCATGGTAAGTAAATAGAGACCATGTAAGTAAACACTCGCAGTAATTATATTGTACCATTGAGTTAAATTATGCAACAGGTATTCTAACTACATCACCTACTGGTCAGCGTTGGAATTCTAGCCCTATGAATTAAAATCACTATCAGTATAGTATCCATGTGAACCATACATAACAGTTATTTTAATAAAAGGTCAATTATCAGAAGTTATGAAATTATAATTGGGATTAAAATAACATTATAGGATAAAACAAAACTGAAGCTATTATGCATAATTTATCATTCCCAATTCATGTATAATATAATATATTCTATCAAAATTAAATGTCTTAATAAATATATCAGTATGTTCATTTTCTGTTCCTCTTAATTTAAGAGTTATGTCAATTTTTTTGAAAAATCTATCTCAAAACATGATATCTTATATTAGTATATTATTTTTCTAAAATGGTATACTACATTCTTATTAATATTTTTCACACGTGTATTATCAAAATTTAAATGGACATGTAAATTTGATATATATTTCCTAGTAATCAATGTTTCATCCACATAATATGTGTACAACATCTTGACATAGTTATGTAATCAACTTCTACAATGGATAGTGAAATATAGATATTATTTTTATTATACAATGTAACTGGAGACTTTACTAAAAAGGGACATATTCCACAAGCTCATTTTCTATTTATTTTTAAAACACCAAAACCTACATCAAAATGATTCATTTGATCAAATGTATATCCTTGAGAATAAAACAATCATGGGTTGACATTAATTTATTGGTATTTGAAAATTATTTTCGAAGAAAGTAAATCTGATTATTTTGGATTTTTCGGATATCAATCACACATACACACAAAAAAAAATAATATCAAATAAACTAGCTATTATGTATATTAAACTTACAATCATACCTTTATAACTAGATTGATCAACTAGTTTCCTCATTTCAACAAGATCCGATTTACAACTTATACTCATGGGAGTGCCACAATCATTAAACTATCCATACCTAAACGTTTTAAGATATATTTAGTATACATTATTTGGTTTCAAATAAATAATTCTTTATATTGATAAAAAATAAATTCCAAGCAATAATTTTAACTCACTTATTAAACACATTTAAACAAAAATTCATCATTTTTTAGAATTTTGAAAAAAACAAATTTCTTACAGATAATCATTGACATGTATATTTACTACTATGATTTATATTCGAATCCATTTAATAAATAAATTTGTATCAACTCTTAATTTTCAAAAAAATTAGAAATAAAAAATAAGATGAGCCTATCATACCAAGCTAAAGGAGCTTGTTTCAAACCATATAAATATTTTTTTAATTTTAAAATCATGATATGGAAAGTACGTGTTCTGAAATCCTTTGGGCTTTTTGGAACATACATACTTGACTATATAAAAATTTACAAATGGGAACTTCATGTCTGTTTTATATAATTTGAAATCCAAATTTTTAATATAGATAGAAAAATTCTGATAGCTTCCACTCTAGTTAATAATGAAAAGGTTTCCTCATTTTAAATACCTTTCTCTTCAATATACCCTTGTGTAACTAATAATTCTTTATTTTTGTAACATCCCAGACCTTGACTCCACATATCAGTTCCCTGAGCCTAGTTTTGCACATGGCCATAAGAACATCCCTCCAAAATCCAAAGGTTGTCAACTTGTAGTGAGGTATTGTGTATTTATGTGGGGATATTATTCCCTCATCACTAGAGTGTTGCACGGTGTTATATCAATATGATATTGGTAGAAGAACTAGTAAACATACATATGATAAAAGAAAATATTAGAACACTTATATATAATAAATTCTAGAAGATATCTAATATAGAAATGATGATATATGTCATATGATTCTAATAATTAATCCCAAAGAAGTATACAAGGAAGATGTATAATATAGATAGTAAAAGTTCAAAAAGGCCAAAAGTATCCCAGTAGAATCACAAGCATCAGCTCCATCCCATTGTCCCTAAATCCTATGTATCAATCAAGAACTTGTAGTAGGTAACATTCCCTTATCAATAACTGCATTCATATTGTCTTTTGGAGTACCCAAAGTTACCTAAAACAGTGTGGGATATTAAATACAAATATAAACTACCCAAGGTTTGTGATAATACAATCGGTGAATATATATATAACAAAAGTGTGTAGGAATATATATATATATATATAACATGTAATATAAATAATCAAAATTAAATATCATACAAGTCTAGGTTCTTATTTAATATCCAAAATAATTAGTCTGATTTTGTTAAGTAATAAGTCATTGATTTAATAGTCAAGCATGATTAATTTAAGAAATTTCATTTAAAAATAATAATTTAATTATCATGTCTCTGAACCTGTCATGAAGACTAGTGTTACTCGTAAAAACATGTAACCAAGGAATCCTAAACAATACATCTTGAAATATAACTGAAGACTAAATCCTAGAATATTGTTTGTCTTGGAAGATGCATCATAAAAGTTTTTTCATTTCAAATTCATTCATGAAATTTATCTCATCCTTTTCATTCCTAAGTTGGAATCCTAGTATCACTCCATGTATAACATAATCCAATACCTTACATTCTTGTCAATGGAGAACCTCTCATGATCCAATGTATCCATCTTTGTGTGGTATAATGTCTCTAACAATCGATTTAGTCCTTAGTGGTCTAATAAGTGAGCATAAGTATCACCTATAGAGTATAGATGTAACACCCTTTTATTCTATCCATGTAATTATTGTATGAATCCATGTATCACGTGGAATATAAGTCAAGCCTCCGTGTCTATTCTTGGTAGTCCTCTATGGAGTCCAAGTATCACTCTAGCATAATCAAGGTTGAAGCCAACTGAGTCTACCCATTGAATTATAATATGAATCCATGTGTCACCTAAGTCACATAACCATTTAATAAATTCAAATAACTATGTCAAGGTCAACACCAAGGAAATCACATTTATAACTTACCTAAAGAGGTGTTCCAAACCATTGGCCAGGCATAGAGGGCTTAGCTCACAATTACTCACATGGGAAAAGGATGATAACAAGCTTCTCGATAATAAAATAAACTATTACCTGGAATAGTCTTTATCTATCTCACTAGGGAATAACAATGAAAAGGAAATTCATTATACATCAATCAATTTCTTAAAAAGTTATATTCTTATAATACATTCCTTTAAACAATCGCATGGAAATTCATTATATTAATAATTGCATACACAAACAAGATATTACATGAAAAATAAATATTTTAACACCCATAGACACAAAACTAAAGAGCTAATATACATCTTAATCGATAATTTTCTTGCAATATACATCATTTAAATCACATGGTAAATTCACTTTTTGGAAATTCAAGAAAAAACAAGTTACTTCTTAACCAAGGATGTAATGACCTAAACTTCTTAATTATATTTGTTTCCTAATTCTATTTGTTATTTTTTTTATACTCAACAAAACTATATCCTTTAATTAATGAATTCGGTATAATTAAAATGAGATAGTTGGGTTTCGACTTTTATATGACCATTGGTCAATATAACCATTGGAAACTATAATCTTAACATTGTATTTTCATAAATACTGTTATCTTTGTTAATTAATACATAAAGAAGACTAAATGGCCTCATCCGGTAGACTCGAGCTGTATGAAGCTCATTTGTCAGAGCTTGGGAAGGAGGTAACATCACTGGGCATTGCTCTAGACCATGCCCAAGTCGAACATCAGCGTATGAAGCTTGAACGGAATTGACTAAGGGAGAATTTAATGCTGAGAGAAATCACCACTCAGGAAATGTTGTCTGATCCACCCCAGGATTCTATCACCATAGCACACCTAACACTTTGGTCTTATGCTGGTGTTATAAGGGGCTATGTAACGAGACCGTAGCTGCTTTGTGTAATCCATTTATATAAATAAAATAGATATTTCTTCTTATGGAAAAGTTTGTGAATTTCAAATATCTGGATAAAATATAGGATGTGTTTTATTGATGAATTTATAAAATAAAGGTATTTTAAAATATTTTTTTATTCATAAAATAATTAAAAATGTGAAATTATTTTCAAAAAATACTCTTCTACAGTTTTGATCAGTTAGAAATTTAGAGTCTAATAAGATCAACTTGGTGTTTAGTCAATAGTAATGTTGAAATAGTAACATACCCATATGAATAGTAATGAATAGTAATGAATAGTAATTCGACCAAAAAAATAGAAACTTCACCCATGATTGTATAAATACATTTTCGACATCATAAATGTGAAAAAACGATCATAGTTTAAGTTTTTGTATTTTTTACGCCATAAATATTTTATGTACCATTTCATAATTAATTTAATAATTTATAATGAATATGTATTTTCATAAAATTTATTCAAAATTTTACATTATTATCTTATAGTCATATGATAATTTTATGGGACCTTGATTTACATTTTAAGAAGTTACAAAATGAGTTATAGTTTTAAAGTTGTACTTTTGGAATAAATAATTATTTTATTAACAAATTAAATTACAAATAATTAAAAAATTATTTCAATAAAATGGACTTCATTATTTGAACTCAGAGCATTGATACTTTGTTAGGGTGAATTTTTGGTATTTTTCTGAAACACTTGAATTATCACTGAATTGTTAAAATGCAGTTTTGAGTTTTGGGTGTTTAATGACATCATTAATGATGTAATAACGATGTAAGATTTCCAGTATACTTATGAATAGTGAGATATGGTATGAGGTGTCCTAAGTGGCTAATACTATTAGAAAATACCATCTACAAGCCCATGGTTTTGTACATACCACCGATGAGGTGTCCCTTGGAAATTAATAATTTATTCACTCATTTTTCCTATAAATACAAAGCCATTTACCTCATTAATTTTATTCCAAAATCTTCCTAAACATATTTTTGGTCTCCCTACCTCCCAAGGAGTCACCCCAAGGTTCCTTCATGCCTCCCAAGGTCCTAACATTCCAACATTCGAAGTAACTCTTCAATGTAAGGGATCATTTCACCCTCCCCTTTTAAGTCGTGAATTCTTTTATGTTAGGTCTTATAGTTCCATTTTATTATTTGGGGGATTTTTCTTCTATATCTTTAATAATTTCCATTTCATTTCCAAATGATTATATAGCCTTTCCTCTCTCATCAATTGATTTTCTGATTTTTGAAATGACGTCATTAGGCTACCGAATTTCTCGTAAAAGAAATCACATCTTCTCTTTTCTTTCATGTTTCCTTTTCATGTTGTATGTCATTAAAATATCCATAACATTATATTATTCAGTACCCACACTATATTATTAAATATTTATGAGTGGGTTACCCTTTTTTCCTCTCTTTTCAATGTTTTCTAAAACCATGTTATATAGTCGTTATGCTGCATAAATTTAGTCTCACAATTTCAATTTCTTTCTCTCAAGAAATTATCTTATTTTATTTATGTGAATACCAAAACCTATTTAGTTTCAATGGGTGTTTATTAAAATATAAATATGATATATTTTATTCTATAATTGACATACATAAAACCCTCTCTCCCTTTCCATGGGTTATAAATGACATAATGATCTTATTTTTTAGCTCTTTTATAACGTCACGATTTTGACATGAAACCCATTTCTTTGATTAAATTTGGGTTATTTATGTAATGTTTGATTAGGATCTGTATGGATCACATGAAAGTAAATACATATTAAGGGTTTTCCCTAATAGTACTCTAATGAATTGGGTAATTAATTAATCCCTAGATATGACATGTTTTGCGATACCTTGGTGAATAACCTTAGTAATTTTTTTGAAACCTCGGGGATAAACCATTGTGATATGTTCATGAATTTCTAAATGAAATGTTATAGCTACATATTCAAGTTATGATTCAATTTATTTTCAGTATTATATCCCTATTCTTCTATTTTTCATTCCTTTATGACTTTTATCATGTTCTTATTAATATTGCTCAAGATCGCATGTCAACTTTTTCACTTGTTTTCCTTACTAGGCCTTCTGCTCACCCTTTACTTTGATATATGTCCCCAGGATATGAGAAGAATAATTATACATAGGATTAACCAATGATGAATCCTTACGAGTGGTTTTGAAGAATGTTTTATGTTTTTTTCATGTATTATGTTTCAAATTTCCAAGACACTGGACTTTAAAGATCCTCTGTTTGTAAAATTTAATGAAAAGTTATGTAATAAAAAGGCAGGATTCCATAGTTGGTATCAACGGATAGTTTATTTATTTAAATAAATTAGGCTATGAAATACTTAGGAATAATCCTATAGAAAAGTTTAAATATAGTTATCCTTTCTAGTATTTTGGTGAGTATTTTGTAAGTGGTTTATCAAGAAAATACATCATTGTCTAGATAAGAGAAGGTAGAGGTGGCTCTGGCACAGAGGTACCTATGAGTGAAAACTCTGACAAAGAGTTTTGGTCTTGACCTGGGGTATCCTGGTACACGACAATGGGCCTGTCTGCACTCTTGGTTACGACACTCCTGGGAGATTTGTTTCGTGAACCATAAGCTTTTTATGAATCATTATGAAGGATTTATATAGAAATGTAATTGTATAAAGAAGTTTTTAAGATATATATCCTTTATATTTAAAAGATTATTAAAGGAATAAGTTTCTCATTAAGGTTTTATTCTTTTCAAAATGGTGGGAAATAGGAGGAATCGTGCAAATTGTGACCACAATGGACCATGCGCTAATGGCCCTCCGATGGAAGACGGAAAGGAAACATTCATGCGAATGATGAAACAAATGACTCTAGTTATTGGAAATAACTTGAATCAAGCTGAGAGACTGATCTGACCATGAAGTGAATAACATTCTATTGGGTCCTTTATGCGTCAATGACCACCAACATTCAGTGGATCGACTGAACCATTGATTTCTAAGCAGTGTATCAGCTCTATCGAGAAGATCTTTTCTGTGTCCCGCTGTTCAAAGTAAGAAAAGGTCACACTGGCTGTGTATTTCTTTGAAGGAGAAGCTGATCAGTGGTGGGAGCTGATTAAAAACACGAGGAAAAAATTGTAAGTTCAATATATGGATTGGGAAGAGTTTAGAGGGATCTTTTTCAGTATGTTTTTTCCTCGTTCTATGAGAACAAGAATAGAGAAGGAGTTTCTCAAGTTGCAGTAGAAGGAGAATGAATCTGTGGGAAGCTACGAGATGAACATCACAAGGATTTCACGTTACACCTCTATATTTGTCATGGATCCAAATAGAATGGCTGATAGATTATTCTTCGGTGGACGGAGACCTTATCTCTGGAAGAATGTATCCAACCGAGATTATGACAGTTATGAGGAGATCATGCGATGTTCGATGATAGTCGAACTAAAGTTTGGTGCGATGCAGTGGTCTCATAAATCCAATGACAAAAAGAGATCAATGGATCCTAGTTTAGTGAGGAGCATTGATCAAGGAAGAGGAGGAAAGCAACTGCAACATCCCACCTGTAATAAATGTGGGAAGAAGAATTTGAGGAACTGCCTGCTCGGGAGTAGGAAATGCTAAAAATGGGGAAGATATTTCCATATTTTATGGAATTGTCATAGTGAGGTGAAACCTCAACTTCTAAACACTAACGACAAGGGGAAGATGGTTTAATCCCTACCTGATATCCAGTTCTTTAAGTGTGGAAAACATGGACACTTTTCCAATCACTTTCCAAATCTGAGGGTATTGGTGGGGAACCACTATTAGCCTTAGCAAAGGAAACGAGATCAAAGAAGTGATTTTTCTATCATGATATCTAAATTTGAAGCTAAAAATTATGTGTTAGTAGGTACTCTTGTTGTTCTATCAAATCTATCAAGTACTTTGTTTGATTCTGGTTCTAGGAATTCCTTTATTTCCTCCATGTTTTCAAAGAATTTAGAATCACCCACTAACTTTCTAAAGGTAGATTTATCAGTCAAGACTCCTAGTGGGATTATCCAAGAATCATCTATGTTTAGAAAATCTAGTATTTACATTAGTGAGCACAATCTTATCACAAATCTAGTAGTCATTCCCATGCTAGAATTAGACATTATACTAGGGATGGACTAGCTCTCAAATTATAATGCTAAGAACAAATACAGAAGTAAGAAAATATCAGTAGTCCTGAATGGAAAACCTACAGTTATCATCCAAGGATAGATACCTCAACCTGATATTTGTCTTGAAGAACCTCCTATATACTTATTTATGGAATTGATCGATGAAGAAGAAGAAGTAAATGTGAGTTTGAGGATAGAAAATATACCCATCCTCTAGGAATACATTGACGTATTTCCTAAGGAGTTTCCTGGACATCCCCCAGAAAGAGGGGTAGAGGTCTCTATTGAACTACTACCTGGATCCCATCCAATATCAAAGACCCCATATTGCATAGAAAATGTGGATAAGGAGGAATTAAAGAAACAACTCCAAGATCTTTTGGAGAAGGGGTTTATCTGACCGAGTGTGTCTACTTAGGGAGCACATGTTCTCTTTGTGAAGAAGAAGGATGTATCGATGTGGCTATTCATTGATTATAGAGAACTTAATGGGATTACAGTAAAGAAAAGATACCCTCTTCCAAGAATTGATGACTTATTTGACCAACTTTGTGGGGCTCAATTATTCTCTAAGATTGATCTTGGATCTGGTTATCATCAATTGAGGGTGAAGAAAGAAGATATTACAAAAACTGCCTTCTGATCAATATATGGGCATTATGAGTTTGTTGTTATGCCTTTTGGACTGATTAATACACCTGTGATTTTTATGGATTTGATGAATATATTCTTTAAAGAATACCTTGATAACATTGTGGTAGTTTTTTTTGATGATATTATGATATATTCCAAAAGTTTTGAGGAGCATGAGGATCATCTAAGGGTTATTTTCAAAACTCTATGGAAGGAGAGGCTTTTTGCGATGTTCAGAAAATGCCAATTTTGGTTACAACAATTCAGTTTCTTGGGGAACATTTTATCCAATGAAGGAATCACATTCCACCTTGCAAAGACAAAAATTCTAGATGAGTGGCTTCACCCTACAACAATAAATGAGATTTGTAGATTCCTTGGATTAGCAGGATATTATTGGAGGTTTGTGAAAAACTTTTCATGACTTTCTAATCCATTAACCATGTTAACTCGAAAATGGGTCAAGTTCATATCAACAAAGGAGTGTGAGGAAAGATTCCAAGAGCTGAAGAAGAGATTAGTTTTGGCACCCATGTTAACTCTGCCCTCATTTGGAGAAGCATTCGTTATTTTTTGTGATTCATCTATAAAAGGGATTGGGTGCGTCCTCATGGAAAAAGACAAGGTCATTGCTTAAGAATCTCTATAATTGAAGACTTAGGAGAAAAATTATCCTATGCATGATCTGGATCTAGGTGCGGTCGTTTTTTCCTTGAAGATTTGGAGGCACTATCTTTATCGGGAGAAATGTAATATATACACAGACCATCAATGTTTGATGTATATTTTCACACAATAGGAATTGAACATGGGAAAAGGGAGATGGTTGGAACTCCTTAAAGACTATAATTTTTCAATTAATTATCATCTCAGAAGACCAAACAATGTCATTGATGCATTAAGCTGGAACGATCCAGTTGTTCTATCAATTATGAGGATTCAAAGAGATCCTTTGATCAATGACCTAAAAAAACTAGACATGGGAATTATAAAGGAAGGGACATAATCAACCCTAACCCAAATGATTTCTCAACTGTCATTACTAGAGAATATCAAGAATTCTCAGAAAGAAGATCCTTTATTACAGAATAAGTTTAAGGATATTAAGGATGGGAAGTTTTCTAAGTTCAATACTAATCAAGAAGGTGTACTGAAATTTCATACAAGGATTTGTGTTCCATATATTTTGGAAATAAAGAGATATTTTATGGATGATGATCATAACTCTACTTTCTCTATACATCCTGGTAGCTCGAAAATGTATAGGGACCTTCGTGATCATTATTGGTGGGATAATATGAAAATGGAGATTGCTGATTACATGTCAAGGTTCCTGGTATGTCAGCAAGTGAAGTCAGAGTGATAACTTCCAAATGAGATATTGCAACAACTACCCATACCAGCATGGATGTGGGACAATATCACTATGGAAATCATCACTAGTCTCCCGAGAAATTCCAAAGGAAGTAATGCGATATGGGTTATTGTGGACCATCTCCCCAAGACTACCCATTTTATCTCCATTCGGGAAGATTTGGCTCTTGATCAAATTTCTAGGATTTATGTGAAGTAAGTGGTAAGGCTGTATGTAGTTCCACTTTCTATCGTACCTAATTGTGATCCAAGGTTCACATGAAAATTCTGGAGAAGTCTTCAACAAGCTCTAAGCACTTAATTGAATTTCAGTACTACCTATCACCCCAAAACTGATGGCCAATCTGAAAGGACTACTCAAACACTTGAGGAAATACTGAGAACTTTCTCAATGAAATTTTTAAGGTAGATGGGATCATCATCTATCTTTACTTGAGTTATCTTAAAACTAAAACATCCACTTGAGCATTCATATGGAACCCTATGAAGCTCTATAGGGGAAGTGATATAGAACTCATACTTGTTGGGATGAAACTGGTGAGAGAATGCTTCTTGGCCCTAATCATGTGCAAGAGATGACAGAAAAAGTCCATGACATCCAACAACACATTAAGGCTACTCAGAGTCAGCACAAGAGAAATGCTGACAACTGTGGAAGGGACTTGGAGTTTGAGGCTGGTGACAGAGTCTTTCTTCAGATTTCACCTTGGAAGAGAGTCATGGGGTTTGGGAAGAAAGGGAAGCTCAGCCCTAGGTTCATTGGTCCCCAATGAAATCCTTGATCTTGTGGGAGCAGTGGCCTATTGGCTTTTACTTCCTCCAAATCTAGAACAAGTTCATGATGTCTTCAACATATCCCCCTCAAGGAAGTACATACTCGACCATTCACATGTACTAAATCCAGATGTGTTACAACTGGAACTTGAACTCTCTTATGAGGAGCTACTGGTGGAGATCTTTGATCATAGACACAAGGTTCTACGAAACAAGACTTCCCGCATTGTTAATTTGTTTTACAGGAACCACAAATGTGAAGAAGCCACGTGGGAACTGGAGGAGTCCATGATATAAAATTACCCACACCTTTTCCCCTCCAAGGGTACGAGATAAAATTTTAGGGATGAAATTTCTAAAGGGGGGAAGAATGTAAAGAACTAAACATTTTAATTATATTTGTTTCCTAATATTGTGTGTTATTTTATTTTATACTAAACAATACTATGTCCTTTAATTAATGAATTGGTTATAATTAAAATGAGATAGTTGGGTTTCGAATGTTATTTTACCATTGGTCAATATGACCGTTGGAAACTATAATCTTAACATTTTTTTATAAATATAGTTATCTTGGTTAATTAATACAAAAAGAAGATTGAATGGCCTCACACAATAGACTCGAGCCATATGAATCCCATCTATCAGAGCATGGAAAGGAGGTAGCATCACCGGGCATTGCTCTGGACCAAGCCCAAGCTGAACTTCAACATATGAAGCTTGGATGGAATCGCCTAAGGGAGAAGTTCAAGCTGATATAAATCACCACTCAGGAAATGTTTTCCTAGCTACCCCAATATTCTATCACCATAACGCACCTTACACTTAGGTCCTATGCAGGTGTTATACAGGGCTATGTAACGAGACCATAGTTGCTTTGTGTAATCCATATATAAAAATAAATTTTTTATTTCTTCTTAGGGAATGGTTTGTGAATTTAAAATATCCGGATAAATATAAGATGTTTATTATTGATGAATTTAGAAAAAAGGGGTATTTTAAAATATTTTTGTATTCATTAAATAGTTAATATTGTGAAAATATTTTTAAAAAAAGAGGTCTTCTATAGTTATGATCAGTGAGAAATTTAGAGTCAAATAAGATCAACTAGGTTTTTAGTGAATAGTAATGTAGGAATAGTAACATACCCATATGAATGGAAATGAATAGTAATAAATAGTAATTTGACCCAAAAAATAGAAACATTACCCACGAATGTATAAATACATTTTAGACATCTTAAAAGTTAAGAAAACAATCATAGTTTATGTTTCGGTATTTTTGTACGCCATAAATATTTTATTTAGAATATTATAATTAATTTAATAATTTAAAATGGAAATTTATTTTCATAAAATTTAATCATAAATTGTTACTTTATTGTCTTATGATTATACGATATTTTTATGGGACCTTGATTACTTTTTTAATGGGTTACAAAAAGAGTTATAGTTTTAAAGTTGTACTTTTGGAATAAATAATGAGTTTATTTAATATGTAAATTAAAAAAAATTATAAAATTATTTTCATAAAATGGAATTCATTTTTGAATTCAGAGCATCGATACTAGGTTAGGGTGAATATTTGGGATTTTTCTAAAACAGTTGAATAATCAGTGAATAGTAAAAATACAGTTTTGAGTTTCAAGTGTTTAATGACATCATTAATGATGTAATAATGACGAAGGAATTCTGGTAGACTTATGAATATTGAGATATGGTATGAGGTGTATCAAGTGGCCAATACCATGGGCAAATACCTTGGTCAAGCCCATGGTTCTGCAAATATCACTGATGAGGTGTCGCTTGGAAATTAATAATTTACTCACTCAATTTTCCTATAAATACCAAGATATTTCCCTCATTCATTTCATTCCAAAATAATCCTCAACTAATTTTGGGTCTCCTTAGCTCAAAAGTATTCCTCCAAAGGTTCCCTCAATCCTCCCAAGGTCCCGACCTTCATGTTTTCGAAGTTACTCTTCAAGGTAAGGGATCCTTTCACCCTCCTCCTTTAAGGTATGACTTCCTTTATGTTATGTCTTATAGTCCCACTTTATAATGTATAGGATTGTTCTTATATATATTTAATACGTTCCATTTCATGTCCAAATGATTATATAACCTTTATGATCTCATTAATTGATTTTCTAAATTTTTAAGTGACGTCGTTAGGCTGCCAAATTTCTTGTAAAAGAAATCGCATCTTCTCTTTTCTTTCATGATTCATTTTCATGTGGTATGTCATTAAAATTTCCATACCATGATATTATTCCATAACCATGCTTTATTATGAATTATTTATGAGTGTTTGACCCCTTTCCCCTCTCTTTTCAATGTTTTCTAAAACCATGTTATACAGCTGTTATGCTGTAGAAATTTCATCGCAGAATTTCTATCTCTTTCTTTCAATAAATTCGCTTATTTTTATTTATGTGAATACCCAGACCTATTTCGTTTATATGGTTCTTCATTAATATATAATTATGATATATTTGATTCTTGAATTGAAATACATACAACCCTCACTCCATTTCCATTGGTTATAAATGACATAATGATCTTATATTTTTAGCTCTTTTTAAACGTCACGATTTTGACATGAAACCCATTTCTTTGATTCTATTTTGGTTATTTATGAAATATTTGATTAGGTTCAATGTGGATCACATGAAAGTAAAGACATATTAAGGATTCACCCTGATAGTGGTCCAATTCATTGGGTAACAAATTAATCTCTAGAGATGACAAGTTTCATGATACCTTAGTGAATAACCGTGGTAATTTTTATGACACGTCAGTGATAAACAATGGTGATATGTTCATGAATGTATAAATTAAATATTGTAGCCACATATTCATGTTATTAATGAAGTTATTTTTATAATTATATCACTATTATTCCATTTCTCATGCCTTTATGACTTTTATCATGTTCTTATTAATATTTCTCAAGATCACATGTCAATTGTTTCACTTGTTTTCCTTATTGGGCCTTCTGCTCACCCTTTCCTTTGATGTATATCCCCAGGATATGAGATTCAGTAATTTTACATATTATGAACCAATTATGAAGCCTTACGTGTAGCTTAGAAGAATGTTTTATGTTTTCTTGTGTATTACCTTCCAAATTTCCAAGACACTAGACTTTAAAGATTCTATATTTGTAAAATGTAATAAAAAGTTATTTAATAAAAAGGCAGGATGCCCTAAAGTCCACGGTCATGGTCATCCATACCTTCTTATTAACTCATTAAATTACCATACATTCATATTTAAACTCAATTAATTATCAAATTCACACATTACATCCCAAGAAATGGGTAAAGAGAACACTTAATGGTCTCTAAGGATTAAATCCATAAAATGGTTCATTTAATAATCAACACACCCAAGGGGTGGTTCTTTTTCAATGTTCACAACCTATGAAAAATCATAAACCATCCTCTTTAATTTAAGAGGGCATGCCTAAAATCTTTTGGATTAAATTTATATTTAAGGTGATGTATGGAAATTGAGAATGCATCACAATGGAATATATAAATAGCTAGACATTATGTGAAAGTCATGGGACCACCTGACTTAAGTTTATAGTTGACTTCTCATCCAGTATAAGATCATGATTTGGCTCGAATCAAGATAAAATTAAATAATGGATAAAGAACCTAATAATATGAAAAATAATATTGCACACAAATTTTGCAACCAAAATCTATATGAATGGGTAATGGATAATAAGGAATACACAACTCACTGAGATTGATCTAAAAAGATGAAAACCATTCGATTTTGAGCTTAGATGGAAGAGTAATCTTGAATCCTGGTTTATAAACCAAGAAGGAGATATCAAATCATGAGCTTGATATATGGAAGAAGTAAAGCTAATTTTGGGTTAAAATTTATTTTATTGTAATTTAAAATTATTAAATTTTCCGAAAATATTCGGGCAACACAATTTGAGCACACATTTTTTCAATTCAGGCACCAACCATGCATGGGTATCTACAGGCATGGGGAACATCCACGGTTACCTCACATAGATTGACTAATAGTTTGGAAATCATAAAAAATTCCTTTCTCGATATTTCATATCTAGATACATGACCATGCAACTAAAAATTCAGGGTTCTTTTGAAACTCTGTGGCCTATACCTTCTCTCTTCCCATTCCTCTCAAAAAATTTAAATTATGCGGCTTACCGCGCACTTTTTGATAATCCATTATCCATGCTCTTTTTTACCCCAAATCATGGGTTCTGGGCTCTGAACTATCCCCTAACACCTCAATGACCTCTATGACCTAAAAGATAATTTATATTTGGCTATATTTAATAATTTAAACCAATAATTGATGAAAAATAAGGGATATATTCCTCACAAAAGAATTGGGTTCTTAAAAACATCGCCCCTCAAAGAAATTCATCATCAAATTACCTTCTTAGGGGTGATAAAAAATATAGAATAACTCTATACACTATGCTCATACATTGGTCCCCCACTCTTACGTCACTTCTTGTACTCGGCCATGCTTCCATATCACCCGTATGAAAGAAACTAACCATCCTTAGAGAACCATTGTTCTATGATCCAAAATACATATAACATTATCCATGAAGGAAGAATATACATGTAACTTAACCTCATCAGGGTAAAAGTCTTGACAAAATTCCAAATAATTGCATAAAATCTAAGATACATTGATGATATCATGCATAGAAAGGTTCCTATAAGGAAACTATAACCTATAGGCTATGAGTCTGACTCTCTCTAGAATCATGAATGACCAAAAAAATCATGGTGAAAGCTTAACCAGTCTCCATATCCTATTATGTCCTAGCCTTAGTGAAACACATAGGAATGCCCAATTCCAAACCACAAAATCAAGAGGTCTTCTACAATGATCAGTGTGTGACTTCTAATGAGAATGAATAGTATCCATCCCCTTATGAATCCTCATCACCGACTCTGTAGTCTTCAATACAGGATGAGGTCCAAGCAAAACAGTATCTCCTTCCCCGAACCAACATAAGGGTGATTGGAATTCCATACCATAAAAATACCCATATGGTTCCATCTGAATAGTAACATTAAAGATGTTTTTAATAGATAATTCATCCAATTTTATATGACTCTCCCAAGAACCCCTAAAATTTTGGATTCATGCCCACAAGATTTCCTCCAGCACATGAATCTGGCACTATGACCAGTCATCTATCTAGTGTAGTAGTCCTCAAAAGCACGTATGTATGCACTACCCTCTATAGACCTTTCAAGTGTCGTGAAGTAAACCAGACATCCCTATATATAATGATAGTATGTGGGACCCTATGAATTTGAACTGTCTCATAGATATAAATCCCCCCAATCTCATTAATAGTGGACTTTTCCTTATTATGTAGGAAATGTGAAAACTTTGTGAACCTATCAACAAAACCCATATAGCATCATTTCCTCGAGGTGAACTCAGAAAACCTATAAAAAAATCCATCTCAACTCCACTCCATTTTAAATCTGTAATGGTTAGCTGTAATAAAAGATAAAATGGTCCTTATTATTTAGCATTCACTTGCTAATAGGTGTAACACCACCTGAAAAAAACCCGCTACATCTCTTTTCATACATGACCACCAATGCTAGAGATTTAAATCCCATTATATATTAGTGACTCTGGGATTCATATCCTATGATGAATCATAAAAATACTACATCATCTCCTTGCGCATGTCAGGTGAAAACCATACACAACCATGGATATGGAGAATTTTGTCCTCTCCAATGGTCAAACTTGGAAGAGGGCCTCACATACCACACTCTCTTATATGCCTAGGCCTTTTGAGTCTAATAGATTCTATATCCTCACTCTATCCATTAGGGTAGAGGTAATAGCTATGGAAGATAGAAAATTCTACACCTAATAATTAGTCACCTCTAGGTGTTTCTCATAGAAAAAAGGTATAATATTCCACTCGCTATTGGACTACTGTATTTCATGAATCTATATCCTTCTACTCAGTTGATCATCCACTGTATTTACTTCACCAAAGGTATCTCAAACCACCAGTGGTGTGCTAGTACTTGTGTGCCAACCCACTTGTGCGACTAGTCCCCCTCACTTAGGATACCATATTCGCCTCTAATCATACCCTTTGGGTCTTCATTTATATGGATGAATTCTCCAAAAGTCTGACTTCTTTTTTGATCACACTAGTGATTTTCCCAATTCCTTTGAAGCCTCCAAGGTAGTTTCATAATACCTAAAGGGATGGAATTAAATAGGGTACGTGAGACTTATGTTCATTCAGTGTTAAAAATAAACAACACCTGAATGAAAAATCCTCCCAACCCCCTAATTTCAGAACACTTGTGTGCTATCCCTTCCTTAAATAAAAATTTGTGCACCTCACATTTGGGACTACATGTAAAGACCCATGAAGTCTTGAGTCAAGCCTCTCCCATGTGTAGTCATCTAGGATGTACATTTCCTATGGTGAAACCAGTTAACTCAAGCCTACTTGTGCCCTATCCAATTACATGCGCCATCTTCGTTCACCTCACCATCTCATCATATGTGGTCCTTTCATGAATCGTCCTTTAGATGAATTCATGGAATATTTTCTCTTTCATTGAATCCCTTTTCATAAATGGATCATTTTGAAACCTCCACGAAGACCTATAGATTTATAAATCGTTGGGGAAAGGCACATATACATGTCTCCCATTTGGAGTTGGATATCAATGGTTAGAGATTTCCTATACATCCCTTATCATATGTTAAGGATCCTTGGGGTGTCTGTCGATTTGGATATCTTTGGTCACATATACCCTTACCCCAAGGACAATGTTGAGGAGTTCCTGATCTCAGATTATGGGGATAGGACTCTGCCCACCCCTTTTATCTCTAAAATTTGGACCCTTTGGTACATGGTATGGAGGGTTAATATCACACTTTCATTTCATGTTGACAAAGGGAAAGTATCCCTCCTCTCTCAGAAATGAACTTTAGGGAAACAATCCTACTATATTCCCCAAGCCTTTCATGTAGATGGTCTCAGTCTTTCTCCCCTCTACATCCTTCACCATCATTCATTCCTTACATTGGACACATGTTCAATATAAAATGAAGATAGGGAAGTCTTTTATCCATAGCCTATTCGGCCGTAGCCATGACCTCTTCCACTATAGCCCTGGCCACTTCCACCAGCAAAGGTTGAAAATTATCTATCATTTGTTGAATCATTAATATCCTAATATTTATTACAAGGATAATGACTCACATAATCTTAGGGGTTTGTAAATATCAAAACATCCATAAAATCAACCTAAAGTAATTAACAACAAGAACTATGATTCCCACCATAACTGGGATACATAGGAATCATTCCTAAGGCATGAGCTCTATAAAATCTCATCCTAGAAATGAGAAATCATTCTCCACCTAATTATGGAATCCTCGTAAGAACTAATCCCCAAACCTAATTCACTTTATCTAGGCATCCTCCTTTGATGTAAACCCCGAATTAAGCCCACCTAAACCTCCATGAGTTATAACATCTCTCATAGATCTTATTATTAAGGAATCCCCTTCAAGAATATGCTTCTTCTTATTTCTCTCAAAGGGACATACTCCATTATAGGAAGTACTAAAATATATAATCTTTGCTTCCCATCCAAACATGATAAGTAGGACGCCTCCCAAAGGTTCAAACCCAACATTATAAATCATCCTTTCTCTCTCTCTAGCATATCCCTTGAAGGGTATAATTCAACATAGAATATCATATTAATTTTATGATTTTCAGGATACTTTGGCATAAGTCCCACCCCAAGCATTAAATAGGAACCTTCCACCTAGATTTCCATACCACATGACTGTAAATTGTACGTCCGGGTCCTTATCACACAACCTTAAAAGTTATGACATGTCTCATTAAGAGTCATTGAACTATGTGGGTTCAAATTCCTTTCATCAGAATACATAGGAAGCCCATTTATGGGATTGATCCCAACATCATGAAAACTTATGTCTCCCTAGACAATGATAAATTCCAAAGTTACATTTGTCTACTTAGATTTCTATAAACTCTAATGTTCACTACTATATGGCTTAAAAAGCAACATCATCGTAACAAAGACCAAATAATCTCTAAGTAGTATATGATTAGATACCATTGATGGATAACCTCAAATACATATAGATATCTCCAGGAATGAAGAGCCTCAGATACACAGAGATGATTCTACATTCCACACATACTTTTAATTGATTGCTTATATTGAGATAACTCAAATAATACTTGGAAATTAATGAATCATTAATGAACACATCTTATATCTATAAGACAGTCTCAGAGTAAGAAATATTTCCCCCGAAAAGGGTGTGATGATCTAGACCTCCCATTCTCTCGACCAACGAGAGTTCTTAATTAAGATAGGTAAAAAATCTAATGAATAACTACCTTTGGAATGTATTTCCCTTTTAGAAAGTGAACCATTGGTTGTTTCGTGTTCCATAAAAAATCTGTAAGAAACTATTCTGAAATAGTGATTCTTAACCAGAACAAACATTCTGAGGGAACAAAAAATGATGAACCTGATGTGAATCCTTATCCAAGATAATTGTGTTACCCAACTGTTAGGCCCCTATTGATTGATAAAAGTGGGACATACAAGGTAATAAATCTGGAATTTTTTTCACTTGAAGTAGATTTTAGATTTTGTAATTTGTGTTGATCATATATGAATCCAAACTTTTTAATGAAATCCTATAAAACAGTATGGATTTTTTCATGTTAACATATGTGAACACCCCAGCTGCTACTATGGATGGATCCTTGTCCATATAAAGGATGACATCACAGACTCAACATATTCAATGATCGGTCTATAATGCATGCGATCAAGAGTACCATAAAAATGGAACTATTCCAAACTTGGAGACTTCCAAATAGGGCCTCCATAAAAATAATAACTCCTGATCATCTTGTCAGCAATGATTGGTGGACCAAAAGTAGATGGTTCCAACCACCATCGTCAACCATTTTGGGAGATTATACCTAGAACGCAATCACCACTCCCTCCCATATTCAAGGGAGGTTGACCAAGAGTCCACCTATAGCCTTTTTTAGAAGACACATGGGTGCTTAGCCATGGATCATTCTAAAAATTAATGCCACCATCGCTATGCAGTAGTAAACCCTCGACATGATTAGGGTGTTGCCTTTAGCTATCGGACCCAGGTCCCTCATACCCAGGAGCACAAGATAGAACATTAGGGACAAAAAATGACTAATAGAGTGTAGGATCCCACCTTTTCCTCCTCTAGAGAATCCACCAACCCAGTTTGGTGGAAAATAATGATAGGTTATATAAATGCATTCGTCGTCATCCAACAAACCAGAAGAATCATCTTCCAAAGTTCAAATAATCCTACCAACTAAATACAGTGGAAACTTGTAGCTAGTGACATTCACCTACCTACACCCATTAGGTCTTCTAACAACCTCATCTGGTAGCACATGGAGATGTTGGTCAGAAAGCCCTGATCACAAATAAAATGAAGAATCAACTCATTTCCTCAACACTCAAGTACTATAATTATCCATTGATAGGAAAGGGAGTAAATTGGAAGGTACATACCCCTACTCCAGTCATGGAGTGGATGTGTATTCTTGATCTGGCTACTAAAGTCACTAATCACATCATGGAAATGGTGAAAGGGATGAATCGAATTCCTACTTATATCATAGAGTCCTTTCATTATATCATCATAGAGATAACATAAATACCTGAGGTACAGAGGCATAAATCTATCCCCATAAGTAGGTTAGCTCCACAACATGTCACCCCATAGAAGATACATACATCTGTTCCCATCTAGGATGGTTATGGGTCATACTCCCCCATATCATATAAAAAACCATATAGGGAACAAACACTCTTTCCAGTTAGAGATAATTAGCCAATTCTGATATCCACTCCAACACAGGCACATAATCTTACCCGTGATAACCACTTTACGTTGAAAGTGGCCCCAACATCTTTTAAGCAGCCATACAAAAATAAGTCTTATCAAACACAGTTGAAAAGTAATGGTCCAATTTGTGATGTGGCTCTACACAATGTTGGAGTTATTGGATCCCTTAGACATTTCTCTATTGCGACTCAAGATCTGACCATCCCATTATCAAATTTTGGGTGTAATTGTAGTAAATATGAAGGTACTTGTAGTAAAATTCCATATAAAATCTTTATTCATGAAAATCCGGTCAATATTGATATCTTATCTCTTGATGAGGGCCACAATAACCCTTCATGTGTCCATGAGACATAGGAGAAAGAGGGTCAAACCATTGTTGTAATCCCCTATGATGGCCCTCTCTATGATGGAATACATAATGAATGTTCTCTATATAGTAGTGATTTACATTTTCAAGTGAATTCTCCAACTGAAAATGCAGTGCTGATAAATCCCTATTATCTAGAGCCACCTGAAAATACAATGATTGTCATGTATGATGCCTTGTCACTTGTGGGTGAAATTATTTATCAACCATTAGATGGACCCATGTGATGATCATTCTATGAACCACCCACGTTACATTTATCTTACAATAAAATAGAGGAAATTTCTACTGAACATGCTGATTCTAAAAAAGTAACGGGAATAAGCCAACTTTGGTCTGATCAAGAAACCTCTAGAAATAGACAAAGATGATATGTTAATCAAGGGGAATCAACTGGATATGTGTGAAATATCAGTCGTCTTCTAGCCTTTTTCCACCTCTCTATACAACATTCTAGAGATATTGGTATAAGATTGTATTCATGATATCTACATCAACATATGGAGGAATATTCTTCATCTACTACCCAAAGTACTACTATATAAAAAATATCAAAGTCAAATAATGGTAATAAAAGGGTTGTGGATTAAAATTGCCAGGGATTATATCATAGATACCCCATTTCCAAAAAAAAATTACAAGACACAAGGATCCCTTCAATATTCATGCCTCATTGCATTAATGAGGTTGCGACAATTGATCGTAGATACCCCCATATAGTGTTCATATCAAAGGATGGGGTGCACATGGAGCATTACATTTAACTATGATCAAAATCCATCGAAAACCATCAAAATTCGTCTCATGTTATTTTATTTACCTAGGTTGTCTAAACAATTTAAATTCTATTCAAGGCCGAATAGATTCGCACCATGAAAAGGCCTTGACCGGCTACCATAAAATTTAGGACCAATGAAAACAAGCTATAAAGATAAATTTTCCTCAAGAATATGAGAACTTTGAGAAGGTCTTTTTCTTAGTGGAAATCATCTATCAGATTATGAAAATGTATTAAATAGTACAATGGTTATCCGAAGTAGGTGATTTTTGTGAGGTTTAGAGAAATCACATAGCCAATGCTCAAAATAAAATTTCTAAAATCTGAAGATTAGTGTGTTGATATCAGCCATTGTAGTATAGGTGCCACCCCAACCCGTAGGGCTAGGGGAATTTTTAAAACAACCCTCATAGTCAACAAACAGCGCCTAAAGGGTTGAATAATAAGAACATGAAAATCCCTAATCCACAGGGATGAGGGATTTTTCACATTCACAATCCCTTCGTCAGTAGAAGTTATTTTTATCCCAATTAAGGAATAAGCCACAAAATCAACTCACAATTGAACTATCAGAGGATTCCCTTTAGATTACTATTTAATAAAATGTTCCTAGGGTACTAAAAATAAGAGGAAAAGTCTTGTGGATGGTCTAGTATATGGTGATCTCACAAAGATACTAATAGAATTCTATAAATACATTATGCGCTAGTGAATGTCATAAATTCCATCATTGAAGATACCTCAAAAATGAATCTTGTTCAGGGGAGTTGAAGGATGAAGTAAATTTTCATAATTAGGTCAACACTGATGAAAATGAAGGATGTGTGTATACCTGAAATAAGAGTTTTACCCAAACATTAGTTATCCCCTAAAATAATCAACTTCCACCTCTTCAAAATACAGCTTATAAGGAAAAAAGGAAAATATAAAACAATGGATCACCTTTCCCCTGAGTAAGGTCAGTGCCTTTCCCTTGAGGAATTATTTTCTCAGCATAAAGAGATGAATGAGTTTAGAGGACTCAAGGTTGAGTTAATCTAAGGTAGAATTCCTACCAAATATGCTCCACAAGAAAATCTATAACTTTCACTTCTTGTAAGAGCACTGCAACAAAGATGTTTTATTGAAAATATTGATGTGGATAATAAATTATTTCTATTTCAAGTAAAACCAAATCAGGTTTAGGAACATTATTATAGGCCTATATCAATGGGTTATCCATGGAAAATACGGGCAGCACCACTACTAGTGGTCCTACCAGTTGATGAAACAATTTAGGCTCTAGCTACTGAACCTATTCGGCTCTAGGCTTAGCCATATATTCCATGAATTCTTATGAATACCATTGAGTAATTACCAAATCGATTGGAATCTATGGAAAGAAGTCGTGTGCTAGTACCTCCGTAAAATAAGGATTATCCTAAATGGGTAGTTTAGAATCCACCCTTCTAAACATTGGGAATCCCACATTTCTAATATTCAATGGGTCAAGAGATCTAGAAAATCACTTGAAACAATTTTTCTCTCTCTGTGATCCCATGATGGGGACCTCTAAGAAATATGAAGTAGTGAGTCTCAGATTCATCTTAAAATATTTTTAGGGTCAAAAGTTTGTATCATACATGCGTTTTTAGTCTCAAACGATCATAGGATATGAATATCTCCATCAAAAGTCCCTTTTATATATCAAATCAATACTGTAGAAGACAACTGTCTTCGATCTAACAAATTTCAAAGAGAGGGAGGATTAAAGACTTTCATTATCCTTGAATATACAACTCCCTCAAGAATATTTTCTACCCATTTCTATATAAAATCTATGTGATGAGTTAAATGCACCATTAATCCCAATGAAATACATGGGACGGTTTTTGGGATCTAGCCTTGAATACCCAATAGGAGGAAAAATACATATTAGAGACTACAAATAAATCACGAGTAATCCCATTAGCTCCGGAAAGAAGAGATGTAAAAGTAGAGGCCTCTATAATAAAACATAAGCAGTCTCAAGTTCCTGATCCAACAAAAAATCCATCATCATATCAAAGGGCTCCACCTCCTAAGAGATAGCATCAATGAACACCTAATGAAGATGACCAAAAGGACCAAAGGAAGAGAGAGTTTGAAGAGTTAAAAAATAAGGTCTATTTTTCGAAACAATGAAGTCCCAGGCTACATCATCTCATCATTTGATAAAATCTTAGTTTAGTTTCCTAGTCTAAACAAACCTAACAAAGAAGGATACAGTGACCTACCAAACTATTTTAATTTCCATCAAATTTTGGGGAACTCCATCCCAGAGTGTTGTGTTTTTATATACCTCCTATATAATATGGTATACTCAAAGAAAATCGAGAAAAAAAATCACCATCGCGCATAGCATGTGTTACTATTACTGATCCAGAGGAGGAAGAAGAGTGGAAGGAAGTGAATGGTAAGAATGCTAAATAATTATATGATTGGATGGTTAGGAAAATAATAAACTCAACTCATGCCATTATATGAACATGGTAGAAACAAAAAACCCTGGGTCATACTGACAGTGTTATAGAAAATCCATCTTCATTAAAATCAGAGTCTTATGAATTCCAATCCTAAAAAAAAACAAGGCTTGAAAAATAAGGTGGCATCAGAAGAATATGAGATTGTTTCAAGGCCAAATTTGTTCATTGCCTTAGTGGATTTCATTCCAACTATATTAAAAGAATTTGAGATGACACACTAAATGTTATCACATGAATTAACATGAAAAGAAAAATCTTTTTAGTTGGATATTTTATCTTAGGCTCTATTAACATTATTAACGTAATAAATCCTTATGTAAATGATGATTATGATTATCAACATGAGTTCCCAAAACATAAATGGGGACCTAGAGGAAGAGGTTTTCAAGGTTGACGATACATGGGAATATTTGGTCAAGATAGAAATTACTACTCCAACGACACCCATAATGAAACAATTTATGTAGGAAAAAATCGTGGGAGATCCCTCTAGTGGGCTCAGCAGGAAAAAGGGAATTCTTCCACATAAGATAGGGACTGCCCTAAAATATTGATCACAGAAGACCGATTAGAGGTTATGTACCCACCTTCTCAGTTAGTGGGTAGACTTAGGTAGATCAATCCATCAATAGATTAAATTATTCCAACTTATGCCTCAAAGGAGGGCCCGTCCACATCAGGAACATCAACTCCCAAGGAAACATCAAAAGGTAATCTCCATTGTAGAAAATGTGGACTTATGGATCAAAAATATGATGTGTTGAAGGAAATATACCATGTACTAGCCATGTTATTGATCCTGGATGCCCTGATTCAGTAAAATTATTTCTGAGAAGTACTTGATGATGCTTTGTAATGTCCTAAAGAGTTTGAAGTTAATGTTGCTGCTGTAGAAGTTTACCATATAGAGAATGAACCAACAGAATTCCATATAGTCATATCTATCATGGACCATGATGAATATGATGTCGTATAGGGAGCCATCATTCCCTTGTACTTATCTGGAAATATTAATTACACTAATATATGATGAACCTTCATTTATAATGGCCCAGGATTCAACCTCAATCCCAATCGTACACTTCATCGATTGAGCCTTATTGAATCCCATTTGTCTCTCTCCACATTGATGTTACAGGGTTATGATAAGAATGAGAAGTAACCTCATTGGGATATTATGATCAAAACTCAGTTTCGGGATCTCATACCATATTTAGAGTTCATGGTTGTCCAGTAAGTCACAACGTTCAACACTCTATTGGGTAGACCTTGTCTACGACTTCATGCGGCCATTCCTTCATCATACCACCAATGTCTCAAATATTAAATCAATGGTCAAATTGGGAAACTTATTTCTGATGAGTCCCTATTAGAAACTTTTAAATCTTAGTGCGTCGATACAAAGTTCTATCACACAAGTGGAAAACAATAAATGAAAAATGATGTTACTGGAATCAATTCTCTGAATGTTCTATAAAAGATCCCAGCTAACCCATTCAAGCATCTTAATGATGATTACGTGATTCCCATTAATCAAACTAAAATTGTTGGCCCAAATACAAGCACTATTTTAGTGGAATCCATATTTTCAATTATGTCAAATGAACCTGACAACATAGGATAAATCATTAACACTCCAAGAAGTGATGAAATCCTAAAAGAATATTTCTTCATTCCATCAACCGAACATCAGCAAACATCTACATCATCAATCAGGATATAAGAAGTTTTCTCATTCATAAAAAAAGATAGTGATTCTGATTCTCATCCAATAATTTTCCCTTTAAATATTCAAAAGACCTTTCATTATCTGTTGGATTGAATGCGGTTTCCTCCTCTTCAGGATGTTTAAATACAGATTCCTCCCCTATATGTAAAGAACATTCTTCAACGCCTACCCTCCATGCAGAGTCATATGTAGTGATACATGAAGAAGGGGATGAATATAAAGACCTCATGGATTCACCTCTATCATTTGAGGAGGGTATCTCCACCACTCTGGATAAACTCAAAAAATAAATCTATGTATAAAGGAAGATCTATGTCTCGCAATAATTAGTACATCCATGACATATGAAGATAAATAGGTGATTCCTTCCTTTTTAAAACAAAATTGGGATGTGTTTTCCAAGATTTACACAGAGATTCTAGGCCTTGACCCTGAGGTGGAAATGCATTATTTGGGTTTTCCAGAAGAGAATCGGGGATATGGGTAGGTAGTAAGAAGAACACACCCGACTCACGCCTCCATAATTGAGGCTGAGGTAGACAAGATTATCAAATCTGACATCATTTTAGAGGAATAATATCCAAAGTGTTACCCCAAAATTATCCCTATTAATAATAATAATTTGAAAATTATAGTTTTCATTGATTTTAGATATCTCAACCGGCATTGTCCCATATATGAAATCCTAGTTCCAATCATAGAACTCATAATTGATGCAACAGCTATACACCAGGACCTATCCCTCATGGATGCATACTCTGGGTATAACTAAATCCATATGGAACCAGAATATGAAGAAGATGCTGACTTCAGATCCCCTCAATGAGTTTTTTATCAGGTAATTCCCTTTGGATTGAAGAATTATGATGTGACATACCATCGTGCAATTCATATACATATCAAACCCTTATAAGGGAAGTATTTTATTATTATTTTAATGATCTATTTCTCAAATCCAAAAAATTTTATGATCACCTGACAAGCATAGAGACCATCTTCATGAAGCTTCAACAACAGAATCTGATGATGAAACCCTTGAAATGTGCTTTTAGGGTAACTTCAAGAAAAAATTTCTCTTTTTTTTTGTGTGCCATTGAGTCATCGAATTCAATCCTGAGAAGTTTAATTCTTTTCATGGCATGTCACCTCTTCAAAACTATGAAAAGTTGAGAGTAATTCAAGGACACTTTTCCAATATTCGGTGCTATATAGCCAAATATGGTAGGCAATTTTCTCCCCTTCACTAAATTTATGACGAATAAGGTCACATATCAATGGACCAATGAATTCTAATAGTCATTTTATAACCTCAATAAATACCTCTTGACTCCACCGATATTGATGCCACATGTTGAAGGAAGAAGGATCATTCTTTATGTGACAACCTTAGAGTAATCAAAGGGATCATTCCATGCACAAAATGATGATGTTGACAATGAAAAAAGTCTTTAATATCTTAGTCTAAAATTTTAGATGCACAGAATCAATTTTCAGATATTTATAAGATTTTCCTACCATTAATATTTGATGTATAGAAGCTAAGACACAACCTGCAGCATCATGAGGTCCACTTGGTCTCTCGCTAAAACATGATAAAAATTTATCCTCAATGATCCGATATTGATGGGATGTCCTCTATGGTGGGATGTTATTATTTAGTAGTTTTATATATATTACATTCCTCATAAAGTAGTAAAAGTACAATCCATGGAAGACTTCCTTGATGAATATCTATTTATAGAAGAGACAACATTGAATACTGAACATCCTGATGAAGAAATATTCTCTAATCATGACAGCCCACAAAAATTGTAATTTTACTTTGATGGTACATCCAGAAGTCCAGTTGAGAAGAGAATGGAAGAACCAAATTTCAAAAATTTTGGGTTGGTAATTTTACATGTTTCCACAGAAAAGGTAGTGTTGACATACTCCATCCAATTATCCTAAGGTCATACTAAGAATGAGGAAGAATATCAGGAACTCATTGCAGGTTTGGAATTAGCACTCCAAGTAATAGTGAACCACCAAGAAGTGATGGGTGATTTAGAGTTGGTAATCAAAAATATTGATGGGAATTATGCCATTAGAAAAGAATAGATAATTACATTATGGGATTATTTCTGATGGTTAATGTTATAATTTCCCTCTGAAACAATATTTTCTTACATCCCGCAGTCACAAAACTCTCAAGACGATGCATTTAAAAATGTAGTTATAACCCTGGAAGATCTAAACCGGGATGAAACAATCATCATCATTTCTCATCGTCATGTTGTTTCACCTTTTTTTTCAAATTAGAATAGAGGAAATAAATGAAATTAGTCCCATTCTTGAACCATTAAGTCCTACCATAGGATGGATAACCACAATAATGGAATATCTCCTAGATGGATTACTTCCACCACATAGAGATGGAAGAGATCCAATACAGTGACCAGAAGTTAATTTCACTCTTTATGATAGTCTAAATTACCATAATATCATTTATATTTGAGGATTCAGTGGATTATGGGATAGGACCCAAGTTTCACTATGCATTGAATACTCCAGGCCATTTACTACATGAGGAATGTTCGTAGTAGGACCTTATCCTCTATCAATATATAAGCAGTTTATGTACATCCTTACTACTACCGACTTCTCCTCCAAATTGTTTTAGGAAATACCTCTCAAGGAGGTTAGGTCCAAAAGCATTGTTAGATTTTTCAAATAGTATATCATCACAAGATTTTGTGTCCCTCATACCATATTGATGGAAAAAATCACAAATTTCGGTTTTGTTGAGGTCGAGAAGTTTTATTAGGAATAAAATATAAAATCCAACCCTCATCCCGCTATCATGATGTGAAAAAAGTATAGATAAATTATTTTAAAAAAACATTTTCCAACGTACTCTAGAAAATGGTGGGTAATAATAAAGAATATTGTCCTAATAAACTCTTGAAAACCATAAGGTCTTATAGAACTACTACTTGTACTACCACACAGTCAACCCTATACTCATTAGTATATGGGATAAAATCATTTCTTCCTATTAAAATTTAGATTCCATCACTCAATGTTTCCATCTATAATGAATTATCCACTGATGAGAAATCCCAAAAATGGATGGTTGAGTTGGAGCAACTTGATGAAAAAAATTTGACTACCTTGCATCACTTGGAAGTCTATCAGAACCAAATACATGAGATTTAACAACAATTTCTGTCTTCATTCATTCTTACAAGGAGAGTTGGTTGTGGTCCTTAAGACTCCAATGATACTTGGAATGAAGCCTTTTATGCTTTAGCAAATGTGGGAAGGACCTTATTCCAAAATTAAGGTCTATTCTAATGAAGCCTATTCCTTAAACTCAATGGATACAAAACTCATTGTAACTCAATCAAATGAATGTTTTGTAAATAAGTACATCTTATAATCACAAAAATATAATCCTAGTTAAATGAAGATAATCTATGCTACAACTATCGTACATATTGCACAATGTTATACTACGTAGCATCATTGTCCATATTGCATGACAATAAACTGTGTAACATGAGGTCCTATTTGCATAACCAAAAAATAAAAAATAGCGTTTCTCATAATGCAATACATTAAACTATATGTTTGACATCTATCTCATTTGATGTTAAGAAATACCTCAAGAAATACATAGTGAATCTTGGGTCCTATCCCATAATCCAAATATAATATTTACTTCTTTTCATGCCATTTCATCCTTGTCCTTACTGTATGATGTTAAACTACATAAAATTTCAAGAACTATGTGTGACATGATCCATTCCCCAAAAAGATACATAGTGATACCCAGATCTCTAATCCTAGGTCTAACAATAATGTTTAAATTTCCCTTCAACGCCTATGTGTTTGAATCAATCCTTTAGAGGGAGCACCTTCAAGAACTACTTGAATCTTGATTCTCATTCCAATGATATATTTATTGATGTCTAGATCTCTAATATTGGGTCCAATCCTGATTTTGGAAAAGAAAACCCCCCTTTCTATTCCCTGGGCATGAACCCGGTCTGCCCATAGATCCTTTATAAGACTTAGGTCTTGATTCTCATTACAATGAGATGTGTGGTGATACCTAGACATAATTATTTAGGCCCAACCATTACTATAAAATTATTCAAAATACCCCCTTCCTACATAAAATTATGATTAATGTGGGGAACATATTTCAAGAACTATCCATGGATTGATTCCTTCCACAAAAAGATATATATTGAATCCCAGATCTCCATTATTGGGTCTAGTTGTGATTAATCATTAATCCCCATTAAATCCTATGCATGAATTGGATCTACACATGGAGCCTATCAATGACCATGTGAGGCATGATTCTTAGCCAAATGAGATATGTTGTGACACCTAGAATTTCATTCCTAGGCCCAATCTCAATGTTTCCATCACTTCACAACAATTTTACTATGTCCTTACTACATGATGACAAACAACATAAAATTATAATATCTATATATGGCATGATTCATTCCCAATCAATATACACAGTGATTACCAGATCCTATATTCAGGTTCAACCACCATTCAAAACAATGACCCCTCTACCTGTGTATGGACCAGCCTATACAAGGATACCAATTTCTGGAACTACATGTGTCTAGATTATCACTCATTTGAGATATGTAGTGACGTCTAGAATTTCAATATTGGGCCGAGTCTCAATGTGATGAAAATAATGAATCATTCCTCCCATGAATGATTCATATCTATGTAAGTATATTTAATACTAGTTCGCATCATATGTATGAATCTAGATTCAATGAAAGCCCCATTATCCTCCACTCATGAATTCAATGGTGTGGGGGTCATTATTTATGAACTAAGTATGGTTTTACTCTTTCTCTTGTGAGATACGTAGGAACATCTAGATTATAAACCCTAGAACTTGTATTATCACAACAAAATAATACTCCAATTTCCCACATACTAATAAAAATTCTACGAATAATATTTTATTTAGGGTCTCTCCATAGATATCCCACGAAGGAAACAAAAAATGTCCCCATTGTACATATGAGTCGGATCTATTTATGGGAATCCAAACTCATGGCCAATATCAGTCCAAATACATCCCTTGTGCAATTGATATTAGCCCTTTTGAATTTCACAATCCTAATCTTGGGTACATTTGGATATTCATAATCATCCTCTGGTTTCTTATTGTAGAATGTTGGATACTTGAGAGCTCCTTTGTCTAAATATGTAGTACGTTCACCATGATTCCCTTACATAATGTCACCTACATAATGTCCCTATCAACTAAAGGATGGCATTATTTGGCTATGCAATATATTCCCTAGCTATCCCTACATAATACATCCCCCATAATTGGTTTTACATTAAGTGGTTACTTCTTTCTTGGGATAAGTCTCTTCTGTCCCTCTAATCTTTGAAGATAGTATAAAAGAACCCATAGTTTAAAGAAGTCATCCTTTTCATATTTCCCCTTATCCTTTCCCTCTACCTAGAAGTCTTCATGATCATGTTTTACACTATTACCCTATCGTTTTCTCAAATGAAATTGGAATAACCTTGGGTCATTTTTCCATATTATCATTCATTATTTCTATAATATTTTTCTTATAGTAGCATGAACTAAAACTAAAGGCACCATACATCCTATTCTTGGGTTAGAGCTTCATAGAGATCTATTCCACAAATTATTTTGGTGTTATGACCTAAAATACCTCTTCTATAATAATTAAAATTTCTCCATAAACCCATATCAGTGCTTAGTTAATATTTTAACCTCTATAAACTTTCATTTCCTTTTAGAAATAAAATTGTAGAATTCTGGAGTGCTCCATTAAATGACTATACAGTATGTGCCCTCAGTTTTCCTTGAATTAGTTTCCTACATAACTATTATCTCAACCAAAGGATGCCACTATTTGGATATGAAGAATATTCCCATGTTGGACCTGCATAATAAAACCCCCATAATGGGTTTTTCAAATAGAGGTAACTTCATTCTTGGGGGAGACCCCCCTCTAATTTCATTTATTTGTTTTCTCATATCACTCTTCAGATTCAAGAATCCCCAAATTACAACAGACAAATTAATTCTTCAATACATGAATATAGTAGCATATTTTCAAATGTTCTCTCCTTCACATACCAAATTTTTGTATAAGTGGTTTCTCTTTCATGGCATATGCCAGCACAGATGGATTATTTTATTCTCATACAAGTTTCCTTAAAAAATCCACAAACTATGGTCTCGAGGAATCCAAATCATATAACCCCTTTTTCTATTAGCAATAGAATGCCAAAATTACTAAGAACTCCATTACCTTACTATATAATACATTCCCCAGTTGGCCCTGCATCAGTATCTCGCATAACGAGCTTGTCAACCAAAGGATGACACTATTTGTCTATGAATCATATGCCTTAGCTATCCCAACATAATACGGCCCAAATAACAAGTTTATCAAATAATGGTAAATTCATTCATGGAAGAGAGTTCTATTCTTATACTTCAAATTTTAGATTTGGTGACAATAAAAATCATGAATCAAGATTCCACTTAGAAGTATCTAATATATATATATATATATATTGGGGCATTCCAATCCATCAAACATTTTTTGGGTTCTAGTTTCAGAATTCATGGTCAATGATATTAATCCTAAGACACTAACATTATTAGTCCTACACGAATGACATTAAACATCCCAAAAAAGTGACATATCACTCAACTATATAAAAACTAGAAAAGGTAAATATGGATGAAATTCAAGTCTTATCTTGCTAGACCTACACTCTGTAATTTTTCAGCAATATCGACTGACAAAAATCTAAAAGAAAAATTTGTTTGGCTGAAAACCCAAAAGGGGAAGAATAACAAAATTCCATGTTTCACACTTTATGTTCCCTCTATATTTGTCTTAGGAGAAATTTAGGGTGATAACACAAAATGAATAATGTTTTTGGGGTTTTTATATGACCCTATTAGCAATAAAAATATACTCATTAGGACCATTGGCGTATATAAAAATGAGAGTGCATCCCATCCCATTCATTGTATTTATGAATATCTGATGTGAAAAATTCAGTCTGTGATAATATTTTTCAACATTATAATTACAATAAAAAGTAGGGCTGAATACATAGATGATTTGAAAGAAAATAATTTTCATTGATGTGAAAAAACCCCCCGATGAAAATCTAAAAACTGGATTCTTTATGTCACAAGTTGTAACACCTCATGCTTCCACGGTACGTTTCTCATTGAATAATACAGTAGCGAGTGTTGTACGGAACTTCAAGTTCTAACACACACCACAACCAATCAAACAAACTGTTATGAATATTAATACCCAATTTTTAAACTTTTATAAATTTTATCATTCAAAATGGACTTCATTTTTGGATTCAGAATATTGAAATTAGCTTAGGGTGAATTTTTGGTATTTTTCTGAAAACATTCAATTTTTTATGAATAGTGAAAAACACTGAGTGATAGTTTAAAACTGAATTTTGATTTAAATAATTATTTATTTTATTAAAAATTAATTAAGGTCAAAATAGATACATAATACCTATATAAGTTCAATGTAATTCATAGGAGTTAGTTTAGAATAATTATATATATATATAAATTTTATTGAACTTTTAACCTTCTTTTACCCACCTCCTAGAAAATTTGGAAATTCACATAAAACGTAATTTTACTGCTTCTGTGAGTGGAATTTCAAAAATCTGAGAGACAAGGTTAATATCAAGGAGTAAAATGTGGTTCAATAAGATAAAAATAATTTCTGGTGAATAGTAACTTTTTACTTTTATTTACCACGGTTAAAAGTAAATAAGGTAATTAAGGGTAAAAATGATATTAATATTACCCTAACACATGTCCTAATTATATTGGAAAAGTGTATCTCGACCAAAAACAACTTTAGGAATAAAATATTATTCTTTAGGTTCACTTGGATTAGATTAAGACATTTATTATTATTTAATTCAAAGAAGATTTAAAAGAGATAAAATCAAGGTTTAATAAATAAAACATTTTTAATATAGGGTTATACATAATATAAATTAGATTATAAATATTCATTAGAAATATAAAATGACTTCCAAAATAATGGTATTTTATATATAATTTTTAGACATTAAATAATTTAATTTTTTTATGACACAATGGTGATGTAGTAATTACCTAATTAATGAAATATTAAAATAATTAATATTATAAATATAAAAATAAATGTAATTTGAGACTTTATATGAATTAAACTAATTTTATATGTTAATATGACATATTAGGATTAGTTATATAAATTTTGTTCGAATTAATAATTCTGTTATGAAATTATCAAAAACAAAATACTCAGTAGTGTCAAAATTGCCATAAATGAGTTTTTAAAACAAATATTATATTATTCATTGATATTCTATTCCTAAAAATCTAAGGATCGGCCAAATATCTTATATAATGATAGGTGTATCATTAATGTACCACTAGGGGGTCTCTTAGAGGTATATAGTAATTTTATTAACTATATAATATCAAAATACAAAGAGACATGGTAAATGTCAAACTATATAACTAAGAGTTAAATATAAATGATAAGGTTAATATAGTTACCCAAACCTGTCTAAAATCTAGTGGTTGAATGGATTTCGACCCATCCCTACCTTATCCTTTAAATAATCCACTTTTGAGCCATTAGAAACTGAATATGAATTTATTATAAAATAATATTTCAATCTTTTCCAAAGGTGCCCCCCATCCCTCTTATAAAAGGGAATTCCCCCTTCACTATAATTCACACCATAAAAGCCTTTTTCCTTGGACAAACCCTACCCAAATATTCTCTTAACTTCCCTCAATTCAACCTAGAGTCCTTAGTTTGATCATATTGACAACCTAAGGAGCCCTTTTGATCAAATCAAAAGGAAGAACCTGAAGAAGAGGTAATTTTTTCACCACACTCTTTCAAGTTCCTTTCTTCTTCAACATATTCTTTATTTGTTATTTACATTCTAAAATAATAATTCTGAAATATTCTATATACCATGATGTTATTATAAATATGGTACAACCATATTCAGAACTCTATCCATCCTTTGAATCACATGTTACCATACATGCGTGTGTACGGCTTACCGTCTCCGCATCGTTGTGTAATTGTTATTCAAAACATTATTATTTGGATGAGTATGATAATGATGTGTAATTGATGTAAATAATAAATATAACATGATAATGATTTTGTATATATGATATACCATCCAATTATATAATATCAAAAGAATGATATTGTCGTCTGTGCGTACGGACGGACTACAGTCTCTACGAACGCGATGAGATTCATTCCCTATCATATCCATTCAAGTGTAATTGTCATTTGATTATTAAAAATAATGTTTATGGACTTGATATCATTCTGTATATGAATAAGTTACAACCTATCCATAACAAAAATTCCTTACATAACAAAACATATAAAAGAAAATGAGAAAGTTGACACCCAAAATGATGAAAATACTAAGATATTATTAACAAAGCAATGTTATAAGATCATATATGATATCATATTAATTTACATTATTCTTGTATAATTTATGAAAAATTATTTCACCATTATACAGGAGGCTAACCTACACTCAACCATGTAAATGTACAAGGTAAGGGTTCATTTCACAATCTCTTCATTATCCGAGGTTGTTTATACATAATTATCTACTGGGACCTCTTTATCATCCACATCCTTGTTTCTTAAAAATGTATTTCAAATAATTATTACTATTTTACAGACTATAGGTTAATGTCATTTATACCCTTGTTTAATTTTTATAAGAATTTTATAGAGGAATCTTTCTGTCGTTTTCCAAACAAGGTTATTTTTATCCTTTTCGACCGAATTAAGGTATGAATGTAATTTTTTAACTTATATGGCGGGTGCGGCTATTTTCTGCTATTATAAAATCATTTAAGCTTCCCTTAAAATCTTATAAGAATATTTTCAAAGTAGAAGTTTTATTTTATAATTATGTGACTTTTAAATGATTTCAAAAAAAATAGATATTTCTCTCAAATAGTTTTGATTTCATCTATGTCATAATTCTTTGATGGATTTTAAGATTATTTGAAGTGGATTTATTATGATACAAAACATCCCTATAGTATTGAAGTTTTTTTGATATGTTTGACTATCGATGTGTTATTTTTATAAAATTCATTGTTTATGGATAAAGTATTGAAATTTCATATTCTAGTATTAATATGAATGTTTATGTTATGTTTAAACTTGTTCATATGAGGAATGGATTGGACTTAATAAGTGACGAGTGGAGCCCAATATAGATCCTCGATGCATCGTTAGGTCTCATGAGACATTCTAGTGTCTTGGAACAAGGCCATGAAAAATTGTTATTTGTAGTCTTGGCACAAGGCCCTGACTATGTGGTTATGATAGTCTGGAATTATGCATTCCGTCATTATGAAAGTGGTTATTGATATTGCATGTGATTATTTGATTAGTATAATATCCATGTGAATAAGTAAATGGAATTATTTCATTTTATTTCCGCCATATTATGCTTCACATCATGTTTAAAAGGCTTTTGTTTTAGTTATACATTTCCTTAAATGTTTATGCCTATTTATGAAAGTTTCTGCTATATTGTTATCCTTACTGGGCATCTGAGCTCACACCTTTCTATGTTTTATTTTTCTCATGATGTGAAGAAGTATTTTATGAATAACATACAGGGGTAGTGTAAGGGGATATGAGTGTGGAGACAAGATGTTGTTGTAGTTTTCACTTTATGATGTAATGTATCCTTTATGAATGTATATTGTGATTCCAAGGCTACTAAACTAATTCGTCTTTCAAGACATGATCTTTTGTGATCATGCCAATGTTATGTAATAGTGCACCGAATCTGGGTAACTGGGGTCGGGGCGTTATAGTTAGTATCAGTGAAAGTTTAGTACAAACCTTGGGAGCTAGATTTAGATAAACTCTGATTAGAACACATAGACCTAAGATGGACTTTGAGGATTAGTATATATGAACTTCCTAGAATTTTGGTATTGTAGGGATTTTGTGAGTTTTCCGAGTAATACATCCATGTCTGGATACAAGCAGGTAGAGGTAGCTCTGGCACAGATGTACCTAGGGGTAAAACCTGAAAACACTACTTTGAGCTAGACATGAACAGGAACTGGTGCACAACAATGGGCCTTTCTGCACTCTTGGTTATGACACTTCCGGGGGATATGCTTAGGATAATTCTCATTTTCTTTACAAACCAGTATAAAGGGTTTATTAGTATATACTTCCTCAAAGAAAACATTTTTATGGTTACGGATTATATCCATAAACTGTTCAATTTATGTTAAGTGTTTTACAAGTTTGGATTTATTTATTGCGATTCATAAACTAATCTATTGTATTCCATTGTTTAGAAATGGCGACTAGGGGAAGAAATGAAAACAACTTCAATTCACGCACTCCCTATAGGGATTTCCCTCCTGCTCAAGATAATTATAGTAGAGTCGGTGATGAAACTGGTGTTGATCAGCTAATCACCATACTGAGACAACTCACTCAGGTTATGAATAATAACCTTACCCATATGGAGCACCCTGATCCAAAGCGTGGAGGATCAATGTCAGACCGATTCATGAGGCAATAACTACCAACATTCAATGGGAGTACAAATCCCTTAGTAGCTGAGCAATGGATAAATTTCTTAGAGAAAATATTACATGCCTTGGGGAGTAGTGAAAGGTAAAAAGTTATTATGGCATTTTACTGCCTCACTGGAGATGGTGATCAATGGTGGTCATTGATTCAAAACACAATGGAAGATGATGAAGTATAAAATATGGAATGGATGGAGTTCAAAGAGCATTTCATAGAAAACTACTTTCCTCGTGACCATCGAGCAGATATCGAAAGGCAATTTCTGAGTCTGAGACAAAAGGAGGATGAGAATGTCGCAAAGTATGAGGATAACATTACAAGGTCATCAAGGTATATTGGAGATTATATACGTAACCCAAGAAGTAAGATTGATAATTTATTTGATGGGTCAAAACCATTTCTTCATCGAGCATTGTTGTCACAATCCTTCTTGTCATACGAATATATTGTCTCATGTGCTATCAAGATAGATAAAGAACTCTATATGTATTACGACATTAAATAAAAGAAAGAGAATAAGAGATCTTATGATCACTATGGAAATGGAAATAAAGGAAATAAGGGAAAATTTTATTATTGCTCCTACAGTAAATGTGGGAATAAACACCCCAGTACTTGCTTGAAAGGAATGGGAGTCTGTTACAAGTGTGGTGAAAAAGGCCACCAAGCTCGTGATTGAAAGGTGAAGAAAGAAGCTACCGATGTTCGATGCTACAACTACAGGGAGATATGACATTATCCAAATGAATGTCCTAAGCATTAGTGGAACTTTCCTCAGAAAAGGCCAAGGGATAAATTTTATGCTTATGCTATCACAACTACTGAGGTAGAAGATCCGAAAGACATGGTGGAAGGAAATTTAATGGTTTCCTCAAGTATATCCAATGTAATATTTGATTCTGGATCATCACATTGTTTCATATCTTCCCAATTTGCTAAGAAAATTAGATATTTCAAATTTTATTTAACAAGGAAGTTGTTAGTTAAAACGCTTAAGGGAAGTATCTTTGCTACAAACTTCTGTGGATCCATTCCCATTAGGGCATATAAATGTTCATTATCTGCTAATCACATCAGCATACCTATGATTGAGTTTTATATAATCATCAGTATGGATTGGCTTTCAGACCATGATGTGAATATTTATTGTAATAAGAAGGAGGTTACAATTTTTGATAATGATGATAATGAACACCTTATCTTTTGAGCAGAATCTTCACCACAAAATTCTTACCTGGATCCACCCCCAGTAACTCAACTAATTTCAATTATTGTGGAGGAAGAGAATGAAATAAATGTGCTTAAGGAAATTAATGTTCAAATATAGGATGTACCTATTGTGAAAGAATATGTTGATGTGTTTCCATAAGATTTACCTAGACATCCTCCAGAACGAGAAATTGAGTTTTCCATTGATTTAATTCCTTGATCAAGGCCCATATCAAAGACCCCTTATAGAATGACCACTGTGGAATTAGTGAAACTAAAGAAACAACTAGAGGAAATGAGTAATAAGGGATTTATTCACCCTATTTTTTCTCCATGGGGAGCGCCTGTCCTTTTTGTTAAGAAGAAAAATGGATCTATGAGGATATGTATCGACTACAGGGAAATCAATGATATAACAACAAAGAAAAAGTATCCCCTACCTCGCATTGATGATTTATTTGACCAACTGCATGGAGGTCAATACTTTTCAAATATTGAACTTCGATCGGAATACCATCAATTGTATGTGAATAATGAAGACATTCCAAAAACAACATTTCAAACTAGGTATGGGCATTATGAGTTTACAGTAATGGCTTTTGGGCTGACTAATGCACCCTCAATTTTCATAGATCTAATGAATAGAGTTTTCAAGTAATATCTCGATCATTTTGTAGTGGTATTTATTGATGATATCTTGATATATTCCAAAATCTATGAAGACCATGAAAATCACTTGCGCATTATCCTGAAGACTCTTAGAAGACATGAATTATATGGGATGTTTAGAAAGTGTGAATTTTGGCTTCAGGAGATCTCTTTTCTTGGCCATATTGTCTCTAAGTATAGAATATCTGTTGATCCTTTTAAGACCAAGGCAATCCAAGAATGGCTAGCCCCGATGAGTATAACTGAGGTATGTTGTTTTATTGGTTTAGTAGGCTATTATCAGCGTTTCGTCCAGAATGTTGCCCGATTGGCTAACCCATTAATAAAGCTCACATGTAAAGGGGTTAAATATGTTTGGAAAGAAAGTGTGAAGAATGTTTTGAATATATGAAGAGAATATTAGTCAATGCTCTTATATTGACTCTACTATAGGGGAATCATGGGTTCGTTATTTAGAGTGATGCATCGAAAAAAGGACTTGGTTGTGTCCTTATGCAGAATGATAGAGTTATTGCCTATGCATCACGACAGCAGAAAATTCATGGGAAAAAATATCCTACTCATGATCTTTAGTTAGATACTGTAATATTTTCTTTGAAGATATGGAGACATTATCTCTATGGTGAAAAATGTGAGATTTATACTGATCACAGGAGTAGGAAGTATATTTTCTCACATAATGAACTCAAAATGAGGCAATGGAGGTGGCTTGAACTACTCAAAGATTATGATTGCACGATATACTACCACCCAGAGAAGGGAAATAAGGTGGCTGATGCTTTCATTAGAAAATATCATGGAGTTTTGAACACGATGAGAGTTGAGAGGGATCCTATTTTCATGGATCTAGTAAAGTTAGATATGGTAATAACCATGGAAGGTGAAACACCAATGATTTTTCAAATGGTTGCCCAACCATATTTACTAGAAAGGATAAAGAGTTCTCAAACAGATAATGAAGAGTTTCAAAAGAAGAATAAAGCTGTGAATAATGGGAGATTGAGTGACTTTGTGTATGAAGAAGGAATTTTGAAATTTGGGAGGAGACGTTGTGTTTCCGATATACCTGTTCTAAAAAGGGAATTGTTGGACGATGCTCATAGTTACAATTTATCTATACACCCTGGGAGCACAAAAATGTATATGGATTTGAAGGAACATTTTTTGTGGGACAACATGAAGAGGGAGACTGATGATTTTGTGTCAAGATGTATGGTTTTTCAACAAGTAAAAGCTGGAATGCAACAACCTGGAGGAGTCATGCATCCTCTTCCCATACCTGAGTGGAAATGGGATAATATCATGATGGACTTTGTCATGGGACTACCAAATACTCATAGAAGGAATGATGAAACATGGGTCATTGTTGATCGTCTTACCAAGTCAGCACATTTTCTTGCTATAAGGAAAGATTTACCACTTGAACGTCTAGCAAGGATATATATTAATGAAGTTGTTATACTTCATGGAGTACCCCTACTGATTGTTTCTGATCATGATCCCTGTATTACTTCAAGATTCTGGAAGAGTCTTCAGAAGGTCTTGGATACTGAACTTTGTTTGAGCACTGCCTACCACCCTCAAACAGATGGACAATTAGAACGGACTATTCAAACCTTTTAAGACATGTTGAAATCTTTCTCACTTGACTTTCAGGGTATGTGGGATCAATATTTACCTATGGGTGATTTTTCCTATAATAATATCTTCCATTTAGGTATTTGGATGGCACCATATAAAGCACTTTATGGAAAGAGATGTCGCACACCAACCTGTTGGGATGACGTTGGTGAAAGAAAACTCATAGGCCCAGAACTGGTGGAGGAAACGATGGAAAAGGTAAAGGTAATCCAAAACCACATAAAAGAAGCTCAAATTAGGCAGAAGAGATATGCCGATAACCGAAGGAAGGATTTGGCATTTCAGGAAGGAGATCATGTTGTCTTGAATGTATCTCCATAGAAGGGATTTATACATTTCGGTAAGAAGGGTAAATTGGGTCCCAGGTACATCAGACCCTTCAAAATTCTAGAACAAATTGGGGCTGTAGCTTATCGTTTGGCAATGCAGCCAAGTCTCTCCAAAGATCATGAAGTGTTCCATGTATCACTGTTTAGATAATACATGCCTGACCCAACACATGTACTCACCTATGAGGAATTCGAACTGGATCCCGATCTTTCTTGTTGAGAATATCCTGTCAAGATTCTTGATACAAAATAAAAAGTGCTGCGAAACTGGATGACTCATTTGGTAAAAGTTCTATGGAGAAACCATAAGATGAAAGAGGCAACATGGGAACCCAAGGAACTTATGATGAAGAACCACCCAAGTCTTTTCATGTGGTAGTATTCTAGAAATTTTGAGGTTGAAATTATTTGGAGGGGAGAATGTAACACCCCAAGCTTCCACGACACTCTTCTCTTTGAATAATATAGTAGCGTGTGTTGTACACAACTTCGAGTTCTAACACACACCACAATCAATCAAACTAGCCGTTATGAATAGTAATACCCACTTTTTGAAATTTTATAAATTGTATCATTCAAAATTGACATCATTTTTGGATTTTATATATCGAAATTAGCTTAGGGTGAATTTTTGGTATTTTTTTGAAAACATTCAATTTTTGATGAATAGTGAAAAACACTAAGTTATAGTTTAAAACCGAATTTTTATTTAAAAAATTATTTATTTTATTTAAATTTAATTATTTTCAAAATAGATACATAATTCCTATATAAGTTCAATGTAATTCATTGGAGTTAGTTTAGAATAATTATATATATATATATAAATTTTATTGAACTTTTCAACGTCTTTTACCCACCTCCTAGAAGAATTTGGAAATTCACATAAAACATAATTTTACCGCTTCTGTGAGTGGAATTTCAAAAATCAGAGAGACAATGTTAATATCAAGGAGTAAAATGTGGTTCAATAAGAAAAAAATAATTTTTGATGAATAGTAACTTTTTAACTTTTATTTACCACAGTTAAAAGTAAATTGGGTAATTAAGGGTAACAATTATATTAATATTACCCTAAAACGTGTTATAATTCTATTGGAAAAGTGTATCTCAACCAAAAACAAACATAGGAATAAAATATTATAATTTAGGTCCACTTGGATTAGATTAGGACATTTATTATTATTTAATTCAAAGAAGAGTTAAATGAGATAAAATCAAATATTAATAACTAAAACATTGTTATTATAGTATTATACATAAGATAAATTTGATTATAAATAATCATTATAAAGATAAAACTATTTCCTACATAATGGGATTTTATTTATAATTTTTAGACATTAAATAATTTAATTTATTTATGACACAATGGTGATGTAGTAATTACCGAATTAATGAAAAATTAAAATAATTGATATTATAGATATCAAAATAAATGTAATTTCAGACTTTTTATGACTCCCAATAATTTTATAGGTTAATATGACATATTAGTATTGGTTATATAAATTTTTTTCGATGTAATAAGGTTGTTATAAAATTATCAAAAACAAAATACCCAATAGTGTCAAAATTGACATAAAAGGGTATTTAAAACAAATATTATATTATTAATTGGTATTCTATTCCAAAAAAATATAAGGTTCTTCAAAACAACTTATATAATTATATTTCTATCATTAATGGACCACTTGGGGGTCGCTTGGATGTATATAGTAAGTTTATTAACTATATAATTTAAAAATACAAAGAGACGTGGTAATGTCAAACTATTTAACTAAGAGTTAAATATAAATGATAAGGTTAATATAGTGACTCAAACCTGTCTAAAATATACTTGTTGAAATTATTTCTACCCATCCACACATTAACATTTAAATAATACACTTTGGAGCCATTAGAAACCAAATATGAATTTATTATAAAATAATATTTCTAGCTTTTCCAAAGGTTCCCCTCACCCCTCTTATAAAAGGGAATTCCCCCTTCTCTCTAATTCACACCTTCAAAGCCTTTTGGCTTGGCCAACCCCTGCCCAAATATTCTCCCAACGTCCCCCACTTCAACCTAGAGGCCTTATTTTGATCATAAAGCTGACCTAAGCAGCCCTTTTGATCAAATCAAAAGGAAGAACCCAAAGAAGTCGTAATGTTTTCACCACCCTCATTCAAGTTCCTCTCTTCTTCAACTTCTTCATTCTTTTTTATTTCCATTATAAAATAATAACTCCAGTTTCTTCTATATGGTGTGATGTTATTATAAATATCGTATAATCATATTCAGAATTCTATCCATCTTTTGAATGACATGTCACCATATGTGCGTACGTACGGCTTACCGTCTCCACGTCGCAGTATAATTGTTATTCAAAACATTATTATTTGTATGGGTATGGTAATGATGTGTAATTCGTGTAAATAAAAAATATAACATGATAATGATTCTTTATATATTCCATACTATCCAATTATATAATATCAAAAGAATGTTATTGTCGCTCGTGGGTACGTACGGACTACCGTCTCCATGAACGTGATGACATTCATTCTTCATCGTATCCATTCAAGTATAATTGTCATTTGATGATTAAAAATAATGTTTAAGGACTTGATATAATTCTGTATATGAATAAGATACAACCTATCCATAACAAACATGGCTTATATAACAAAACATATAAAATAAAATGAGTAAGTTAACACCCAAAACGACGATAATACTAAGATATTATTAACAAAGCAATGTTAAAAGATCATATATGATATCATATTAATGTACATGATTATTGTATAATTTAATAAAAATTAATTCACAATTATAAAGGATGTTAACCTACCCTCAACCAAGGAAAAGTATATGGTAAAGTTTTATTTCGCAATCTCTTCATTATCCGAGGTTGTTTATACGTAATTATCTACTGGGGCCTCTTTATCATCCAAATCCATGTTTCATAAAAATGTATTTAAATTCATTATTAATATTTTACATGATATTTTTTGAAGTAATTTATACCCTTTTTTGACTTTTTATAATAATTTTATAAACGAATATTTCTGTCTTTTTCCAAACAAGATCATTTTTAACCGTTTAGACCAAATTAAGGTAAGAATATCTTTTTTTAACATATACGATGGGTGCAGCTATTTTCCGCCAATAAAAAATCATTGAAGCTTCCCTTAAAATCTTATAAGAATATTTTCAAATAAATGTTTTATTTTTTAACTATTTGACATGTAAATGATTTCAAAAAAAGGGATATTTCTCTCAAATAGTTTTGATTTCATCTATGTCAAGATCCTTTGATGGATTTTAAGATTATTTTAAGTTGATTTATTATGATACAAAACTTCCATATAGTATTGAAAGTTTTTTTATATGTTTGACTGTCAATGTTTTATATTTATACAATTCATGGTTTATAGATAATGTATTGACATTTCGTATACTAGTTTTAATACGAATGTTTATGTTATGTTTAAACCTATACATATGAAAAATGCATTGGACATAATAAGGGACAGGTGGAGCCTGCAATAGCTCCTCGATTCATCGATAGGTCTCTTGAGACAAACTATGGTCTTAGAACAAGGCCTTGGAAAATTCTTATTTGTAGTCATAGCAGAAGGCCTTGACTATGTGGTTATGATAGTCTGGAATTATGCATTCCATCATTATGAAAGTGGTTATTGATATTGCATGTGATTATTCAATTAGTAGAATATCCATGTGAATAAGTAAATGGAATTATTTCATTTTATTTCTACCATATTATGATGAAGATCATGTTTAAAAAGATTTTGTTTTAGTTATACATTGCCTTAAATGTTTATGCCTATTTATGAAAGTTTCTGCTATATTGTTATCCTTACTGGGCATCTGATCTCACCCTTATCTATGTTTTATTTCTTCCAGGATGTGAAGAAGTATTTTATGAATGAATTATAGGGATATTATAAGGGGATATGAGTGTGGAGACAAGATGTTTTTGTAGTTTTCACTTTATGATGTAATGTAACCTTTATGAATGTATCTCGTGGTTCCAAGGCTACTAAACTAATCGGTCCTTCGAGACTTCATCTTTTTGTGATCATTCCAATCTTATTTAATAATGCACCGACTCTGGGTAACTAGGGTTGGGGCATTACAAAAGTCATAAGAGGCCATCGACAAAACATTTCATTTGTTGAACAGCCTTCTGAGCCCCATTAACCACCTGTCGAAGTTCAGTCACCTAACCAGCCTTAGTATCCTCGACATAAAGAATTGACTCCTTGCCCCAAGAAATGGATTTGCACTTATTTTTATGTTTCTCTTAATGAGAATTAAAGCGCTTTAAGTTTCTATATGGTAGTATCAAACTCTTTTTGAAGATGCCACACTTGAACAATCTTCTATTTTATCTACTGATTTAATGTTACCAACTTTGTTTTATGATTTTCCCCAACTTTAGATACTACCACTAGAAATTCATCAAGGTTACTAGGATGTCTAGATTTTATCAGATCCTGCTGATTTTGGTGCTCTTACTCCAACCTCTGAATGGTCTCCCTCACTATAGTGTAGATTTCATAGTAATTAAAACCTATGAATCCCAACATACTAAATAGAGATGAAAGTTGTGGGATTCATTAAAATAGTTCCTTAATTGGTGTCTTAGAAATAATCATTAATATATCTCTCAAATAATTGAATTGTTCATTATAGAGAGTTCCCTACAACTCTGGGTCCACTTCAGAATCACTATCATAAGAAGGGATGTACTCTAGGATTGTTTCACAAATGGAAGTTCCATGTTCAACTCCTTCCCTGATAGTGTTTTCCATTCTTCCTAATACTGGTTGAGCTAACACAAAAGCTTCTCCCTCATACCAATCCATATAAGTTGATAATCATACATGATGAATTAAAATAATGGTTAGCTTCAAGATAATTGAAATAGTGGTTCTCAATCACAGTGGTTGTTAAACCTTACCCAACAGTAGGTCTCCATCCTGATAGTAATCCTCCCCAACATTTCCAACCTCAAAAATTTTGGTTGGCACCTCTTAGTGGTGAATACGTTCTTTATTCTGCTCAATATTCTCCATATTAACCTCAAGACTATTTTTTATTTCAAGGGTCACATGAGTTGGCTCCTCCTCAATAGTGATATCGATAGTGATTTCAATGTCTCCTCCAAGAATCATCACTATTGTAGCTCTTGTAGATGGAGTTACACATTCCCACAAATCATGATTAGGATGTTAGGTCTAATAGGATGTATTAGAGGAAAAATAAAACTCACATCCATTCGGTTCTATATATAGTGCCCCAAATTCATCTAAATTAGTCGGCATATTAACATGTTTCATTACTTATTCAAAATACATTCCATTATTTATCATAGATTCCAATGAAATCCCAAGGACAATGTTATTATCATCCATGGTAACATGTGTAATGGTTGGTTAATGACCCTCCTTGAACAAATTTATATATTGAATATCCTCCTCAATGACAACCATAAGGTCATCATTAATCGTCATTGGATTTTCTAGTTCATATGATGAACATAAAGTATTATAGAAATGAAATTCTTTTGTTGATATATAGCTTCTCATGAAGAAATTATGACATACCATATGCCCAAATCTCTCCCTATAGTAGTAATACGAGCAGTTTAAGGATTGGATAATGTTTTCTCATCCTTATATTCCTCTTAATCCAATGAGAACGTTTTGTTGGTAGTCTACACATTATCACAAGTTCCCCACTAAAATTTCGGAGGGTCCTTTTTAACATCCTTGATGGAAGAATTAGAATAAGTTCCTATAATTGCATGAATTTTAAGTAATTTCTCTGGATGAGGTCAAAATTGGGGATGTCAGGAATACTTACCACTGTAAATGAAGTGTTTAGCCACAGATTTATTTCTTCGGTGTATCTGATTCTTCATTTTATTCAAAGGAGGAACAGTATCATCATATCCAAAAATAGTTATTAGAGATTTGAAATATCTTTCCATCTCATCCTATCGACCTAGAGATATTTCTCCAGATTTGAGTGGTGATACAATAGCCCGGATCATAGTGCCACCAGGGCTACACCATGGCGACAGAACCTCAACTGATTTTCTTTTAGTCAGCTAATAATTAAAATGGGTTTTCCCTAGAGTGATAATTCATTGACTAAATTTAATTTTAAAATAGAAAATACTATGAGAATAAGAAAACATACATCATCAAGATCGACTAAATAGCACCATTCCTCAAAAGATGAAGGGTCTATCCCTTCAATGGAGCTACGGTCTATCATTTCATTCACTCATTTTATGGTCGGGATTGAATTATTAGTTGCATATATGATCATATCTAGATCTTGGATATAAGTTATTACGATTTCATCATTTTTATCAAGGTTAATATCATATGAGGCTAGATGATCTCATATTACTGGAATACAAAACTCCTCATGTAAAAGCTTCCACATTGTTTTAGCATCAAAAAATAGGTTCTGCCATGTTTGATCCACCTTTTTCATACATGTCACAACCCACATCCCATAAGGTGTACCCCTCCCAGGATTGCAGTGTGAGAAGGGAGATAGTTAACCCCCTGAGTTCTTCCTCTAGTAAGCCTTGTGTTGGAGACTATCACTAAAGGTATAGAGAACACAAAAATGGGAGGCATTACACTCTAAGAGAATACATGGAAAAGATATATATATGATAGACACCACCCAACTCCAATTAAGATTGAAATATTAGTTAAATACCAAGTACACATAAGTAATTTCATGATTAAAATAGTGCAACTAAAAAATGACAACAACCAAAATAAATTAAAAATGGTAGAAACCATGAAGCCTGAACAGCTCCTGCAAGCCCAATCTAGTAGTAACTAGTTGTATCTCCATCCATCTCTAAGTGACCTGAAAAAATATTTATATATACTTAGAGTGAGTATAACAGTATACTCAGTAGGATCCTCTCCAAAGCCTATCATGAAAAAGTAAATAAATCATGCTAAAGCGTAGTGAACAACAAGTGAATCTAACTAATCACCTAAATAGGTATACTATGTTCCCAGCCTCACCATGACTACTCTCATCAAGTATCGTGTACAAGTGTATATAATATAATAAAGAATGTCAAGGGTACCCCACTAGTTTTCCCCTTTACCCCAGAGCCTCACATCCTATGTCATCTCTCTCCAAAAAGGTCGGCCCAAAGACACAAGGTATCGAACTACCACATGAACCTCATGTAAAAAAAAGCTTGCCCACAGACACATGGGTGAGGCACAACACAATCCATACAACAAAAAAAGTAACAAGGTAGTTTCTAGGAGAAATCATAGCCCGTATAACTTCTATCATACATTAGGAATTGTGCCTCAAGATATTACAACACATACGCTGAGTAAGGATTCTCAAACCATTATAGCCTATGCACATTATACCTATAATAGCACAAAGGAATCTATATCTAGAATAATTGTATGTTAAATAACCACAAGACATTACAGCCCTCTACACACATATATGTGGAAAACTAACAGATGTACCCACCGTCACATGTAACTACAATGAGAAGAGAGTGGGTCCAAAGGGGGTATTCATCCATCCATCCTCCAACCAAAATGTTAGGGAACCACCCCCCCTAGGGATCAGAATCTTGAAGGTCTCGGTATCTCTAACAAACGGGGTGTAGTAGCATATAGAAACACAAAATGTACAGAATATATTATATCTCACAACCACACTATAGTCATAACCTTGTCTTAGACTCAATTGAAGATAACTTCTCTTGGAATCTTGTCCTCCACTACTAAGACTAGGTATCCTATAAGACCACAACCATTTAAATTGATTTATTTTATTACTTCATTACCTTTTTATAAGTTTCACCCTAAGTTAAAGAATTATTTAAACATTAAATAACCATTATCAACTACACACTATATCTAATTAGCATCACATCCAAAGTCCATCGCTCTTTTAAATTATAACCTCAACATTTCATCCCAGTAAGCTCCAGCCCCAAGGGTTAACATTATTTATTAAATCATTTATTGACATCATTATTGCTTTCCCGTATTCCTAGGAATTCTAAAAAAACATTATATTCTATCAAACACATGTGGCACAATAGGGGTGAGTAAGTGAACTTCCCTTTGAGTCTTTTCCACCGATAGCAAGAGTAGAGACCCATCCTCCTTCAAGAAGCTAAACATAGAAAGCATTTGGAATACCCTGTGCATATTTTTCTCTTTTGCGATGGAGGGTAGGAAACCCAAAAATCATAAGCAGTGGGTAACATAACCAATATAAACAAACAACAAGATTTAGTAAGCATACAACATTCATATACAACTTGTTTCATTGCCACTATTGTCCTCCCTGACACCCACATGCATAAATTGATTCTTCTATCCACTCTAGGCATCAAATGCTGCCACAACCAATAGGCCTCCTATCCCCCACATATTAGAACATCCATCCCAACTCACATCACTATACATGATGAGATAAACAAAAATCATATCAACAAGGCTCTTAGACCTTAAACAAGGCATCTAACATACATATATAATGATCACTCATGGATCAAAACCATAAGTCACTCAACCTTATTAGAAATAGGGTAACTTAGAAGCCTACTTCACATTATCTTTTATCGAATAACAAGTTTATTAATACATCATGAATTAATCGATTCATCATGAGTAGGTTCCAACAATGGGTATCCTAAATAGCAATCAATCATAGCTATCCCAAATTAATTAATCATGCTTACTACATCAATTTGATTATCATCCACCTACACAACAACAACACAACTCATTTACATGCCTCTGTATCATTGACCAAAAATTCCCATTAATACTAGTTTTTGTTCTTCACCAATTTTCAACAAGAGCTGCATGATAAACAAGTCAAGCATAGCTATCACACAATCTAGAAAATAAAGAGTCCAATCGTTGTCACAGTACAAAGCAACAACATGTGATCAAAAAAATTATTTCAATCTGGGTCAAGTATTTACTATGCTCAATTTCATTATGATAAAAAGGGATAAAGCATACTAACACTACATTTTTACAAAGAAGGATATAAAAGAAATGAATCCCCTACCTCGAAATATTTCTGAAATTCATCACTTGAGAAAGGATCAAATAAACAGATCATGTTTTCCTTCCCCAAAACAACTCATATTGGAGATTGTTCATAAAATGATGCAGAGATCTGTTCCAGGAAGAAGGAATCCCCAAACATTGAAGAGGGAGGCATTCATGTTGTTTGAGGTCGATAGGGGTTGCGCTCAAGCCATAGGGTTTGAAAAAACCCAAGCAGTTGGGTGTCATTCAAATACATAGTGGTAGGGAAGTACACAACGCGTGCCTCCCCATCACAGCATGTTCCACCATGAGGCCGACTAGTGCCAAAAAATCCATCACCTCAGTGATTCTCTTTATTTTTCTAAAACCCAAATGGTACACATCGTGTGACCCTTGTTAACATTATGTAGCCCCATTTTTTCCAACTTCTCCAAATCAACTCCTCCAGACTTCATAAAATCCTTCTCTAAGCACCTCAGTCTTCGAAAACATGCAGATGTTCAATCCACATGGATCTGGGCCCTTAAATTAGATACCTCTTAAAAAATTATTATCCTCCGGAATCCTAAACAAACCCATAATGTAAACAGAATAGGTGTTTTCTGAACAACCACCCCGTGAATTACCGATCAAGGATCACATCACCACATGAGCTCAACCACATCAAAAGAACAACCCAACACCTCACAAAAATCACAACCAACTCTTAAACACTCTCCCAGGGAAGATACCTCTCAAATAAAGCTATCCATAACAAGAAAAAAATAATTTTATCTCATAGATAGGAAATGTCTACAACCAAAAAACAAACATCATTATATGGAAAAAGGCAAAACATAAAAAACTCAGGGTACTAGGCACGTATCTATGACTCCCTTTCCCAAGTACTATCCTCCACACCATAATGCCACCATAAGATTGGAACCAAGGGAATATAATTCCCATGCAACGACTTCTCATTGATGTCTTGAATCTCTAATGGACACTCCCCAACGACCACCTCATCATCAACATCGATCTCACACCAATTAATAATTTCAGTCTCCATGAAGATAATGACAGAGCTACGACACATGAAAAACATCGTGTATATAGCTTATCTATGGGGGAAGTGCTACTTGATACTCTACAGCTCCAACATGCTCCAACGCCTTAAAAGACACAAAAAACTGGGGATAAAGCTTTCTCCCATGACCAAACCATTGGTTCCCATGATGGGGTGTCACCTTTATTTACACATGGTCCCCAAAATCAAACTATAAAGGTTTTATCCTTTGATTGGCCTATGATTTCTCACGATCCTTCACTGCCTTCATCATCTCACAAATCACCTGAACCATCTATGTAGTATTATGGACTAGTTCCGGTCTGAGAATTGTTAACTCTCCAACCCCAATACATCACAACAGAGAACATAAATTTTTTCCATACAAGGATTCAAATTGTGCCTTACACATGGTGGAGTGAAAAAAAAATTCTAAGGGATCTTCTCCAAGGGTAAGTGCCTCATCCTTGAACCTAAATTTTTTTCATACAGATGGTGCACCCCTCGGTGACACACTCTACTGAAAAAAACCACATTGTAATTGACTATCAATCTATATATGTATTTCTCATTACATATAAAGGGAATACAATACCAAGACATAGATATAGAAAATGCTCATGATTATAGCTTAATACCAAACCCGATATATCATTGAGGGGGTAATGATACAACCACTTCTGGAAAGAAATCACGGTACTCTTCTATGACCCTGCAAAATGCCAACTAGTGAACCTATAAATGACATATAATCATGTCATCCTTCAAGGATGAAAAGGAATGAAAACACCTATAACTCATCGGAGGGTCTCTCTCAACAACTAATACTATTGGCTCTCCATCAGCATCGAAGAATACCAACTTCCTCCTGAAGAAATTCATGATATCCTGCACCGAATACAACTTGTTCATGCCATGGATGAAAACATATGGTTGTATATATAAACATAGGAAATATCCCCAAGAACGTTGCTTCCCCAGCACTTGCTCACAGTCCCTACATACTTCAAACAAGTTAGCTCGACCTCCAACTGGAGTAGTCAATTCCAACGGTACTAGAAGACTCTCTACCTCATGTCCCAATGAATGGAATTGTGAATGTGATATGAAGGAGTGTGTCTCTCTTGAAATAAAAAAGGTATAAAACCAAGTAGAAAACCAGAAATGGGTACCTCAAACGACGTATAGCTTGCCTAGTATAGGCAATGATAAAGCATGAAGTTGACCACGACCTCCTCCACGATCTCTCTAACCCTGATGAAGACCACCACCATGGTGGTACTCTACTCTCTAAGGATGGGGAGAATAATAGGGTTGTCCTCTACCTACCTCGTCTATTTTCTACTAATCCAAAGCTAGTGCAACCTGCTGTTGTTGCCTCGGCTATAACTGCTTCAACAGAGGAACCTAGAGGGAAACTCCCAGTGCAAGATGACAACTACAAAAGACCAGGCACTCTCCCTACTAATGAACATGGCCTCCATAACAAAAAACAAGTGATATCTCCGTAATCATAGGCTTGAGAGCTGCCACCCCCAGAGAAATGAGATGCTCAGGGCTGGGAATATAAGAACCCTGCTCTTTATAAGACACGTAAACATGTTTTATTACATAAACATGAACATAAGGAAACTCTGAGGATCGATGGGTCTAGTGTCTTTGGAAATTAGGAACATTACATGAAACATTTTAACATAAAATACATCATCTTTATTGGAAGCTTATTTTTCATGACCAAAACATTACTTCATACATTGCATTGTCTAGAATAACCTGAGGACAAGCATAAGAAATGTGTGAGATATATAGCTCGGTAAGGGAGTAAACAAAGAATAACATGAAGAATATTGTACATATTATCAAATAGTAATATTAATGGAGAACAAGAGAATCGTGAACATAAAGGCATGATATAGCATTATTATTATAACATGGAAATGTGGAAACATTATTTATGATGATATTAGCATGAGCCAGGGCTCATTGAACATAGAGAATGAGTAATCCATCATTTCACTTGAATTAGCATGATTTAACCCTCATTGCCCATGAATTAACATGAGTGAACCCTCACTGAACACGGTGTATCATGATACTATTCTTTACCCATTGTATTGGAGTCCTATCAAGACTCACCCTTCTTAATCATTTCAATTCATGCATACGTGTTCCACATAGATCATACAACGCGGATTCATTAAACATCATAATTTATTCCAATAACAAGAGATGTGGAATACATATTTGTATTTCATAAATCAATAAGTAAATGTTCATAATGTCAAATACTCTTGATAAAGAAATGGAAATTTTATTCACTTATATGATGATTTTGGCATTGAAATTTTGGTGTAACTTTGGCAACATGACCACGTCAAATAGAAATTGTAAAATGGGTTGATGAGAGAGAAATTGGGCTCTCATAATTTATAAATGAAATGGATAGTAATGGAGTCATAAGATATAATATCCCAACATATGTAATGAAATTCAGATGCCTTATATAAAATAATTTTTTTAATGTAAATGAGAAGAGAGAAATTCCTTACGGAATTTATGCATGGTAATGGGTGTAAAAGGGAGGAATTTATGAGAGAGAGAAAGAGGTATTTCATCATTCAAACATATGTTTGGATGTATTAGGGAGGTTAGGAATCATACCCAAACAATTTTAATTGAAAATACAAGGGTATAACAATATCAAATACATGAAAAAAATGAGAAAGGGAGAAATCCCTTACTTGGAACTGTGATCCCAAAGGCTTAAGAGAGGCTTGAGAGAGGCTTCTTTAGAGCTTGAGGCACCTTCAGAGGATAATATAGAGAGGATTTCAGAGGTTTATTAAGATCCAAAGGTTTTTAGTTAAGAAATTTGGGGGATTTGGTGGGTTTATATAGGAATGGAGAGGGAATTATTTATTATTTAGTTTTTGGACAATACACACTAAACAAATCAAAACAAAAATTAATACCATGGTTTGTTCCAATGGTTTTTGTAAAAGGGGAGTGGAAAACGTTATTTTATAAATCCAATGGCCCAAAATCCTAAAATATTAGGCTTTATTATGTGGAGGTGAATCACACTCTGAATGAAATCATTCTAAAAAGTTTAAATATTTTCTAAGTCATTGAGGGTCCACTAAGGAACCATAAAATTAATAAAATAAATCTAAAATCAAATTATTTTAAGGGTAAAAAATATATAATAGCTGAAAATCACTTTTATAATATTTTATTCATCACTATTGGGTCATTATGATGTCATAAACATATTATATATTTAAACGGTTTTTATTTTTTACCAAAAAAATTGACTATCTCAGAAAATTATGAAAAATTCACCATTACATAATTTAAACTTCCTGATTGAAAAAATGATATTCCTTTTATCTAAATAATTTTATAAATATGTAAATTTTTATTTTTAAAATAGAAAACCTGATATTTCTCGAAAATTTATGGTTTTTGAAAAAAACATCTTTCAAACCAGAATAAAAATTACAATTGTATTCATAAAAAATTATATGATCATTTCTATTTAATAAAAATTAATATTTTATTAAATTGTTATTTAATTCAAAAATCCCTTAATTCAACAACACAGATTTCTTAATTGAATATTAACTAAAAATATTAATTGTCCTTTAAAAATCGTTTACAATGTAAAAATAATAAAATAAATGTATATTATTTGTACAAAAAATAAAAATGTACATAATAATAGTGTTGGGTCTTGTTACATCACCCCATATAACACACGCGTAAGAACTAAAGATAAGGTGGTTGATGGTGAGAAACTCTTGGAGCGGCTTGGATAACATCACTCGGGTGGTAATATCAATTAAAATACACTTCTCTAGTAGGAGGTTTCATTCGAGATTAAAGTGTTGAAGCTCATCTTGGGCTTGGTCAAGAGAAAAGCCCAGTGATGATACTTCCTTTCCTTGCTCTGACCAAAGGGCTTATTAAAGAGAAATTCTATTAGATGAGCCATATCTCCCTTTTTCTGATTAAATTGGATTTGTTAAAGCCCTATATTTTTAATAATCATGTGATTACTATTCAACAACTATATTAGAAATTGTTACAATTCATAACGGTATTTTAATATGAAAAAACATAAAACCTTGGATGTGCATATATCTTATATAACCATTTTATATAATAATACATTTAATAAGATCAGGAAGAATTTTCATTTATAAATGTTTGGCTAGTTAAAATCTTATCCCCTTATGAAATTTCTCCCTCAAATTTTTTTTCCCACTCTAAAACAGATGTGGGTAACTCTTCTTCATCACTTCCTCTGATTCCCATATTTCTTCTTCAAACATGTGGTTTGTCTACAACACCTTTTCGAGGGGAATTGTCTTATTTATTTGAACTTTTTCACTCCGATCTAAGATATTCACCGGCTTCTCTTCACAAGAGAGCCCACTCCCCAATGGTAAAACCACTGTATTGAGTAAATGCGATGGTTCAGGTATGTACTTTCTCAATATTGATACATGGAATATATCATGTACATGATATATATTCAGGGCGAGTGATAGTCAGTTGGCCACTGCTCCAATGTGATCGAGGATCTCAAAGGGGAAAATGTACCTTGGTCTAAGATTTCTTTTTCTTCCCAAATCACATAGCTCTCATCCATGGTGATATACATAGGAATGTCCTATCTCAAGAATAAAACTCTAGGTCTCATCAAAAATTATCATCATAGAACTTATGTTGACTCTGGGAAGCTTTAATTTGTTGCTGGATGGTGTTATACTTCCCCTCTATTTCTTCAACTATTCCCGAACCTAGAATTTTTCTCTCCCTAACTTCATCCCAACATGTCGGTGTTCTACACCTCTTCCCATAAAGGGATTCATAAGGATCCATTTAGATGCTTGAGTGGAAACTATTATTGTAAGAGATATAAACCAGAGGAATATAGTGATCTCATCCTCCTTTAAAATCCATTGAGCATGCTCTCTACATGTTCTCAAGCTTTTGGATAGTCTGATCATATTGACCATCTATTTAACCATAATAAGTCATACTAAAGTTCAGCTCAGTATTTAGAGCATGTGGGAAACTCTTCCAGAACAAAGAGGAAAAATCATGGATCTTGATTGGATAAAATTGATTTTGGTACACCATGAATCATTATCAATTCTATATTTTATATCTGATCCAATTGATCCAATGAGAAAGCCTCTCGAATTGAAATGAATATTATTGTATTTTTAATATGGTCCACAAAAATTCAGAGAGCACTATTTTCTTTGTATATCTTCAGAAGTCTGGTGAGAAATTCTGTTGTGATGTTATCTCATTTCCATGTTGTACGTAATTGTTAAATCATCCCCTTAGAATTATACCTCTAATCCTTCACTTTTTGAAAAACTAGTCACTTTGATTTATACTCAGCGATCACCTTCTTCATGTTATCCCACCTATAATGTTCTCAGAGATCTCGATACATCATTGGGTTTCCTTGGTGAATGGAGAAATTCAAACAATGTACATCATCCAAAAGTTCTTTTTCTAAATCCGGATTTGATGGAACACATAGTCTTGAACCAAATCTCGCAATTCCTTCTTCATCAATATCGAACATCAAGGATTTCTATTTTGGGATTGTTTCCACTTTATTATGAATTCCCACATCATCCTTTTGAGCATCCTTTAACATTTCCAAAATAGACGGTTGATCAATAATTTGTGAGATGATTGATGACGTTCCTTTAATTATGATTCCCATGTCCATATTCATCAAATCTTAGAAGATTGGATCATTTTCAATTCTCATCAATGATAGAATCACTCGGTCCTTTCTGCTTAAAAAAATATTCCACCTTGTTATCTTTCCCAAAGTGGTAATAGATTAAGCATTCATAGTATTTAATCATCCATAACTATCTTTGTTTGAGCACGTGCAACTATTTCTATAGTAATATATACTTGAGGAGTTTGTGATCCATATATATTTCAAATTTCTCCCCAAATAGGTATTGCTGCCAAATTTTTAAAGTAAAGATTAATGCAGAAAACTCCAGATCATGTGTTGGATAGTTTTTCTCATGAAATTTCAATTTCTGTGAAGCATAGGAAATAAAATTTTCATTTTTCATCACACACAGCCCAGACTCTTCTTTGAAGCATCACTAAATACAACAAAAAGTTATCCACTTGTGGGTAATGTGATCATGGGAACAATGGTATGACTCCTTTTCATCTCCTTGAAGAAATTTTCACATTCATCACTCTATGCAAACATTACTCCCTTTTTAGTTAGCTTGGTAAGAGGGTTTGACAATCATGAGAAATTTCTCACAAATCGGCGATAATATCCAATTAACCTAAGAATGCTATGGATATTTTTCACAGATGTTGGCCTCACCATCCCTTAATTTCATTTTTCATTGATGGATCCATAGATATCCCATTTCTTGTGATGATATGATCCAATAATGAGACTTCCATCAACCAAAACACACACTTGTTGTACTTTTCATAGATCTTCTCCTTCCACAAGGTCTCTTGTACAGTGCTTATATGCTCTCATTCTTCTCATTGGTTTTGGTGTATATTATATTATGATCTACAAATACTACCACAAATTTCTCGAGTGAATCTATAAAGACTCTATTCATCATGTCCATGAATATTGCGGGAGCATTAGAGAGTCCGAAATGCATTACTGTGAATTCATAGTGCCCATACCTTTTACAAAAAGCAGTCTAGGGGATATCCTCCGTCTCCACCCTTAATTTTTAATATCCCAACAGTAGATCCACCTGGGATAAGTATTGTGCTATGCATAGCTGATCAAACAAGTCATCAATTAGTGGTAGAGGATAATTGTTCATTATACTAGTTTTATAGAGCTCCTAATAATCAATGCAAAGGGACATTGATCCCTCTTTATTCATGTCAAAGAGGACTGGTTCACCCCATAGTGAAGCACATGGGAATATAACCCCTTTTTTAAGATCTCCTATAGTTGTTTCTTTGGATCCTCAAGCTTCACAATAACCTTTCTATATTGAGTCTTGGATATTGGTAAAGCCCCAGGTATAATATCAATCGATAATTCAACACCTTTTGTAGGAGGAAGACCAGGAAATTCCTCAGGAAACACTTCAATGAATTCCCTCACAATAGGGACATCTTCAAGGACGGATTCTCCCTTAGAATCAATCATCTGTGAAAGATATGAATTCTCATAGAGTAGTAATATTCATGCTTGATATGAAGGTTCTAATGATGATTCATCCTCATCCTTGCACATGTAAATAATCTTGGTTTGATTCACCATATTGAGAGTGATTTCCCTTTCACAGCAATTTATGTTGGCTCAATATAGGGAAAGTCAATCCTTTCCAAAAATTTCATAAAATTACACTAGAGGGAGTATGAAGAGGATTGTTAGGAAGTAAAATCCCCAAATTCTGATACTGTAGAAGTTATATTCACTAGTTGCAATGATTTTCCCATTTGTATTTATCACCGACATATCTACTTCCATGATTTTTTAGTGTTCAGATTATTCTACTTAACATTCGGGATATAAAATAATCATAGAACTAGAACCAAAAAGTACATTCTCTATTATCGAATGAATAACTAGTGTACCTACCACCACTTCATTTTCATTGTTCTCTTCGGAAGTATTGATGGAAAGATATCTCCCTTTCAGCCATAGAAGTTGTTGGTAGCCTCCAAGTCCCAATGTCTTAAGTCACTGGTTTGCAATGATCCCTAGTTCATTGCAGTTGAAGAAGTGAACAATGTGTTGAGGTTAAAATAGAGCATTCCTCCCCTCTGTCGTAGGAGCGGGTTTTTCATGTCGGCGTTTAATGGATTGGTTCCCTTTTCTTCCACACCTAAAGCATTTCCTCATCCCCTTCAGGAAATTTTTGATCTGCCTCTTTCTGTACCTTTGGCATGTGTGGTGCTAGAATTTCATAGCACTATTGGAGTTATACATTAGACCAACATAATTAAATTCAACATTCCATTTCTAACCCTATGATTACCTTGAGATTATATGATCTATATTGACCACTTTTAGGGAACATCAGACAATTTCTTCATATCTATCCAAGTCATGGATTGTTAGGGTTTTCCGTAGGCTAGGTTTTATCCCACCAAAGATGCGGAAAACCTTGCATTCGGGGGTAACGAAAATGGTGGAGGCATATCGTGCAAGCCTTGTGAAGTTTTCGTCATACTCTCTGATGGATTCGTCATCTTTTTTATTGAGGGTAAGGAAGTACCTTTCCATCTTAAGCCAAAGGGTGTGTTGAAAATATTTATCAAAAACCATTTTTTGGTGATCCTTCCATTACAATGCCTTGATCTCTTCCTTAATCTTCATATTTTTTTTTATCAATGTCAACCATTGATGAGCTTTAACCTCCATAAGATAAGTATATAGAAGAAAACTCTCTTGTTCAGAACATTGATGTATAGACAAGATCTTTTCAATGGATTTGATCCACATTTAAAAAATTGAGGGATCAGATAATCCATTAAAAGTATGAGGCTTTTTTCTCATGATGCTCTCGATTGCAATTTTTCATTATTATGGGGGTTTGTATGTTCCACTTGACCCATGATTCAATTAAACACATTATTTAACTAAGAGGGTATCATGAAAAAGTTTTCAATTCATACTCCCATCAGATTGGTCATCTCATTAGAACAGTCATCACATTGATATTCGCATTGGTTTTTATCCAAATTCCATCGATTACCAGCCATTGGTTGGAATAAAAGGAAAGTTAGGGGTAACAAATAAGGGGGTATACAAAGACAAAATTAGAGACTTATAAATTACCTTTATTTCTTTAACTTGTGAATTAATAGGAATCTGTCAATTTTATCCATGATCTATTTACTAACATATTTTTTTAGGGGCAGTTTTTTATTCCTATAACAATGGTTCATACCAAGATTATGAATTTACAAAAGAAAATCCCCTGATATTGTCATAAAAAATAGTGAAACAAGGCCCTCTGTCATGTACTAGTTCCCGTTTGAGTCTAGATCAAAGCCGTGTTTCTGGGTTTTACCCCTAGATAATATGTGCCAGAGCCACCTATACTTGTTCATCTGTAGATGGGAATGTATTTTCTTGAGAAGACACTTTCTCTATACTCATAAAAATTTAGTGATGTTTTTATTATACTTAGTATTACCCCTAAGGATTTCACTATGGTATTGGTTCTCTAATCCTAATCCCAAAAATAACTAAACCTCTCCTCTGATACCTACTATAACAACCCTGGTATTTTCTACACAAATAAACATGATTTATTACATAAACATTCACTTAATAAAACTATGGGAATCTAGTGGTTTAGTGTCTTTGAAAATTAAGAACATTAAATAACACCTTATAATGTAAAACACAATATCTTTATTGAAAACATCTTTTACATGACCACAACATTCCTTCATACATATCCTTGCATGGGATAACCTAAGAAAATGCACAATTAAAGGGTAATCTATAATGCATTGTACGGGAGTAAACAAGGAATAACATGAATAATATAGTACATGTTAAGTAATAGGCATATCAATGGATCTCAAGAGAAACATGAACATAAAGTCATGATATATAATGTTTATCGTAACATTGAAATGAGGAGACAACATTTATCATGATATTAGCATGATCCAAGGCTCATTGCACATGGAACATGTGTAAACCCTCATTTCACTAGAATTATCATTAGTAAAGCCTTATGTCACTTGAATTAGCATTATTACACCCTAATTTATCATGGGTTATCAAGATAATATTCTTTACCCAATGCATTATAATGCTATCAGGGCACACCCTTCTTAATCATTTCATTTCATTCATAAGTGTGCCACATAGATCATACAGCATGGAATCATTAAACATCATAATTTATTACACAAACAAGAGATTTGGAACAAATAAATGTAAGTCCTAAATCAACCAGTACATTTTCATAATGGTTAATAACCTTTATAGATAAATGGGTATGGTATTCACTCACACAGTGATTTTGGCATGGAATGTTTGGTGAAACTTCGGCAACATAACAGCGTCAAATAGAAATCTTAATGTGGGTTAATGAGAGAGAAATGGGAATCTAATTATTTATACATGAAATTTACATTAATGGGGTCATGTATCATAATATCCCAACAAATTTAATATAATTTAAATTCATAATATAAAATAATTTCTTCAATGTAAATGAGAAGAGATAAATTACTTTCGGAATTTGGGCTTGGTAACAGGTGAACATGGGAGGAATTTTTGAGAGATAAAGAGGTATATAAACATTAAAACATATGTAGGGAATACCCCAACTTTTTAATTGAAGATATAAAGGTATAACAACATAAAGAAACTATGACAAAAATGAGAAAGGATGAAATTCATTACTTGGAAGTGTGAACCCAAGGGCTTGGGAGAGGCTTGAGAGAGGCTTCTTGGGAGCTTTGGGCGCCTTGGGATGATTATATATAGTGGAGGGAAAATGTTGGTAGAACAATAATAGGTTTTTGTGATGTGAAATGGGTGATTGAGTGGGTTTATATAGAAAATGAGAGGGAATTATTTATTATTTAGGTTTTGGACACTACACATTAAACTAATCAAAACCAAAAACCAAGCCGTGGTTTTTGCCAAGGGTTTTTTCAAAAGGGGAGTGAAAACATTATTTTATAAGGTCATTTAGCATAACTTATAAAAATATTAGGCTTTATTATGTGGAGGTGAGTCACACTCTCAAGGAAATCATTTTAAAAAAGAATAATATTTTATATGTCTTGGAGGGACCACTAAGGCACCATAAAATTAATCAAACAAATATAAAATCACATTATATTGAAGGAAAAACATATAGTGGCCGAAAATACCTTTTATAGTATTTTTTAAAATCACTATTGGGTCATTAAAATGTCATAAAGCACATTATATATTTAATCAGTATTTATTTTTGACCCAAAAATTTTACTATCTCAGAAAATTTTAAAAAATTTACTCTAAGATTATTTGGAAGTCCTAAATACAAAAATTATATTCATTTAAAAAAATATTTTTCCCTATATGTTAATTTTTACTTTTAAAATGAGAACTAATATCAATCAAAAATTCCAGGTGAATGACAAAAACAGCTTTCAAACCATATTTAAAATTACAATTGTATTAATAAAAAATTATACGATCCTTTATATTTAATAAAAAGTAATACTTTATTAAAAAATTATTTAATTAGAAAATCCATTAATACATCAAAATTGATATCTTAATTAAATATTAACTAAAAAAAGTTCTTTAAAAACCATTTACAAACTAACAATAATAAAATGAATGTATATTCATAATAAAAAACAAATATTTCATGTAATTATAGTGCTACGGTATTGTTACATAACCCCTTATAACACCAACATAAGACCTAAGGGTATGGTGTGTGATAATGAAAAACTCTTGGGGTGGCTCGGATAACATCGCTGAGGTGGTAATCTCTATTAACTTCCACTTCTCCCATAGGCAGTTCTATTAGAGCATAACATGTTGAAGCTCGTTTTGGGATTGGTCAAGAGAGAATCCTAGTGATGGTACCTCCTTTCCGATCTCTGAAAAATGTGCTTCCTAAGGATCATTTCTATTGGATAAGGCCATCAATTCCTTTGTCTAGATAAATTGGATTTTTTAAATCCCTATATTTATACTAATCATGTAATCATCGATCAACAACTATATTAGCAACGGTAACATTTATTAATAGTATTTTAAAAACAAAAAACATAAAACCAAAGAAGTGAATATGTATTATATAACCATTTTACATAATAATACATTTAATGAGACTAAGAGATATTTTCATTAATAAAATTTTGGGTCATTATAGGGACCTACCCCCAAAAAACAAAAACTCTTCAGCCTTGAAAATTGGTAACCCCAGACCAAAGCTCTACATTGTGAGGAATCCTGAAGAATCCCATCTAGTGAACATTTGTTTCTAGATAATGTCTTCTTGAATAGATCTTCCATATCTAGTGCCTCATTATATGTCTTTTCCACAAACGGGGTAACCTAGCACTAGATCTATGGATGAAAAACCTCATCATAATGCCTCACCCTGGCCTCCAGATCTGGCAACAGGTCCTAAGCATATCATAAAAGGTTCCTAAAATAAATTCCAAACCCTCGCACACAGGAGATCCCATGTCTAAGGGTAAAAGCTCTGGGTGACTGGACTCTTTTGCGGTCAATGAGAGAAACTTGACTCTGAATGTGTCTTCAAACTCCTCCCATGAGATCACCAACTCCTTGTGATCACCGAGGAACAAGAACCACCACTGCCTCTCTGCCCTACACAGCATCGTCAAGACAAAAGACACCTAGTTCTCCTTCCAAAAATGGAACTAACTGAATTCCATCTCAACCTACTCCATCCAATCTTCAATAAATGAATCTGAAACAGAGCCCTCATACTTTTGCAGAATCTGGCGTAGAAACTCTCAGAGTGTCCTCCTCAAAGTGTCGTCATCATCAACCCCTACCCAACGATGGTCTACCAGCCTAACCACCTGTACGTATTCTGTGTAAACTTGATAAGGTCATCGACCTAGAGCCATATCAGCAAAATAACAAATAATTAGAGCTCTTAAACCTGGAATATGGAAGAATGAGCATTAATTAATTAATTGTTTTCTTTTATTTATTTTTGGTTAACTTATACCATGTTAGAACCATTCATACATAGGAACAAAGAATAATAATGCATGATCCTTTCCTAGGTCTCCAACCTGTAACTAGTATCACCTCATTTAGTAGTCACCATATACATAAAGGTTCATGCATCAGATCATAGGGGTCCATAAACACCTATGTATCAACTGGTCTTTAGTGATTACATCACTTGTTAATCTTATCTAACAACATTTCTCTACCAACCCATGAAATCTCACCTATACCTAACTCCAAACACCATCTTATCCCTCAAATAGACCTCTGATACCACTCTATCACAACCCCCTCCCCACATGGTGTACCCCACCAGGGCAGGCAATGTGAGAAGGGAGATAGTGACCCCCTGAGTCTTCCTCCAATAGCCCCTGGGTTGGCGAATAGAACTGAGGGTATATTAAACCCACAAATGGGAGGCATTACCCTCTAAGATAACACATTAAAAAGAGAGAGATAATACAAACACCAACCAACTCCAACTCAAATCACAATATTGCATCCCTTCTAGCTCCAACCCTATGGGTTATCATCATTTATTCATCATTTATTATTAGAATTATTACTTTCCCATATTCCTATGTATTCTAGAAAAACATTCTATGATACCAAACACAAGGGTATCAATACGGTGAGTAGTCTAACTATATACTGAGTATTTTCCAACTATAAAAATATCATAGACCCATCCTCCTTCCAGAAGATAAACATTGAAATCATGTGGCATACCCTGTGCGTCTTCACCTATTTTTGGAAGGAGGGTAGCAAAACATGCGTTCTTGAGCAGTGGGGAATGTAACGAATGTAAACAACCAACAAGATTTTTAATGGATCCAACATTCATATCCAACCTATTTCATCACCTTTTGTGTCCTTCCCGACACCCACATGCATAAATCGATGCATCTCACCGCACTAGGAATCAACTACTTCCACTACCAATGGGCCTCCCTTTCCACACATATCACATCATCCATCTTGAATCACATCAAAATACAAGTAGTAGGAAACAAACATCACATCAACCGGTATCTTGGACCTTATAAAAGGAATCCAACACACATATATAATGATAACCCATGGATCCAAATCAGAAGGCACTCATCCTTACAAGGAAGAGGGTATCTAAGAACCCTACCATACATTATCGTTTATCAAAAACCTGGTTCATTAATACATATTGAATTAATCTTCCCATCATTAGTAGGTTTCATCTATGGTCAACCTAAATAGAAAGATATCACTGAAATCAAAAATTAATTAAATATGCTTATTGTGTCAATTTTATTATCATCAAATTAAAACAACAACCTACAAACTCATTTACATGCCTCTTTATCTTTGAAAAATAATTTAATATTAATCCCATTTTACATTCATTAATAATTTCCATCATGAATGACATGCTAAACAATAAAATCATAGATATCACACTATCTAGAAAATCAAGATGAAAATATTTGTCATGTTACAAAGAAACAACATGCGATCAAACCAATTCCTTTAATCCTGTTAAATTATTTAATTTGGTCAATTCCATTTCGATAAAAAGTGGTAAATCATGAAAACTATATAGTTTTATGTAAAATAATAGAGAATAAACAAATCCCTTGACTCTAAAGGATTATGAAGTTCTTCACTCGAGAACAGATCAAAGCATTGAATCACGATCACCTTCCCCACAACAACTATGATTGAATACAAATCGAAGAAGGAAGTGTGGAACCAATCCAAGATGATGGAATTCCCAATTTTTGAAGTGGGAGGCATCCAAGTCATCTAGGGTCAATAAGCGGTGCACTCAATCCATAAGGATGGAATATCCTGAGAGGATGGGTGTCTTTAAAATACCCAGCGGCGGGCAGTACATGATGTGTACGTCCCTATCAAATTTTGTACAACCTCATGGAAAATATACACTAGAAAATGAACCACCTAGGTGCTTCATTTAATTTTTCTAAAACCCAAATGGTACACATCATGTTCCCCCTTTTCTCGTCATGTAGCTCCTTTGTTTCCCACTTCTTGCAACCAAACTCCTCCAGACTTCCTCCGGGCCTTCTCCGAGCACCACAGCCCTCGAAAACAAACAAAGGGTCAATCCACACGGATCCAATACCTTACAATATTTATTCATAATACATTCCATCCTACTTCTAAGATGTTTATATGACCTTTTACTTTAAGGGATTCCCAATTCCTATCGACACAGATGGTGGATGATAAAATGGACCCTGATTCTGTTGTTGGATATGGTGACTAGAACACCTAGGTGGAGCCTCAGTCAGTGATGATGGTGTGGACCTCTTAATTATGGAAGATGGACTATATTTTGTATGAGGTTTCATCAATGATCTTGGTTCTTTGTTATCCAATCTCTTTGATTCTGATAACATAGCCTCTAAAATAGAGGAAGAACCACCCAAATGATATGGTTATGACATGTTTCTCCTCTTTACTACAACCTGAGGAACAAATTTTTTTTAGCATCCATTCAGGGTATTATTCAATCCATGATTCAGCATACCATATAGTCAATATAATTTTTACATTATCCATAGATATATTTATCACTTCCACTTCCTTTTACATGGCCATCAACAACCATAAGTGTCAAGACACTATCATATTTTTTTAGTGAAACATGCACTGGAGGGGATTTTTTAATCCATTTAAATCATTTGAATTATCAAGAAAATATATGAGGATTATAGGCCTCACAGATTATTTCTTCATCGATCTAGGTTTCCAATACATCATCCCAAAAAGTTATCATATATGACTACAGGGCTGTGATGGTCATTACATCGTCAAAAAACCATCCCATGAGAGAATTGCAATAAGGAATGATGTTTAACTCCTTAAATAAACTGAAACTTGTCTAAATTTCATGAAGTGTAAAAGATTTGGGTGGAATACCATATAAGGCCTAAATGAATGGTTGGAATAAACTACCAAGGACCTAGATCCCACTCTATAAAGCATTGGTTCTGAAATGAGTCACGATCAATCCTCATATAACCTTAAATGGTTCTAAAATTAAAAAAGTATCCATCCCTCCATGAAGGTTCAACAAACTCTTATAAATAGTTTCTAGAATAGGGGTATCCAACCCTAGTATATTATTATCCACTATCGTGGACACTATAAAAAAATTTATTGGCCTTATACCGACTTTGGATTCATTGTATGGAAATAGATAAATACTAATCCACATAGCCTAAAAACCTGTTAAACGTGTCTTGGAAATAATTTTAGGGGTGATCTTATATCCCTAGTTTCCAGAATCTCATTTTTCTAGTGTCGGGAAGAAAGTGTTTGGTGTGCTTCTCTTTAGCACCTTGGGATGGCTCATTCTATGATTTCACATGGGGACTTTCCATTTCTCCTTCAACGAAATTCCCATCAACTTGTTCAGATGAATATCCCTATTTGTGTAATAATTTTACTTCTTGATTTTTGGATCTATCTTCAGTAGCTCAGATGAAATATCTGGAATCTTATTTGCATCATTCTATGTTGCTGTCGGGGGTGAATTCATCACACATGTCTCTATGGATCAGATCCCCATAGTTCCTATGAATGTCCCACAAATTTATTCCCACTTCTCCATGCATCAAATAAAAAAAATTCATCTATGGGCTCCCCGTCTCATCATCTCTAGCACAAAATCATCATTCCAATACACATTGTTTTTCCCTACTCATATGGCCTCATATATCTCGACGCTTTCAAGATCATGTTTGAACTCCTCAAAATATTTTTGTACCCTATACACCCACATCCATGTGGTCTTAACAACCCCTACTAGGCAAAACTCCCAACATTTCATCCATCCCTTAGATTGATCTATTTGAAAATCTCAAAAATAGAATAATATTAGTGCATATTTAATTCAAAAATATGTAGTTTTGGCTCTAGATAACATGGTCTATGATGCATAACATAGGTTTTAGATTTCATCCATGTGTTAATATATGTTCCTGCTCTAGAAATATTAATAGATGAAAAGTTTTTATAGTCTTGAATCCAAGAGATCGAGAGATAATTCCTTGGTTCAGGTGAGAGGAATTCTTGTATATTACCATAACTGTAAAGTGGAAAATAAATAATATTTAGATACTCATAGTGATATTTCTTAATATACCATTAAAAATCACGGAGAGTGGTATCAAAAATGTCATTGTAATGATGCCCTATGATTTTCATCATCTCTTTAGTTCGCTTTCTAGAAAACATTTTAGCAGTTTCAATATTCTTGGAAGCCATCCAACAGGAAAAGGAATATTAAATTCATTTCAGAGTAAGTTCATTTTTAAAAAAATTCAAAAATATAGAAAATTTGACCAAGTCATTATGGTGAACAAGTGAAAGATCAACGCGCAAGTTTTTCAGTCACCATGTGGCGCACAAGTGTGTCTCTCAAGTAAGTACTTCGTCTAGATGAACAAAATAGAAGCATCAGCACATAAAAATTTTGCATGCAGGGATTTTGAATTTCTGAAATCATGAGATTTTTTCTCTAATGTGAACAACCTATAGATAGACAATGAATTTCACCTATATGAAACCCACTTAGATAAACACATAGAAACATGCACGACCCATCTACAATTTTCATCACTTTTTTACCTCAAGATTAGAACCTCTTTTCTATTTAGGATCCAATAACGATGGGAGGATTTTATTGATACTTTGTTTCATCACATGGATGAAAAAGTGAAAAAGGAAAATTACTTAGAAAAAGGAGGAGAAAATAGATAGAGAATATCATGATTTTTAAAGGTGAAAAATTTTGTTTTCCCATGGTATCCTAATTCACCGGCAATGAACAAGTACGTGAATGCCACCCCACTTGAGTGACCAGTCTCCTTCACCCAGGGTACCATATTTTCAAATAAATAGACAATTTGGGTCTTCATCTATACGGACATATTTTTCCAAAGGTAGATGTATTCTCTGATCACACGTGTACTTCTCCCAAGTCCATCCAAACCTCTGAGGTAGTTTCATAACACAAAAAGAATCGTAATTAAAGGGTGATAGCGAGACATAACTCTATTATGTGTATAAAATAAACAACACCTGTTTGACTTTTTCACCCAACCCCCCTAATTTAAGAACATTTGTATGACCGCCCTTCCTCAATTAGGAATTTGTCCACCTCACTTCTGGGAATTCCAGTGAAGTCCCTAGATGGATTGAGCTAGGTATTTCCAATGTTTAGTCATCCAGGTTGTTCATCACCTAATTTGAAACTAGTTCTCCCAAACCTGCTTGTATGCCACCCACTTGTGCGCTCCTTCTTTGTTCTCCTCACCTTCATAGTCTATGAGGGCCTTTCATGAAGCATCCTTTAAATCGATTCATGATAGAGATTCTCCACCATTGTCTCCCTTGTCAGAACGAGATCATTTTGAAACCTCCATTAAAACCTCTTGATTTACAAAACCATAAAGAAAGGTTCATCTGTGTGCCTTCCATTTGGATTTTGATATCTATGGTTAAAGTTTTCCCACACTTGTCCTACAAGAGGGTGAGGATCCTTGAGGTATCTGTAGATTTGTATATTTAGGGCCACATAAACCATTACCCCAAGGACCTTGTTGAGGTGTTCCGGATATCAAATTCAGGGTATAGGGCTCTATCCACTCATTTAATCTTAGATATTAGGATCATTTGGTCCCAAGTAAGTAGGTTAAGGATCACACTTTTTTTCCTTTGATAATGGAAAAGTCTCCCTCCTCTCCCATGACAAATTTTTAGGGAAACAATCCTGGTTGAATCCTGTAGCCTTTCTTGTCGGATGTTTCAGTCTTCCTCCTCTATAAATCCATCACTTTCATTCCTTCCTTACATTGGACCTATGTTCAATGTAAATTAAGGATAGAGAAGCACCGAAACCATGACCTCTTCCACTATAGCCCTGACTTATTCATCCATATCCCCAACCTCTTCCACTACCGAAGAAGGAAAAGTGTGTGTGGTTTTTTAAATCATCCAATACTCTTGTTTCTCACACCATGTATGATTCACATGGACATAGAATTTTCTAATTATAAAAAAACTCATACAATCCACTTGAAGTAATTAAATATGAGAAATATGATTCCCTCCATAATTGAGTTATGTATGATTCCTTCCTAAGACCAAATCTCCATAAAAACTCATCCATGCAATGAGAAATTATACCCCCTTAATCATGGAATCCCCATTAGGAGTAATCCCTAACCCTAATTCCCTTTTTTAGGCATCCTCCTTAGAGTATTCCTAGAAATAAGAACCCCTAAAATATCATGATATAAGTAATCTATCATGGTCCACGTTACAAGGGAATCCTCTTCAAGAGTATTCCCCAACCTACTTCTCTCAAAGGGTCATACCTCACTTCCATAATTACCGAACAAAATTGTATTTGATTATAATAAAAATGAGATACGTAGGAAGCCTCCCTAAGGATCAAACCCAACATTCCAAATCAACCCTATTATCTCTAGTTCATAGCCCAATCAGGTTATAATTAAACTTGGAAGTTCATATTCCTTCCAAGTTTCCCGGGCAATGAAATCATGGCCGATTATTTCATATCGACCGTTCAAGGTTCTTGTTCTTTACTAATGTGTATAGAAGTACTCGGGTCAAATCCTCAATGATGATTCTTTTTTATATTCGAATGTTTTTAATTTATTGTATTTTTATTAGGGGATTGTTTGCAGAGATTAATTGAAATGATTGATTGATTAAGATTGATTTAACTATTTGATAAATATTGGGGTGAGTGCATCAATAGGTAGTTAATCTTGTGATATCCTTGAGTCTTGGTTTGTATTGCCTTAAATTAACACACATGTCAAAAGTTGACATTGATTGGAATTCTTAAGTGTTAAGGCTTTAATCCAAGCCTTAACATAACTTAGGGTTCTAATATCAATCATATCTTGTTGATGGTAGTGTTCTAATGGTTCCAATAATCCATGTAAACCACGCGTTAAATAAAAAAATTCATTAATCTATGACATGTTAAGTCCAACATATACAATTTTAAATTACAGAATTCACATCTAGAAAAACATCACAACCGCTTAACATCTCTAAAAAATGACTCACCCAAATTTTAAATTTAATCCAAAATTATTATGGTTATAAATATGTTAATATATGTTTATGGTGATGAATAATAAATAGAACAAAAAGAATGGGATAAGAAAAGATTTATGTGTTGAACAGACACATACGAAGGGTGATGACAATGAAAAAAAAAACATTAGATTGAATGAGAAAGCAAAATAAAAGAAGGGTATTCAATAGTATTTAAACTATTTTAAGGCCATTAATATTTTTTAACATAAGGATGATGAGAATAATAGATTAAGAAGAATAATCTTTCATTAAAATAGAATTAAAAAAACAAACATCGACACGATTACAAACGAAGAACAATACAAAATAAATGAAAAAAGAGAGGAGGAAAGGTCTCTCAAGTGGAAATAAGAGTATGGAAGGTCCTCCCAAGACTTTGGAAATGATTTTTTCATGCCAATATATGCTCCTCTATTCTGAAATGCCAGCTCCTTTGAACGAAAGGTGGGGGTGTTTTTAGATCCCAAAGAGGTGGACTGTTTGCATTCCAAATATGACTCTCCACTTGAATCTCCAATTTGGTTATTTAGACATCTCAATCTCGAGAGATCTTTTTATTAAAAGTTGTAGATAATAAGCATTTACAAATAATCTCAAAATTTGGTGCAATGTAGACTTATGGAACCAATGATATGGTGGTTGGTATAAACAATTGTAATCTGTCCTATTCAATCGAGACTTTTCAAAAGGTCGAAATATGAATTGGTTTTTAAACAAAATAATTCCCTCATATAAAAATAGTTTCTTCTGTCATGTTTTCTGCACATATATTAGATTTCATACTACAAAATACCATCTTGATTTTATGACTTTATCATGATCAATTTAATGAATAGGGCCATAAGTATCACATTGAGTAAAAAAATTGGAAATGGATTTCAATATTGAGCTTGCGCTACATGTGCCCCCTTTGGTTTTGAATGTGGAAACGGTTGTTCCTCCACCAGTGAAATCATATTGTGTCCCCTATGCAACCCTGGCCACTGTCATCCAGCCTATAAATCCCTCTCTAAAAGAGATCCTTCTTAGATCTCCTCCCATGCATAACCCTTTTCAGTTTCCGGCGGTCCAAATGGAGCCCTCCTATGTAGAAATAAGGAACTTCATCCACATCCTATCCCTACCATCTTTGTCATTCATGGAGGCTTCCACGCTTCTCTATTATTCTCTCGTCACCCAGTTTGAGGTCGAGACACCTCTTATGGGAATGTTCTAGGCTTTTGTATAGGGTTGGGGACTAGATCTCCTTGCAAGGGTTTCAGATCTCTGCAAGAAGACTTTTATTGTGGTTCTTGAATCCTGTATGGTCTTTGTGCACACTTGGGCACGGTGCCCCAAATCTGTCAACCAGTGGGGTTATCATCTTTCCTGATGGTCTATAGACGTCCATAGAGGCCGCAAATCTCCAGTCGATGTATTTTGGGTCACCCTATCAGGTCTCCCTCTATCCTTCCAGAATATGGATTTTCTAGAGGTAATTAATAACACGCTTGGTGAGTTCTTGTGTGCGGATGACCGGAATTTGTGAATGATCGACACTGCTTCTGCTTGAATCTGTGTGGCCTTGAACAGATCATCGCCGCCCCCGCCCTGACTTCTTCTTCACATCATGGACTCAATTGAATGGTCTCAACGGCTTCTTTACCCGTCAGTGCCTCGCTTCTGCGACTCCTATCACATCCATGAACACGCGTCCTCCAAATGTAGGAGGTGTTCTTCCAACCGCTCCCTCCCAAGGTGATAGAATCATTTTTAGAGGGGGTAATATTCATCCATAGTGGCCTATCTACATACTTTGGTCTTCGTAGTGGCCCCTGTCCGTTATTGTCCTCCACCCTCTGCCCCAGTTTCCCCTAACCCACCCCTCTCTATTCCCATACATCCTTCCCCTCTCCCCCCAGAACCCTCTCTACTATTTTTCCCTCGCATACTCAATTCATGTCCCTAATTCCCACCTCACCTTCTTTAGCCTCCCAATTGTTTTTCCCCCAGTCCCCCTTGGGTGTGCACCGCATTTCCCAACCACCTTCCCTCCCCCCTCCTCCAGCATGCATGGTTCTGGTACCCATATCATCATCCCCCTCTTCCCTTGATATTCCCCCCTTAGCCTTGGCGAATCCATGTGATCCCACCCTAGTGAAGTCTTTGATACACATAGCCAACTCCTATTATGATCTTTTTATTTAGGAGGACCTCTCCCCCCATAATTTTATTGATCAGAACAAGAGGTTGCCCCTTTTGACAAGCTCCATTTAATCATCTGAGTTCGTCCTCCCCTCATAATGTCTATTTTAAGAGAATACTTACCAGATCTCGAACCAAAACATTTCGTACTCACTAATCAGAGTCATGTCAGATTCATTTGTCGCTCAGGTCTAGTACCAGGTGCACATTGTTCCAATGATCCACTCATCATATGGAATTCTCATGGACTTGGGGCCAGAGGGAAAAGTACTTTCTTTCATTTAAGAGATCCAAAAACGATGTCTCGATTATTGTGCCTTTAGATCCCAAAAAAGGCTTTTCCTAGATCATGGAGTTTTCCAAAAGGATTTTCTTGCATTATTTTATGCATAGTGAGACGCTTAACTACCATATATGGATTTTTTGGAATTATAGTTTGAAGATAGAATTGTTGGCATCCTCTGGAAAAAAAATTCGGTTAAAGTGGAAAATTTAAGCCTCATTCTCTTTTTCTCCTCTGTGTATGCTATGTGTGACATGAACCTATGGGAGAAGCTCCAGCTGGACCTCAGTTCCTTCAATATATGGGAAGTTCCATGGATAGTGGGTGGCGAATTGAACTCAATAATTCATTCCTCTGAAAAGAAGAGTGGCTTATCCATCCTTCACAATGACAAGCTTGTGTTATCCTCCTTTACTACACGCGAGGGGCTCCACAACCTCATCTTCATAGGAGAAAATTTCACATGGTGAAACAATTAGTGACGGAATAGGAGAACCTGGTGTAGACCCAACCGGTGCCTTGGTAACCTCCAGGCTATCTCATCCTTTCAGAATATCATGGTAACTCACCTGGTCCAGGCCCTGTATGACCACTCTCCCCTCCTAATTCGTATGATTTCAGGCCCCCCAAGATCATGCCAATTCTTTTTCTCCAAACTATGGAGTCAAAATCCTGGTTTTCTAGAGATGGTGAAACATTCCTGGAACTCTCTCTACAAACAAACTAGCTGGGTTGGTTTCTTCTTAAAGCTTTGTTGCTTGAGACAAACTCTCCTGGTTTGTTCCTCCTCCAAGGAACCTAATCACTCAGACATGGATGGTCTTATTAAAGAAATTTAGCGCAATGAAGTTGACATAAAAAAAGAATGTAATGATGATTCGTTCACCAAAATTTTCCTCAAGAAACAACAGCTAAATGAGATTATTCTTGAATAGAAGTGGCATATTTTGGAACGTTCACGTGTCTCCTTGCTCAGAGAGTGGGACCGAAACACAACCTTCTTCGACGCCTTCCTGAAGGAGATTCAACGGCCTCAGGATCCCAAAATTTAACTCAAGGATATCTTCTTCTCCAATGACCTAGACCATCTTGGTGGTATGGGTTTTCCCATTTTAAAAACCTCTTATGTGATATTAACCCTCTTTTTCAGGACAGATACCACTCTGAGAAGGAAAGGCTATTTGACTCAATCCTCCACAATGTTACCAATCAGGCTAATGATATATTTGGTGGTATTCCAAATGAGATGGAAATATTGGGAGTTGTAAACCTTCTTGACCTAGGTAGAGCACCTGACCGAGATGGCTTTCTAGGATCCTTCTTCACTTCCTTATGGAACATCATTAAAAATGATCTCTTCAAGGATATCCATGAATTATTTAGGGGTGGATCACTACAATGTGTGGCCTGTGCAACCTCCATGATCTTGATCCCCAAGGTCCGATCCCCCTCCCCCATCTTGCAATTTTGGCCTATTAGCTTGTGTAAATTCGCATATAATGTCAAGTGATCTTAAAAAATGACATGGAAAACGCGTATGACTGTCTGGGAGGGTGTTTCATCATCTGCACCATGAGATGATTGGGCTTCTCTGAGTCTTTTATTGACATCTTCATCAGTTTTTACAACTCTATGTGGTTTATCATCATTTTATTAGGAAACCAATGTGGCTTTATCAAGTCGGTCAGAGGTTTATGATATGGGGACACCCTCTCTCCGAATCTCGTCATTATAGCCCACGATGCCCTTAGCAGATACTTCTCCTTAGCCATGTTTCACAGCTCCGTCCGACCATTCCACTGCATCTCCCACTTCCCTAGTATTTCACAAAATTTTATTGCAAATGATTTGATGTTTTTCATCAATGGATGGAGCCCCTCTATCATAGGTTTCATTAGGTTTGTGGATGAGTATGTCAAGTGGAGCATAAAACAGACCAGTCATGCAAAAAAGTGGTGTCTTTCTTCCCTCAATTTTCCCAAGGAGGCATAGGGACACCATAGAAAGAATTACCAGCATTCGGGAAAAGTGTTCCCATCTCACATACCTGGGGGATCCTCCTTCCTCGGGGAAAATATGTGTTCATTACTTCGAGGATCTTTCTAACATGATAAAAAAGGTGCATCAACAACTGGAAGAATGGGTTTATCTCCTTTGGGGGGAGGATCACTCTGATAAATAGTGTGTAGTCCTTTATTCCCATGTTCATTTTGACTGTGTTTATGGTCCCAAGGTCTATCATAAACTGGATAGAGTTCATTTTTAAATCATTCCTTTGGGACGCTCATGGAGATGGCAGATGTAGATGGCCCTCTTGGAGAATGCTGGACAAGCCCCTTGAACATGGGTGCATTAATGTGAGATGTTTGGATGAGGCGATGTTTCTCCTGCAAGGAAATCTGGCCTGGGAAGTCATTGAGGGCCGATATATTTGGGGTCACATTATCAGAGAAAAATACAGCTTCAGGCTTAGGGAAACCGGTCGGCAACCCTCTCCGTTTTAGAGCTCTCTTTTTAACAAAGTGGCCTATCATCCTCAGCACTCCTAGTGTATTATAGGGCAGGGTGACTTCTACTTCTGGGACTATGAATGGGTTGGTGGGATCCATGGAATATGGGGCTACCCTACTCCAGACTTATCAGTCAGGGGGGCCTCCCTCCACCCCTCTTATTTGTGTTGTTCTTAAACAATATCAAGAGGATTATTTCGATGACATTTTCCTAGATGGTTCTATAAATAGGATCATTTTCATGAGTTCTTCTTCAGGTAGATTCTCAACAACAGTGTATAGTAAGTACACTTTTGGGAAATTGTCTATCGACCCCATGGGAAGTGTCCTATGGTGCATGTATATTCCATTGAAATTCAACTTTCTTGAGAGCCCTCCACAATTCAATTCCAACAGAGGTGGCCATCAAAGAAAAAGGGATCTTTTTGGCCTCATGATGCAGCTGCTACTCTGACCCTATGGAAAATACCTTGACCCATCTTTTTCTCCATAGTGATTGGGCTGGCCACATTTGGAGTGTTCTTGGGGTGTTTATTTTCCCCCAAAAGGTGTCCCTTTGTTTGAGGTTTTCTTTCCTCAGTGGGACTCTAGATCCCCTTCTAAACATGAGACTGACAGTCGATTGATCCTGCTTGTTGTGGGTTTTTGGTGCATTTGGCAGGAGATCAACCAAGAAAAACATCTTGGGTCTCACCTCTCTCTCTGCAGGCTGGCCGGAAGGACCAAGCTTCTTATCTTTGAGCTTTTTCATCTCTACCAGTTTCATGAGGCAGTGCCCTCCCTTAGATTCTACACTGTCAGACTGTGCCCAGGGCCTACATCCTCCGCGTCTTCCTTATATTGGGTCAGATGTTACCCACTTCCTTATGGGCTCAAACTCAACACAGATGAGTCTTGAAGATAGGTAATTATAAGGGGAGGTGGGGTTGTGCGGGACAATTCAGGTTCAGTCATCCTCTCCTTCAACACATTATTTTTTATGGATGTTTCTTTGGTGTATGAGGCCAAGGCCATGTTCAGCAGCTTAGAACTCTATCTCTCTAGAGCTCTCCCACTTTCTAATTTGGATACAGATTCAAAAGTCATATTGAGCTCCCTTAAGGGTGACATTTCCCCACATTGGAACATTATCTATCTCATTCGCAAGTTCAAGGCCCTCCTTTCCCATGATACAGAGATTCTCCACATGTGATGTGAGGGTAACTAGCTGGCAGACATCTTGGCTTCCAGAGTGACCCACAACTATCCTCTCTTGATATTCAATTCTCTTGGCTCCCAGCCTTCAGGTGGTGTGGGTGTCAGTATTGGGGATTCTCTTGGCCTCCATTTTTTTAGACCTCCATGACCTCTTATTTCCTTGTTGTATTTTTGTGTAGTTCAGTGGGGATGGATGTTGGGTTCTTGGTCATATAATCTCATGTTTTTGGTAATAAAAAAATATCATTTGAGTTAAATTTCATGAATAGTGTCCGGATTTTAATTCCTGACCAGAATGGTGGGATGGACTTCAAAGCATCAGTTGGCCCCCATTTTCTTGTAGTTGGACAATAAAATTTTTATCCATGATTCCTTTGGATAATCACGAATATACGGTGAAGTTTCATAAAATTTGGGCTTCGATATTTAGACCAGTAACTCAATCATCATTGTTGGTCCAATTTCTTCACAAACTCCTTGGGTCTTCTTGTGTGGACTATAAGACCATCTTAATGGACGATTTGGACAAAGGTTACTCTAATATAATTTTTTAATTTGAGTAAGGAACCCTAAAATACAGGAATCTTGAAATTTTTATAAGTAGTGTGAGTTTCATTATTAAAACATTAAACAATCTTCAATCCGGATGAATTCAAATAGTGTTATAAAATTGTATTTAATATTTAAAGATTATTATTTCACACAAATTATAAAAATTTCATATGAAATAGGTAGAGGGAGTATACAATATGTTATGAAAATATTAATAACATCAACTCCCCACCACTTAGTCTTATGTATGTCCTCATGTGAAACTTATATAAAACCATGATAAAATCATTTTCACTCAACAAAAGATATTAAAATTTTATTTTCCCCAATCATAGAAGGTTTAGAAAACTTCACTCGTCCATATTTAATTCCACCAAAAGTTATTATAGAAACAATCTACCAAAAACTATTTATTTTTTCATGCTCAAATTTAGAAATGGAAAATGTGGGCACTCAAAACACCCACCTCTCAAGATGTTAAAAATTTATTTCTGGAGGTTCCCTCATTCACCAACCCAAAGTGAAAATCTTAGAGTTTGAAAGAATTCTCAGCTTACATTACCTATCCTAAAGTGCTAAAAAATAATGAGGTCTTTGGGGGGGTTATATGGCTTTGGGATGGTAGGAATATAATGTCCAAGATAGAGAAGAAGATGGGTAAAACATCATCTTGGGTAAAACATTGCACAATATTTTTAAATAAAACATAGAAGGAAATGAAAACACATATTTACAGGGGCATGATTGTGTGAAGAAAAACACAAAAGAGGAAGTGAATTTGAAGCGGACGAGAAGATGAAATATTTAGAAATCACCACACTTCTACTAATGACATAATTATTCTTTTTTTCTTTTTTTGAAATTTTAACTTCAAACAGATCTCACACTCATCTCCCAACCCATGTTTTATCTCCTCATGCCACTAATTTTAATAGTTATGATACGATCAAAGGTTGAGGAAGAGTGATTTTTGACCAATCCAAGATACAACCCATTCTTATATTCATTTTGTTTATATTTTTTTGGATTTTTTTGAACACTTGTCAATAATATTTGAACAATATTTCATAAGCATACATACATTCCCATAACCCCACTGAAGGAAAACTTCTCCCCCACACTTAATTTGATTATTTTCCTCAAGAATATGATAATATTGTTAAAATCAACCAAAGGGTACCTAAAATAAAAACTATTCCCCCACACCAAAATTTCAAAAAATTATTCCATGAAAATCCATGTTGATATTGGCTGGGATAAGGTATTGGGATTTTAATGTGGCTATCAATGAAAAGGTTTTCATAGGCTCAAAGGAGCTTTCAAAATGAGGATTATTGTATGGTTAATGGGAGGATATTTGTCCATTATAATTCTCACGTGGTTCAAAAAGTCATCTATCATATTAATGCACACTAAAGTAGTAAATTTAGCTTGAAGGTCCATATACTCGAGATTTACAAATGGGGGTGAAGAACACATATTTTGAAAATATGGTCTTATATAGCCTTGGCATGAATGCTAATAGTGTTCCTCATGGTTGGGGAATGTTATTTTCTAAATAAAAAATTGAGCATTCAAATTTTTTTAGTTTTGACACATTATTGTTTATCCAAATATATTATGAAAACACAAGATTTTGGAGATGAAACCATGTCTTTTGACTCCCCAAAATGGTTGGACAAAATTTTAAAATTGGAAGGTGAGTATGTATGACTCTTTATATTTCATATATTTTTTAAAAAGTTTTTTTCTTTTTTTAGTTTTTTTAGTTTTTTATAGAGACACCCACACAAAAGAGAAAGAGTAAATAAAAAATGTGATGAGAAAGTGGTAAAGAAACAAAATGAAAATGAGGGGGGAATAATAAAAGAGAGAGAGAGAGTGAGTGAGTGAGTAAAAGTGAAAGAGGTGCCCCCTAGTTTGAATTTGGTGGGTTTCCATCTCAATCCAGTGGTGGCTCAACTGCAGAAGTTAGGGATCCAATGGAAGACTATGTGGTTCTAATATTATGGGTCCTCTTATGGGGATACTTTAACCGATGGCCAATAACTGTGAATGTCCTTTTTGTAGAGGGGTCCTGGACATGCACTGCAGCAAATGGGTAAACATTTGTAATAAAAAAAGGACCTTCCAAATGAGAATTAAGCTTACATGGATTAATCAAGAATTTAATATCATTGTCTTTTTAACTTCATAAAATTTCATTTATCAGGATGTATTTATCAGGGAGTTCCTTGTATTTTTGTTTGAAGATATTAGAATTCTCATAAAAATCATGTTGAAGCTCTTCTAGTTCAGCCAACTACAACAATCTTTCTTCACCAGAATATTCAAAATAAAAAATACAATTTTTCACAGCCCAAAATGAATTATGTTGGAATTTAACTGGAAAATGACATTATTTACCAAAAACAAGCCTAAAAGGACACATCCCAATGGGTGTTTTATAGGTAGTTTGATAAGCCCAAAGTGTGTCTCCATGTCTTTCAGAATAGTATTTTCTAGTGGGTTTTACAATTATCTCAAGCACTCTTTTGACTTCTCTAATATGAAGTTCATCCATTCTATTTGTTTGGGGGTGATATGTATTTGATGTTTTATGTACAACACCATTCGTTTTCAAAAGATATTCCATGGTTTCATTACAAAAATGGGTTCCTAATTCACTTAACAAGGAATGTGGTGTTCCAAATAGGTGGAAGATGTGTGTCTTTAATAACTCACTAAAAGTATGTGAATCATATTTTCGTGTAGGTCTAGCCTCGACTGACCTAGAAACATAATCAACTGCAAGAAGAATTTATGATAATCCATTAGAAAGGGGAATGGTCCCATGAAATCAATTCCCCAGCATCGAAGATCTCACAGAAAATTAAAGGCTTTCGGGGAATTTAATTTCTCATTTAAATTGTCCCAATCTTTTGGAAGATGGGACATGATTCAAAGAACTCATGTGAGTCCTTGAAGAGTGAAGGCCAGAAGAATCAATAGTATAGGACCTTTCGGTATGTCCTTTGTGGTCCAAAGTGGCCACCACCTGGCATTGAGTGACAAAATTCTAAGATGGAAGAATATTCATTTTCATCATCACATCTCCTAATTACCATGTCTACCCCAATTTTCCAAAGTTTATTTTCTTCCCAAATATAGTATTTTCAATCAATTTTCAACTTTATTTAAAGTTATTTTGATAAACTGTTTGGAAGAACACTGGAAACCATGTAATTTACAATTGGGGAATACCATCGTATTTTTGGAGGGAGAGATGAAAGGTGTTCAATGGGGAATTTAGGATCAATAATTTTTGAATGATAAGAATTTGAAATTCTAATCAAGTGATCAGCCACAGGGGTTGCTTTTCCTAGTATGTATTTGATTTCATGGTCAAAATTGTGGAGCATTAGGATCCATCTTATTATCCTCAGTTTGGAATCACTTTTCATGAGTATGAACTTCATAGCAGAATGGTCTATGAAGATAAAGATTTTGGAACCTAAGAGAGAGGGCCATAATTTATCTAAGGAAACCCCACTACTAAATGTTCATTTTTAGTCACAATGTAGGGAGATTGAGTTTCATCAATTGTTTTCAATGCATAATATATTACATGAGGAATTATTTCTCTTTTATGACCAGGAACAGCCCCAACAGCTCTATCAAAAGCATCACACAACAACTCAAATGGTAAGGACCAATCTGGGGATTGGATTATCAGGGAAAATGTTAGTTTAATCTTGAGTTCAACAAATTCTCTTGTGAAAACCTCATCAAAATGTAAAGGGAGATCATTTTGGAGAAACCAAGTGAGTGGGAAGGATATACTACATAATTTATAGCTGAATTTCGGATAGAAACCAGCATGATAGAGAAATGATGAAATTTCTCAAATAGAGGTGGGTTCTTGAAGTGATTGGATCACTTCAATTTTGGCAGGATCAACTTCAATTCCCTCTTTTTAAGCTATGTTCCCTAGAAAAATCCCATTAGAAAACCCAAAGTGAAATTTATCAAAATATAACACAAGGTTACACTTGACACACTTTGGATGGACTAGAGAGAGTGAATGCAAGCACGATTCAAAAGACTCACCATTAAAGGTAAAGTCATCTATGAATACTTCCATGTAGTGTTTAATGATTTCAAAAAATATACTCATCATCCACCTCTAGAATGTTGCAGAACCATTTCAAAGGACAAATGGAATTCTCTTATATGCATGTGTTCCAAATAGGTATGTGGAAGTTGTATTTTCTTGGTCTTGAAGTGCGATTGGGATTTGGAAGTAGACGGTGTATCCATCAAGAAGAAAATAGTGTGACTTTCTGGATAATTGTTTTATCATTTGATCAAGGAATGAAAGAGGTTTGTGATATTTTCCTATTTAAACATTTAATTTCCTATAGTCGACGCACACACACCATTTGGTCTTCACTAATGTTCTGACTACCTCCCCATGTTCATTTTTTACAACTATTATCCCACTCTTCATAGGTACAACTTGAATTGGACTAACCCATTCACTATTAGAAATTGGGTAGATAATACCGTCTTGAAGAATCTTAGTGATCTATTCCTTAACTACCTCAAGTATTGGTGGAATGGGTCTTCTTTGTGGTTGTCTAATTGGTTTTGATGATACCTCAAGAAAGATGTGATGTAAGAAAAGGGTAGGGTTTATTCATGGTATGTCATCTAGGGTCCAAACTAGGGCCGTTTTGTTTTCCTCTAACACTTGAAAAAGTTTGGACTCCTCAGTTTCAGTAAGTAATGAAGAGATAATGATAGGATAAGAGTGTTCATGGAAATGAAATGCATATTTCAGGTGTTCAGGAAGAGGTTTTAGATCAGTGCCATCTCTCATTTGTGGGTTTGACAACTCTGGAATGGAGGAAGGGATTTCATTTTCTTTAGATTCATTTTCTATAATACTTTACAAGGTGGAGAAGTAGATATTATAGTTGATGAGGGGTTTAAGAGAGTATTCAAGATCCTCTAGATTGATGGAGTATATGAATGATAGGTCTACATCAACATTGATATTTATGACTTTTTTAACCATGGTTCATATTTCGCAAGATCCTTTTCAATTAGAACAAGAAGAAAATGATGGACTGGGGTCTAATTGACACTCAGAAGTGTCCTCAGATGCATGGATAGAGAATACAAAGTGATCCTTAGAAAGGTATCACATGTCTTGGAAAATGTTGAACTTAACCAGTTGGTCACCAAATTCTATGGATAAGATGCCTGAATGGATATCAATTTTGGTTCTCACTTTCATTAATAATGGTCTTACTATATTTATGGGAGATATAAAAGAGTTTTTTTCACCATCAATGTCAAGGATATAGCAGGGAAGATAAGATCATTCACACTAACAAGGAAATCCGCGATTATACCTTCTAGACTATTAGTGCATCAATTGGACAGTTGAATAGCAACCCATGTTGTATGTAAGGGACCTAGACCAAGGTTGGAGAAGATAGTTTTGGTCATGACATTAATTGAGGCTCCTAGATCTATTATTGCATCATCAAAGTTGGAACTTCTAATTAGTTATAGAATGGTAAAGGTCCTAGTATCATTGCACTTAATGGGTATGGACTCTTGGGTGGAAACATTTTCGAAGGTCCTAAGTCGCCTCTTATCCGTGCATAATTCCATATGAAAGATGGCATACATAGGGATATTTTTTATGGTATCTAATACGGGTAGGTTGACTTCATCACGTCTAAACGTGTCCAGCATTTCTGGATTGGGTTCAAAGGACTTCCTTGGTTGAGAAATAGCATGAGGAAAAGAAATTTGATTGCTATGTGTAATGGAAGGAGGTGATGGAATGGATTTAGATTCCTTTTCATGTTTCGGTTTCTTTTCATTTTCTAGGAAAACATTGAAAGAAGGGTTGGGGGACATATCTCGAGGCATAACAATTTTCATCCCTAATCTAAGTAAAATTGAACTTACAATACCCTTGGGTTTGGGTAATGGTTGAGCTGGGAGTTCAGAAGAATTTGATTGTTGTTGCCGGCTCAGGTGGGATGAAAGTTGAACAATTTAATTTTCAATGTTTTTTAGGCTAGAACGAGTGAAGGAGTAAAGATCTTCCACTTTAGTTTCCCATGTAATCTTAGAAGATGAGGCTTGTCCCGGATTGGGATTACCACGATTTTTGTTCTTGGAAAAGTGATTGTATTGGTTTGGGAATTAGGAAGGCTCATTAGGATAGTGGAATATAGGAGGAGGAAGAATAGGATTGATCCTTTTATGTTGAGGAACAAAAGGGTAAGGTTGATGGAAGTTACTAACACTTTGACCATATTGAAATTTGTTTGGGTTTTGAGGAGGAAATTGTGGGGGATGAGAAATGGGATTCCCATATCTCAAGTTTGGATTATAGGTAGAAGATAAGGGCTCAGAGTGGGGTTGGTTGATGTTTCTAATGAACTAACCTGATTGTTGAGGGTTGGGGTAAATCTGAGCATATGCTATTCTGAGCTCCATGGATCCAAATGAATCAGAGGGATCCACTTGACGTTGTGGACATGTGTCAGTTGGATGAGATGGTGAGCTACCTATTCCACAGTTCTTGGAAGGTCTAGGAAACATTTATTTTGGAGAAGTTGAGGTTGGGGATTTGGAAACCACAAATAGCTGTCACACAAGTCCTATAAGTTCACTTATCTACTCGGCCATCTTGTTCAGCAATATCGATTGACTATCTTAGGCTTGTTTGACATGAGAATTTTCTCAAGTATGGAATTTTTGTGTGTTCGTATCCATGTTTCTTATGAGATCTCTAGTAGTTGCAGGAGTTTTATCCACAAGAGAACCACAACTTGTGGCATCAATGAGGGTTCACTCCATAGCCAATAAACTGACATATAAATATTGTATCAAGAGTTTGTTAAGGATTTGGTGATGTGGACAGGTTTCCACAAGCTTTTTGATCCTCTCCCAATACTCATGGAATTATTCATTTGGGTATTGATAGATACTACTTATTTCCTTTTGGATAGAAGCAATATGAGAAACAAGAAATAGTTTCTCTGATAATAGTCGCTTTATGTCATTCCATGAGGTTGTGGAACCAGAACGGAGGTAGTAGAGCCATGACATGGAAGTTTCCACTAGGGAGAAAGGGAATACTTAGAGTTTGATTTGTTCATCAAAACCCCCTTGAAGCTTCATGGTAGAGCACACCACGTAGAACTCTATAGGTTGAAGATGTGGATCCTCACCAACAAGCCTGTAGAAATGAGGTAGAAGATGAATCAAACCTTATTTGAGTTTGAAGTCAGTATCTATGTCGGTATATTTAATACCAAGGTGTTGGTAAATCATATTAGTTGTAAAAAGTTCTATAAGTGTTTGTTCTCTAGGATTGTCCATTTCTAATTCAACTGGTTAGACAAGGGCTGGTTCTTAAATTATTTGATTATCCCTAATGTTCCTCCTAATTTGGCGAAGTGTTCTCTCAATTTCAGGCTCAAACAAATATGAGGGATTATTTGGGATGCTATGTGGCATTTAGAGAGAATTTGGAAGAAATATGACGATGGGTTTTTGTTTGTGTTTTTTCATTTTTTTTAATTCTATTTCTTTTAAAAAAACCTGAAACTAATGAATTTTTAATTGCACCATCCCTTGAAACGGTTCCATTTGAAATCATGGCCTATTGTTTCCTATCGACCATTCAAGTTTCCATAATATTTGGACTTTGGGATTCAGACCAGTAACTCAATCATCATTGCCGGTCCAGTTTCTTTACAAATTCTGCGGGTCTTCTTGTCTGGACCATATGACCCTCCAAATGGACGATTTGACCAATGGTTCCTTGTAATGAAATGATTTAATTTGAATAAGGATCCGTAAAAACAATAATCATGTACTTTTTGATAAGTAGGTTGATTTTAATTGTTAAAACATTAAACAGACTTGAATCTGGATAAATTCAAATAGTTCTCTAAAATTATATTTAATATTTATACATTAATATTTCACAAAAATTATGCACATTTCATATAAAATCAGTAAAGGGGGTATAAAATAATTTATGAAAAACATTAATAGCATCATGTTTTTAGGGATAAGTCCCACACCAAGAATTGTCTCGGAACCTTCTACCTAGATATCCTTACCACATGGCATTAAACTATATGGTTTGCTCCTTATCACATTACATTAAATAGTATGACATGTCCCCTTAACCAGCATCGAACTACATGGGATGAGATTCCACTCACAAGGATAGTTTGTATTCCCATATATGGTTTTGGTCCCAACATCATAACAAATTCTATCTCCCTAGATGAAGATAAATTCTAGAGTGACTTTCATCTACCTAGATGACCATAAACTCTAGAGTTCCCCACATCATGGATAATAAAGAAGAATCATCATAGTAACTACCAAAAAATATCTAAGTAGTTAATGAGTAGTTACCATTGATGCATAATCTCAAATACCTACAAATATCTACTTCAATAATGAACCTCGAAAACACACGGATGATTTTAAATTCCACACATAATAATAATTGATTTCTAATATTGGAATAAATTACATCATAATTGGTAATTAATGAAGGATTACTAAACATATATTAAACCTACAAGGGAGTCTCAGGGTAGTAAATAATTCCCCAAAAGGGTGTGATGAGCCTGACCTCCCATCCTCTTGTCCAATGTGAGTTCATAAGTATCATAGGTTAACAAACCTAACAAGAACCTTCCTTTGAAAACTAGATCCCTTTGGGATAAAAACCCCCTGGTATTTATGATTCCATAGACAAATCCAATGTATTCTATTCAGAAATAGTGTTTCCTAACCCAAACACACATTCTGGGGGAAACAAATTCTGAAAGTGAGTATGATCCATCAAAAAGTGGCACTTTGTGAGCACATAATATAAATGATTCTCCCTCAGTGTATTTAAAATTATCTCAATATGTTTTGAATTCTTATATTTATTGTCATAATATACCGAGATATAAACCATAAAAATCAGCAAAAACAAGTTATGATACGGACGGAACAGTCAGTTCATCAGTTTCATGAAGACTGCTGGCATGTTCATGAGATTGAATGACATAAAAAATACATGTTAGACCATAACTTCATGAAAAGGCTCTATGGGGTATTTCCAATGGTCTAACATGATCCTAATGTTAATCGGATCTTAAATTAATCTTTTAGAAGACCTAATATCCTTGAATTTGGTCGAATATGTCATCAATATATGGTAGATGATGCCATCTCTTTATCATCAAATATTTCAATTTTTTGAAATCTACACATGGCCTGAGAGATTTATCTTATTTTTTCAGAAAATTTACCAAACCCCCCCCCCCCACAAAGAAGTACTAGATTAGATAAATCCTTTTTCCTCTAAATCATATATCTCCCTCTTGGAATCTTGAATCTTAGTAGTAGACATCCTTTATAGAGTAATTGATAGAGTTGAAGGTCCTGGAACATGCCTGATAGAGAACTCTACCACTCTCACTGAGGTAATCCTAAACATTTATCAAGAAATGCATCCTTGAAATTAGAAACCACTAATGTGAAGTCTTCCTAACATGGTCCCTGAACATCGTGATATAAACTCACAATATGGGTTTTCCTCCCACCCAAACCACATTGCTCAGGTCTATCTTGGCAATCTTGGACATCATATTCACCCTTGTGAATGAACTCACCACCCTTTAGTGATGTGAAAGTAACCCTTCAGTGATAAAATACATATAATCAATCAATAGAAACTATCCAATAAATCCCAATAATGATTTCAAAACAAGTCATCTCGGAGAAAAAGAAGTCCCCTAAGAAGTGACACCAACCAATCTCAAGGGGGAACTCCCTTCACTGATGTATATCCTCTACTATAATCCCCAACATAGTGTCAAGTGATAGAACATCATTAGAGGTATGAACAATGAGCCCAGGGATCTCTATAATGGACACAGATAGAAATCATTAAGAAGCCTCTATATCAAAAAGCGTAGATATAATAGTATAGTCTAATCGTATAATACCTATGATTGTAGAAGGTCTTGGATCCGGCTCGGCAGAGGTATGTTGCACTGCATATACCTTGTTTGAACTATGGTCATGTCATATGACATGGCTACCCAGAGTAGATCTACCCTTATATCCCTATAAAACTCGGGTCTGACTACCATGGCCAGGACCACCACCTCGACCTGACCGGTTGGCTATACTCCACCACCCTACCTGATGAGAAGATGTTTACCCGGCTATTGAATGTAGTGTCAATGTAGACGTTATCTCATTAGCTGCTGGTGGAATGGTTTTTCCAAAGCACTATAGATGGTCCATCATCCTGTAGGATCAGCACTCGACTGGGTCCCTCGTATACTGTGGCCTCGTATGTCCCAGCCTACTTCAATGGTAGCACCTCACCTAGCTATCTATGTGTGTGTTATGTATACCGGTATCACTGTGTGGAAGCTTCAAATGATTCTTCTTACTACCGGTCTATACATTACCAGATCTAAATGATGAAACACCCTCGATAAGACCCCCAGTCTCTCTCAAATTACACTATTTTATAATAACTTGATTCACTATCCTCCAAAATGTAGTCAGCCGAAATACCTTTACCTATGATCATATGCCATACCTGATACCACCCCCAAATATCCAGGCTTTTAATAACTTGTCACCAATCAAATTTGATGTGAATTTATGGTACTCATTAAAATGATCATTTAATCCATAACTGATAGTATTCCCTTCTCCAGACGTAATAACTACCTATCTTTATCAACCATCAATATATTAAGATAGAAATAATCATATAAGTGTATATCAATGTCCTTCTATAATATCTCCTGATGACGATCAATCTGATTGTAACATCCCACCATCTCTTGGAGGAACCACAAAACAAATACATATACTGCTTTACCTTCCCCTCAAGAGGTGTCTCATGATTCTCTATGATAGATAACATGGCCTCTGTCCATGGCTTCTGATCTTGTGGTCCTTAATCCCTCAAAAATGTGGGCGGATGCAACTATTGAAACTCACGTGTAAAATATAAGATTGAATTGGAAGGTCACGATGCTCTATGAATGGTCTGTATAAAGCGAAAGAATCACTCATAGAACTATTTCTCGGCACTTGCGTCTCATATAAGGGATGGTTCCATAATTGGCACTACTGGATGATATGCTGGTATCCCATGGCCCAACAACTCCAAAGTATGATCATAACAACTCTTTTGGGGCACTACTGGTGGTCTTCATGGTTTTATATGTCTACTATTACAAACACATGTCTTATATTGAGATATTTAACATGGTTTACACATCAAAAGTGAAAAAATGGATAGGAACAAGACTTCCTATATAAGAACACACTCCACTTCCTTTTCCATGAGTCGGGTATGGGTGTTATACAGATCACATATAGTTTAGAGACACTGGTGATAGAACACTACAAAGGTCAGGTCTAGTCAAGTTATCTTTCATAAGTAACTCATGTTTTCATTAATTTTAATATTCATTTCATTTCAGTTCAGTTCACATATTCTTCATTATTTCAATTCATACACATTTCATATTTATCATGTTTCATTTAGAAGGTTGAACCAATGTTCCACCAGCTTATGATTTAAGAGGTTCCATACTCTTCTAAAACTAAAGCATGGTGTCCACCTAATTAGTACCATAAAAAAATATACCTATCACATAAGTAGGTATATATATCATGGAACCTATCACAAAATTATTCACATGTAATTCATTCTAAATGGCATGACATAATTCATGGAATGTGAAATCTAATGGGTTTATATTTGATGCATGAGATGGAATACAATCATATAATTGGGTTTCAACCTAATAGAACCAACATCATATCAACTGTAACATCTAAATTGAATTGTTCCATATAATGGTTGAATCAAATCAAATGTAATTTTCAAAATTCAGGAAATGAAACGTTAATTCGTGGCAATTAAGATTTTTCATATACGTGGGTTATCTATGTCTGGGAACATCTCATTATCAACTCCATTTATTTACTATCCCTATATAATGTACAAAAATACTAAAAAACTACAAAAGAAAGCTATGATACCACTTTGTGACCTCTCGGACCCAAATGCCACTCAATAGTTCCCCAAGTCTGGTTAGCCACATGTCCTTATGTGCATATCCCAAAATTCCAGAAGATGCCAACTAGAAGTGAGGGCCTAGGTTTGTGAGTGGGGAGACTATTCTCTTGTCACCAAAGTTAATTGTAGTGGTATATCAATAAAAAAAGAAGAGGAAGAAGTAAAAGATACAGATAAAAAAAGTAAATAGTAGAATACTGATATATAAACAATTCTAGAAGATAGTTCATAAAAAGAATGATGATATATGTCATATGTCTCTAATAATTCATAAAAAAAACATGTTTACAAGGTAGATGTACAACACAAATAACAAACCTAAAAATATCCAAAAGTATCTCAATAGAATCACAAAACTCATCTTGGTCCCATGCTCCCCTTCTCATAAGCATAAATCAATAACTTGTAGTAGGACACTTACCCTTATCAATTCCAGTAATCATATAGTATGTTTGGGTACCAAAAGGTGGACCAAACATGGTGTGAGACTAAATATCATTTCGAAATTTTCCAACTACTATTCCATTATAGTCATTGAATATATTTATATCAAACATTTGCAGGTAGATATATATAACAAGTAAAGGAAGTCCTCAAAATTAAATATCCAATAAGTCTATGTTCATATTTATTATCTGAAACCTTTAATCAAATTCATTTAACCAATAAGTCTCTAATTTTACAATCAGTTCTATGAGGTTTAATTATGTTAATCTAATGAAAAATCATGTAATTATCAAGTCTCATAACTTGTAATAAATCCCAGCATTCCCCATAATCATGTGTATCCAAGAATTCCTAAACAAGCCATCCAGAAAGTGTATGTCAAGATCGAATCCAAGCTTGTGCTTTGGCATTATAGACACATCAAGAAATCCTTTTACTTTTTATTCATTCATTGAACTGAGCTAGACCTTGGAATTCTTATGCTGGAATCCAAGTATAACTTTGGGTATAACATAAACCATCAACATAAATTCTTGTCCATGTCAAACCTCTTAAGAACCCATGTATCACTCTAGGTGTGGTATAACATCCCTCCCAATAAATTTTATCCCCTGTGGTCCACTAAGGGAGCTCGTGTATCACCCATTTAATATAGATAAAATTCCATTTGAGTCCATTAATGTAATTCTCATATGAATCCATGTATCACTTATCATATATTCAATCCTTAGAGTCCATCATTGTAAATCTGTTAGGGAGTCCGAGTGTCACTATGGCATAATCATGATTCATCTCAGTTGATTATGTTATTGGAATTCTAATATTAATCCACATATCACCCATGTAACATAACCATTTAATCAATTCAAATAACTATGTCAAGGTCAACACAACGAACTTCCCTTTTATTACTCTCCTTAAGAAGTGTTCCAAACAATTGGCCAAAATTAGAAGGCTTGACGCCAAATAAATCACATAGAAAAAACATGATAATTGGATACAAAATATTAAATAATCTAAAACATAGAATGGTACTTATCTATCTTTCAATGGAATAAAAATACCATGTAAATTCATGCTTAATTAATCACGTTTATAACAAGGGCTATGCTAAAAAGACTTCGCTTTAACTACTCACATAGTAAATTAATTATATCAAGTATCCCATGCATAAAACAGCAATTACATGTAAAAGTTATCTTTTAAATAACATGGTCACATTAATAAAGAGATATAATCATGCTTAATAAAGAAATTCCATTGAAAAAAATCATTTAACTCACATGGGAAATTCACTTAAAGGAATTTGAAGCTTCAACAAGCTATTGTATATCCAAATCCAAGGGCATGGTCATCCATTTCATCATATTAATTAATTAAATTAAAATTCATTAACCTTCAAATTTGATTCATAATAGAATTCCCACTTGACATCCCAAGTAATGGGTAAAGGCACACCTAAGGGTGTCCAATGCCCGAAGCTATAAAATGGTCCATTTAATAAACACACCCAAGGGTTCATTCTGATTCATTGATCACAACCTATAAATATCAAAAACTAGCCTCTCTAATTGAATAGTTCATTCCTAATAATTATAGGATCAAAATTTATTTTAATGTGATTCCCAAAAATTGGGCGCCTGACATGACAACATATATAAGAAACATAATGTTATGTAAAAGGAATGAGACCGCCTAACTTAATTTTGTAGTTTATCGATCATTTATTATCAACTCCGTATTCAAATCTAATTAGGGTAAAATCAAATAGTAGATGATGAACCTAATATTAGGTATAATCATCTTTCACCCAAAGAGCACAACTGATATATCGAAGAATGGAAAATGGATTAAAATTAATGGAGAACTCACTGAGACGGATCCAATGAGACAAGTGAACTTCTATTCTTACCTTAGACAGAAGAGTTTTGTTGATTCCTACTTTAGACACAAAGAAATAGGTCTCAAATATTGAGCATGTTGTGCTGAAGAAATAAACCTAATTTTGGTTTAAAATTAGTTTATTTTAATTTAATATTATTAAAAATTCCCAAAATATCAGGGAAAAATAGTTTTAGTGTATTGTTTATAAAGCCATGCTCTAGCCTTACACAAGTATTTGTAGGCAAGGGGAACCTGCATGGTTACATCACAGAGTTTAACTAATCATGTAGTAACCATGCAGAAAATACACTACCATGATTTCAAAGTTGTCCTCATGGCCATGTGACATCAATATAATGGTTTTTATAAAACTATGTGGCCTATATATACTCTCTGGACATTCTTAACATGATTTTTTAAACTTTGCGGCATGTCCCATATGGTTTAAACTAACCATGCGCCAAGCCATTTTTACTGCAACGATCAGGTTCCAAGCTCCGAACCCACCTCAGAACCCCCAGTAAACACTATAACTGAAAATTGAATCACTATTAGGACATATTTGTGCATTTAATATGAGAATTTATAGAAAATAAGGGATCCAATATTTATGAAAGAACTAGGTTCTTATTATTTCTAATTATTTCTCCTAACCCATCAACCGTGTTCGTAAACACCACTTCACTTGCAATGGTAGTGTAGTCTTCGGGTCATTCAAGTAGTTCCTATTTATTTTTTTTAATCCTCCATTAAAATTACTCAAAACTCATCATAAATTTCATCTATTATGTTCTTAGGTTCAAGATATGATAATAAATCATGATGTTGTTGTTTATTTCATTGAGATTCTCCTATTGCTGCTACTCAATTTAGGTCTCCTACAATAGAATATAATGGAAGGTATTTGTAAATCCTGATATATCTTGGAATAGTAGTATTTTAAACTATATTCTAATAAATTAGTTTAGGTTCATAAATCTCTTCAAAACACAGGGATTTTTAAATATAAGGTTTGAAAAAATTGTCACTAGTTTTAGTATTAATATCTATATTTTAAAGTTCAACATCAAGATTCTCAAAAGGGGTCATAGGATCAAGTAGATCTGTCTCATGAAAGATGATATATAAACTAACATCCACTATATATGTCCTTTTATGGAATATCACTTATTATTTACTTGATATAAAATTTCAATGTAAAATTACTCCATCACTTTTGGGTGAAATTTTTTATAAATTATCTATTTTTTAGTATACATACATTAAACCAAGAAAAATTAAACTAAATAAATTTTGGAATTTTACATTTCCATATTTAATATCATTCATTTTTTAATAATTTATCTAATTATAACTCTATTAATTACATGGAAAGTTACATTAATAGATTCTATCCAAAAATAAATAGTTAAATCATACTCATTGAGCATAGTCTGGGAAATTTATTAAGCATTTCTATTTCTGATTTCTACAAAAATATTTATTTATGGGGTCTTAAGAGAAAAAATGTTTCCACTATTACAGTATTTTGAGAATTGAGATTAAAAACATTTATTTTTAAACCCTTGAACATGATAAATTCTAAAATTTTTAATTATAAGCCCACTAAGATTATCTACTACTTTATCAGAAAGATGCAGGCCCAGGACGAATGCCTGGTCCCATGAGAATCTATTAAAGAAAAATCAGTACAAAGTACAAAGAAAATGAAATGATATGAAAACACCCCCAACAACAGTGCTAGTCAAAATGTGTCAAAATCTCCAACATCTCCATCCTCCGAATCATCTGGATCCGCCGACTCCCACTCAGATGGAGCATATTGATTGAGCATGTTGAGGTATTACTCCCTAAGACATAACTCTCTTTAAGTCATAGATGTCCTGATCACTGCCTTATTCTGTCCCTTCTTTGAGTTTACTTCTTTCCCTTTTCCATTCTTGGCAGAGGACCTTGTAGACACCATCCTCGGCATGTTGGAGTAGTCTTTTCTTGGCTTCTTTTTGGGATCAGTTCCTGCCCCCATACTCTCAATCCCATTATCAAGGGTTTCCTTCCTTTCTCCTCGAACCATGTCACTATAAGAGGCTTTGAGCACCTCCCTCTCATTTTCTCTCTCTCCACTGGAAACATCTCCCCCCTTCTTAAGAGCTTCTCCCAATCCCTTGAAGTAATCATTCCTTCCTGACTACAATGTTCCAGCCCTCAAGGAAGTTTGATTTAAGTCGATAGGGGTTAAACACTGATTCTTCAAACCTGGAAATTCCACATCCTCAACCACTGCAACCTCCACAGGCTTCAGGTGATCTGCTTCAAAGTTGGAGGTCTCCTCCTCCATCAGTTTTCCACCCAGCATGCTTGTCCCATTATCTGCTTGTTGTGGATCAAGCCGATCAGCTTCCCCCACTCCTAGACCATCATCAGGTTCTTCCACCCCATCCAGTGCAACAAATTGGTTCATGGAGCAGAAATCTGGTCCAGATTTAACACCCCCTGGATGCCCATGTCCGCTACCCATACTTTGAGGACATGTGACAGAGATAGGTGCCTCACAACATCCATTCTGGGTGTTCGGCAGCCTGCTTGAGTCCAATTCAGCTTCCTGGTGACCCTGCACCTCAACACCATCACACACTTTCAATATTGACCTTGATGCATCCGACATAGAGCTAAGACTCATGTCATTCTTTAGCCGTTCAAATACAGCAGCAACAGAGGGCCCTGACGTCCCTATCAAATCCTCCCTCACAGCTCGCACAACACCCCCATTTTCCTGAACATCACAGACCATAGTGAAGGGGGAATCATCCTGTATCAACTCTTCATTGACATGGCCAGTTGATTTCTCATCAATCATGGCCTGGACAGTTGGATCATTTGTAGCAGCAGGACACTCACGCACTCCCTTCTTGCGACACACATGAAGATCATGCCCCTCTTTGTGGCAGAAGGAGCAGTAATCAATCCAGGAATCATAGTATATGGGTTGTGCATAACTTTATTCCCCCTCAATTACAACCCACACCATCTCAGGAGGGGTCCGGGAGAGTTCCAGTTCAACACACAGCCTCGCAACACTCGGGTTCCTCAAGGTAGTCGTTCGCTGATCAAGGCACAGGAGACGACCAATAGAATTCCCTATTGAACTTAACAACGCTGGGTTTTGGAACGGTAAAGGTAAACCAGGAAGTTGGATCCAAATCGCAGAGGTAGAAGGGTCGCGATTCATATGAAATTCAAAAGTCCAGTGAAGCAGATGAAAACGAAATCCGCGAATCGACCTACTAGCGTTGGACCAAGACCGCACTAGGTCAACTTCATCCAGAAAGTAAAGAAGGAACTGACGCGGACCCAAGATCCCGACAACCACCCGGTGAGTAAGACCCCAATTTTCATTCACAAATTTATCAAATACCTCTATCGAAGGCCGCCGTCGCACGAACCTTGCAACCAGTGCGTTGGAGAAAAGAGAGGATGCATCAGAGAACTCTTGAAGAGAGACTGGAACCACTGGTTGTCCAAGGCAGATGCCAGGAACCTTCGGAGCAACCTTGATGTTGGGGAAGAGAGGCACATCCACATCTGATGGCCAACGATCTGCACGCCAGCAACCCTAAGGAGGATTCTGAGGCCCCTCCCCCGGGGGAAGAGGGGCCGCCGGGACCTCCATCGCCGCTAGGGTTCACCCATCACCGAGACCTCCATTGCCACCGAGCCTTTTCCTTTGTCTTATCTACTACTTTATCCTATATAGAAAAATAATAACAAGCTTCAATCTTGTGAGATAGAAAGAATAACCTTGTTTGAATATAAAATTAATCTACTAGAATATAATTATGGTGATTCCAATTTAAACTATAAACTCCAGATGGTCTAAAAAAATCCTATGTAAACCAACACTATGGTTTTATAAGTTTAAACGATATTCCTTTGATTGAATGTGATTTTATGTTGCTTCCCATTTTCTGATGGGTTACAGACCTGGTCTTTAAGTAATTCTAGTTTATGAAGTTACATAACTAAAAATTTCATAGAAATAATTCTAATTGAGAATATATTTAAATATCTTAGTCTCCTAGGACAAATACAAGAATCATTGTGAAAGGAACATAAACAAAAAATATATATATTTAGAGAATAATGAATATAAATCAACATTATAAAAATTATCCTTTTGCATAGTAGTAAATAGAAAAACATTCTTAAAATCATAATATATGTAAGAATTATTCTAAAAAATAACATGATATACATCATCACAGAGCTATGAGATTATATGAATATTATATTTTAATCCATATACAAATAAAAATGTAGAAACTTAAATTTTATCATAGTTATTGATTTTTCTAAGACCAATTAATTTTTCCTTTGGTGTTGTCACCAAAAGTTCCATGACGACATTCAATTTTGATAAGGTAACCAAAACATGATTTATTCCATGTCATGTGTATTGAACATCCACTATCCTGATACTATAGCTGTTTATTAGTACTCTTTAGGCATGTTTTTCGAGATCGAATTTTAAACATTAAATGATTTTTGTAATAATATTTTCTTTAGCCTTGGAATATTAGTAATAATATATTTGGGAATACAAAAGATTTTAACTAGTTTCCTATAATAATCTCTTAATCATTTAGAAAAAAATGGTCTAGAAGAATTGGAATTGTATATATAACTAGAAGAATTGGAATTATCTTCAAATCTATTCATATAAGTTCTCCTCTATCCAAGATAGTAAACAATTCCAGTAGTATATTTTAGAGTGGTTTACGTACCAAGAATCTAGTTTATTGGTTTTTTCTATTAATAAATATTTTTTGATCCTTCTATAAATTCACATTATATAATTTAATTTCATTTTTTCATTTAATAATTGATTATTTTTATCTTTCTCTATTGAAAATTAAAAATTAAATTGAGAAGAAAAAGTGAGATGCTTCTTTAAAATTTTATATTTATCCTTTAACACATTAATTTATTCTTATAGTGTGTTAATGTATTACAATAAATCATTGTTGGACATGTTTTCTATATCATTTTTTTAAGTATTATAAGTATGTTTAATAATATTGGAAATTTATTTCATACCACATATGTTCTTTTAATGAAACACATATGGAATCTATCATTTTCATCTTATCTTCCCAAGTCTAAAACACTTGAGTTGTCCCCTAATACAGACTAAGTGGATTTTCTATTTTTTATAATAGTTTCCTTTGTCCACATTTTTTTCTTATATTTCTTCTTGTGATAATGTTTTTTAATTTTATATTTTCTTTTAACCTCATAGAATGTTATTTCATAACTGGTATCATCTTTTTCCACTATATCGTCAAATTTACTTTATTATAATACTTACTTATGTAATAAAATTTCTTGAATAATTTCTCCTTATTATAGGATTTTTTGAGTTATGGGGTTAAATGTATCATTTCATCATCACAGTTAAAGGGTGATCCATGATCACATTAATTATTCCCTTTGATCTTATATTTTAGTCTTCTGTCATAATTAATTAAGGATATTGATTTCCTATTTGGTATATCATCTTATTTGTTTAATTTTAATTCCTCCTCAAATAGTAGGAATTTTCTAATGAGTTTATTTACTTGTAGTGAACTGATATTATAGGATTTTCTAATAGAAACTGATGATCTTCCTTAAAGGTTAGGTAAACATATTAGCAAAGTCATCACATGATCCTTACATGAAATTTACTTTCCATGTGCATGCATGGTGTCCAAGATTTCATTGAACATCAGATACATACTAGAAATTGATTCATTAAGAATCATCTTTAATGTATCATATTTAATATTATAAGTATTTAAATTCATTTAATTGAAATTTATATTCCCATAAGATATATTTAAATAGTTTCTAAAATTTCAATTAAATTTGAATTGGAATATACTCTATTAAATTAATCTTCACATAATGAACAATATAATAAATTCAAAATTTTGAAATTTTAATAATTAGTTGCCCAAGTGGAATAACTCTAATAAGAACTAGAAACTTTTTATTTTTCATAATTATCTTAAATAAAATCCCAATATAAAATCACATACTACCTAAATGAATTTTAATTTCAATTTTCCATTTAGAATATTTTTTTGAATTAAAATAATAACACTGATTCATGTCAGATTCTACTTGAATATCATCATCCAAAAAGAAGGACATATAATATCTTTTAATTCAAACTAGATCGATGAAAAATATATTTTAAAATAGGTTTGATAAAAAAATTTAGTCTAACTAAAATACTCAATTAGAATATTAATTGAGTTCCCAATAAATATTTATTTTAAAAAGGTTTAATTACAAAATCCCCCAATTTATAAAATAAACCCAGATAATTAAAAAGGTTAAATTATATAATGTATTCATTTAAAAAGGATCTCAACAGTTTGATCATAACATAGTAGAAAAAATGTTTGAAAAAATATTTCAATCTTTTGAAACTAATTTATTATGATCAAACACAGTATATACCACACTTATTAAAGTAAACCATAAAAATAATGTTTCTTTATTAGTTTTAAAAATTATACAGATTTTTTATTTAAAAATATAAAACAAAATCTATAAATCACACAACATAAATTTAAACATTGGGTTTAGTATTAATCTAGGATATTATCCCCTCCAATTGAAAATCATCAACTACAAAGAATTTTATTATACTATAAAATGATCCACAACGTAGATCATGTTTTAAAAACAATTTTACATTTACATTCATATCTATAATCATCTAACTTAGTTTTATGTGGGATAAATTTATTCCAGGTCACAATGACTTCTTCCACAACTTTAAATGGAAGTACTGATGAAAATAATTTAATGAGAGTTTCGGACATTCCAATTTTGTAAAAGTACTATTTTTACAAATAAACCTATTAATAAAAAACATAGATCTAATATTAATCATCAATACAAAAATCATTATATGTTAGATGATGTGATATAGTGGAACTCAATCTGAAAATATATCACTTTTCAAGAGTCCTTAAATTTATATTTTAAATGATCTTGAATAATTTTCACTAGTGTTTCGAAAATACAGAGTTTCCTGTAGAGTTCAAAAAGTGTCATCTATGTATTAGAAGACCATATGTTTGCTCCTTTGTAATTTTTATAAGAATATATATTTATCTTTATGTTTCACAAGAATGATCTTCTTCTTAAAAGGTACTCAATCCAAAAGTATCTATTGGAAAACAATCCATGTAGCCTTTATTTCACTAACACTACAATTAAGGATTTGAAAACTAGCCACTTGATATTTGAAAATTCCTTACTTCTATATTAGACATTGTAGGGGTTCTTAACTTAAAACACAATAACCTAAGATCACAAACTTTTTTCATGGTTATTTGGCATCAGAACTAGCCATGATTACTTCATTTATTTATGTGGGAATTCTAGTTTTTCATGTGGTAGGTTTATGACTTAACTTTTTATCTTCATTACTTTGAACAACCACTTCATTTTTACTCACATTATGAACATTTATTTATGCGGTGCGTAGTTTTGATGCGAACGACTCAAGGAAAATAATTTTAAAAAAAACACTCTAGATCTCATCCCATTCAATGGTACCAATTTATTCCTCATGAATTTTATTATTAATATGAATCTTATATTGTTATACTTATCCTTCCAAATGATACATATCCAGATTCATGTTCAGAGCATTGGATACCAGAAAATAAATTTTTTGTTGTACTGATTCATTACTCAGAAAATAGTGGATTTGAGTACCCACTGAATGAAGGTTTATAATTCCTTATTAAATTATATATGGTTTTTTATATCCTATTCTTATTTACATTCACTTAATTATTAAAATATTGAAATATTTTTGTGATCATAGTAATAATTTTTTAAATTTCGGATCTAATGTCGTTCAGTTTATCAAGAGGAAACTCATTACATTATCTACCATATTTTTTGAAAAATGATTTCCTCTAATTATATCCATTAAATAAAAAAACACACATAGTTTGTGTATCATGATTTAAAAATTATAGTGTAAATTTATACAATTATGAAAATCACTCCTAATATGGCTTAAATTATGAAACATTTTTGTCAACCTATGGAACTTTTAGGTTTACTTTATACAACAATGAACTAGTCAAAGGTTTTATTAACATATATCCTTATATTATTCAAAAAATAATCTTCAAAAATAACTAAAACCTTCAATAATACCATCATAGGTAACCCGATCAAAACATACATAAATAGTACATAATTTTAAATTAATATCAATTACATTTCACAATAATACATGCCTGAGGACCGTAAGTTTCTAGTTCCATTGAAGGCTAGATACATAACAAAATTATTTGATTAAATATATTATAAATATTCCATGATGTTATTCTATCATATTACCATTCATAGATAATTTTTAATTATTTTATTTCTCGATAACCCATGGGAAATGATAATATAAGAAAGGCTACGCTGAAATGCACATTATTAGTATCATGGGAGATATCAGTCAATAGTTATATACAAGCTTAAAATTATAGTAATATGATAATAACATATTAGATTCATACCCAATAAATCATAGATAACAAATCATGAGTCCTAATATAATGATTTTGCATTCTAAATCAAATGAGTCCTAAGGGTGGGGAGTCACCATTTATAAATCATGATCCATGAGAGAATACTATAAGAATGAGAACATTTCATGGGAATTGTGAAATAATGATATGAAAAGAAAATAATATTGAATTTATATTTTCAATACCATGAATATCATAGTGGAAACATTCCCATGGTGTATTGGATTCACTACCCATTCCATCATTTCCTAAGTGATGATTCACTCAAATGATTATAAAAGTGGACAGAGTCCCATACTGAACTGGGTTTACTACCTATTCAAGTTAATATTGTATCATGAGATAATAATCATTACCCAATTAATGTTATGGATTTAACATACTCACCATTAACATAATAGGAACAATACATATCTGTTCCAATCTATAATAAAACCCTTCATTGAGTCATCATATCATAACCCATTGAAAATAAATTGGTTTGGTAAATATAACATCATCAGATAATAATTTTTCATTTGGATAGATAAAATGTATGGAATGATTAGTTCATATTTCTTGTGAATGATAATAACCATTAAATGATTTTTACATGGATGAAAAATTCCTTAAAAGAGATTTTAAATAGTTATTTTAAAAGAGACGAAAATATCTTTTTATTTTCATAATATTTTAACTAAAAAATTTCATAACACTGAAAAAATAATTTATTTTTAAAATAACCCTTAAAAAATGTAATTTAATAATCAAATTATTGAATGGCCAGAATGGAAGAAAAAACTGTTCATGTAGTAAATGTTAAAATAATGATTCCCTCTGCACTTTTTTAAACAATCATAAATAACTAGTTCGGGTAAAAATATATAAAAATTAATTTTTAATACTATATAAATAAATTAAAATATGATTTAAAATGAATTTAATTGATAATTCTATCATTGAATTAATATTCCTAAGAACATTTTAAAGAGAATTGATATAGAAAATTGTTTGTCGACCAAAGTGGATATATGGAGGGATTTTCTTAAAAAATCAATATTATTTTAAGTACCATAGAGATAAGAATAAAAATAAAACATTAAAACCACAAAAAATACCAAGATAATAAGAAAATAGTCTCTATTTTAAAGATAACTATCATAAAATTTACCTTAAGGGAATTTATCATAGGCAATCCTAAAAAAGAAATGAGACATTAATATAAACTCTTACCTCAAGTCTCATCTTAATTCATATACATTAAAAAATAATATATAGTAAATTTAAATTTATTATGAAACTAATATTAAAAAATATTAATATACATATTACTATATATGAATCCTTTATAATTTCTCATTACATATTTATTAAGGTTTCTTCATTAAAATCATTATACTTGTGAAAAATGTTCATTTTTCAAACATGTTTTCGTTTGATGGTTCTGATACCCACACATCTACCACAGTTTTATCATGTTAACATTATAAATATTTTCTTATGTATAATATTTATTCATTTTATACTCTTTTCTAACCATTATTTTTCCCATATATCATAAAAAAGTATCCTCTCATAGGGGAGATAATCAAAGGATATGATTCTGTAAATTCAATCCCCATTTTCCACACATCATGTCCTTAAAATATATTCCAATCCTATAGAGTTTTTATATATTGAAATTTAGGCCCATTCATATTGTGTTGTCTCCTAAACCAATGTTATATCATACTACATCAGGCCCCTATGGCCCAAGATCACTTACCTAAAACTAGAAGCATCACCCACGTAACCCCACTACCCCTGGTATGAGTTGTACAACCCAAATATTAATACTCTATTAATCTATAAATAATGACCATAACTTAGGTTCCCTTTTCCATTGAGGTAGAATATGTTAGATTTATGTCTCCAATTCAAATTGGGATTACCTTTCTCAATGATATATTGACATCCTCAGTCACTTATTGTTCTATGTTATACAACCTTAAACTCTGAAAAACCTATGATCTATGTTCCATGAACATGAAATAGTTACTATGGTCTGAGAAATATTCCATTAAACTATATAGATCCTCCCCTCAGTAGAGTTTAATCAATATATAGGATCCAAATTAATTTTAGGATTCTATTACACTTCTTCCAGCATGGATTGACCAATATAATTGTAAAATAAAAATGAAAATAAACTCTAATAACACTACAGTGTATATTGTATGAAATTAAGCTTCATTCATATTTATTCCAAGAACTACAACATGAAATTATGTGTCCCCATTTCTGAGTTTACCCATACTAGTGTAGGGATCTCTATTAATAATGGTTTGTTATAATTCCATTACAATATATATTATGAAATATAATTTTTATCTAATCTTTTACTATTTATCATTGATACGTAACACCAAAATACATCAAAAACATTGTAAAATTTTTGTTTTTTAATATTTTAGTGAATCTGGAATTATTTTTGTAAAAACATTTTAACTTGATTTTTAATTATTTATTCTTTTTTGGATTTAATGTAAAATCCATACATTTATCCTAAATTAAATAGTCTCATACCTTAAATTTTTTTAATTATGATTTTAATTAATTTTTTTGGTTTTCAATTTAGATTAGACAAAACCTACACTGATTTTTGGCTTTTAATTGGGTGAAGGTTTGAAATATGAAATAACATGGGGATTTCATAATACATTTAACTACTCAATGTTATTTGGTCCTCATGTAATATATTTTAAACCCATGTATATCATTTTAGAATCTCTATAAGATTCTATACTATAATTCATGGAGATTCAAATGAATTTTCCCAGCATTTATAGTATCACCAACCTGCGTAAGAGACATCCATGTGTGAAAACAAAACTTGGTATTTAAAAAAAATACCCCTACCCAAATGAGACTTATCCCCATATATGATACATGAATTACTATATGAAATTCCACCTATGTTTTAATACATTTCTCAAGGGTAGTCCTTTTGATCTTTTCACCACCCATATATGACATTCATGTTTCCCCTTTTTGGGTAACGAGGATAATAGTTAAGAACTCCCAACATATAAAAATGGAAGGATGAAAAATAAATAATAATTTAATCAGTCTATTTAAATTGGTGAGTACCTAAAAAAATCATACAATTGGGAATCTTAAAATTGAATAATAGTAATAAGAGGAAGAACAAAGAAATTATGAGTGGAATGTTGGATAGATATAAGATCTCAAATAAAGTTATTCGAAGACGTCAGCACCCTTGGATCTAAAAATATGGAAATTATTATAGGGAGTGAAACCAGGGAACTAAAACCATAAAATATTCTAGAATTATAACCTTGATCAGGGAAGAAAAATGAATGAATTATACTCATGTGGGGGTGGAGCAACTAAAGTTCCCACAAAGATATTAAGATGATTTATAAGAATAATAATTGTTTACTTGAGGGAGAGGTGGCATTATTGATTAACCTATTAAAGATGAACTATAACTAAATTTATTTCAAATTTGATTTACCTTCTTTAGTGATGAAATATTATACCATTAGTGGTCTAGCATTAGAGAATCTCTTCATTCAACTATTATAAATTTAGTTATTAAAATAAACATTTATTGTTCCTTTCTTGGAATGTTCTTAGCTTCATTATATAGTGGGATTTTTCCATTATAATTATTATAAAATATCCTCCCCTTCTTCACTGGTGTACACACCCAAGACATGTTGTCATTATTAACATCCTATTATGGTTAGCAGTGGGATGAGTTAGAAGTGATTAGAGATATAAAATCACTATGTTGGTTGAGACAAGTGGATGTAGTGATTATTTAATTTATTTATTCAAGTTGAAACTAGTAGGGGAGTTTAATCAATTATTTTTTATTTAGTAAGAGTTAGTTAGAGGTATATCTAATGATATCAATGATTTAATGGATGGTTGGGGAGGATATCCATGGTTATACCACTTTATTTTTAAAATAACATCAAACCCCTAGTTGACCTATTTATATTAAAAATAATTATTGCATTTAACCTATTAAAAAAATAAAAATATATCGAGACACAAAATAAATACATACACTTCTCTATAGATAACTTGTGCCCCATTATTTCAACATATATACTTGGTTTTAATTTTTTTTTGAGACCCATGTGATAATATTCTAATCAACCAAATGTTGTTACTAGGGATTTAAGTGAGTGTTTTGTAGTTTTAATTCAGATTTCTTTTTAATAAAAGTTATTTTGATACATGGATAGGTGTAGTTAAAATCACCTTAGTTGTTTTGAACTAGATTTTGATAGAACTAGAATAGTAATACTTAAAAATCTATGGGACACTAAGAAAAAGGAAAAGTATTTTTTCACAGTCCCTTTGACAAATTTCCCATCCACCCTTATTCCTAAACGTGATCCACATTAGCAAGTGAAAATAAAGAGTAAAATTTAGGTCAATTGAATAAGACCCATAAAGTAATATCTTCACATAACATAAAAAATCATGGATTTTATAGTTGAATAATTAATAATGTTGAAATAATTGAACTATAATGATATAATTATTGTCTACATTTCATAGTTTGTAGGAGAGGATTCATGTAGTAAATTTAATTTAATTTATTATATTTACAATATCTTTAATCATATTGGAGTTCTTGAGGCCCAAATCTGCAAGAATACCATTCCATTAAACTTAGAATGATCAAAAGGGAGTGGATATATGAAAACCCATGTCTTTATCACACATTAATTCAATTTTTGTTATATAACAATACACATAATACATCCTATAATATTTTCATGTCTAGTGCCTATGTGAATTAGGAATATAGTATAACTTCATAAACATGGGATACATCAACATTATAGAAAAAATCCTTAACATGCTCTTAGAAATCATCATTCCTATAAAACTACATCTATGATTCTGGGGAAATACATATAAAGAGGTGAGATATAAATAAAATTAATTGAATAAATAAATAATAACTTGATAATGTATTAAATGTAATATAATATGTATTTCAATGGGAAATAAAATGGGTAACAATCAAAAACATAAACAATAATTCCTGGTATAGAATTGTAACATAAATGAAAATTGGTAAATGGAAACAACATTAAACTTGAAATCCTAAGCATAAGTCAAGGTTAAAAATCAAGACAACATAACATAATGTGTTATTACTCAATGCATTGCGGCACTAACTAGGTGCACCCATCATAATAATATTTTGTACATGCATAAGTGTAACACGTAGTTTATATACATAAGAATATATTTAATCATATTAAATTAAATGAAAATATATTATCGTTTAGATACATATAATTACCTAATAAAATAATTTTAAGTTCATAAAGGGGAATAAACATGATATGAAATGGGTACTGGTATTCGCTACATAATTGTAGTGAAAATTTGGAAACATAACGGGGGTGCATAAATGTTCATGGGATGGATTAATAAGAGGTAAAATGGTCTATATTAATTTATAAATAATAATGTTAGTAATGGGATATGTAATAACATATCCCAAAATTAGTAATTGGATATTAATATCATAAGATAATTTATATGACTGAATTAAGATGGGAAAGAGAGGATCCCTTAATAAATTTTGCCAAAGTAACAGATTAGGTAAATTATGCAGTGAGAGGGGATGTATTATATCTCATCATTAGGAAATAAATTGGACTCAACATTGATACTTTTAATTTCCTGTAAACACAACCTTTTTAGATTCATAATGTTAAATATAATGAAGGTGCTTGATTGGAAATGAAGAGAGAGAAATAAATTACTAAATTTCAACATTGTAACTACTTAGATAATAGTAAAAATGAATTGGGATAAATTATCTATAATTAAATGATCATAAAATGTATTGTAAATATATTTTTAAAAATTAATCAAAATATAATCAATTGGGATTCAAATGGATGGTTTCAAAGAAGGTTCTTGAATTGAAAAGAAGAGTGGAAGGTCCCTTACCTTGAATGTTTTCTTCCAAAACCATGGGAGGATATTATTAGGATCTTGGAAGAACCTTAGAGGACTATATATAGGTAATGGGATATTATTTAAATTATACAAGGTTTTTTAGTGATGAGTAATGGGATATTAGGTGGGTTATATTGGAAAAGAGAGGGGATTTTGTTATTATTTCCAAAACATAGGTTTTTTACTCTATATAATAGTGTAATAAAATCCACAACCCACACCATGGTTTTTCCCATGTTTTCTATCAAATAGTAGTTTTTTTAATTATTTTATATGTTCAATGGCCTAAATCATTAAAATACTACCCACTGGTGATATGGATGTGGGTCATGTTTACCAACAATTGATTTCAAAATATAATGGGATTTATTAAATTAATCAAATTACATTGAAAACAAATTATTTTCAACAGGGAAAATATATATGTTTATGTATACCCTTTATAGGATTTATTATATCACTTAGGGCCATTATGATTTCATAATACTCATCATATATTTATAACGTATTTAATTCTTACCCGAATATTCTATTATCTCAATGAATTATTTAAAATTAACCATTGGATAATTTTAATGTGGTGATTTAGAAAAATAATATTTATTTTATCCATGAAATTTTCTAAATATGTTAATTTTTTCCTTTAATACAAAAATCGACATATATTGAAAAATGTTGGTTTTTTTCGGAAATATTAGTTTTCGAACACTTATAACCATTACATTTGACTTCATAATAATACTTTTATCATTTATATGTAATATTTAATATTTAATAATAAAAATCTATTATAATATAATTTATATATAAATTATTGAATTAATAAAAAATGAGTGTCTTCTTTAAAACTATATATTTCCCCAACAACAATTTATGTTTTAACACATGAAAAATCTATTTTTTATCAAAATAACTATTTAATAACTTATAAAGTACCAATATAGAAATAATAATTGTTATATTGATATGAAAATATTAATATTTATACTCATATGGTTACTTTTTTCTATTCCTTGTCAAATTAGTTTCCCCTAAATTAACCTATTTTCATTTAACAATAGTGATAAATATTTACAAGAATTATTATTTATATTGTTCAAAAATTAAGTTATCCTCATTACATAATATTAATTATTGTAATTACAAAATCATAATTAGTTTTATCAAAACCAATTCATATAATTGAAATAATTTAATATAATATAAAACCCACAAGCATTATGGAAAGTGGTTTTCGAGAAAATAATTTTTTTCTATGTAAATATGATTATACTCTAACTCAATAAGTAGTAGTAATTATTTGTTTGAATTAAAATTTGTAATGATAGATATATAATCTAAAAATATCATTTCAATTATTTTTCATTCAGGGTTATTTTAATTAATTAGAGTAGGTAAACAATATTCATTTTAAAATCCTTTCTGAAAAATAAGTTTTGAATCCTAGAAATAAACTTATTATAAAATTCAGAATAAATATTATTTAAATATAATTAATTGGATTAAATATAATTCCATAATACATATATTACTTTGATATAGAATTTAAAAATAATGTGACTTTTAACTTACTTAATTTATCCCAATAAATGACATTTTTATTAAAAAAAATTGTATTTTCCATGATTCAATAAAAAATCAATACTTTTCAAAAACAATCAATATGTATACATAAATTAATCTTCATATTCTAATAGAAATATAATTTTTAAATTTAATTTTCCAAATTTTCTATAAAATAATGGTAATATTTTTTCACCAAAATAAAAAAAACAAATCGTTTTTTATGAAAATATATTTTGATGAAAAACACATTATAAAAATTTGAGTGATTGTTTACTCATAATTTAACAATACATTTTTTTGAGTAGGAAATATATTTATAAATATATATATATATATCAAAAATTAGTTAATCTTATTTATACCAGAATATTTTATGTCTATAATAAAATGTTCATGTTTAAAAAATCATGGGTTTTTTGGGTTCGGTGTTGTGTATGACATTTTCTATCGAATAAAATTTTCACTTTTAAAAACACGGTGCATTATATTCATCCCCCATTTATTAAATTTTATCCTTAAAATTTGAACTTGATCTTTGTAAGAAATATTTTGATAGTTGAAAATATTTTCATTTAAAAATAACATCATAAATATGGTTAATAAAACATCTACATTTAAAGAGAGAAAGGGATGTGTGAAGGTCATAACATAACTAGGTCTAATAGATGTAGAACATTAGTGAAAAGTGAAAATATAGACATGGAAAAAAATTTCCCATGAACAATTACAGAGTGATGCAGAACACAGTCATGATATAGTCAATGAACAAAAAAACAATAAAAAGTGTGAAAATACCACCAATTCATAATAAGAAAACATTTTTATTTCATGAATATTTTCATAGATTTATCGAATTACTTTATCATCTTGACTGAACACATAGAAAAATATTCTTTCTTGGCATGTATAATTTTTTCTTTTAAAAAATGTCCACCACAATCTCATCTTTCTCTCTAAATAATGAGAACTCAATATTTATTTTTTATTTCTGGACCACTAGAATATTTTTATAATGGATAATATAATCCACCGAATAATTAAAACAACATCCCTCATGTCTATAATAAATCTAAAATGATTAACATGAGGTAAGATATTTCTAGAAATTAATAAACATTAATACATTAATATCTAATATTCAAAAAAAATCCCAATGGTTTATCATGGATCATTCCTTAAATTAAAATTTCTATATTCCAAAAATCCTCAAAATTAATGAATGTTTTAACCTTAATGGTTATCTCGTACCATTCAATATAAACCTGAAAAAAACCTAAGAGCATTCTTCTTAAATAATTTTTTATACTAAACCTAATTGGTATATATACCTGAAACCAAATAAATAATATCTTAAAATTTCATTAATCACCTCAAAACAATGTTTTTTTCACATATATTTTTTTACCAAAACATAGTAGATCCTACTAAACATCCACCACCTAAATCCAAAAAATTGGTATAAATGCTTCTAAATATTAGACATATAAATGTCATCCAAATACTCTTTATGTTTACCCCAAAATAACAACCCAATTAAGGATTATGAATCCATCAATCACGCATTTTCTAAAATATCATTATATAATTAGATCACTTTTATATGTTATCATACTGCAAATAATATTTTTTAAATCCTTAATGAAAAAACAAATTTGGATCGATCCTTATATGTTTCATGATTCTTATATCCATAATTTCATTGATATTCTTCTTATTCATCATAACTCTAAAATACCAATACATAAAAACTTCAATCCTGACACTTCAATGATTTCTATCGCATAGGTCCTTAGTCTAGGATTTAACCCTTAGATAAGTGTGTTGACTCATATAATGCCCACCTTCTCCACAAATAATATATTGAACAAAAAGGAATTCAGTATGATGTAATTTATTCATGTCCATCACATTATTCATTTTATTTATGAAATCTAACTATTTTATTCCCTTTTTTGTAGATATTCCATTTTTTCCATTTAAGACTTTGGAATATTCATAGGAATATTTTTGTAGTCTGGTGCTGATACATCACGTGATTTTATGGCCTGGTGAGCCCAGAATTAATTTTCTAGAAATAATTAATATATGTTAATTACACATGCACATTTTTCCAAAACAAAGTGTATTATCTAATAAATAGGGTCTCAGATTAGAAATCTGAGAACTCTATTTAATGTAGAATTTGGAGTTTACCTTAGGTGTGTCTTAAGGTTTGTTGGTGCCAGACGTTTAGATGGGGCAGCCGTTAGTGGGTGCATTGGATAAATTAATTAACATATTTAATAATTCTAACCAAAATAACTCATTGAAGGAGACTAGGATGTGAAATATGAATCCAAATCCGATTTTAGAATGTGTTTATTACCCTAGACATGACATAAAATGGGTTATTATAGGACATTTTAATCCCTTCCCATTGAAGGTATGTTCAATGAAATAAGTAAATAAATATTTATTTTTTATGTTATTTTTGGCACATTGAATAAAATGTATATAAATATCTCTATGAAAAATTATCCAAGGTTATTTTCAAAAATCATATTGTAATTATAGAGCTCTCCCACCCTCCATCATTGATGAACCTCATCAAATGATGGCGAGACACCAGATCAAAGAAGGTCATGACATGACGGACTCAAAAGACCTTCCTCATTCATCAGTGAGTGCATTCGTCATCAACAATTTATCCAATAATGATGTCAAACATCTTTTTTGTTGGTATCCCCATTAAAAATTGACAGGAATTCAAATTCATCGGTTTAAATATTAATTTTTTTATCGGTCTTCTATTGGATTATGCAATATGTTTTTTCTTGGAATAGGAGTTATTAGATATTCAATTTATTTAATTGATTACTCATATCATTCATGAATCCTAGATAGAATGTCTAAATTAACATGACCATTAATTGAGGTTTGTTTCTGTTTCATATTTTCTTTCTTCACCCTACATGTGATCATCATCTGTATTTTCTCTCTCTTTTGGTTGGCTTTTGGATTTGGGATCCACGGATTGATGGTAGCAGATTTGTGTTCGATGGTATTGTGATAAGGAATGATTCTCGTGTGGATCAGATTATCGGAATTTGGTTAAAGATGATGCTGAGGCTCGATCGCCATAGATCTAGTATCTAAGGGAATTGAAATGAGATCTATCGGTAGCATACCTTGTGTTTAGGGAGGCTCATGAACGTGCATGTGATGGTGGCTTGAGCTGTGATGGAAGGTGGAGGCATGGTGGCTTGCTAGAGAGGTTACACGGTGGTGCGATATTGGAAAAATGTTCTTCAGTTCCTCATCATATCAGGAAGGAGTGGATTAGGTTTTCTATCATATATGGGAGAAATTCATGTAAAAAGATGGTAAATAATAGAAAAGTAAGATAAAACAAAAATTAGGAGAAAATAATATATAATAAAAAAGGGAAACTTCTGGGGTGGTTACCTAGGAATGAATAGAGGAGGGGGAAATCACAACCCTCTCTTTCATTGGGAAAAATTATACCCCCTAATTATTTTAACAGAATTTTAAACTTATCATAAAAATATAAAATGTTTTAATTATAGTGATTGGTTAAATAATCTTATATCAGTTGTATTTTTTTATGTTATACGTCTTCTTGATAAATCATATGTGGAAATGAGATCGTGATTGTGAAATTTTCCTTTCAAGATCGATTTTTGATAATTAATTTGGGATCATGGCTTCTATGAATGAAATTACTAAGAATATTACTGTTATTTTTGTTGTTGTTGTTGTGAAAATTGAATCGGACAACTCTTCTTTGTACGATATCATCAGTATGAACCATCTATGGAGTTATGAATGATATTGAGAAAGACATTTTGAGACCAATATTTGTTATTTTTTAAATGTGGAATCATATAATAGTCCCCTGATGCACCATTCATGAGTGATATAGTGAAATGTGACTTTTTCATAGGCTATCCGATTGAGGCAAGGGAATAGTCTATCCTAAGAATTTGTTTCTAATCCTTTCAATAGCAGTGTCCATTTTTTCATATGAGGCCATTATTATTAGAATAATCATGAAATTTACTTTTTTTTTCATTGGACTAGTGACTATACACATGTGTTCATCAAGGTTTTGGTCAAGTGATGTTGTGTAGTACCCACAAATTCCATGTCATACTACATGGACATCAATCTGTGTGTTGAAACGGACACTTCCCAACATCATAGTGGGACCACATTCCTTGTGGGACCCTTACATGTCGTGTCCTACTTTATAAATCTTTAAAAATTTGTATCTCCTTCATTTATACTCAGATTTTGTCCCACATATAGCATTTTCTGAGTTTTTTCATATTGAACGCAATGGTGCCCCAGGTTTTAGGTTTCCAGATATGCTATGGAATTTTTGGGGAAATAATCTTAGTTAAGAGATGTCTGATGATGACATTGATCATGCAAGATCACTAGACACTTTCTAAGTAAACCCTATAGTTGGAATTGAGTAATGGAGTCCTCAACAATTTATGGGTAGACCCTCTAGTAGGGATTCAGTTGTGGATTCCTAAATTCTTTCTGAGAAAACACTCTACTAGAGACTAGGAATTAGAGTCCTCAACACATTCTGAGTAAACCCTTCAGTAGGTACTAAGAAGTGGAGTCCTCAATTGATACTGATTTGACCCTCTAGATGAGCTAGACAGTGCTTTCCTAAATAATTACAGAGTTCATCCCCCTGCCAAATGCACTAGGGAGTGGGTCCTCTACATTGATTTTGTGGTTCCTCAATAATTCATCATAATGACGAGTCATGGTTAGACATGAATAATAACTTTTGGGTAGGTGCATGGCATGATGAACATCACTAGGGGACTTTCGGAATTATTGGATACTCTTCTTTTTGGGATGATCTATGAGATGGAGATCCCCTTTCTCTCTCAGTTTGGGATACTTTAACTGAGCATATATATAGATACTTATTATGAATCGACACCATGGATTTGGGCACTAACCATCAAGGAGATGTGAAGATGCCCATGGTATTCCACATCCTTTTCCATGTTTATATTCTCATGCTTATATATGTATACACTCCAATTATATGTTGAAATGACTGGACAAGTAGTAAATATACTCACCATATTTAGCCACATGTATTTGGACTATCTTACTTTCACTCTTGGTTTGTTTGAGATGTACTCGTTCATGGTATCTTACGTCTATTTACTATTTCCTTTTGTTTCCATTACTATCCCCCTTCATATTTTATGGTGTCCTAATGGGAATGTATATTCTCACCCATGTATAGTGTCTTTTCATATGTATCATGTCTAATATAGAATATTTTCAGGTTGACCATGTCTTCATAAGAGCTTAGGGATATTGGGTTCTTGGAATGTGTACGGTGGTCGTTGCATGGATTTAGGAGTTGGGCTCTCTTTCAGCTATTTAATTTTCTAGTTCTATCATGTTGGGGAATATTTTTGCATTTCTGTGCATTTTTTCCCATTACATTCAGTTTACTGTTAGGACCAATAGGGCTTATATATCCTGAGTGGGGGGGGGGGGGTGAATCAGTGTATGGATATTATTTTTCTATATTCTTCCTGCTGCACTGGATCTTGACCTCTTTATTATAACGGTCACCTTGTTTGAACTTGTATTCTTATTGTGATCAGTTATTTTCTTATTTATGTGGTGATGATGCATTGAATGTAATGCACAGAACCAAGCAGACAGACATAGAAATTTTTACTTTGTTCACCCTCACTGGGCTACATTCAAGGAGCATACAATGGCGATTTTCTGATGTACCCAATCCACTAAATCACACTTCTTTTTGCAAGGTTTGGGATATATCACTTCTATTCTTAGGATCACTGCCTTTACAAAGTTTATGGTCAGCTCACTACTTTCCCAAGGGTCACTCCATATTTCTCTCTCTCTAGCTCACTATCAGTGGAGAGGATCACCTTCTTCCTCTTCATTTTCTCACTACTCTGTAAAAGATCCACCCACAGTTTATAGACCTATATGTATCTTCATTATCACCAATGAATGCATCCTATGTTGTATGTAGATGATCTGTTGAAGCCCAACTTTCACCCGTAGATGAATCTCACTTTGCACCGAAGGAATCAGCCAATCATACAGCTTTCATGTAGCCCGGAATCTCTACTATGAATCAACCTTCTCTGGCGCCCTTCTCTTTGATGGTGCGCAAGTCTCGGCATGCAATTCAAAACTGGCGCACAATTCCACCTCAACCACCTGTGCGACACAAGCTTATGCAACTCCAAACATGTATGAAGCACACCCTTTTATTCCCAAACCAATTTTGGCACGCAACCAACAACTTTCGTGCTTCTTCAAAATCTGGCATGCAAATCCTCCTCAACCACTTGCGCGACACCCCCTTCATCAACTCAAAACTTGCGCGACTCACTTCATTTCTCACCCAAACCACCATAGGCCCATAAAAAACTGGCCTGCAACTTCTACTTGCGCGAACGACCACCACTCGCGTGACCACCACACCTGCGCGACATGAGCTCTGATTTTCTCAATGTCTTGAACTCATCCCGAATGAGGAGAGGTCGACCTATAGGGCGCACAAATTTCCTCTCCTTCAAATACACAGTGCGCAAGTCCCTTTTCCTAAAACCACTTTTCTTAATTTGTCGATTTTCAGGACCAAAAATTTGGCAATCACTGGAAAACGGTGTCACCTTGTATCTATTCTTTTTGAACCGCCTCCAGATCATCCACTCTTTTTTCAAAGTTCTTGAATCAAACATTGATCATTAACCACAGCTCTTGAACTCAACAGGCCACCATGAAATCCCCTTTTTCAACAAATTTTTATGTCATGGTTTGCTTTGTCAACAATCAAAACATAGATGTCCACTTTTTCAACAGACACAATCACCTCAAAAATGCTTCAATGATTCCTTGAAGGGATTTTTGCCCAACATTTACACTACTGTACTTTTGTACCCTCTAGACGTTCATCCATGCCTAGTTTACATTATAGAAGTGTTCCATATTTTATTATTTTCATCTACAATTTTCTATAGATATGATTGTGTGTCTGTGTATATATAGTAACCTAAAAAAAGGCCTCCTAGAGTTATTTATACCTTTGACGCTTTTCACCAACCCCTGTCATGTGGTGCTGGGATTGGGTTAGTTCTGGTTTGAACCATGGCTTGGGTCAGGTTATGAATGTTTGGTATCAGTTAATGTTTTTTCCATGGGATTCGTTTTGGATGTATTCTCTTAAGAGGATTTGATTGAGTTTTGGTAAATAGTTTCAAAGTGTCTCATGTTCATCTATAAAGTCCAGGATCCACGTGGTTCGACCCTTTGCGTGTTTTCCAAGACTGAGGTGCTCAGAGAAGGCAGAGAAGAAGTCTGGAAATGTTTGGTCATGAGAAGCAGGAAATAGGGGTTAAACAATGTGACCAATGAAGAAATGATGTGTACCACTTGGGTTTCCAAAAAATAAAACAAAGCACATAGGCTATGCATTTTTTGAAATAAGTCTCCTTGAGGTGGTACACAGTGTGATGAGGAGGTACGCGACTTTTACTGCCCTACAGCTGGGTGTTTTAAAGACACCCAACCACTCAGGTTTTTCAAACCCTGTGGCATGAGCGCACCCCCTATGGACCCCATATGACCCGAACACCTCCTTCTTCAACATTTTTGGGATTATTTTATCCTTTATATTTTCCCCACATCCTTCTTCGATCTGTCTTCAATCTGAGGTAATATCAACCTCCGATCTTTGGTTTTATTTGATCCAACATTCCATGTATCTCTTTTCCATGCTATAGAGTTTTATCTCAATAGTTCTAAGGGAGTTTATTTTTGTTTTTCTAGATGCAGTTGTGTCATGACATCCTTGGGTGGATGCAGTTTTTATGAGAAAGGTGATCATGATCTATTCTCAAGTGATGAACGTTAGAAACCTTTTGAGGTGGGGGTTTTTTTATTCTCTATTAGTTTACATGAAACTGTAGAGTTATCATGTTTTAGCTGTTTATATTACAATGGAATTGACATAATTAAATACTTGAACCAGATTAAAAAGTATTGGTTTGATCACATTTTGTTTCTCGGCACCGTGATAATGGTTCACCTCATGAATTTCTAGATAGTATGATATCTATGATTTAATTTTTATCATTTTTTATTTATTAAATTGGTAAATAATTTAAATCTAAAATTAATTGATAATTATATGGATAAATATAAAAAGTCATGTTAATGAATTTGGTTGTTTTCATAATTTTATGTTAATAAAATTTATGTACTAAGCATGTTTTATTATATAATTTAGTTATGATAGCTTGCAGTTTTGGATTCAAATATTTGAAACCTATTAATAATTAATTAGTTAATTCAGGATGGATTAATGAATGGGTTTTTTGATAAATGATAATGTCTGGTAGAGTTATGAGTGACCCTCTTTCCTGTAAGGCCGAGTGCCTTCTGCATTGGATCCATGAGTGGTCATTATGTATGAAGGATGAATGCCTTGTTTATGGACCAAGAGCCCAGTTGATATGTTGATTGTTTCCTGCATATTGTATTATGATGTGAGTCGGGATGGATGTTATGATATATGGGGGAAGGGAGGTCTAATGGTTTTGGAATCAGTTGATGCCTAGAGTGGAGAGCTTCGTTGGTTTATGTACTAAGGTGTTGGGGAGGATGACGAAGATGATGAGCTGGTTTGATTTGAATGATTGGACGATTGGTAAATCTTATAGGTTTTTTATCTACCATACTTTCCCCACTATTCAAGGTAGCTAGTCCTTCTTTCCCTCCATCCAAAAGGGGAGAAGACGCATGGGGTATTCCACATGCATTCTGTGTCTAGCTTCTCAAGAAAGGATGGGTCTATGGTCTTGTTATAGCTAGCAAAGACTTGAATGGTAATTCAACTACTCACCGTGTTGATCCCCATGTGTTTGGTAGCCTAGAATGTTTTTCTAGAATGCCTAGGAATATGGGAAGTTAATAATGTTAGTAATAAGTGATTGATTAAATTATGTAAACCCATGGGGTTAGAGCATGCTGGGATGAAATAATGAGGATTCAATTTAAAGAAACAATGGACATTGTGTGTGATGCTAATGATATATAATGTTTAATTGACAATAGTTAATTAATTTTTAAAGAATTAATTAAAATAAAGTAAAACTAATAAAAAGGGAATTAAGTAATGTAATAAATCTCTTTAAATGGGTGTGTGCTTATAGGATACCTAGTCTTAGTAGTGGCAGTTTGGAGTTCGAGAGACGTTAGCTGAAGTTGAGTATAAAAATAGGTTATTCCCATATAGTGGTTGTGATATATAGTATATTCAGTACATTTTTGTTTCTATATTCTAATTTACCCCATACGTTATGGAAACTGGCACCTCGGGGATTTTGGTCCCTCAGGGTGTTTTCCATATCATTTTGGTGGGAGGATGGATGTCCGACTACCCCCTTTGGCTCCACTCTCTTCACTTGGTAGTTACTAGTGCTGGTAGGCACAATGGTTAGTTTTCCCCATATATGTGTGTTGAGGGATATAATGTCTTGTGGTTATTCACACACAAATATTCTTTAAATAGTTTCCTAAGTACTACTATATAGGTGTAACGTGTATAGCTTGTGATGGCTTGAGGATCCTTACTTAGTGTTTGGGCAATGATGGCATGAGGTTTAATACATGATGTATGATACACATTATGAAAGGTATTGTGGCTCCCAGAAACTATATGATTACTATGGTTATGCGGACATAGTGGTTGTGTTGCACGAGGTGCATGTTGTGGTGATATTCCATCGTGTCTGTGGGAAATCCTTTTTTGGAGAGACATGCTTAGGATGTACGACGTTGGGGAAAAGAGGAAAACCAGTGGGGAAGTAGTAGAGGGGTACCATAGATAATATTTATTATATAATATACTCTTTTATGTGATACATGGTGTGAGTAGCCATAGTGAGGATGGGAACATAGTAAACCTATTTAGGTGATGAGTAAGTTATAGTTATTGTTCACTATACTTTAGCATGCTTTAATTACATTTTCATGAGAGGCTCTAGGGAGGACCCTACTTGGTATACTATTATAATCACCCTAAATATATATAATCTATTTTTCATTTCACTTGGATTAGGTTCGAGATCAGCCTGGTTACTATTATCTTGGGGTTGCATGAGCTGGTTAGGCATCGTGGTCACTGATATTTTTTACTTTCCATTGGTACTTGAAGTTTTCAATTTTAGTTTTAGTAGTTTTTCATGATAGTACATATGTGTACATGGGTTTTATATTATATGGCAGTCTGAGATGGTGTTATTTGGTGTATATCTTATCTCTATATTCTGTATGTGTTCTGTTAGAGGGTAATGCCTCCCATTTGTTTGGTTACTATACCCTCAGTGCTAGTCGCCGACCTGGGGCCTACTGGAGGTAGGACTTGGGGGGACACTATCTCCCTTCTCACATTGAATGCCTGGTAGGGCTATAATGTGTGTTTAAGGGGTCATGCTTATAAGGCCCCAGCCTTAAACCTTACTTAATCTTGAGTTATTACAAGATTGCACATTGAGGATCTTTTCAGGTTTAGAGTTTTAGAGAATTAGATCATAAAACTTGCATTACATTCCACATATAAACAAAGTGGTTATATAAAGATAGTATTCTTCATTCTCATCAACGGAAACATATTGAAAATAAAACATGGATTCTTTCTTGACACATCCTTGACACTATCATCACATCATGTACCTTTCCCTTGACCTGTGAAAAACATTTCAAAAACTTGGGATGAGCATAAAATGCTCAGTAAGGGTTATAAAAATATGGAAAGGAAACATGAGTTCATATATACATAAGAATGAAATCATACTTTACCCATAAAACATAGGTACTTTAACATAACTCATCAAACCATGAATAAATCAAAGAAATCATAAGACATAAAGGTAACTTGAGGCATTCATAACATTCTTACGTAGGGAGTAACCCTCTTGGTAACGTTTGGAATACCCATCACAGTATATTCCCTAAATCTCTTCGGAGAAACCTTAACGTTTCACTCCTTCGCGTTACCCAATGCATTGGAGAGCAATATCGGGCTCACCCGCCCTTAGTTTATCACGGAACCACCCGTTTTCATAACATTGCCCAAGAACCATAACATAAATGTATCACATAAAACATGCATAAAGGAAAAATAACATTTCCACATTTCAATCACAATATAACATTTTAGTATATTGAAATAATGAATCCATTCAAAAAGAAACCATTTCCAAAACCATTTAAAACATTTAATAAAGAGATTTTTGAATCAAAGTGTCCCATACCACCTTGAAGCTTAAAATTTTAAACCATTAATATCCATATAAATAAATCCTTAAAACCATTTTGAAAACATGGATATTAATAAGAACAAATAATTAAAACATTTAAAACGATATTTTGGTTAAAGGGGTTATACCAAAATTAGAGACACTTGAATACAATAATTGAGGAATAACATTTAGTCAGAACTTTATAATATCATGAGAATAAATGGATTCATGATATAATACTCCAAAGGACAGTTTATACACCATATAAGAGTGAATTGGTTCATAACAACAATGAACCCTCAATAGAAATGTCAAATGTGATGAAATCCCTTATAAAGAATGTATCCTTAAATTAAGGACAAATCAATCTCAAAAATATGTGTGAAAAATATAAATACTCCCAATATAAGTGGATATTAAGTGTAAAACAATAAAAGGACATTCACACATATTCAATGGATGACATATTCAATGACTACATGTTGAACCCAAAGAAATCGAAATTGGGTTAAAAAGTTCCCTTGACAGCCTAACGACATCACATCAAAATGAGTTGATGAGAGATAAAAAGTGTATCTCATCACTTGGACATAAAATTTACATCAATAAGGATATATGAGAACATATCCCAACATAACAATATGTAAATTAAAATACCCAACAAAAGAAGTCTTTTAAAAAAAGAGGAGGGTGAAAGGTTCCCTTACCGACTTGGGTATCTTTCAAAACATACACCCCATGAAAGAAGGAAAATAGATCATTGATGTAAATACTCATAAACGAAAGTATATTACACAAAGGGTAGAATAATGGTCAGTACATACACCACTCAATGGAATTTGTGGCAAATGTAGCATAAATCTCACGGGAATAAAAGTGAGATGAAAAATCCCTTACGAAAACTCGGCAGCCTAACGGCGCCACATAAAACTTCTGAATATGGATTGATGAGATCAAATAGGGTATCTCATCACATTACAATAAAATTTACAGAAAGAGGAATATAAAAGAACATCCCCCAACATTACAAAGCGGAGCATAAAAGAAGTGACATAAAGGAGAGTACTTAAAAAGAAAGAGAGAGGTTAGATCTCTTACGAAAGTTCGGCAGCCTAACGGCGCCACTCAAAACATCCAAAATGGATTGATGAGAGAGAATAGGGTCTATCATCACATGAACATAAAACTTACAGTAAGTGTAATATAAAATATCATCCCAATAACAATAAATATGAGCTTTAAAAGGAACAACATAAAAGTGTGTACTTAAAAAGAAAGAGAGGAGTAGGATCCCTTACCTCGGGTCCGACTTGACTCAATCGTTCTTTAATCACCTGAATAATAAACTTGAGTTAATTTCTACTTCCTTAATAACCTTTTTCAAGTTCATTATTCCTTTTATATCACTTATTACCATGTCATTAACATTATGTAATCATTTAAGTTAATAATATTTGTTTTGCCGATATTTGGTTCTTAATTCGAAAGTGGACTTCTTACAATTACATGTTGTTCATGTGGACAAATGTTTATTATATCCATAATTTTATTCATGATGTAGATATAATATATTTCATATATATCCAGTACATTCATGCATTTATAACATTACATAATTTTTTAGAGGTAAGAAATGAAATGCATCGTTCATGGAGACGGTAAGCCGTACGTACGCATGAACGCTACTTTCATTTCTATTTCGTATTTTATAGAATGGAATAATAATTATATAAAGGTATATTATAATTCCAGTATAATATCATATATAATATCATAGTTCCATCCTTTATACGTCCCACATATGGTATTTAACGAATCAAATCACTTTGAGGGGGCGGTAGTCCACACTTCCTTAAATGAAGATATCGTGTTTACCCATAATGGAAACCATAAAGGTATGCCCAAAATGAAAAAAAACAGAATATTAAGGAAAACATAATCATATTATATATCATATATAAAAATAGTGACATCATAATGTCCACCTTTTAAGGTGTTAAATGAGTATTGAACAATCATCGTTTCGGGAGGCAGAATTTCTCCATCCACAGAAACCGTATGTTCTTTAACCATTTGATGTAGTTGTGTGAGAGTTTAGCTCGAATAAATATTATAACAACATCATAGTATATTGAATATACTGTTGTTGTTACAAAAGAAGTAAATAAAAAGAGTTTAGGGGGTTGGAGAAGCAAAATAATACAAATGAACATGAGAGAATGAATTACCCTTAAAAGTGTAACTCCTTTTGATTTGAGCCTAAATGCTTCCTTTGAAAGGATTCTGCCCAAAGGTAATCCTCTAGGACTAGGAGAGGGATGTGGAGAGAGTAAATGGTCAGGGGATGGCCGAGAAAAAGGCTTGAGGAGTGTGTGAAATGAGGTAGAGGTGGGGGCCTTTTATAAGAGGAGAGGAGGGGCACTCTTGGAATGTAAAGTTAAGTTACTTTATTTTAAAAAGCATTTTGGATTCAAAAGGTCCCACATTGCTATAATTAGAGGATAAGGTGATAAGTCTTCTAAATCCACTCATCCAATTGGTTTTGGCCATGTGTAGGTTTTATATTTTACATTATCTTTCCATTTTATTTAAATCGTTAAATAAAGAGGTCATCGCTTCATCATCATGATGTCATAAATAATTTAATTTATTTAAAGTCTAAAAATTATAAAACAAATAATATGAGGTAGTAAATCTTTTTATCTTTCCAAATACTATTTATAATCAAAAATCTGATCTTTATAACCCCATTTAAATTTTTTTTCGTAAAACATATTATGTTTGTGTCATTTTTACTTTTACATTAAATAAAGAGTTATTTATGTCATTTCCCAACCAAAGTGGATCCATGGGGTCCCCAAGTTGACCCATGGCTTTTCTTGGTCGGCCATGACACATCCAATAAGGTTAGGACATGTTTATAGGTCATTTTATATTATTAAATCATTATTTTTACCTTAAACTACACTAATTACCACTAATCGTGATTAAAAACTTAATAAGTTACTATTCACAAAAAAAAATTATTTTTATCCCATGGAACCACATTTTACTTCTTAATGAAAACCATGTTTGTCGGATCTTTGAAATTCAAAACACAAAGATGGCAAAATTTCATTTAAACGGAAAAATCAGTTTTTATAAGTACCACTTAGTGGTGTCACTATTCATCAAAAAATGATGTTTTTCCGAAAAATCCCAAAAATTCACCCTAAGCTATATTTGATATTTCGAATTCAAAAATGAAGTCTATTTTAAAAAAATATAAAACATATATTCACATTAATTAATTTAATAATTAATTCCCGCAGTCAGAGCAAATAGCGTGTTTTTATGAAACAATAAGTATCAAAAGATTGACACTGGTTTAAGTCTGATTTCAAAGTGAAATTAATTCCAACGACCACTATTGAATTTAATGGTAAAAATATATTCTAATTTCACTTTATAACCAATTAAAAAGATAATCTAATTATTTGATTACAAAGAGGTTTTGAATTAAAATACAACATTTTACACTATTCATTAAAAAAATGAACTTTATCGGAAAGATACCAAAAATTTACAGAAAGTAAATTTTGATGTCTCGATTCATAAGAAGAGTTTTATTTGGTCTAATAGAATGTTTAAGAGTGAAAAAAACTATATCTAATGATGGTTCAACATCAAAAGGTGATAAGTGAACCTTTAGTGAAAACTAGGGCATATACGCCTAAAATTGAATTCTTTCCATATTTTAAGCCTCTGTCCTTTATTGGATAAATGTAAAAACATTTAAAAACATATATAACCATATTTTAGTTATTTCTATCCATTCCCGCCATTACAACGGCTACATGTTAACTACCATTTAAAATAATATTATTTTATTATTAGAGTGCAATGTAAGATTCCCAAGAAACTCGTTGTTGTGTGTTGGGTACGCCATCGAGCATAGCGTCCCCTTTAAAGTCGTATCAATATTTTATTCACAAATATGGATAAATATGAAAATGTCATATTCTTTATTTACCTGGGTGGTTACATCCTTCCCCTCTTTTGGGAATTGCGTCCTCGCAATTTTTAAAATTGAGCTTGGAAACATCCTTGAAAGTCCCACATCGGAACAAGAGTCGGTAAAACAATCACTTTAAAATAAAGAAAGATAAGCACAGAGGTCACCCGAGTTAACCCATAATAGGATTCCAAGTATGAAAATATGGACATGGAGGAAAAAAACAAAGGGTCATGTTCTGATGGAGAGTGATAGAAAACATGTTTAGGAGAAAGTTAACAATAAGAAAATCACAAACTTGTGATGGGTTAAACGGTGTTGGGTTCCCTAGTAGGAAACGTTAATAGACAACATTTTTGTTTTAAGTTACTTTTTATTGTGGAATTTATTCATAAGGAAACATAATCACTTATCATGTTGACTTTCAACATTTACTAGATTCCTTAATCAAACTCATACTTTTTTCCAAAAGACGAGTATTTAGGGAGACTTGTTCGCATTAAGAGTACTATAATAAACTTCTAGAGAATCACCTAATCCACAAAAGAGAACTATATACTTCCCATTTCTTTAGGCTTTAACCAAAACAAAAACCAAAAAGGTTAGTACAAGGTCAGATAATCCAGAAAAGGATAACCCTTTAAAAAGAAAATCTATGCTTAATCTCCAAAATTTGTCCAACAAAACCCAAAGTTCAACGAGTACCATCCGATAAACAATTTGTCCATAAAATTCTTCAAAGTAAACCAATATAAGATTGAAACCCAAATATTTGAAGGATTTAGTCACATAGTCTTCCAAGTTAAATCGTAACATTTATCTCCAAACAACATTAGTTTCTCCTAAAGTCTCGTATTGAAAACTAATTAACCTAATCACATATCCTCCATGATAGGTTAATCATTTTCATAAATAACCCAAAATCAACTTACTCTTAATTCATAAAATCATATAACTAAAAATAATCAGGCAAACTAACCAGGGACTTCACGTAGTCCAGTGGTAGGCGATAAATACCAGTTGCACTTTGGTTGTGGGTTCGATTCCCGCAGCTTTGTCCGACGCGACGGGTTGTCACACGGTCTGCGTGTTGTCCTTTTTCCAAAACTGTATAATTCTTAAAACATCCCCCAAAACGAGATAAAATCTTCAAAAATGATCATAACATATTTTAACCTCAAGTTAATCTCATTCCTTTCATTTTCCATCATATCATAGAGTAACCCATAATTACCTAAAAAGTAAGGATCATATAAACCCCAATGGTTACCTTAATAATTATTACATGAATTTCCACATTGAGTTGGCCATCTCATGAATGATGCATTAGGGAACTCACCAAGGTTGAATTGGTTGATCATGACTCCTTGATAGTTGGTTTAGAACAACCATGAGATTCCTTATTGAATCCCCCATCTCATCCAGTCTCTTAATCAGAGAACCACCACAGTTTCCTTCAAACCTGTTGTCACTTTGGTGCCTGCTAGATCCAGCCATTTACAAAAACCAAAAATGTCAGTGTGAGTATATCAACAAAACAATCATGTACTAATGAGGAAGGCAAACACTAAGATACACTTACTCATTCACTTTATCTAAAACTAGGACTCTTTATGAAATCCTACCCATTATGGTAATGTCCATTATTCTTAAAGAATACCCTAACCTCTAAAGTTGTCTAAATTGACCTTTGATACCAACAATAAGGCCCCAGCCTTGAACCTTACTTAATCTTGAGTTATTACAAGATTACACATTGAGGATATTTTCAGGTTTAGAGTTTTAGAGAATTAGATCTTAAAACTTGCATTACATTCCACATATAAACAAAGTTGTTACATAAAGATAGTATTCTTCATTCTCATCAAAGGAAACATATTGAAAATAAAACATAGATTATTTCTTGACACATCCTTGACACTATCATCACATCATGTACATTTCCCTTGACTAGTGAAAAACATTTCAAAAGCTTGGGATGAGCATAAAAAGCTCAGTAAGGGTTATAAAAATATGGAAAGGAAACATGAGTTCATATATACATAAGAATGAAATCATACTTTACCCATAAAACATAGGCACTTTAACATACCTCATCAAACCATGAATAAATCAAAGAAATCATAAGACATAAAAGTAACTTGAGGCATTCATAACATTCTTACGTAGGGAGTAACCCTCTTGGTTATGTTTGACATACCCATCACAGTATATTCCCTAAATCTCTTCGGAGAAACCTTAACGTTTCACTCCTTCGCGTTACCCAATGCATTGGAGAGCTATATCGGGCTCACCCGCCCTTAGTTTATCACGGAACCACCCGTTTTCATAACATTGCCCAAGAACCATAACATAAATGTATCACATAAAACATGCATAAAGGAAACATAACATTTCCACATTTCAATCACAATATAACATTTTAGTATATTGAAATAATGAATCCATTCAAAAAAGAAACCATTTCCAAAACCATTTAAAACATTTAATAAAGAGATTTTTGAATCAAATTGTCCCATACCACATTGAAGCTTAAAATTTTAAACCATTAATATCCATATAAATAAATCCTTAAAACCATTTTAAAAACATGGATATTAATAAGAATAAATAATTAAAACATTTAAAATGATATTTTGGTTAAAGGGGTTTTACCAAAATTAGAGACACTTGAATACAATAATTGAGGAATAACATTTATTCAGAACTTTATAATATCATGAGAATAAATGGATTCATTATATAATACTCCAAAGGACATTATATACACCATATAAGAGTGAATTGGTTCATAACAACAATGAACCCTCAATAGAAATGTCAAATGTGATGAAATCCCTTATAAAGAAGGTATCCTTAAATTAAGGACAAATAAATCTCAAAAATATGTGTGACAAATATAAATACAGCCAATATAAGTAGATATTAAGTGTAAAACAATAAAAGGTCATTCACACATATTCAATGGATGACATATTCAATGACTACATGTTGAACCCAAAGAAATCGAAATTGGGTTAAAAAGTTCCCTTGACAGCCTAACGACATCACATAAAAATGAGTTGATGAGAGATAAAAAGTGTATCTCATAACTTGGACATAAAATTTAAATCAATAAGGATATATGAGAACATATCCCAACATAACAATATGTAAATTAAAAGTCCCAACAAAGAATTATTTTAAAAAAGAGGAGGGTGAAAGGTTCCCTTACCGACTTGGGTATCTTTCAAAACATACACCCCATGAAAGAAGGACAATAGATCACTGATGTAAATACTCATAAACGAAAGTATATTACACAAAGAGTAGAATAATGGGCAGTACATACACCACTCAATGGAATTTGTGGCAAATTTAGCATAAATCTCACGGGAATAAAAGTGAGATGAAAAATCCCTTACGAAAACTCGGCAGCCTAACTGCGCCACATAAAACATCTGAATATGGATTGATGAGATCAAATAGGGTATCTCATCACATTAAAATAAAATGTACATCAAGAGTAATATAAAAGAACATCCCACAACATTACAAAGAGTAGCTTAAAAGAAGTGACATAAAGGAGAGTACTAAAAAAGAAAGAGAGAGGTTAGATCTCTTACGAAAGTTCGGCAGCCTAACGGCGCCACTCAAAACTTCCAAAATGTATTGATGAGAGAGAATAGGGTCTCTCATCACATGAACATAAAAATTACAGTAAGTGTAATATAAAATATCATCCCAATAACAAGAAAGATGATCTTTAAAAGGAATGACATAAAATTGTGTACTTAAAAAGAAAGAGAGGAGTAGGATCCCTTACCTCGGGTCAGACTTGACTCGATCCTTCTTTAATCTCCTGAATAATAAACTTGAGTTAATTTCTACTTCCTTAAGAACTTTTTTCAAGTTCATTATTCCTTTCATATCACTTATTACCATGTCATAAAAATTATGTAATCATTTATGTTAATAATATTTGTTTTGCCGATATTTGGTTCTTAAGTCGAAAGTGGACTTCTTACAATTACTTGTTGTTCGTGTGGACAAATTTTTATTATATCCAGAATTGTATTCATGATTTAGATATCATATATGTCATATATATCCAGTACATGCATGCTTTTATAACATTACATAATCATTTAGAGGTAAGAAATGAAATGCACCGTTCACGGAGACGGTATGCCGTATGTACGCATGAACGCTACTTTCATTTCTGTTTCGTATCTTATAGAATGGAATAATAATTATATAAAGGTATATTATAATTCCAGTATAATATCATATATAATATCATAGTTCCATCCTTTATACGTCCCACATATGGTATTTAACGAATCAAATCACTTTGAGGGGGCGGTAGTCCGCACTTCCTTAAATGAAGATATCGCGTTTACCCATAATGGAAACCATAAAGGTATGCCCAAAATGAAAAAAACAGAAGCTTAAAGAAAACATAAACATATTATATATCATATATAAAAATAGTGACATCATAATGTCCACCTTTAAAGGTGTTAAATGAGTATTGAACAATCATCGTTTCGGGAGGCAGAATTTCGCCATCCACGGAAACCGTATGTTCTTTAACCATTTGATGTAGTTGTGTGAGAGTGTATCTCGAATAAATCTTATAACAACATCCTAGTATATTGGATATACTGGTGTTGTTACAAAAGAAGTAAATAAAAAGAGTTTAGGGGGTTGGAGAAGCAAAATAAAACAAATGAACATGAGAGAATGAATTACCTTTAAAAGTGTAACTCTTTTTGATTTGAGCCTAAAGGCTTCCTATGAAAGGATTCTGCCCAAAGGGAATCCTCTAGGATGAGGAGAGGGGTGTGGATAGAATAAATGGGCAGGGGTTGGCTGAGCCAAAGGCTTGAGGAGTGTGTTAAATGAGGTAGAGGTGGGGGCCTTTTATAAGAAGAGAGGAGGGGCACTCTTGGAAAGCAAAGTAAAGTTACTTTATTTTAAAAAGAGTTTCAGATTAAAAAGGTCCCACATTGCTATAATTCGAGGATAAGGTGATAAGGCTTCGAAATACACTCATACAATTGGTTTTGGCCATGTGTAGGTTTTATATTTTACATTATCTTTCCATTTTATTTAAATCGTTAAATAATGAGGTCATCGCTTCATCATCATGATGTCATAAATAATTTAATTTATTTAAAGTCTACAAATTATAAAAAAATACTTTAATGTAGGAAATATTTTTAGCTTTTCAATTACTATTTATAATCAAAAATCTGATCTTTATAACCCCATTTAAAATTGTTTTCGTAAAACATATTATGTTTGTGTCATTTTTACTTTTACATTAAATAAAGAGTTATTTATGTCATTTCCCAACCAAAGTGGATCCATGGGGTCCCCAAGTTGACCCATGGCTTGTCTTGGTCGGCCATGACACATCCAATAAGGTTAGGACATGTTTATAGGTCATTTTATATTATTAAAGAATTATTTTTACCTTAAACTACACTAATTACCACTAATCGTGATTAAAAACTTAATAAGTTACTATTCACCAAAAAATTATTTCTATCCCATTGAACCACATTTTACTTCTTAATGAAAACCATGTATGTCGGATTTTTGAAATTCAAAACACAAATATGGAAAAATTTCATTTAAACGGAAAAATCAGTTTTTATAAGTACCAATTAGTGGTGTCACTATTCATCAAAAATTGATATTTTTCAGAAAAATCCCAAAAATTCACCATAAGCTATATTTGATATTCCGAATTCAAAAATGAAGTCTATTTTACAAAATTCAAAACATATAATTCACATTAATTAATTTAATAATTAATTCCCAATGTCAGAGCAAATAGCGTGTTTTTATGAAACAATAAGTATCAAAAGATTGACACTGGTTTAAGTCTGATTTCAAAGTGAAATTAATTCCAACGAACACTATTGGATTTAATGGTAAAAATATATTATAATTTCACTTTAAAACCAATTAAAAAGATAATCTAATCATTAGATTAAAAATATGTTTTGAATTAAAATACAACATTTTACACTATTCATTAAAAAAATGAACTTTATTGGAAAGATACCAAAAATTTACACAAAGTAAATTTTGATGTCCCGATTCTTAAGAAGAGTCTTATTTGGTCCAATAGAATGTTTAAGAGTGAAAAAAACTATATCTAGTGATGGTTCAACATCAAAAGGTGATAAGTGATCCTTTAGTGAAAACTAGGGCATATACGCCTAAAATTGAATTCTTTCTGTATTTTAAGCCTCTATCCTTTATTGGATAAATGTAAAAACATTTAAAAACATATATAATAATATTTTAGTTATTTCTATCCATTACCTCCATTACAATGGCTACATGTTAACTATCATTTAAAATAATATTATTTTATTATTAGAGTGCAACGTAAGATTCCCAAGAAACTCATTGTTGCGTGTTGGGAACGCCATCGAGCATAGCGTCCCCTTTAAAGTCATATCAATATTTTATTCACAAATATGGATAAATATGAAAATGTCATATTCTTTATTTACCTGGGTTGTTACAATGATAGAGTGGTATCAGATGTATGGTTGCGGGATAGGATGGAGTTTGGTGTAATGAATAGGTGATGTTGCATGGGTTGGCAAGGAAATGGTGTCACTTATGTTTAGAAAGTGGTGTAAACATTAAATATTGGCTGAGATATAGTCATTTAGGGTCCCATGTGATCTAATACAAGGACCTTTAATTTTATAGTTTCTAATAAATGAGGTGTTACTAGTTTTAGGGTAGAGACCTAAGAAAGGATCATGCATAATTCTTCTTTGGGCCTGAGTTTGAATGGGTATACCTTGGGATAATTTAACCTAAAATGAATAAAATAAAAATATTAATTAATTAATGTAGAGTTATCCATATTCTAGGTTTTGGAGGTTTAACTATTTTTTTAGGTATAGCTCCAGGTCGACATCCTCATCAGGTTTCCACAGAAGATGCCCAACTGGTTGCACATGCAAGTCATCATAGGGTAACGGTTGACGAAGATGAAACTTAGAGTAGGATAATATGAGGGTTTTAGTGCCAAAGTATTTAGAAGTATGAGGGATGTGTTTCATATACAATCGGGGAATATTGGTTGGAATGGGTTGAGATAGCCTTCAGTTTAATCCATTATCATACGGAGTACTCAGTGTCCTTGGTTATGAAGATGTAGCATGGCGAAGCGAGGTAGTGGTGATTCTTATTTCTTAGGGACCACGAAGAGTCAATGGTCTCATGGGATATGTTCTGAGAAAAGTTCAGAGTCACGTTTCTTTCTTCAACCGAGAACGCTTCTAGTAACCATGAGGTACTTAACCTTTTATAGTGCAGCTCCAGTGTGCGAGATATTGGAATATGTTTCAGGAACCTTTTACGGTATGCTTCAGACCTGTTTCCAGATGAGGAGTCCAGGGAGAGGCATATAGAAGAGGATTTTCATCCATAGAACTAGTTCCTAGTCACCCTGTTTAGGCTAAAGACGTATCTTGAGGTTCTAGTGAGGGTAGATGTCATCGAGAGGACGTTAGCTGAAACCGGATTTTCATGAGTGGGAAGTCGTCATGATTGTTTCTGAAGAATATTTGTGGTCTGGGGTTCCCTTTTTTTAGAGAAGAAGTGGTTCTGTTCAGATTGGGGTATGTCCCAGCCCTCTGTATCTCATTTATTCGAGGGCGCCAGTTCTTTGGTCTATGCTAAGGGATCATGGAATTTTTTCCTAGTGGAGGCTGAGTTCTTCATCAGCAATAGTTCTCAACCTTTCTGGTCGGTCTTCATCACCAGGTTTTCCCCTCCAGGTTCCTCTATTGAGGCAGTTCTATTCGAGGTAGTAGTTGCAGGTTACACTAGCCATGGATCAGAAAAGAGTATATGGGGTAGGCAGAGGACAGACCTTTGATGCACCCCATCCTCAGAGAGCATAGTGTGGACATGGTGGTGGTCTCCATGACGGTCAGAGAGGTCATGGAGTAGGTCATGGTTAGGTTCATGCTTTAGTGTTTCCAGCACCATGGGATTCAGATGCCGTTAGAGGTACCCATTGATTTTTTTTCTACTTTGGTGTATGTCTTCATTGATTTTGGAGTGACAAACTCATTCATATCACTTACCCTTGTATGTGCTATTGATCTTGAGGTAGAGAGGTTTCCAGTGTACTTGTTGTTCACTACACCAGTTGGAGGTCGAACTGACTTGTTTGTTGTTTATAGAGACTGTGATCTAGTTTTGGTTCATCACCGCTCTTGGGGATATTTCTTATGTTTACGTATACAACTATATTATTTCATCCCCTACATGGATTGGTTGTATTCAGTGCAGGCTATTGTGGATTGATTTCCGAGGTAGGTGGTGTTCTTATATGCTAATGGAGAGCCAACAATTTTTATTAGAGAGATATCCTTAGATGGGTCAGAGTTGTGTTCTATCCTTATCATCCTTGATGGCTGAGAAGATGATATGTTCTTCATAGGTTTAATAGTTTGCATTTCCTAGGTTCATATAATAGTACCCTTATGTCTCTCCAGAAGAGCTTGTAGAAGTACCCCCTCAACAAGAGATCATGTTTTGGATTGAGATACTTCCAGGAGTATCTCTTATATCTTTGTCTCTATATAGGATATCTACTTCTGAGATTCAAGATCTGCATATACAGATCGATAGTCTGTTAAGATGTATTTTTTTTTTCAGCCGAGTGTGTCACTATTAGGTGCACCAATTTTTTCATGAAGAAATATGATGAGTGTTTGCAGTTGTATATAGATAATCCTCGCATAAACAAAGGGACATTGAAGAATCACTATCCTATTCTGTGAATTGATGATTTATTCAATAAACTCAACTGTGAAAGTTTGTTCTCAATGATAGACTTGCAGTTAGAATATCATCTTATGCATGTGAATGATGAGGATATCCAGACAATAAGTCTCGGTTGTTTTCATGGGCATTACAAGTTTATTGTAATGTCATTTGGTGTGACTAATTCTCTAGTTGTTCTTATGGGGTTGATGAACATTGTGTTCCATGAGTTCCGAGATAATTTAATTGTGGTTTTCATTGATGAAATCTTTCTGTACTCCGTGTCTGGGGAGGAGCATACAGAGCATTTGAACACCATTTTGGGAGTTCTGTGTCAACAATAGTTGTTTGGGATGTTTTCAAAGTGTGAGTCTTAGGCTTGAGAAGCCTTTTTATTGGGGAATATTTTATCCCAGTAGAGAGTTGCTATGGATACAATGAATATAGAAATGGTTGTGTCTTATGAAACCCCGAAGATAGTGATAGAGTTGCGAAATTTCCCTCATCTTGCAAGCTACTATAGATGGTTCGTAGCTAATTTTTCTTGGGTTGTGAATCTGATAATATCATTGACTAGGAAGGATCAGGCGTTTGTGTGGACTAATTAGTTATAGGTAGCTTTTGAGTATTTGAAGGGGATTTTGGTAGGTTCTCCAGTTATTTGTCTTCCAGTAAAGGGAATTTAGTTTAATGTTTTATGTGATGCATCTTGTCTAGGGTTAGGCTGCATTATAATTTAGTAGAGATCAGTTGTTTATTATGGGTCTATGATGGTGCCTCCCATTAATGTAACTATCCCACCCACAATCCTGAGTTCGTGGTAGTGGTGATTTCTCTAATGATTTTTGAGACATTACCTCATTGGAGAGCACTTTGTGGTTTTCACTGATCAAAAGAGCTGATGGTATGTCTTCTACCAGCATGACTTGAACTTAAGACAGTGTCGGTGGATGGAGTTATTACAGGAATAAAACTTCAAAATCTCATATACACCTAGAAAGGGGAATATTGTAGATGATGCGCTGATCAGGAATTCACGTTGTGATTCAGTACATGAATCTAGTGATTCCTGGAGAGTGATAGAATAACATTCATCATTATATCTCGATATGGGATAAGTTGGGGGAAGAGGTTGTATTTTTCAGATGTTTATGCAGTCATCCCTGGTGTGGTGTATGGAAGAGTCCCTGTTTTGGGAACTATAGGTGGAGGTTGGGAGAGACCGACTGGTTTGTGGTGAGGACCCTGAGAATTGGTCTAAGGGTGAACAACACTGAGTGGATTATCAGGAAAGGCTTCAAGTTACTTTGGAAATGAATGGGACGGTTCTAATAGAATTCAATATTTCCCCTTTAGTTTTATATCCTGGTGTGACAAAGATGTGTTATGCCTTAAGGAGTTAGTTTGGGTGGCCTGGGATGAAGCGTTCAGTTGCAATGTTTTTGTCTCAATGTTTGGTTTTCCAGAAAGTGTAGGTTGAGCATGGTGTCCTCGGTGATTTTCTCCACCCATTAGAAGTCCATCAGAGGAAGTGGGAGGATATCTAAATGGACTTTGTTACTGGTTTACCTTGATCTCAAGGAGGCCATGACTCTATATGGGTGGTAGTGGATCATTTTCTGAAATCATCCCACATCATAGCGATCAAGGAGTTGATCTCAGTGGAATTTTTGTCGATGCAGTATCTGGAGGAGGGGGAGAGACTCCACAGAGTCATGAGGATGATCATTTTTTATTGAGATCCTATTTTTACCTCTATGGTGTAGACAGGTCTCCATTGTACTTTCAGTTCTCAACTATGCCTTGGAACTACTTTTAATTTGTAGATGGATAGTTAGACAGAGAAGACCATCCAGACTCTTGAATACATGTTGCATTCTTGTGTACTATATTTTGGAGGTTTATGGATGAGGTGCATACCCTTGTTAAAGTTAACTTACAGCAATAATTTTCACTCATCTGTTTGTATGGATCTATTTTATGCCTTGTATGGCTGACCTTACCATTCTCTATTATGTTGGATTGGGGTTGGAGAGTAAGAAATTCTTAGGCCGAAACAGGTACAAAATATGATAGTGATGGTTTAGGTGATTTGAGAGAGGATGAAGGAAGAACATGATCATTAGAAATTATATTCTGGTCGAAGGAGGACACCATTAGAGTTTGATTTTGGGGATCACATGTTTCTGAAGGTAACTCCCCATTGTGGGAAGTGAAGGTTTGGTCATTGGATTAAGTTATTTCCCCAGTTGTTGGTCCTTTCGAGGTGTTGGGTTGTGTTAGAGTTATGGCATATTGAGTAGAACTTCCCCAAAAGATAATCCATATACATTAGGTTTTTAATGTTTCCTAGCTATGTCATTATATTCATGATGACTCTCACTCCATCGATTGGGGAGATGTTGACATTGATGATGATGCGGCCTTCGAGGAGCGGCCTATAGAGATCCAGCAATGCAAGGAGGAGGTGTTGTGTGGGCATGTAATCCCATTGGTTTGTGTCTTATGGAAACACTATTCCATGGAGTAGAGTACATGGTAATGTGATTCACTATTACATGCTCAGTATCACATGTGTTTTGATGTTTAGATCTTTCCTTGTAATGATTTTCATTTTGTGGTTATAGACCATTCATTCCTATGAGATGGATTTCTTTTGTTGCTTGTTGTGTCTTTCTATCTTTGAGAGGTATCTCCCTCAGAAGATCATTTATGAGATGGTTGTGGTTGTCGCAAGGTGTCGCGTTGATCTTTTGATTTGGTTGAGATTTTTTTGGTTGTGATATCCTTGAGGTGTTTCACACGGGGTGGTTACTCGGACAACCCAATTTATGTTTCTTCTCTAGATTTTTTTGGATTCTTGAAGAGGAGAATGTTTTTAGAGGTATCTGATGTAAGTTCATGGGTCTTCATGGATCGACCCATTGCGTGTTTTCAAGGAATGAGGTTCTCAGAGAAGGCTCTGAGGAAATTTGGAGGATTTTAGTCATGAGAATATTGAAACAAGAGGTACACGATGTGACTAAGGATGACATGACGTCTACCATTCGGGTTTCATAAATATAAAACAAATGTTGAGGAAACGTGTTTTTTCAAAATAATTTTCCTTGAGGTTGTTTATGACTTGATGAGGAGGTACACGTCATGTACTACCTCACCTGTGGGTGTTTTAAGGACACCAAGCTACTCAGGTTTTTCAAATCCTACAACTTGATCGCACCCACACACAACCCCAAACGATCCAAAAACCTCCCTCTTCTAAATTTTGGGATTCCTTTATCCTGGATTAGTTCCCCACTTCCTTCTTCAATCCATCTCCAATCCTAGTTAAAATATACCTCTGTTCATTGGTTTTATTTGATCTGTCTTATCGTGTTTCTCTTTTCAAGGCTATAGATTTTGATCTCCCTGATTTTAAGGGAGTTTATTTCGGTTGTTGTTGATGCGGTTGTACCGCAACATCCTCAGGTGGATGATTTGTTTCGGCGAAGGAAATCATGATCCATTTCTTTGATCTGTTCTTGAAATAAGAACTTTGGAAACATTTTTTTGGATGTGATCCTTTGATTCTCTATTATTTTACATGAAACTGTAGAGTTATCTTGTTTTATCTCTTTTGGATAACAATGCAATTGACATAATTAAATACTTGAATTAGGTTAAATTAATGGGTTTGACCACATGTTGTTGCTTTGCACCTTGGTAACAGTTTTCCACATTATTTTCTAGAATGTGTGATATCTATTATTTTCTTGTTAGCATGTTGTTCTGGATGAAATTGGTAAACAACATAAATCCGGAATTAATTGATAATTATCTGGATAAAGATAAAGAGGCGTATAAATGGATCTGGTTGTTGTTGTAATTTTATGTTAATCATATTGATTTAGTAAGCATGTTTAATTTCTTGTTGTATCTATTATAGCATTCAGTTTAGGTTTACCATTATTGGAAACTACTAACAATGAATTGGATAATTCAAGGAGGATTAAAGAACTGGTTTTTTGATAATAGATAATGCCTGATAGGGTTCTAAGTTCCATCATTCTTTTAAGGTCTAGTGCTATGTACTTTGAATCCATGAGTTCTCATTATGTATGAAGGTTGGGCACCTTGTTTAAGGGCCAAGAGCCCAGTTGATATGATGATTTTTTCCTATTACTTGTGTTGTGATGTGGGTCAGGATGGCTATTGTGATATATGGGGGTAGGGAGGCCCATTGGTTGTGGTAGTATTTGATTCCTAATGTGGTGAGATACATTATTTTATGCCTGAGGGTGTCGAGGAGGACACCGAATATGATGAATGGGTTGAATGAGAATGATTATGTGTTTTGTGTATCTTATTAGTTGTTTATCTTCTTTACCTTCCCCATTGATCAAGGAATTTGGTCTTGATTACCCTCCTTCCAAAATGGGTGAAGACACACGGGGTATACCACTTACTTTATGTGTCTAACTTATCAAGGTAGGATACGTATATGCTCTTGCAATAGGTGGAAATGAATCGACGGGTAATTCACCTATTCACTGTGTTGAGCCCCTAATTTTTGGTATCATATAATTTTTTTCTATAATACCTCAGAATTTGAAAAAGTAATAATGTTGTTAACAAATTATTGAATAAATGATATTAACCCATGGGGTTTGAGCTTGTTGGGACGCAATGCTGAGGATGAAATTTAAAGAAAAATGGACTTTGGGTTGATGCTAATGAAATATAATGTGTAATTGATAATGGTTAATTAATGATTAAATAATTAATTAAAGTAAAGTGGAATAGAAAAAAACTGAATGAATTATTGTAATAAATCTCTTTAAATAGTTGTGTACTTATATCATACCTACTCTAAACAGTGGCAGCTGGGAGTCCAAGGGATGTTAGTTGTAGTTGAGTCTAAGACTAGGTTATGACCATTGTGTGGTTGTGTGCTATAGTATATTCTACAATATTTGTGTTTCTATACGCTAATACACCGCTTCACTTAGGGCCACTGATACCATGGGGATTCTGAGCCTGGGGGGTGTTTTCCCAAACATTTTGGTGTGAGGATGGATGGTTGACTACCTCCGTTGGCCCTACTCTCTTCTCTTGGAAATTATTAGTGTCAGTATACACAGTGTTTAGTTTTCACAATATATGTTTTAAGAGGTCTGTAATGGCTTCTGGTTATTCATACACATATATTCTAGATATAGTTTCCTATGGAATATTTTAGGTGTAACGTTCAAAGGTTGTGATAGATTAAGGATCCTTATTTAGTGTAGGGCTATAATGGCTTGAGGTTTAATACCTAGTTTATGATACATGTTATGAGAGTTGTGGTGGCTCCTTGAAATGACCTAGTTATTATGGTTATGTGGACTTAGTGGTTTTGTTTCATGAGTTTCATGTTGTGGTGCATCGCTCAAGAGTCTATAGGCAATCCTTTTTTGAGAGAGATGCTTAGGACTTGTGATGTCGGGGAAAAGAGGAAAACTAGTGGGGAAGTTGTTTCAAGGTTCCCTTGATATTCATTATTATATTACATACTCTTGAATGTGATACTTGGTGATAGTAGCCATGGTGATGTTGGGAACATAGTATACATGTTTAGGTGATGAGTTAGTTTATCTTTTTTTCACTGTGATCTGGAATGCTTTGTTTACTTTTGTATGAGAGCATCTAGAGAGGATCCTACTGAGTATACTATTATACTCACCCTACATATATATAAATTATTTTTCCAAGTAACTTGGAGAATGTTGTAGATTAGGCATGTTACTACTATCTTGGGGTTGTGGGATTTGATTGGGATTCATGGTCACTATTGTTTTTACTTTTCATTGGTTCTTGCAGATTTCCATTTTAGTTATAGTATTTTTTTCATGAAATAACATATGTGTACTTAGGTTTTTTTTATATGGTAGTTTGAGTTGGAGTTGGTAGGTGTATGTCTTATCTCTCTCTTCTGTATGTGTTCTCTTAGAGGGTAATGCCTCCAATTTGAATGGTTACTATACCCTTAGTGCGTGTCTCCAACCCAGCGCCTGCTGGAGGCGGGACTCGGGGGTCACTATCTCCCTTAACACATTGCTGGCCCAGGAGGGGTACACCATGTAGAGGGGGTCATGAAATCATCACTTTGGACAGGGAGTCCAGTGATGGTAATGTGGCTAACGTATCCTTTCACTAGAACCCTGACTACATTCTTGTTGACTTGGCATGATGAGAAATTTTTTCCTGTATTAATGCTACATGAATCATATAGGATTGAGATGTTTTATTTTACTCTTGAGTAATCTCCCCATTATTGCTGATATATATATATATATATATATATATATATATATATATATATATTCTCATCTAACCAAGGTAATCCTTGATACTTTCAGGATGCCTCCATGATGACATACATCCAGGATACCATATCTGGTTCTTAATGATGATCCAATAACCGATGAGGACTCAATTTAGGGTCCATCCCATGAACCAATTTTTCTAGGTGGATAGTTATTATTCCATCCCCCTATTGATTATAATATTGTTCCAACAAAGTTCAGTGATGCACTCAGGCTTATCACACTCTACGAGTTCTAGTGACCAAGAAAACTGATATTTTGTGGCAATCCAGATACTGAGACATTATAGAATTCTCTTGAGTTAGTGGTCTATATATTCAATCTTGTACAGACCCTGGCAGATCAAGTAGTTTCACTTGTAGCTAGCCTCTTCCACCATGTTTCTAGGAATTTATTGATCCTCATTAATCAAATGCATTATGAGTCAACAATCTCATTACGTGACATCAATTTAGTATTCTATGAGGATTACTACCATCCTTCTTATGCTCAGTACAAATATAAGAGATTCTGTAGATATGGTATTGAGGGATGATAGTGGTTGAGTACACAGAAAGGATCACAGACCTTATATGTTACTCCCTTAACATGATTTGGGACATCTACTTCTAAGCATTGATGTTTGAGTATGGTCTCCACAGAGAGGTCTAATTTTTCATTATGCCCTTGTGCATTACCACCAATGTCGGTGTGCTAGATTGGGCACCAGTGATAAATATCTTTCTATCAGAGGGACTCTAAACATATAGAACAAGAAGTGGGAATTCAAATGAAGACTATTTTGGGGTAGGTGGGAGGTTCCAGGTGCTAGGATCTCAGCATAGGAGACTCTTCCATTATCAAACTCAGGAACGTGGTGAGAGTAATACAACATAGGGGTGATGATTTACTTATAATGGATTATTTCATGTGGAAAGAGACTTCCAAACCTGACGTGTTGATGAGTACAAGAAGATATCTGATAGAATACCACAGTAGAGGTAGCATCATGATCAATAATCTCCCAGTTGTGGGGAGGGTGGTCCTTAGGGAGGTGGATCTAACATAGGAGAATGAGATATTGGTGGGGAATATTGTTATGGTATCCTGCCGCCACCACTACGCAGCTCTTGTCAGGATTAGGGATCTAGAAGTTGTGACTGTGGATATCTGTAGGCATTTGATGTTTATAATCCCTTAGCACATGAGATGATAAGAGGTACACACTTTGTCTACTCTACTTTTTTTAGTGGTAATTATTATACACTATGAAAGCTGATATTTTCTTACTACTTCTTTCTCTAAGTTTAAATCTGGGTGATGTGAGGCATCGATGTAACCCTAGGTCAGTATTGTTTGATGTAGCTTCAAATGCATGAGGAAGAGGGGTTCTTCCCCAACTGAGATGTAATTTCTAGATGTGATCAAAACCATGAGTAAGATTTAGTGGACCTGAATGCGGATAGTATCAAGGTTTCATAGATGATTCCCTTTGAATTGAGTGTTTGGGGCAGGGTAATGGGTTGGTGTTAGAAATCATAGGTCACAATAAGCGCAAGTTGAGCATTTGGGAATCCATTTGTTGTTCGTTAGTACACTCATACACTTGATGTTAGTTTTTTCTCAAGATGCATGATGAGGATGTGCTGCAGTTTGGCCTAACTCTGATCTCATTAAAAAGATGTATTCTTCCCCACCAAGATGTGTTTTTTACACGACCAAAACTATTCAGGATAGTAAGTGCCTCCCTTATTGGATAGTGTCGAGGTGTAGAAAATTAGTTCCTTATACAAGTGCATTCAGGTTGAGGTTGAGTGATGGAGTGTCAGAGAAGGTCCACGAATTTCTAGTAGAGTTTTCCTTCCTAACAATTTTTTCTTGGGATTCCACTAGTGGGTGTGGTGTAGTTTTGGTTTTGGGGTTACTCTCCTTCCAAGAGAGGCGAAGATGCATTGGTTATGCCATATTCTTTCCATTTATAGCATCGTGTGGTTTGATGACTATACTCACCCACCTTGTTTTTTAGGACCCTTTCATACTCAGTATAAATCGTGCTTTAGAGATATAAAGTTATCACATACAGGTAAAGGAAGTTGAGACACCATGAATATAACTACATGATTCACTACCTATATCTGAAAATGATAGTATTTTCTTTGAGTATTTAGAGTAACTACCTTCTAAGGGACATTAAATATGAGATATTTCATGACAATATATCCTTAGGAGTTTTACCTAATGTATTTTATAAATAATGGAATCACAACATTCTTTTTACAGATGAATAGTGATTTTGGACATGTTGTGAGAGGAGGTGATGAGTGAGCTTTACACTTCTCCTTTGGAAGTATATCCTGGTGCAAGGAAGTTGTATAGAAAAGATATATTTTAGCTATGTATCCCCAAACATCTACATAGTTTTTCTCTTCAGGGATGAAAATATTTGAATAAGGTAATAATGTAGAGACTCTAGTTTTTTCTTGTAAGATATTGGAATGTTCCTATGACTATTTTTGGGTCCAGATGATGAGACGGAAAGTATTTCTTAGCCCTGGTAGTCCTAGAATTGATTTTATAAAAATATTAAATATATTTTTATTTCCCATGAATTGTTTTCCTAAAAAAGTGTAATATATCATAAATGGAGTCTCTTATTAGAAATTTGAGACTATGATATAATCTGAAACATATATTTTACCCAACTTGTGAACTAAGGTTGGTCGGTGTGACCTGTGGTTTTTCGGTGTGGGATGTTCGATTGGGGAATCCAATAGTTGTTTCATTGGATAAATTGTTTAATTCAATTTATTTATTCAATAACCCTAACCCGAATAACTCATAGAATAAGACTCAGATGGGAAATATGAGACCACCATTGAGAACAGAATGTGGTGATCACCCTAGATGTGACATAAAATGGTTTGGGATGGGACATTCAGACTCCTAACTCATTGGAGGTACATTCAACAAAATAAATAAATGATTAATTATTTGTTTTATTATTTACACAATAGATAAAATCTATAATAATATCTTCAGACTGAATTCTTAAGGGTTAGTCACACAAACCCTGGGATAATTTTAGAGCACTTTATTCCCCCTACATTGGTGAATAACCTCATATGAAGATGAAACCTCGGATCAATGGATATTAGGATGCAACGAATGAAAATGACCATACTCTTTCATTGGGGGGTGTCTTCTTCATCAATGATCGATATAATGTTGATGTAAGACTTTTATTTACAGTTTTATATCGGTTCCAAATTTGAGACAAATGTGAATTAATCCTTTCTAAAATTGATTCATAGATCAGGCATGTGTTTCTTTATCCAACTTGTTTTTTCTTGGAATTAGAGTCATTAAATATTCAATTTATTTAATTGATAGGTCTTCTCATTCTTTAATCCCATCAATGATCACCAAAATAACACAGCCATTGATCGAGAATTGTTTTTGTTTCACGTTTTTTATTCTCTAACATGTGTGTGATCATCATCAATATTGTTCCTCGTTTTTGGTTGGTGTTATGATTTTGGAACCATGGATTGAAGGTTGTAGCTTAGGATGAGATGGCAGTGTGATAATGACTGAATCTCAGGTGGATCAGATGGCCAGAATTTATCCACAGTTGATGGTGGGTCTTAGTCAACATAGATTCAGGATCTATAAGTGTGTAAAGTGGATCTAGCAGTAGTGTACCACGTGTTAAGGGCATCCAATGAAAGGGGGATTGATGGTGTCTTGAACGACGATGGTAATAAGAGCTGTGGTGGCTCCCTAGAGAGGTTGTGGGGTAGTCCAATCTGGGAATTGTGTTCCTCGGTGTTCCATTGTATTTGGAGGGAGGAGATTAGGGTTTCAGGAATAGATATGATAAATTCGTAGAATAAGAGGGTATATAGGAGAAATGTAAGATAAAACAAAAGTTGAGATAAAACAAAATATAAAATAGGATAAAAATGAAGGGGAATTTTCAGGTGGGCTACCTAGGTGTAAATAGGTGAGGGGGAAAGACATGACCCATTTTTCAAGGGTAATAACATGACCCCATAAATATTTTCAAAAAAATAATGTTAATAATATCATAAAATGTAATTATTATAATTTTATGTCAAATAATATTATATTGGATATATCACTTTATCGAGACATCTGTTTGATGAACCATCTAAGGAAGAATGGACCTAAATTTAAGATGGTCATTTCATGACCAATTTTGGATACATAATTCTACCTCATGGATTATGTAAAAAAATTACAAAGAGTTATATTGTTATTATTATTATTGTGAAATATTGTATCTAAAATATCATATTTGTATGATGTCAGAAGGATGAACTTTCTTTAGCGTTATGAACCTAATATTGAGACAGACATTTTGAGACCAATGTTAGGTACTTTTTTAATTCAGAATCATGGATTTGGACGATGAATCATCATTCATGCGTGATGTGGTGGAAATTAACCTTTTCACTTTATGTTCAATTAAGTAAATTGGATAGTTTGTCTCAAACAATTTTTGTGGGGAATGAAATGGTGTAACATGTTTGGCCATCCATGGTACTTATTAGAGGTATGTTAGTGAAATTATGTTTTTTCCCTTTGACCAGTGATGAGCCTCTTGTGTTCCCCAAGATTTTGGTCTAGTCATGTCATGTAGGACCCTGACACACTTGTAGTAAAACCTGGCCAGTAATCTATGTTCTATAATGGTCACAAACTATAAGTAGAGTGGGACCACATGTCGTTTGGGTCCCTTACATGTCATTTACTCATTTATGAATCATAAAGCCTTTGTATCTCTTTCATTTGGACTTGTATTTTGGACTGTGAGTAGCCTATCAAGTGTATTGTTTCATGTATAAGTTGATGGTGACCTAGGATGTGGCTTTCAAGATATGATACGGAATTTCTCAGAAATGACACTTTCTTATGAGATGCTCGATGATGACATTGATCAAACACGATCAGCATATGCATTCAGAGTAGACCCTCTAGAATGGATTGGGTGGTTGAGTCCTAAATGATTTTTGAATAGACCCTCCAGTAAGGAATGTTCTTTAGAGTTATCAATGATTTCCGTGTAGACCCTCCAATAGGGACGGAGGAGTGGATTCCTTGACGCTTTCTGAGTAGACCCTCCAGTAGGGACTGGGCAGTGGAGTCCCTGATGTATTCCTAGTATACCCTCCTACAAGGATTGGGAAGTTGATTCATTGACACTTTATGAGTAGACCCACCAGCATGGACTAGGTATTGGAGTCCTTAATGGATATAGTGTTGACCCTCCAGTAGATCTAGGCATTGGTTTCTTAAATGACTTACAGAGTGGACACCCCCCCCCCAACACACAAATATATAAGTCAGCTAGTTCACATGTTTTCCCCTCAACTGTGTTTCATGATGAAGAGGTATGGATAGACTTTTACAGTTTCTTATGGGAAGGCACATGGGATACACGTCATTGTTAATGGATGTTTTAAACTATTTGACACTCTTCTTGTTGGGATGAGCTATGAGATAGAGATACCAATACTCTCTAGGTTTGGGCTTCTTTTACTAGGTATATATATCTATCCTTCTTCTATATCCACAACATGGATTTGGAAACTCCCCTTCCAAGAGAGGTTAAGATGCACAAGGTAATCCATGTGATTTCCATGTTATCCTTCTCATGGTTGGATAAGTCTACTATCCTCTTATCAGTGGAAAAGAATTGATGGGTAGTTCAAATTCTCACCAATACAAACCCCTTTTCTTTGTATGGTGTTTATTTATCTCTTGGTTGTGTTGAGCCGTACTCATTGACTTTATCTTTAATCCATTGTCATTCTTTCCTATTATATATTTTACGTCTCCCCCTTCATCTCTCATGTTGTCCTGCGGGGTATGTATATACTCATCCATGCGAGAAATTTTCCAACATGTGTTGCACCTTATGAAGATGATGGATAGGATGACCAATATTTCAAATGATGCTAGGGATACTCAGTGCAAGGATCACATATAGTGGTCGTAGATTGGGATTCAGGAGTCAGAATCACTTTTATCTATTTCTTTTCTGGTTCCCTTAGGCTGGGACATATTTCTAGTTGAGAGTGTACTTTTCCTATTTATATTTATTTTAAACTCTCTTACATTTATAATTTCTATATATTAACGAATTCTTGGATTAGTTTATATTAATTATGCATCTTTTATTATTTCCCTCTATATGTTTTCATTGAGATGGATGTATTCATGTGTGTACATGTACATAAGAAAAGGCATCCCTAAGTTAGTTATGCCTTCAGTGCTTTTCTCCACCCCTATCATATAGAGGCATTCATGGGGTGTTTGTGGCCTGAGATTGAGCTTGGGTCAGGCCATGATATATTTTTTCACACATAAAACACCTTCGAGTTCCATTGTGGAATTTCCCTTGTTTCCCTTTCCAAATTTTATTCACACAAGTAATTAAATCTTCTTTCCTTTATTACATTATCATATGAAATTCCTCCTGATTTTTTTCTCCCTTATGATATATTTAGACATTCAAATATACTCCAGATGTTAATTGAAGATCCAAGGATCAAATAACAACTAAGAAGGGGGGGTTGAATCAGTTGTTAAACTTTTATATGTTTTAAAACTTTAAGAAACTTAACCCTTGCAACTTGTTAAGATTTTTTTCCTTATCAACCTTTAACAAGATACTCAAGCAAGCAAGAAAGGTAAATAAAGGAAGGCACGCAAGATTTACAAGGTTCGGCCTCAATAAGAGAACCGACGCCCTTGTCATAGCCACTCCCATGGGTCTATGGAAATCCACTATAATGAATAAGTGAATACAACTTGTGCCAACTCCCGTTGGACACCTTCTATCTCCCGATAGGAAAGATTATACTGACTCCCGTCAGTTTACAATGTCTTCTTAAAGAAAAAATGATCCAAATATAAGAAAAAGAACTTTGTTAAGCTGCTCCACAAATCCTCACTCCGAATGCTCACTCCGAATACTCAATCTGATAATATGATTCCGCACAAATGATCACTCCGAATATTCAATCCAATTTTCTGAAATCGGTCTTCTCAGCAAGGAAATATGATTCAGCAAAAATTTCCAATTCGAATCTTCAGTCCTAATTTCTCAAATCCGGTTTTCTGAAACCGGTCTTCTCAGCAAGAAAATGTGATTCAGAAAAAATGTCCACTCTGAATCTTCAATCCGGATTTCCTGAATCCGGTTTTCTCAGCAAGGAAATATGATTTAGCAAAAAGTCCACTCTGAATCTTCAGTCCAAATTTCTTGAATCATGTTTTCTAAAACCGGTCTTCTCAAACACTCAATAAAACTTCTTCAAGATGGTAGGTGCTTTTCAATTCAAATTCTTCAGCGTTGCGCCTTTTCCTCATGTGTATAAAAGTTGTTTTTGAGAAAATGATCTGAGAACATATTTATAGGCAACTCGGAAAACAAAGGCGGGAAACTTGAAAAACTTTCTCGCTTCCTTAAATCTCAAAAACTCCGCAAATCTCTCGCATTCAATCTTCAATATTTGACTTCATCAAATCTCCTTAAATTTATCCGATATTTAAGCAAAGTAGAAATTATGGTTTTCATGAACTCAGAATTGTCATTCCGAATTTCTCAGCATGTTGCTCAGGATTGTCATTCCGAATTTCTCAACAAGTAGACTCCGAATTTCGGGCTCAGGAGGTAGACTCGGAAATTTTGGCTTAACAAGTAGAATTTGAATTTTCTATTCAGGAAGTACACTACGAATTTTGGTTCAGGAAGTACACTCCAAGATTTTCGTTCATGAAGTATATTCTAAATTTCTAGCTTAGGAAGTACACTCCAAATTTTTTTGTTCATGAAGTACATTCCGAATTTCCTGCTCAGGAAGTACACTCCAAATGTTTTGGTTTAGGAAGTACATTCCGAATTTCTGGCTCAGGAAGTACACTCTAAATTTTTTGGTTCAGGAAGTACATTCCGAATTTCTGAAAGTAGACTCCGGAAAACAAACTCAGAATTTGGACTACGAACATCAGCTTCAGGGAGTAGACTCTGAACGTTATGACTTCTGAAATTAGACTCCGAAAAAACAAACTCATAATTTGGACTACGAACTTCAGCTTCAGGGAGTAGACTCCGAACTTTCTGACTTCTGAAAGTAGACTCCGAAAAAAACTCACAATTTAGACTATGAACTTTAGCTTCAGGGAGTAGACTCTGAACTTTCTGACTTCTGAAAGTAGACTCCGAAAAACAAACATAGAATTTAGACTACGAACTTCAGTTTCAGGGAGTAGACTCCATACTTCCTAACATATGAAAGTAGACTCCGAAAAACAAACTCAGAATTTGGACTATGAACATCAGCTTTAGGGAGTAGACTCCTAACTTTCTGACTTCTAGAAGTAGACTCCGAAAAACAAACTCAGAATTTAGACTACGAACTTCAGCTTCAGGGAGTGGACTCCGAACATCTGGTTCCGAACTTTCTTAGAATTTTTTCAAAGAGAAAAAACATCAATATTCTTCACCATTTCTTCAACAGCTTTTATCATGAAATGTTTCATGATTTGTGAGAACTTTAAGATCAAAAAAGCATCGTCTGATTTGGTTAAGAAAGTTTTAGATACTTTCTTAACTTCTGACTTCTTATTCTTCAATAAAAGCTTCTTTAAGAAAATCTCCAGCAACCAGCGACTTCAACATTCTGTAACTCAAAAACATTCTTCAACAAAAAGATTAGTTGTCAACAAATACAAAACATTGTTAAAACAAAACACCACACAGGTTCTTCAATCTCCCCCTTTGGATTTGATGGAAACCCTTGTCAAAAAGTTTTCACCTCCCATGTTTTTTAACTTTACCAAAACATAGCCTTTCTCGAAAAGAGAGTGTCTTGACACCACACTACTGGATAAATTAATGTTTTTGAAGGATTTCCATCCCTCGGGGACCAGAAAATTTCACAGCTATGTAAGGATAAACTTCAACTTACTCAAACTCCCCCTTACCATTTATCTTTCTCTTTCTCACTTTTCCTTTCTTCTCTCAATTTTCTTTCTTCTCTCAATTTTCTTTCTCTCTACTCCATTATATGATAACCACAGCTTTTAGATACATAAGGAAAACTTACTCTCCCCCTTTTTCAACATAATCCAAATCACGGTGGGGGAACTTCCTTATGAGTTTTAGGAAGTTATTGGAGGAGGCTGAACATGGAGTTGCATCCTTAGTACAACAAATCTCTCCTTTGACATTGCTTTTGTAAAAATATCATCAATATGATACTTTGTGGAAATATATTCCAGCAATACATCTCCAGCAATAGCTTTCTCCTTTAAAAAATGATACTTTATATCAATGTGTTTTGATCTTTAATGTTGAACAGAATTCTTGGAAAGATCAATGGCACATTGATTATCAAAGAGTATCTTCAATGGTTTAGACACATTCACTTTCAAATCATCTAGCTGAACTTTCATCCACATCATTTGAGTACAAGCCTAAGTGGCTGCAACATATTCGGATTCAGCTGTACTTAAAGTTACTGAACTTTGTTTCTTGCTGTGCCAACTCACGCAGCATTCCCATAAGAAAAATGTTCCTCCTAATGTTGATTTTCTATCATTACAATCACCAGCCCAATCAGCATCAGTATAACCATGAAACTTCATCTCCTTGTTCCTCTTGTATAACAACCCATGTGAAGTTGTTCCTTTAATATATCTCAGAATCCTATTAACTTCCAACATATGTGATTCTTTTGGATTACTTTGATACAGGGAACAGAGAGTCATAGCATAAGAAATATCAGGCCAAGAGGCTGTAAGATAAAGAAGACTTCCTATCAATTTTCGAAATTCTTTCTGATTCACACTGTTCCCTGACTCATCTTTTCTCAACTTTGTTCTCACTGAAATAGGAGTTGAATCTTCCTTTGATTCTTCCATCCCGAACTTCTTTAACAATTCCTTGGAATATTTTTCTTTGGATAATAAAATGTAGTTTCCTTGTTGTTGAACTTTTAATCCAAGGAAGAAATTTAATTCTCCCAAAATTGACATTTCAAAATTTTCCTTCATCTCTTCAGCAAATTTTTCACAGACCTTTTCTTCATCCCCAAAAAAAATTATATCATCCACATAAACAATTACAATTAAAGTTTCAGAGTCAACATATTTAACAAATAAGTTGCTATCAACCTTTCCTTTAGATTAGATCATCTTTCTCAAAGAATTGTCAAGCTTCGAATACCATGATCGTGGAGCTTGTTTCAGCCCGTACAAGGCTTTCTTCAATTTGAAAACTTTGTTTTCATCCTCATCAAGAAAAAACCCACAAGGTTGTTCAATGTAGACTTCTTCTTCAATCTCGCCATTTCAAAAGCTGATTTTACATCCATCTAATAAACCTTGTAATTCCGATGAGCATCCACTGCAAGAAACATTCTGATAGTTTCCAACCTTGTATGGGGGAAATGGTTTCATCAAAATCTACACCTTCCACTTTTGCATATCCTTTGCACACAAGCCTTGCTTTGTTTCTTGTAACTTCTCCATGCTCATTTAATTTATTTCTGTAAACCCACTTGGTTCCGATAACATTCTTATTTTTTGGCCTTGGAATAAGTTCCCATGTACCATTCTTCTCAATCTGATCCAGTTCTTCATTCATAGACACCACCCATTCTTTATGTTGAATAGCTTCTAAGACTGATTCTGGTTCAACTTTTGAGATAAGGGAAGTCTGATTTTCTAATCTCAACATTCTTCTTGTTTGAACTGGAGCCTGCTGATCCCCAATAATATTTTCAAATTCAACATGTTTTTGTAAGGTAGGAAAACTCACATTTCCTTTCTTAACATCACTTTCTTCCCCATGTGACTTATCTAAGTCACTTTCACTCTGAGGAGGATTCTCTGATTTATCTTCCTCAGTATTCTTAACAAACTTTGTGAAAGAACTTGGATTTTCAATTACCTTCACATCATATGAGTCCACCAAATCCTATAAACATTTGTTCCAGCATTTTTAACTTCTTCCATTTGGTGAAAAACCCATAAATATTCCTTCTTCAGCTTTCTCATCAAACTTTCCTAAGTCCGGATTTTTTATTTTGAGCAAGCATAGACTTCCAAAAACTTTGAAGTAATTAAAAGTAGGTTTTTTGTTATACCACATCTCATAAGGAGTCATGTTGGCTTCTTGTCTCAACAAGAATCTATTTTGAACATATACAGCAGTGCTTACAACTTCTCTCCAAAAGAATTTTGAAAGTATGTATTCTGATAACATACTTCTTCCCATTTCCACCAAGCTTATATTTTTCCTTTATGCTAATCCATTTTGTTGTGGAGTATAGGGAGCACTATACTGATACCATGCTTCCTTAGATATGTTTCAAAAACATGGCTTGTGTATTCAGTACCATTGTCTATTCTCAACTTCTTTATGGAAGCCCCCAAGTCTTTATCAACATCTCTTCTGAAGAATTTAAACATTTCAATAGCCTCTAACTTATTCTTCATGAACATGATATTTTTCATCCGAGTAAATTCATCAATAAAAGTGATAAAGTATAAATATCTTTTTATTGATTGATGTCTCCTAAGCCCACACAGATTGGAATAAATAAGATCAAGAGGTTTGTTAGATTGAATCTCAACTCTTTTATGACTTTTGTTAGTCATCTTTCCCTTATGGAAAGTAATACAAACGTCTTCATCTCTTCGTTTAAGTTCTGGAAAATTTCAAACATCATCAACTTTAGAAAGCTTACTCATGTTCTTCTGCCCAAGGTGGCCAAGTCTTCGATGCCACAACTTGTTTTCATATTCAGCACTCAAATAACAAGAGTTGTTGGATTCTCTAATTTGAAAGAGATTCATACTGGTTCTTTCTCCTTTTGTAATTACTTTTCCATTTTTCACACTTTTGATGATACAAGAATACTTTCTAAATATAACTTCTTTTCCATCATCACAAAGTTGACTTACACTAAGTAAGTTATGTTTTATCCCATCAACAAGAAAAACTTCCTTAGATTTTAGTTTCTATGCTTCAATCTCGGCCATTCTGATTCCCTTAATTTTTAAGGAACTATCATTTCCAAAAGTAACTACTCCTCCATCCTAACTTTCAACATGTTTCAAGATTTTTATATCACCTGTCATGTGTGAAGAACAACCACTATCAATAATCCTTGGTTTGTTCGTCTTACTTGCTTTTAAGGATGTCTCAACAACAAAAGCTCTTTCATGAACTTTCTTATCATAAGAAACTTGTTCTGGAAGGAGTGTCATACATCATTTGGCATGATAACCAACCTGATCACACCTTCCACAAACTTCATCCAAACATTCAAATTTATTCTTCGTTGGAATGTTTCTAACATCTTGAGAATTCACCTTTTCAACTTTCTGTGAGTACGAAAAGTTACTCATCCTTCTTTCACTATTTCTTCCACTTTGCTCAAACCTTCTTCCGGGTAGAGATAAATTGTGCCAATAATTATAAGCTCTATGACCATATATACCACAACACCAACAATATCCCTCAAATCTTGATTTTCTATTAAAGAATGATCTTTCTTTATAGAAACTTTGTTGAGGTTGATCACTTCTTTCAGCTCTAGAAAACTCAGAATATAGGTCGTCTCTTCTTTTGAGTGAGTCTTCTACTTTTGAAGGATTGATAGGTTTATTACATCCTTTCTCCACCCAAGATTTACTACCACTTCTTTAAAAACCTGAAATGTTAGAAGAATCAGATGAAACATTATTTTTGGTAAGAGAGGATTTCACCTGATTCTCGTAATGAGCCTTCATATCATTTTTAGAGGTCTTGGATTTTACTTCTGTAGCTTTGTTGACGTTTTCAATTATGTTCCTGAGAGTATTTTTGGAATCAAGAAGTTTTGATTTCACATTGTTGACTTCTTCTTCCTTAGATTCCAACTTCTTGCTATGATCTTCAATCATCATTCCTTGTTCAGAAATTCTAAGTTTTTAACATAAAATTTCTTGAATGTATTCATATTCCTTCTTGGTGATATCTTTACTTCCATCATGAACTTCTTCATGATTTTTCTTCATCACACGAATTTATTTCTTGGGAGATTTGTTTTTCTCAAGACATGCAAGAAGTTTGGATCTTAGTTGATATTCTCTGTAAGATTATTCACCACCTTATTCACTCTTTGAGGAAACATTTGTCTTCTCAACTTTTTCAATGAAGGTTCTGAACCATTCTTTGCTTTCATCTTCTGAGGAATCATTGTCAGATGATTTCGATTCAACCTTATTTCTCAACATACTTCTTTTCTTTCCTGAAAACATCTTCTTGAATTCATTTGAATTCTTCTCTTATTTCATGTTCTTGTTATACTTCTTCCACCGAGGATTCTCATTAGAAACATCTTGATATTCACCAACTTTATTCTTAGGGAAATTCATAGCAAAGTGTCCTATTCCACCACACTCAAAACATTTGAGAGAAAGTTTCCCTCCATACTTTCCTCTTCCTCTTCAATAGTTCTTGGATATGAGGGACATGATTTTCTCATTCAACTCTTCATCTTCCTTATCAATGGACTCATAAGAATCAACTTCATCATTATCCTGGATTTTCATCTTTCTCATAGCTTCAAAAGCCATTTCATCTTTCATCTTCTTCTTAATGATTGGAGCTTTCCTCATTTCATAAGAAACAAGAATGTTATGCAGTTCATTAAGAGATAAATCATCCTTATCTTCTAAAGCTGAAATTTTAGTGTCAAACCTTTCTGGAATGTTTCTCATGAGTTTCTTCACAATTGTAGAATCTTCCATGTCTTCTCTGAATCCCCTGATGTTGCATACAATTTCATTAACTCTGTTGAAGTATTCATCAATTGTTTCGTCATCTCTCATCCTGATGTCTTTAAACTTACTCCGCCAGATTTGCAGCTTGGACTCCTTGACTTTTGTGTTTCCTTCAAAAACAATTTCCTGCTTGTCCCACATGCTTTTTGATGTTGTGAGACCCATCACCTTCTGATAAACATTTTTTGATAAAGACATGAGAATATCATTTTTGCCTTTCCATCGACTTCTAAGTTTCTCTTGTCAGCAAACATCATAGGAGAATTTTTCTCAATATGGGGAAAGCCAATAGTAGCAGCATCAACAACTTCAAGGCCGAGAGATAGGAGATAAGGAATCATCCTATTTTTCCACCCATAATAATTCTATCCATCGAATGTAGGAACTCCTCTACTATTGACAGAATTGATATTCTCCATGATAAGGATTAAACAAGGGAACCTCGCTCGGATACCACTTGAAGTTCCAAGGATCGAATAACAACTGAGAAGGGGGGGTTGAATCAGTTGTTAAACTTTTATAAGTTTTAAAAGTTTAAGAAACTTAACCCTTGCAACCTGTAACGATTTGTTTCCTTATCAACCTTTAGAAAGAAACTCAAGAAAGCAAGAAAGGTAAATCAAGGAAGGCACATAAGATTTAAAAGGTTTGACCTCAATAAGAGAAGGTATATCCTTTCCATAGCCACTCCCGTGGGTCTATGGAAATCCACTATATTGAAGAAGTGAATACAACTTGTGCCAACTCCCGTTGGACACCTTCTATCTTCCGATAGGAAACCAAATATAAGAAAAAGAACTTGTTTAAGCTGCTCCACAAATGATCACTCCGAATTCTCACTCCGAATACTCAATCCGATAATATGATTCCACAAAAATTATCACTCCGAATCTTCAATCCGATTTTCTGAAATCGGTCTTCTCAGCAAGGAAATATGATTCAACAAAAATGTCCACTTCGAATCTTCAGTCTGAATTTCTCGAATCCGGTTTTTTGAAACCGGTCTTCTCAACAAGAAAATGTGATTCAGCAAAAATGTCCACTCCAAATCTTCAATCTGGATTTCATGAATCTGGTTTTCTCAGCAAGGAAATATGATTCAGCAAAAAGTCCACTCCGAATCTTCAGTCCGAATTTCTCGAATCCGGTTTTCTGAAACCGGTCTTCTCAAACACTCAATAAAACTTCTTCAAGATGGTAGATGCATTTCACTTCTAATTATTCAGCACTCAGCCTTTTCCACGTGTGTAGAAAAGTTGTTTTTGAGCAAATGATTTGAGCACATATTTATAGACAACTGGGAAAACAAAGACGGGAAACTTGAAAAACTTTCCCGCTTCCTTAAATCTCAAAAACTCCCCAAATATCATGCATTCAATCTTCAATATTAGACTTCTTCAAATCTTCTTAAATTTCTCCGAGATTTATGAAAAGTTGAAATTCTGGTTTTCTTGAAGTCAAAATTGCCATTCCGAATTTCTCAGCATGTTGCTCGGGATTGTCATTCCGAATTTTTCAACAAGTAGACTCCGAATTTCTGGCTTAGGAGGTAGACTCAGAACATCTGGCTTAACAAGTAGACTTTTAATTTTCTATTCAAGAAGAACACTACGAATTTTTGTTCAGGAAGTACACTTCGAGATTTTGGTTCAGGAAGTATATTCCAAATTTCTAGCTCAGGAAGTACACTCTAAATGTTTTGGTTCAGGAAGTACATTCCGAATTTTTGGCTCAGGAAGTACACTCCAAATTTTTTGGTTCCGGTAGTACATTCCGAATTTCTGGTTCAAGAAGTACACTCCAAATTTTTTGGTTCAGGAAGTACATTCCGAATTTATGAAAGTAGACTCTGAAAAACAAACTCATAATTTGGACTACGAACATCAGCTTCAGGGAGTAGACTCCAAAATTTTTGACTTCTAAAAGTAGACTTCGAAAAAAAACTCAGAATTTAGACTACGAACTTCAGCTTCAGGGAGTAGAATCCGAACATTCTGACTTCTAAAAGTAGACTCCGAAAAACAAACACAGAATTTATACTACGAACTTTAACTTCAGGGAGTAGACTCCGAACTTTCTGACTTTTGAAAGTAGACTCTGAAAAACATACTCATAATTTAGACTACCAACTTCAGCTTCAGGGAGTAGACTCCGAACTTTCTGACTTCTAAAAGTAGACTCCAAAAAACAAACTCAGAATTTAGACTACGAACATCAGCTTTAGGGAGTTGACTCCGAACTTTCGGACTTCTGAATGTATACTCCAAAAAACAAACTTAGAATTTAGACTATGAACTTCAGCTTCAGGGAGTAGACTCTGAACATCTGGTTCCGAACTTTCTCAGAATTTTTGCAAAGAGAAAAAACATCAATCTTCTTCACTATTTCTTCAACAGCTTTTATCGTGAAACTTTTCATGATTTTTGAGAACTTTATGATCATAAAAGCATCGTCTGATTTGTTTAAGAAAGTTTGAGATACATTCTTAACTTCTGACTTCTTATTCTTCAATAAAAGCTTCTTTAAGGAAATCTCCAACAACCAGCAACTTCAACTTTCTGTAACTCAAAAACATTCTTCAACAAAAAGATTAGTTGTCAACAAATACAAAACCTTGTTAAAAGAAAACACCACACAGGTTCTTCATTAATTCAGATTTTTCTTTAGTTTTATCATAATCACAATATTTTTTTACTTGAGATCCTGTCATGTTAGGCATATCATTTGGGTAGTCATCATATTGCACATGACAATAGTTTTTTACTTGATTCTTCTTATTTTCATCTATTGAATAGAATAAAGAGAAAATAAGGGATGATTATTTTTGAACTATTAAAACCATAACTGAGAATATGATAAAATTAAAGTGATAACATTTTAATTACATGTATTTTCATAACTTATGGATTTCATGACTTCAATCTATTTTATTGGTTATCTATTTCAAATCATATACTCTTATTGTCATTCATGTTTCCTTAATAAGGGTTCATAATGAGATTGTTAATTTAATAAAGTATATACCTCAGGAGTGTGAAACCATGTTCTCAGCTAGTTCTATTATCATGAACCATTTAATTATTGAGTCTAGATCAATGTGGTGTTTTCAGGTGTTACCACTAGGTACATATGTTCCACAACTACATCAACTTGTATTATCTTGATAGAGATGTTTTTTAGCAACAAAATACTCTATAATTTACAAAAATATTGTGATGTGTTCTTTTGATTATTTGTATGCATAGGTATTTCGCTATAATTTTCTAATCTTAATCCCCAAAACAACTAAACGACCCTCTATTACAAACTATGACAATATGTTTCTTTATTACACATTAATTTTTGATTTATAACATGATAATGTACATAATACAACCTAGATGATCATGAATTATAGTATCTTCAATAATTAGGTACATATAATAACATCATGAACATTGAATTAAATATAATTATTAAAAAAATTCTTAATGTGCTCATAGAAATCATCAGTCTTCTAAAACTACGAAGGTTCACCTATGGACATATATTAGAAAGGGGTGACCTATAATGACCAGTAAGGGAATAAAAAAATAATAACAAGTATAAATTATTATATGTTATAAAATAGGCCTTTTAGTGGGACATAAAATTTGTGATAATAATAAACATTCACAATAAGGAATGTATATCATGGTAATATAATGACATCATGGGAAATGGGAGAAACAGTAAAGATGACATTATACAGATAAGTCAAGGTTAACCGCAAAGAAACAAATAATATAATGGTATCAGGATAACCTCACATACACAATACATGGCATCTCTTGAGATAAAAAATCACCAAATTCATTAGAGAGCTATCACTTCATACCCATAATATTCATATCATGTACATGTATAAGTGTGCCACATAGTTAATATGAATAGGAATATATTTAATCACATTTAACCCCATGACAATATAGTTTGGATTACACAAATTTAATTCCCCAACAAAAGAAGTATAAGTTCATAAATGTGAACACATTTTATAGTACATGGGTATAGGTATTTACTACACTATTGTTTTTCATGGTAAATATTTTTGAAAATTCGACAACATAACGGGGGAACACAAATGATCATGGGAGTGATTAACGAGAGTTAAATTTGTCTATCATCATTTAGATTTAATAATTTCATTATGAGGGTGGGTAAGAAAATGCCCCTAAATTATTAATCAGAGATAAATTGAATAAGATAATGAAGATACTTGAATAAAAAAGAGGAGGAGAGGATCCCTTGCAAAATTTTATCATAGTCATGTCTTATGTAAATTCTATAATGAGAGGAATTAAATGGTATATCATAATTATGAAGTAAATTTTAATGTATTGGGGTATTTATAATGTCATGGAGACATAAAAAATTTAGATTCAACCCATTAAATACACAAAATGTGCTTGAATGTAAAAGAATGGATAGAAACCCCATAATAATTTCTCTATGGTATCTTCTTAGGTAAAGGTACAAATTAGAGGGGATAAATGTTCTCTATTTCAAATACAATAAATTAGAAAGTAAATGAATATTTATAAATACATTAATTTATAACTAATTGAGATTGAAAAGGCCAAATTCAAAGAAGATTCTTCATTTGAAAAAGAAGAGAGGAAGGTCCCTTACCTTATGAGAGTGATTCCAAAATATTGGGAGGCGCTTCTTGGAAGCGTAGGGGAACCTTGTGAGGACTTTATATTGGGGAGATAATTGTAAGGATGCTATTAGAGTTTGTTTAGTGAAGCATAATGGGAGATTTTGTGGGTTTATATAGAAAATTATAGGGGAGTTCATTATTATTTTCCAAACTTAGGTTTCAGAATATATATAATAATTTGATAAAAAAACATTTCCATGGCATTTCCAATGGTTCATACCTAATATGAGTTATTATCATTATTTTATAAGTCTAAACACCTGACACATTAAAATATTACTCCAGGTGATGTGTAATTAACTCTTGTTTATAAATAATGGATTTTAAAACTTTGAAATATAATTTAGGTTTTAGAGGATCAAAAAAGGGATTATAAAATTAATCAAATTACCTTAAAAATAAATTATTTTAATGTGTAAAAATATATTTCGTCATTTATAACATTTATATCATTTTTATATATCACTTTTCTATCATTATTATTTCCTAATACACACCATATATTTATACTGTATTTAATTTTTTCATGAAAAATCAATAGATTCTGAAAATTATGAAAAATTAACCGTCCGCTAATTTAGATATTATGATTAAAAAAAATAATATTTATTTTTTCCAAAAAAAATTTAAATATGTGAATTTTCACTTTTAAAACAATAATCTAAATTTATTTAGAAATTCAAGTATTATCGAAAATAATGGTTTTCAAAACCGTATAGCAATTACACTTGACATCATTAAAATAATATTATTATTTATATTTAACATTTATTATTTAAAATTATTATTTAATTAAAAAGAATTATTTCAAAATTTATTTAATTAATAAAAAAGTGTGTCTTGATTAAAAGTATATATTACCCCAACAAAAATTTATATTATAACACATAAAAAATATAATTCTTATAAAAATTATTATTTAATAATTTATAATGTACCCAAAATAATAATTATTATATTAAAATGGAAATATAATCATTCAAACTCCAATGTTTACTCTATTTCTATTCCATTTTAATTATTTTTTCTATTAATTATCGTATTTTCTTTATAAAGTTGTAATAAACATTTCCTACAGTTACTATTCCTATTATTTAAAAATTAAGTTGACCTTATTACCTAATGTTAATAATGATTATTAAAAATTTTGAATCCATTTTATTAAAATAAATTCACATAGGTGGAATAATTTAATTTAATATAAAACCTGAAAGCACAATTGAAAGCTATTTTCAGAAAAATGAATTTTTCAAGGAAAAGATGATCTTACAATATCACTACAACTAGTTTTCCATATTCTAGGAATATAAATTCATTAATATAGATGTATAATAAATAAAATTAATTTAAACCACTCCCAATGAGGGTTTATTTTAATTAATTATAATACATAACAATAATACATTTTAAAAAGATTTTAGAAAAATGCATTTTTTAGCCAAAAAATAAACTTATTCTAAAATATAGTATAAAGAATATTTTAATGTAATTATTTCTATTAAATATAAATAAATAAAACATATTTTTATTTTAATTAAAATTAAAATATTATTTGTGCTATAAAATTATGTAATTTAACAAATTCAATGATGGTTTTATAAACAAATGGGTATTATTTACTGGCCACTGAAAAAGCAATATTTTCCCAAAATATTGAGTCATTTCACCATTATTTAATGTTGATATGATGATAAAAATGAAGTTTATTTATATAAAATTAATTTTCTAAATATTCTAAAAAATAAGTATAATAGTTTTTCACAAAAATAAATAAATGTCATTTTTGATGAAAACATATTTTTAAAAGCAAAATACATTACAAAAATTTGAGTGTTAATTTTAAAAAATTATTAACACATATTTGTTGAGTAGGAAATATATATATATATATATATATATATATCATTAGGTATTAAATTATATTTATATCCACAAATTTAATTTCTTTGTTACAATGGTCATATTTAAATAATCATGGTTTATTTGGGTTCAGTGTTACATATGTCATTCCTTATTGAACGAAATTTTCTCTTTTAAAAACCCAGGGAATTATAAAATATATAGCTTAAAATATATATAACTAATCTCGAAGGATTATCTTTAGAATTCCTTCCTATAAAAAATAATTACAACATCTATTATTACCTGAGTAATAAAAGTGATCAATTGAATGAAGAAATAAAGTGATTAAAATCCATATTAATTTTCAGAGATATTTAAGTGGCTGACAACATCATTATTAAATCAGCCATTTGAATACTGCCACTTCATAGTATTCCTTCACCATGGACAATTAGATAATGATAGAAATATCTTTTATTCTTATTTTATAAGATCCACGATTTATATTTCAATTATTGAAGTAAGGCATCCAATAGAAACAATATAAAAAAACAACAAACAATTTTGTATAACGTCTACTACTAAATAACTGAATGGTGTAAAATTTTGAAAATCCCCTTTAATTGAAACTCAATTTTTAAAAACTAACCTCACTTATAAAAACATTTATTATTTAATAAAATCTAGGGCACACCACTAACCCCACCTTCTATACTATGTTTGATTCTCCATTTTCTTGATCATTATACAGATGAATACCCTTAATTGAAATAGATATATGATTCAATGTACTAATGGAAATACTAGGATATAATGTATACCCTAGAACTCATTTTGGATATGGATACCAATAATTTTGAAAGTTACATTTCTGACATTCCATTTAACAAATGTTCTAGTGACCACCATTTCCGAGACATATTTATCATCCCTCTAAAAGATAAAAATATGTATAGAACCAAGAATCATCTATGAATGACCAACTGAGAAAACTTTTGGAGACCCAAACCAACCATCATTCTATACTTACTACCCAAGGATAATATATGAAGGAGTTTAATCGATGGTATATATGAATCATTTATTCTTTTAATAACATATTAAATCAAGGACTAGGTATACTCTCTTCCCAATCAATTCCTAGCCCCAAAAGGAATGTCAAATATATTTCATTATCTAGTGAAAATATATGAATAGAAATGATCAATGATCAAAGGAATATTAGTATAGAAGTGAAAAATGTAACGAACATCAAGGGTTATCCCTTTAAAAGGATCTTAGAGTGGAAGCCTTTATAGGGACATAACCATTGAAGAAAGACGACATAATCCAAAATACCGGAGCCACATCAACCCCAACCTCCCTTCCCTATAAGAATAAACCCACCCAATATAACCAGTGAATACGAATTACAATAATATGTCTTTAAAAAAATTATAAAAGTGGAACCCAATATCCCACTGTTAGAGCCCATCCCCCAAATTCCATGGTATGTACTATTTCTTAAATAAAATTTCACTAACAAGAGGAAATTAAAGGACATGTAAAGGTATGTTTAGTTAGAAATTTCCATTACCTATGAATCCCACCATTAACTATGATATTTCAATACCCATGTACTTTTACTATCTCATACACTATAGGATATCCTAAATTTTCAAATGTGTTATGTGACATATGATTATAAATTAATTACTTTCCTCAAATAGTCTACACTTCTATGTATAAATGAGAACTAAAACCAACTATAGAAATTGTGGAACTTTCTAAGTAGATCTTTTCTATGTTTTAGGTGATATCTTGGTGAGAGTGAAAGTGCTACTATTTTTTTAGAATTTTATTATTTAAACGATGTAAATATGTAAAACCAATTCTTGTATCATCTTAGGTATCCAATTTTATAAAACTAATAAATCCATAATAAAAATTCATGAAGAAATAATTTTGATGTATTTTGGGGAATAGAAAGTGAAATTTCCCATTTTAGATTCAATGAAATTCGATAATAATTAGAAATATATTTTTACATTAATACATTATAAAATTAATTATTATTTTAGGTATTAAATAAAAAACTTTGATGAAATAACGCATTTTTTAACCCAATATTGACATATATAAATAATGCCTATTTTTCGATGAGTTTTAATTGCATAAAATTACAATCTGACATATATTATTATTGTTTTAGTGTCATTAGATACATTGATAAATGAAAAAATGTTCAATATAGATCTACCCAATCTCTCAATTAGTTTTAAATGACGAGAACCCTTCTTTGAGATATCATAGCTAACAATTATCTTTATATCATGGGGAGAAGAAAACATAATAAAGAGTGAGATCAGATTCTTAGTAAGGGTAATCTAGGGAGGTTTCAAGGAACATTTGAACATAAAATGATCATTAAGGTTACAAGATATAGATCTTATGCTTTGAAAAACATATCCATTATTTCATTTCCCATTAACAATATTCATTAAATAAATATTTACAACTCAAAACAAAATAACCATAAAAGGTTCAAAGAAAATTATCCATGAGAACATATCAGTGAAATAATATCATGTAATAAAATTGTGTAATAGTATGTTTAATAATCATAATAATATAAATATTATGTCAATTATACCCATAAAGACATTTATACAATTTTATGCTTGGGATAACCACCCATTTCCCTGATTTCAGATTTAGATAACCTCCTATGTACCCTCTTTTTGGATTGGGATAACCTCTCATGTACCCTTTTTAATGATTGGGAGATCCTCATGTGTACCCATATATATCATGGAAAATTAATCATTACCCAACATATTGTAGAGATTTATAATTTTGGACTCACCCATCACATAATCATAAATCCTTTCATATATTCATGAAAAGATAAACAAATAGTCGTCATTAATTAATAAATGAAGAAGAAAATGGTGGTCATCGATATTTCAACATCATAAACATAAAACATCCAAAGATATAACAAATATGGTATCGTTGGATCATATCCCCATTTAATTTTAAGTAACATCAAATGATTTTTTTAGAGATGAAAAAATCTATTAAAAGGTCACAAAAATATTTCTTGATGAGAAAACCATTTTAATTTTTAAATCAAATATTAAAATCTAAAATTTTCTTAAGTATGGAGAAATTTTTTTAATTTAATATAAACTTAGAAACTTGAAATGTATAATTAAAATAATATATTGGTTGTGACTATGGAAAATTGCATTCATGTTGTGTCCATTACAACAACGATTCTTTTTACACTTTCAATAGAAAAGTTCAAAAGTAACTCATTCACAAAATGATAAGATGATTCCTTATGAATTTTTTTTAAAAACATAAAAATATAAAAAATATTTTCATAAAATCATTGGATACTAGTAAAACCATTATTAAAAACATTTTTACAAAACCTGGATATGGAAGAAAAATTTCCTTCAACTGCAAAGAGAACTAAAGATAGAGGTTCTCTGGTATCCGATGTATTTAAATTAAGGTAAATGAAAATAAAAACTTTATTATAAAAAAATATCTTGTAGATAATAATATTAACCAGAATAATGAGATATAGATCATTAAATTTCATCATCATAAATTTAATCCTAATAAATCATGATAAATAATGAGATTATAAAATAAATCCCTTACAACTTTAATAACTATAGGATTGAAAGCCCTGTGAAATAAAGAAAAATATATATGAATATTTATATCCCATAATTTTCATTATAATAATCAAAAAATATTATGGTAATTTCATATACCACATAAAATAAATAAGTGTTGAATTAGGCATATATCTCATAGAAATAATAGTGAAATGATAATCTTTTACATCTTGTTTGGCTTACATCGATGGTGTAAAAACTCTACAATATAAAAAATTTAAATTCCTTATAATTCTACATAATATTTGTTTGCATACTTATAATATAATATATGGTCCAATTATAACATTTCAATACCCATTTGTTAATAATTCCTCATTATAATCATAATTAAGGGGTGTTCACTAATTCATTTTGAATGGGAATTTCAGATTCAGGATATGGTCTTGTACATTGATCATGGTTCCACCATCTCTATAATGTTAATAATGATATAAATATCATATATATTCAATATATATATATATATATTGAGACATTTATAAAAGGTAGAGATAGAAAAATGTAATGCATTATTCAACGAGACGGTATGTCATATGTATGCTTAAAAGTCATATTCGCTTTTTGAAAGAATGAAAGAAATAATGGTAAATGACAATTTAATTTTAAGTATTTTATATTTATTATATATTTCAAATATATTCATTAAATAGTTTTTTATTGCCATAAATGTAAATCAAAATTGAAAAAATAATTTCACTTCTTTTTGGAGGTGGTTGTCTACATGTAAGCCCCAACGACATTATCATATTCCATAAGACTGGAAGGTAATAAAGTAGATATGATATTGTAATTGTAGAATAATAATTATTTAATTAATATAATATAAAAAAATTAATCCCATCATAATAAATATAATATGGTGATGTAAAATGAATTGTATCTCTATGTGGAGGTGGTCGTCCACACATACTCATGGGCGATACATTCAGTTCCTATTTGATGAAATATAGGGTGAATATTGTTTGTTCAATAGTCAAAATAAAATTTCAGTGGATTTAAGATAATTAATTTATTATTTTTTGAGGAATTCCATAGATTTATATGTGTTATGATAAGAAATAAAATTTAAATAGGACGGGTAAGAAGATTACCTTGTCTTCGGTACGCCTCCTTTAGATCCCTTGTTAAGGACTCTTTAAATGGTATTTTATGAAGCACAAAAGTATAAATCCTGGATAGGTTATCAAAGAAGATACATTTTTATGGATTGGGCCATAAATATATATTAAATTTGTGTATGAAAAATAGTTAAGGGTATCCTTTTACAAGGAAGTGAATGGTCACACTATGAATTAAAATCAATATTAAAATATAATTAACTAACTATCATGAAAAATGATTTCAAATAGATATATATTCAAATTAATAGTATAAGGTATAATTATACTCATAAAATTTAATTTATATTGGGTTTTTCATTTTAAACCTTATATTTTGGGTTATCTCCATGATTAATCGATATTGAGCTTAATTACATAAACAACTTTTCATTCTTAAAGGGTTATAATTTTACATTAAAGATAATAATTAGATCATAAGTGGAAAAGGGATAACATTTTAGACCATTTAAAATCCTATTTTTTCTCTTTAATTATTTATATAATTTTTATGTATTTTAATAAAATATTATTGTCCATAAAATACAGTTAATATCATTTTTAACACTATTCAATCGCATTTACTTTAATGTATTCAATATAGTTATGAAATTAGAATATAAACCTTTAAAATAGCCTAAAAATATTATATTTTTATTAAAAAAATTGTTTCATAAAATATTTCATCCAAATTCTATGACATTTAATATTTTTTATATCATTTATTGATTTTTCTATTAATTTAATAAATATTATTTCAATGTAGTGTATGTATTTAAGTTAATTATTGATTCACTAAATATTTAAAAAAAATACAATGAGAATAAAATTAATTATTATTTATAATAAACATTTATAATTGAATTTATCCTTTCATCGTATTTATGAAACAAATTTATAGTAATTAAAGACAAGAGAGTTCCATTTCAGAATTTCTAATAATTAAAATAATATAAATTTCATTATCAAGGGAAAATGGAATAAATATGCCATATATTTTAATTTTGGATATCTATGCTAGAATTTCTTCCATATGATGAAATATGTTTAAGAGTTTTATTTACTTTCAAACTTTATCTCATAGATTTAACCTGATTTAAATCATATTATGCTTACTAACGTGATAAATAATAATCATTGATACTGTTCATAATGAACAAAAATAAAAAGAACCTATTTAAAAAATATGAACCTAATGACTCCAATTATGGAATAAAATGCCTTTTGAAACATAAAATTACTACAAATTTTTATGTTCTTATTTGCTAAGAATTAATCAATTAATTTTTTTTGAGTATGACTATTATAAATATATCTCATAATTTTGTTACTCATATCAATACCCATAAATTGAAAAGCTATGTTATAATGGAAATGTTTATATAATTATATTTTTATAATATATACCAATTCACATAAAGATAAGTGGTTCATGTTATGAAATCTATCAAGATTATTATTATTTTTAAATAATCTTTTGGGGATTTATATTCTTCTTCCTCAAATAATATACACATTCATAATTTTATGTCGATCTTCAAAGGTTCAAAATTTTAAAAAAACCATTACTTAATAATAATATCCTACATAGAGATAATAAATTTTATTTTAAAAAAGGAATGTGGGAATCATATATTTTACCAAAAATTGAACATAATCAGGTTCCTAGATAAAACAAACATTGGTGGGAAGCTAAATTATATAAATGGAAGAGAAAACTAGAATCCATAGAATGATTGAGAGTGGTAGAGAACCAGGTCATGAGAATGTTAATAACCATAAAACCAAATATAGTTTAATAGTAAAAATACCATCAAATATTAAGAAATGTTTGTAAAAGTATAACATTTTTATTTTTAAATAATTTTCCTAAAGTTGATGAATTATTTTACTATCATGATAGAGAAGATGAGATAATTTATGTACTTGATTAATTTCCTTTTAATAAGAATAATTTCCTTCTTTTTTTGATGAATAACTACATCATCTATTAATCTATGAATTGAATATTTATGATTAATTTTTCACTCTTTAAGCAATAAATTGACATTAACCGTATCATAAGATCTATAAAATAATTATAATTCATTCGTTCATTCTTTCTCTAGTTTTTGTCAAAATAATAAATGGTTAAACAAGTTATCCAATATGGATTAATACAATACATTAATCTCTAAAATGTAAAAAAAATCACCCAAAGTTATATGTAAACTACTCTATAAATAATTATCCTTAAAAATTCCCAAAAATATTTCTGATCAAAATCAAAACCCGAAAATCTGAAAATTTAGATCTTATATTTTTTAGGATCAACATTAAAATTCATCCCCATAAAACATGAAGTTTCTAGAAATTTCAGTTAGGAAACCTTTTAACATGAATCACCATAATCCCATAATGAAAACATATATGATTCCAATAATTAGCACAATCCTTATTCTTCATGAAAACCACAAACAATTTAATACATTTCATAAATCAAAAAACATAGTAAACATCATAAAATATGACTTAAATCACATTTTCATAAAATAAACAACCAATTTAAAGGTTATAAATACAATTCCATTTAATTTATAAAATTAAATTATCTCATTATCCTAACTAAAAAAACACTAACCCAACATCACACACATGTTAAAGGTTATATTTTTCTTAATAACGTGTTCTAAAAAAATATCACATTACCGCTAAATAACAATTCTTGGTTATTAGTGACCTTTATTATATATTTTCAAATCATTAAATAAACAATATGGTGGAAAATCATTAGGTGTTTCATAATTATTGTAACTCAAATATCGTTGATGTGATACTAATATGACATTACTATTAAATCCCAATACATACAATCATCAATCATTTCTCTTCAATGATTGGCATAGCATAGTTCCTTCCTTGGTCTAGGATTTAACCCTTGGATTAGGCTGTTGAATCAAAAAATTACCAAGTTCCCCACGTGTAATTCATTGAATTCTCCATCAATTCATTACTCTGTGACTTCCATTTCAACACAAAAAATATATATTTCCTTTCCTTTTGTACATTATCTTGGGTTATCTTTCCCACATTATTGACAATAATAAAATAGAAAATTATTTCCTATATGGTCAACACCACAAGAACATCTATAAAACTCTATCATTATCTTCTTCGACACATTATGAAACTCACTGATGTTTATGATTTATATCATATGTAATTATAGGTGATCATACATAATCATAGTGTTTCTCCTTAAAAAGTTAATTTCAATTAGTTTATCATGAGGAATATAATTCAATTGCCTTACACATTCACCAATAACATGAATCATACTTCTTCAATTCATTGTATAAAATAAAAAACCATATAGTGAGAAACAATATTCATAGTGATATATCAATAAAATCATTTATAAAATTTATAAATCATATCACCTGATTTCCAATATATGAAAACATATTTTTCACCAAGATATTAATGGGTTTTTATCTATTAAAAAAACATAATAAGTCAAAATGAAAAATATAGACACAACAACACCCTTTGGGAGTTTCAATCCAAAAATGTTTAATGGGTTCACTCACTATGCACTAAAATTTTGGTCAAGATCTACATAACCAAGTATTTTGGGATTATTACCCATAGTTGAAAATTTTCTAAAACAATGTCTACTTATAGTATCAATATAGAGATGTTTTCCATGGAAAATCACACACCTTTATATACCAAAACATAGTATTTTCTCCAATACATAGTATTATCCTAAGGGTTCCCAATAAATATTTCCAATCCTAGTTTCCATGTTTAACTAATCATTTCTATAATTCCAACTATAACAACACAATATTTTCATAAAAATTTATTACATTTTATTATATAATTATTAAATTCATAACATTAATATCAATTCATAAATCATATAGGTTTAGTGTCTTTCCATACACAGATAAATAAACAACTATGACATTATGATCAATACTTGAATCATTTAGGATAAGTGTCTTTGGAAACATGGATACATAAAAACAATTGTTTTTAAATAATCTACATCATCTCCAACATAGTTATTCACAACATTCACCCTTTTTAATCACATAATACATAAAACATTTCTTCATGTCCTAGGGAAAAGGAAATAAAATAAAGTGTCATATCATATTCCAAGTAATGGTAAATATGGAAGATATCAAAGATCATTTAAACATTAAATTAGTATAACCTATATGATAGTAAGAACATCCCCATTGTAAATCATACCAATCAATTATTAGACAACAAACATTATTAACATCCTAAATCATGGAAGTTCCTAAGATAGAACCTTAAATAGATCAAAGAACATGAGAATAAAGACAAAATAATGGCATAAGATAATGTCATTAAAGAGTTGCATAAAGTTTTTCATAATCATACTAAAAAAACTATTATGTCCATTATACCTGAAAATACGTTCATAACAAGTTAGGATTGGGATTAGTTCATGTGTATCTGCTTCAGGATTGGGATAACCACTCATGTACCCTCTTTCGGGATTGGAATAACCACATGTGTACCATATTTTGGGTTTGGGTAAACCTAATGTGTAACCTTTGATCACATAGAATATTAAACTCTACCCAAACCATTTTATTAATATGTAGTTCCATTGAAATCTATCACACAATCATAAATACATTCATATACATGCCATAATATCATAAAAACAATAATCAAAATTGTACATATGTAAAAGAAAATTGTATTCAATGATATTTCATTAGCATAACAATAATGAAATACAGAGAAATAATAAAGATGGTTTCATTGGATTATATCCCCAGTAAAGCCTGTATATCATAAAAGGATTTTATCAAAGATAAAAAATTCTTTTAATAATCTGTAGAATATTTCTTAAGGAAAATTCACTTTTCATTTTTAAATCACATGTTGAAATATAAAATTATCCAAAATATTATGGAAAATATTTATTTCAAAAAATCATGGAATCATGTAATGGAATCTTAAAATAATTGAATGGTCATGATTATGGGAAATTAATTTCATGTCATGTACATTAAAAGAAAGATTCCCTTCATATTTTGGTAAAAAATTCAAATGTTCCTCATTCGGAAAACAAGTATAAGATTCTGTTTAATTTTTTTTTAAAATAAAAATATTCATAAAATGAATTTAAATAATCATAGGATAATTGTAAAAACATTCGTGAAAACATTTTTAGAAAAAATTGATAAGGAATAAAAAGGATTCATGAATGAATAGTTTTTTATATTATGTTTTCCTTAAAAAGATTATTTGAGTCTCTTGGGTATATTTTGCAAGAAAAATGATGCAAGGACATATATTATAAAGAAATAAATATATAATAATTAAATTATGAGCATCATGAAATATATTTCATGAAATTTGATCATCGAAAACATAATCACAAATAATCTCAACAAATAAGGATATAGTAACATAAATCTATTATCACTTTATATCTTTTGAATCATAATAACAATGAATTAAATGACCTTATTTGGATACGTATATACCATAATTCTCATGAGTTGAGTCATAAAAAAATATTCATGTGGAGTATTTACACTACATAAAATAAATAAGTGGTGAACATGGCATGTGTCTTGTAGAAATAAAAGTGAAAAGAAAATCAATTACCCCATGTTTGAACTACCAAAATGGTGATCTAACATCACGTATAATAAATTAAAATTTATTATAATCATATAATATAGTAATTTAAATAATTATATTACTATATATGATCAACTAAAAATATTTCAACACAAATGAATTAATAATTCCTTATTAAAATTTTAGTTTTTGGGAGTTCATTGTTTCATTTTTCCTGAGAATTCTGATTTGGAATTTCTAATCATTATAATTTGATCATAATTTAATTATATACAAAATATTAATCAGGTTATAAAAATCATAAATATTCATTATATATATATTTATGTATTTAAATTCATCCATAAAATATAGATATAGAAAAAAAATATTACATAGTTCATGGAGACGGTATATTGAACGTACAAAAGAACATTGATTTCGATTTTCAAAGGATGGAAAAAATGTTCAAAAATAATTAAAATTTTAAGGATAATTGTTATTAAAAATATATTCACTAAATTAAACCTTATTACCATCTATGTAAAGTGGAAATGATAAGGGAATCACATCGATTCATCGACGTGGCAGTCCACACGTACGTGTGAGAGACGTTTCAATTTTAAAATGGATTAGATAATAAGAAGATTTCTATGATATTATTATTAGATAAGAATAATTATTTCATAAATATAATTTATATTAATTTAACACTACATAATAAACATTAAATAAATATGGTTATGGAAATGAATTGTATCGATACATGGAGGTGGTAGTCCACACATTTGCATAAGCGATAATTTCACTACAATTTTATTGAATAGATGGTTGAAATTTATGGATACATATTAATAATAACCTTTTTGTATATATAGGATAATAAATTAATTATATTATTCCTAATTTCATAGATTATGAGGATATAGAAGAATAAATAAATTTTAATAGTTTGGGTAAGACAATTATCTCTTCTTCGATAGGCCTCCTTTAGATCCTCTCATAAGGACCCTTGGAATTGTATTGTATGAATATCTGAAACCCTAAATCATGGCTAAGGATTTTCATAAAAATATTGTTTAGTTTATGGTCAGTATGTATTACTATAATTGGTTTAAATAAAATAGAAAAGCGATGTCATTTTATAAGGAGGGAAGGGACACACTTGGAATTACAAAAAACATTTGATTATAATTAAGTAATTCTCAATAAAATTGATTCAAATTTGATATAAATTAAAATTGAAAGAGTATAAGGTATAAATATAAACAAATAATGAAATTCATATGTTTTTTTGTGGTCTTCAAAACCTCATCGTTTGGTTTAACCCCTTTACTAACTAACATAAACCTCAATTATGGTAATGAATTTTTCAATATAAATGGGTTATAATTTTACTTATATATTTACAACAAAATAATAGATGGATAATAGTTCAAATATAAATAAATTTATCATCCAAATTTTTTTCCTAAAATATTTTAAGGGTTTTTGAATTATTTAATAAAATATTATTTTTCTTAAAATATCATTATTTTCATTTTTGACACTATTCATTTACTTTGACATTAAAGTCATCATTATAGTTATGGAATCTAAATATAAAACATCCACACATCCCTAACAAGTAATATTTATCTAAATAATTCTTCAAATACAATAATTCACAAATATTATATTTCATTTCATATTATTAAATATATTCACATTATTTTTCTATTAATTGAATAAATATTGTGTCAACATTTTTTTAATCATTAAATTTATTTAAGGAATCACTAAAACTTATAAATGAAATTAAATTGATAAAAAATAATTATTATTTCAAGAAATCAATTATAAATGAAATTTTATTCTTTTTATACTCATTATGTAATTTTATAATCATTAAAATCAAGAGAGTTGTATATTCAAACTTTATTAACATAAGAAAATATAAATTTTATTATCAAGGAAAAATGGTACCCAAATAAAATATATTCAAATTTAAGATTTATATGTATAACTTTATTCCATAAAAATAAATAATGGAATGTTTTGGGCTGGTCTTGAGACTTTACATCACGGTTTTAACCTTGTTTAAGCTATTTTACCCTAACCAGGGTGATTAATTTTTATCACTATTTATATACATAACGACAAAAAATAAAGGGGATCTATTTAAAAATTTACTCCTATTAATTCCAAATATGTTATCCATTTTTCATGATTTAATATCCACATGTTTTAGAAATCATTTTTAATATAAAGGTGACCAAATCAATGAAAAACTTCTTTTTGAGAAATGTGTTTTGCGCATAAAAATTAACATAAATCAAAACAATGGATATTGGTGATTCAAATAGAATGAATTAGATTATTAAGAATAAAATATATCATATGAAACTTTATTAAATAAAATATAATATATAATGGGACTTTTAAATTACTTAACTTAATGAAAATAATTTACAGTATTTGAAACCCCATTTTTCCACTATTCACTAAAAAAAATCAACCAATTTAGAAAATTCCAAAATTTTCATCCTAAGTAAATTATGATATGAAAATTTCAAAAATTATTTTAATTTTTTAAATTAAAATTTATAATATATTTATATATTTGTTGTAATTTACATGCACAAATGGACTAAAATTGTTTTTGTGAATAAAATTCATTTTTAAAGCATAAAATCATATTAATAAAAATTGAGTGATTGTTTCCTAATACATTAATAATAAATTTTTATTATATAGTAACATTATAAATATATTATATAGTTAGTTATATTCATACCCTCTAATTAAACAGATATGATATGATTTCCATATTTTATTAAACATATTTTTATAATAAATCTCGATTCGCTTAAGGCTTGGTGCTTCGTGTTAGGAAAGATATAAAGATTATCATTTATATAAAGTAAATTGTTTTGTATTATGATTATACTAGTATAATATTTAGAATATTATGAATTTTTCGATTAAATATTTTTGAAAATGAGATAAATAAGGAATTTTTTTGAGTGTTAAACTATTTGAGAAGTATGGTGAATGTTATTTGTATGATTTACTAAATTCATTCATTGATCCTTCTTAATTACATGTAAAGGTTTCAATAATGGGTAATAATATATTAAAATTATCATTAGGGAGCCCAAAATAACTGTATCTAAAGATAATACCCTCATATATTATATATGTTTTTCAGATGGGAAAAAGTCCATGATATCATATCAAACAAATTGGGACCTAATCTAGAACACTAAATACTCAAAATAATGAAACAAAATTCTAGTAAAATGATATGTTAATTAAGAGACATCCTTCAAATTAGATTAAAAACCTATTTGTGTTGAATTATCTATGAATGCGATTATAAACTTATAAGACATACCTAAAGGAGGCTCAAACCAACCTTGTTGGAAGTTATAAAAAAAGGAAATTAAAAGCTTCTTAGGATATAGAATCATATACCGCAGCTTAGAAAACCCATTGGATTATCCCAATGATATTGTTTCCAAAAAAATATTATGTTCACCATTGTGAAAAATAATAACAATGAGTTAGTGTCCAAAATGAATTAGAACTGTTGTAGGGCCAACATTTATTTTAGAAAACTAAATCATGAGACAAGAAATAACTATTTCCCCATACATTTTTTAGACTAAATTTTAGTGTGTTTGTCTAGTAAAAGTCATCGTTGTTTGCTTCGTAGATTCTTAATATATTTTTAGGTTATCGTAGCATTGAAATATTAAGACAATAAAAATTTCACATGCCCATTTGGTATGTTTTCATAAAAATTTATTCCCTTTATGTTATTTAATACCAAATGTTACATTTCATTGTTCCATGGTATGTATATTTTTAGCCTTGATTGAGTGCTTATTGAAGGTATTTTATGATTCTTTTTTTATATAACATGTTTTTATACCTTTAATGAAAATATAGAAAATATTTTAAAGAAATGCATTGAGGATATATTAGTTTGAAAATTGGAAATATTTCAATTCATGGTGGAAATAGGAAAATTGTTGACTGTATAATTTTTAAGGGAGGGATTTAGGTAGATAATTCCATGTTTGACAAAAATTATGCCCTAATTTATCTGACTAGTGTTACACATATTAAATCATTTTTATGACATATTGGATTTTATAGATGGCTTTTTAGGGAAATTTTCAAAAAAAATTCCCCAAACCAACCTATGAAATATGTTTACTATATTTTTATTTGATGATTCATATATGATATATTTTTAAAATATCAAGGTAATATTCACCACATCCCCTATAATCTATCCACCATCCTAGGAATGGAATTTTGAGATGTTGTGTGATACTTCAAAAAATGGTGTCGAAGTTATGTTGTCCCAAAATATATGTAATGTCAGGGAAATTCCATGAAAAGTTTTTTTTAATTATATGGAATCATTCTGAGACCACACAATTTCTTGGCTCATGAATCCAAGGCCTGGTGTGCTCGAAAAAGAATTTTGAAGTTTTTTTAAGTGAGCTTAAGTAAATGTGTGAGCGGGTTTTTCTAACATTTGAACTGGTGCTCGGATACAAAATTTGAGATCACCATTTTATTTATAATGCCTAGATTCTCATTGAAAAGGCCTAACAACGGTTTTGAAGGGTCGAACTAAAATGTTAATTTTTGAAAATCTTGGAAAATAATGAAATAACATTAAAAAGTTATTTTATTTTATTTTCTAATCCATTGAGTGGTGGATGGAGACACTGCGGTGTAGCGATGAGGATCATTGGCGAGGATTATTAATGGCTCATTAACTTGCAATGTAACGATGCTTTAATGATGTATAACTGCAACGATGTTTCATAAATGAAACAGCGTAACAGAATTGTTGTGACATGCTTTCCTTTTATTTTGGTTGACGTGTTGGTGGAACAAGGAATTAAACTGTAAAGATTCCCTGATGAACCTTTGATGAACATCCTCTATAGAAAATAATAATAAATGTCAAATAATATCAAACATCTTCGATGAACATCGAAGAACAGAGCTGTAAGAAATGAACGACATCAATGTATTCAAACTTCTAGGATGTAACACTACGGAAACGAACATCAAAGAGGTAGGGGTTATTTAATTTTAAAGTTCTTTCCCATTCTTATACATTAAATGACGAATGAAAATCAACCCATGAATAGGTTGGTCTGTGAAGCATGCGTTTATGTAGGAGGGTGAATTTTCTTTTGGGAGTTATTATCTTGATTAGATTATCTCTAGTTTGTTTGATCCACAACCCCTAGAGCCTCCCCATGAGTCTAAAACAATAAAACGAAGGGAATGGGCCAACACAAACAGGGCCCAAGCACCTCCATCCCGTGAATTCTTTCTGGATGCACCCTCAATGTAGAGGTAAGTTGATTCTTGGACCTTTTGGTGAATAGTACATTCCCCGAAGAGAAAAGACATAGGAAACGTGGAGAACATACCAACGGAGTGCATCTGATGGTTCACTGAACATTTTTTGGCACACCTCTCCCAGCAGTGGTCATGGGTTGAGGTGGCGGTATGTTGTAGCGGCAGTGAGGAGACACGGTGCCCGCCTGGCACAGTGTGGAGGGACAGCCAACATCTAGGTCATCTGGTAGGGTTGGCGAGCTATGGTAGCACGAATATGGTCTGAGGGCCCCACATGTCTGCTGGACCAATGGAGGCCAAGCACGGTAGTCGGTTTTGTCCCAGCTAGGTGACGCACTATAGGCCCACACCGCACAGACCGAGCTTTGGGATGGCAGGTTGCGCCCCAAGCCAGTGGGCTGGACCCGCACCGGTAGGTCGGACCTGCAGCCTAGTGGGCCAGACCCATTTTAGTAGTTTGGACCCAAAACCAGCAGGCCGAACCCGTGCAGGTAGGATGGACCCGTGCCCTTCGGGTCGGGTTGGACTAGATCGGGTCGCCGAGTGACCCATTGGGATGGACAATCGACAAAACCAGACAGTGTCTAGTAAGGCCCATTAGGCCTATCCCACTAGTTAGGCCAAACTATACCAAACAAGACATGAACATGGTCAGGTCCAGTAGGTCGATTTAAACTGGGGTATAAGGGAACCTCTTACCGGGTTGGTCGGGTTGGTCCAACCGGGTCGGATCGAGCCCAGACGCAATGGGCCCCTATTTACTAAAACAATAATAAAATGAAACCCAGGTGTCCGATTGACATTTTTTTTACAATGTTTGTACCTTATCGATGATGATGATATTTTGGAATGCCCTTAGGAGGATTTCATGGATGTTCAGATGTGACGAATGGATTGAGGATCGGTTCTCCCTAGTGCGCAACAAATGGAACCTGGCGATTGGCTGAGACTTGAAAACAGTTGACTTTTGACTATGTGTGACTCGATTATGTCCAAGTGGGAAGTAATTCTATGTGACATTGTAGGCCCATGGTGGGAAGCACTTCTGTGTGACTTTTCAGGCCCATAGTGTGTGATAAAGAGCAGTACCTTAGTTGATCATGATTATTCAGAAGCACATATGTGTGACTTTGTAGGCCCATGGTACATGATGAAGAGGTATACCTAAGCAGTCCAAGGTTAGTGGTAAGTACTTCTGTGTGACTTGGTAGGCCCACTATACTCAATAGAGGAGGAGTTCTCCAGCAACCGAGTTGATCGAGGATGTGGCTGATAATTCTTCTATCACTGCCCTAATTGTATACCTGATGTGAGTTGCCTTGTGATTAATGATTTATATTTAGGATTGTTGTGTGGTCTTTCATTTTTGTTTTGGGGTCCCAACAGAAAACGTTTTTACTCACCCCTTTATGGGCTTTGTGCACACATGTTGTGTCTGGTGTAGACAATTGTCATTTCGATAGAGACTTTGGTAGAGTGGGACATAGAGGGGCTCAGAGAGACAGGACTGACAGATTCTATGACAGTGGACTTGGTGGCCTGTTAATAGGTGAAATGATGTAGGATCTGATGGATAGGTCATTATGCATTGACTTCCAGTAGCAACACTACTCTCATGATCAGGTGGGGTTTTCCACGGATTGCCATTAGATTTTCCTTTTTGTACTTTATTATTTTAAGTTCTTTTTTTGGGTTTGTATTCTACCCTACCAATATTAATTTTACTTGTACTCAACTTTGTTTTCGTGTTACTTGTTTCCTTTTCAATGTGTAGGACTTGGTTAGGCATGTGTGTGTGTGTGTTGGTACTCATGAAAATGCCTCCCACTTGTAGGTTGATGCCTTCGGCTCCAGTCGCCAGCCCCTAGAATTTAGAAGGTGGGCTTGGGGTAGTCATAGCACAGGCCCTGGGGGACGGGTAATGAAAAAGATGTATCAGAGGGTGGTCGGTCCTGCCACAAAGACCGAGAGACTATGTTTTTTATTGGGGCAATGGTTTTAAGTGTTTCGAGCCCAAGTTCCAAATTCGGGGAGTCCACTATTTGTGTCGCGACCGATGTATCCATACATTATGACATTGAATTTTGATTTTCTGATCTATACATGAAAAAATTGGTTACATAATTCTCTCCTTAAGTTCTTTTTAATAAATGTTATCTCAGGTTTTATTACCTTCTAACCATGGTATATCGTGATCTATCTTAGGATGCCTCCACGTAGACGACTAGCCAAGATCCTGATATGAAGTCGTGAGGATAACCGGCCTAGTGATGAGGCATCCATTCAGGGACCAGTTCTAGAGATGGTCACACCGGGTGGTGCACCAGTTCTACCACCACCCGATAGTCATCATCTACTATCAGTGGTTCTGGAAGAGGACATGTGCATACTCAGTGCTCTACATGTGTTTTAGATATAGAGACCTCCTATGTTCATGGGAGAGATAGATCCTCAGGTCATTTAGGACTGTATGGAGGCAGTAACACGGGTCTTCAGTTTAGTGAGGACACCTCCTGACCAGATGGTGATATTTGCAGTGAGCCTTCTGTAGGGCTCGGTAGGGGGATGGTGGAGCTTGACCTCTCAGACGCACGATGAGGTGACCCTCACTTCAGCAGACTTCAAGCGGCTTTTACAGAAGGAGTTTTTCACCACAAAATTGAACTCTGTATGTATTCATGAACTGATTCACCTACAATATGGAATCATGATAATGGATGAGTACTCAGTGAGGTTCAACGAGCTATCTCACTACTCGACAGATATCATTTGAGGCCCTTTCTTCATGTCACAAGCCTTTGAACAAGGAATCGGGCAGGAGATCAGGGAATCAGTGTTGTATCTCAACATCACTACTTTGGTCGGGGTGCTGGGGTGAGCCCTTATGGTTTAGAACATATTTTTAGAGTAGTCTCCCACAACTAGAGATAACAACAGTCCCTAGGTGGTGGAGTCATCGGTAGGAAGTAGACAATAGACGCGAGGGCCCAAGAAGGCCATGTATTTTAGAGGATGACCCCAGGATATAGGGTCAGCAGTGTGGGGCTCCCAGACTAGAGGGAGTCAGTCGGGAACTAGAATTTTCTTATCATGTGGCAGGCAGGGAAACATGGAACATGATTTCCCGACCTACCGTACAGATGACCAACAGACGTTCGAGGGGCTACTAAGGTAGAGGAAGTAGTTTGAGCGAGGAGGTCTATAGGATGGAGGAAGTGTCAGGGAAGCAGGTCGAGCAGTAGGCAGTGGGCAATAGGTTGATCTATTACCACCCCCACCACCAGGTGGTCCACCCCGACCATAGGGAGTAGGTTGACAAGGGCGAGCACAGCTTCCTATAGTGAAGTCTTATGACCACAATACTCCAGATATGATCAAAATATGATATGTTTCTTCTATACCCTAGTTTTAGTTCATATAGACACTGGTTTTAGTCACTCTTTCCTTTCCATGGATCTTGTTTGAAGCTCAGAGATTCCTGTGTATATGTTGGCTCGATCCCTACCATTAGAGACTCCTATGAGTGGGGATTAGATGATTATCCCATGGTTCCAACTGTGTGATCTTACTCTAGGAGGCATGGTCATTGGCTCAGATCTTGTAGTAGTGGCTTCAGGGACTTACAAATTTATCTAGGGTATGCACTAGTTATCCACAATCTATGCTTAGATCTACTATTTCAGGCATACAGTGCAATGTGTCTGCGGAGAAGGGACCGGGTTTTCCTTCACCGGTGAGAAGTAAACCCCTAAAACACCAGAAAAACATTCTCGGAGGATGGTGCAGCTGATAACTCACCAATTGTGTAGCCTCACCCTTGGTACAATTGATGAGAGGATTCCAAGCATTCCTGTAGTGGTGGATGAATACAAGCATGTTTTTCCTAAGGATCTTCCAAGACTACATCCTCATAGGGAGCTAGACTTTGGTATTAACCAATACACTAGTACGATACTGATATCCACACCATAATATTAGATGGCTCTTACAATGCTTGGAAAACTAATGGTACAGTTGGAGGGCTTGCAGGAGGAGGGGTTCATGAGGCCTAGCTTTCATCATGGACAGCCCCAATGTTTTTTTCCAAGAAGATGGATGGGGTTTTGAGGTTGTGAGTCGAATTACGGTGCCTGAACCATGTGACCATAAAGAATAAGTATCCACTACTGAGAATCTATGATCACTTTGCCTTACTGAAGGGGAAAAGTAGTTCTCAAAGATAGATCTTAGATCATGCTACCACCAACTTTAGGTGTGGGATGAGGATGTACTGAACATAGCCTTCAGGTATCGGGACAGCCACAATATGTTCCTGGTGATGCCTTTTGGCATGACCAACTCCCCAGTAGTGATCATGGGACTAATAAATAGGATATACCAGCCTTACCTTGAATTGTTTTTTTGGTCATCATTGAAGACATCTTGGTGTACTCTGCGTCAGAGGAGGAGCACGATACACACTTGCAGATAGTCCTAGAGACACTCTATGTGCACCAACTTTATGGAAATCTCTCAAATTGTCATTTTTTGATTCAAGAAGTCCACTTTCTAGGATATATCATCTCAGAGGTAGGAGTTACAGTGGATCTGGTGAATATTGAGGTGATGATTCCTTGGGAGCCGCCCAGGAGCGTGACTGAGGTGTGGAGCTTCTTGGGGTATGATGGTTACTATCAGAGGTTCGTTCCTAACCTCTCTAGAGTAAAATCACCCTTATAAACTTCTACATGGAATTATCAACCCTTTTTTGGATGGAGAAATTTGAGAAATGTTTCTAGGAGCTGAGGCGGAGACTCACTAGTGCCCCCATATTGAGACTACCATAGGTGGGGGTTGGGTATGTAGTTTACTGCAACACATCAGGGATCGAACTGGGTTGTGTCCTGATTTACGAGAAAGACATGATTCCCTATGGATCATGCCAGTTGAGGAATCATGATCATAACTATGCTACCCACGACGAAGAGCTTTAGGTAGTGTCCATTTCCTTGAAGATGTTGTGACACTGCTTGATGGGTGAATGATTTATGGTTTACTCCAACCACAATAGTCTTAGGAATAACTTCTCCCCAAAGTACCTGAACCTGGGATTGGATTTATGGATAGAGTTCCTCTAGGAATTTTTTTGAGATAGTCTATAATACTGGAAAGGGGAACACGGTGGAAGACACGCTCAGTATGAGTATTGGTTTGTAGATGCTGAGTGAGGTGACAAAGCATTTGGTCGTGAGGCAGATATCCTTTGTGGATGATGGTGGAGATTATTACCATCATTTTATGACTATTACTCCCTCACTCCTATAGCAATTTAGGGAGGCATAGGTGGTGGATATTGACCGTGAGGACCTACATGCTCATTTATCCTCATGATGAGCTTCTAGTGGATTTCTGATATATGGGGAGCACATCATCCATTTTAGAGGATGCAACGTAGTTCTGATGAATTTAAGGGAGGTGGTGTTGAGGAAGTTCCATACACCCCCTTGAAGGTACTTGTTGTAGTGGAGAAGATGTACCAGGACCACTGACGTTAGTACTGCTGGAAGGGGATTAAGAAAGCAGTGGTTGATTTTGTGTCATGATGCCTCACTAGTCAGCATGTGAGGGCCAAGCATTTTGTTCCAGCAGGCTTGGACTAGCCACTCGAGGTACTGGTGTAGAAGTGGGATGATATCTTGATAGACATTTTTATGGGGTTACCATGCACATCCTGGGGCCTAGACTCTATTTGGATGGTCATTGAATGACTCACCAAGTCGACTCAATTCCTACCCATACAGAAGCAGGGACCAGCAGAGGGATTGGGATGCCTCTATATCCAAGAGATTGTGCGGCTTCACGGGGTGAATTAGACGATCATCTCAGATCATGAAACTCGATTTACATTCGGGATGTTGAGGGGATTACAAGAGGAGTTTAGGACACAACTACTCTTGAAAAAAACTTTTTATCCTTAGACAAATGGTCTGACAAAGAAGGCCATACAGACTATGGAGGACATGATATGTTCTTCCGTCTTAGGTTTTGGTTGCAGTTGGTATGACCACCTTCTTCTGGTAGAGTTTTCATAAACAAACATCTATCAATCCCCCATTATCATGGAAATGTTTTAGTCTTTGTCTAGGTATCCTTGTAGATTAGCCGTATATTGGAAAGACCCAGGGGATTCGACAATCATGGGTCTGATGTTGGTACAGGCTACCACCAGGAAGGTGTAGATCACCCATGAGTGGATGCAGACTACACAGGGCAGGAATAAGTCTTAATCTTAGAGGATACAGAGACCCTTTGAGTTTGAGGATTTTAGATCATGTATTCCTTCGGGCCTCACCCCAATGAGGATTATAGAGATTTGGTCGGGGCAGCATGTTATCTCTGTGGTTCAACATACCTTTTCAGATCCTAAGAGGAGTTGGCGACATGGAGTACCGTCTAGATCTTCCCCCATATATGCACTAGGTGTAGCAACCCTATATTTTTACATGTAAAATTACATGTTTTTAAGCATAATTATACATTAGATTACAAGCCTAGGATTGTTAAGTCTAGTCTCTTGGAAGACTAGGTACATAGAACATAAAACTTGGGGCTAAAAAACCCTTCTTTATTTAATCTCCATAAAGATCCCCTAACATCATTTGATCCCTTACATTTGCATAGGGTACCCTGGGGAACACATGAACAAAGGAATGATCTAAAAAGCCCAGTAATTGAATGAACATAAGGATATATCTTAAGCACATGAGTTAGGAGGCATGACATAATGATATCCAAAACATGGAACATATGAAATCATATCATATAATCATGGGATCATATAAACATGAAATCATATAAATATGAACGAATCATAAAAATTGTATTTAGTACGGCTCAATCATAACCTCCAATCCCATTTCAAATTTTAGTATGGGTCAAGGCTAACTTCCAATCTTGATTCCCATTTTAGTACGAGTCAAGGCTAACCGCCAATCCCGATTCACATCACATCTCATGAGACTTAACATTACCCAATGCATTGGAGAACTATCTGGGCACACCCATCTCAACATTTTCATGAATCTTCTTTCCAAATTAATAATCATACATAATAAACCATATATAAACATAAGGGTACCCAATGAAAGAATTCAATTCCACAATCATGACATAAAGTATAACCTATGGGCATATCATGAAAGTGTCCATGAAAGAAATGATTTAGAATATACATGGACATTCATAAGGTAAAATAGGCATATATATTGGTAAGTTTTTTCAAATAGAAGTGACAAGGTAGAAGAAAGGTATTTTAGAAATATTTTCATTAAATCATTTTGGTATGGTTTTAAAGAAAATACAATAGAGCCTTTAAAATTGAAAAGTAGAAAATATTTTATATAAAACCATAATTGAACCAAGATTGTTTTCATAATGAAATGAATGATTTTATAAATAAAATGGTGCCTTAAAATAAAGAATAGAGTGCACTAGAAATAGGGTAAAAGTTCAGGAAGTTCCCTTAAAACAGATTTTCTTATCAGAAAGTTCTAATGAGGGAATCTTTTAGAAACATGTATATCCCAAAAAGAGAGAGATGAAAGGGTCTTCATAAATAAATTTTGTAAAAATAAAGAGATTTTAGAATATATAAAAAAATAGATAAGATAATTCTATTTTTATATAAAGAAATATATGGCAACCTGAAAGAACAAATGATGTTTGGGTGGAATTCGTTACGGTTTATCAGCATGGTGTTAGGTGTACCCAAGAGGGATTTATGAGAGAGAAAATTAGTTTATAATCACTTATAAAACATGAGGTAAGTATATGGTAGTTTTTCAAACATACCCTTTCACTTTTTATTACACATAAAAAGGCATATAATAGAAGACAATCTTGATTAAGAGAGAAATAGAGAGGATCTGCTACCTTAAATCTATAGTTGTTCTCTACTTGTTATTAATGTCATGAATAAACAAATTAGGTTTATTAATTAATAAATCCATAACCTATTATGTATGTAATTTACTTATTATAACCCATTTTGGTTCCTTCCATGCCTTTTTGATTGGTCATAAGGTTCAATTTCATTGTTCAGGCTCGTTTGTTTACTTGGTTTTAATGACCGGTTCACTTATATTCATGTTTCAATAAACATGTAAGCTGAAAGTGGTTGTCTATAATTGAAGTTATATGTTATTAGTGAAAATAAAAGGGATTACTTTGCTACAATTTTAATTTGGTTACTTAGAGTGAAGACGAAATATTATATATAAAATCTTAGTGATAACCATTTTTGGTTAATCGATGGGATTGATTACAATGAACATGTTTTTATTTATAAAAAAATACAATTTGTACAAAAGTATTACAAAACAAAAACAAGGATATATTATATATATAATAATCTGGTTCAACCAAAACACAAATGGTTTCATGACAATAATTAAAGATGATAATAGAAATTGATAAACTGTTGTCCTTGAATATGTTAAATTTAAACATCTCAAACTATGTTTTAATTTCATTTAAATAAATGATCAGGAAAGGAGATATGATAATGAAATATCTCATTAGAAAAAAAACATTTCAATACATGTATGTTAGTGGAGTTATCATACTATTTGGGTGAAGGGATGTGAGTAATGAAGCAAGAAAAGAAATGAATCTAAAAGAAATAAAATAAATTGAAAGGGGAACTTACCTCTAGAGTTTATCTCCTTTGAGAACCTATTAAAGGGAGATTTTTTGGTATTTTGAAGAGGCTAGGGGATTTGATATGTAGGGGAGGAGCCTGGGGAGATATTTTGGTAGAACATTGGCCAGGAACAAGGATTGAGAAGAGTGGATAGAAGAGGGAGTGAGGGGGGTTTACAGTGGATGAGAGGAGGTTTTTCATAATTTTTTAATCATTAGTTAATTAATTTACCTCCAGACCAGAAATAGTGATTATTTCATGACCAAGAATAGTAATAAATGCATGTGACTTAGAACCAAATGGGATTACACCATCAGATCATCACTAATGACTCAATAAATCCATTATTTAGCATTTATCGTAAATTGTCGTATTTTACTATTCATCAAAAATTCATGTATTTTAGGAAAATCTGAAAAATTCACATTTAACATTTTTCAATGTGTATAATCCAAAAAAGAAATCCATTTTTCAAAAAAAAATTCTAAATGGGATTATTTTTTATTCAATTAAACTCATAATTTATTATTTAAAAACCAGTTTTAAAACATTCATTTACTTATTCTAAAATATAGGTACTTCATACTTTCAGTTGAATATTATCTTTATACTATCATAGGTAATTTTACTATTCATTAGTGTATATCACTATTCATAAGGGTATGTTTCTATTCATTAGGTTAGGTTATTAATCACAAAAAATTATGTTTTTCTTATCAAATTCCAAATATCTAACTGATCACAACCGTGTATGTTAGATTTTCGAAATTCCAAACACAGAAGTGACAAACATATGTTTAAAGGTCATATACAACTTAGTGGTTCATTATGTGGTTATTTTATGACATATTTATAAGAAAGGAAATTCCATTTATAAAACATTGGGTCATTACATTCCTCCCACATATGAAATTTTTCCCTCGAAATTTCATTTTACATTCTATGTCGTAAACAGGGGAAGGTAATTTTCCATAATTGCCTCCTCTAGTTCCCATGTTGCCTCTTCGTATATGGGGTTCTTCCCCAGTACTTTGACTAGGTGAGTATTCTTGTTACATATAACTTTATCTCTGCGATCTCAGATCTTCACTAGCTGCTCCTTATAGAAAAGACCATCCTCAAACTGTACCCCCTTTGAATAGAGTGCATGTGAAGGGTATGGTATTTACTTCCTTCAGAGAGATATATGAAAGATATAATGTAATTTGGACATGGTAGGTGGATGTGTCAGTCGATAGGCCATAGCTCTGACTTGATCAAGGATCTCAAAGGGGTCGATACACCTGGGACCTAGCATTCCATTCTTCCTAAATCTCATGAACCTCTTCCATAGAGATATGCGTAGAAATACTATGTCACCAACTTTGAACTCAAGGTCTCGTCGATGGTTATCTGCATAACTTCTCTATCGACATTTGGCTACCTTGATAGGTTGTTGAATGGTTTTCCTCTTCTCTATCATTTCTTTTACCCTTTCAGTTCCTAGCATCTTACGCTCACCGACTTCATCCTAACACACCAGTGTTCTGCACCTTTTCTATAGAGACCCAATATTGACGTACATAGACATTACTTTAATTTTTCGGAATACTTAATACATGAAAAAATAGACACCCAAAGACCGTATTAGTTTAGTGTCTTTGGAAACTCAGAATATAATCTTCTAATCATGGTTAAAGATCTTCAACATCCCCCATAGATATCTTCCCTTTTTTTTCTTACCTTAAACCTTTTTTTATATCTTGGGGAAAAGAAAATATAAAAAGGGTGAGCTCAAATGTTCAGTAAGGGTAAACATAGAGAACAAAAAACAATCCATAAATATTTTAACGTAAAAACATGAACATAAATCTTGGAAGTACATAAGGCATAGATAAAAGAGGAATATTAATCATGATAAAATATCATGGGAATAAAACATGTAATTGTGGAAAACCACTAAGAACTTGATATTATTTCCATAGTATCCAAGTCAATTCTGCCAAGACCATCATAGTGGAAAATTTCCATTACTGAACCGGGTTTACTTATCCTTACAGCCCCGTATTACTAAACATGATTTACTTTTCATTCCATCCATGTCTATCTCATAATATATAAATCTTTATCCAATGAATTGTAAGGAGATATAGGTCCCACCCATCTCATAATGAAATCATTATTTCATGTGCCACAAAATAAACAAAAATCATTCATCATAACCCAACGTATAAAATGGGTTTTATAAACATCATCCCATAATAACATAATACATATAAACCAATGGGTATAATATCATCATAAAAAATAATACTATGTAAAAAAAAGATACATTATTCTTGAAACATAAAGATATTAAAGAATGTCATCATAGATGAGAAATAGTTTTGATAAAACACTTGAAATGAATTCTTATGGAAAATATCATTTCTTCTTCAAAATCATTTTCTTTTCTCAAAATTCCATGCCATTTTAAAAGAAATTGATTTTTCTTGAACATAATCCTGAAATATTTATAGGAAGCTTCATGAAAATAAGGCGTTATAAAGCTGTAAAAATCCATTCATGTCGTATAAGTTAGAAAAACAATCTTCTCGTACTTTAGCTAGAAAAGTCAAAAAGTACCTCGTATGGTAAACAAAAGAAAGATTCCTTCCATACCATGTGGTAGAAGTAATGAAGGGTAAAAATGAAATTAAAAATACATGGAAGAATAGTAAAAAATTTATGAAAACATTATTAGAAATCATGGACATGGATGATAAACATAACCCCAGTAAGTACATACGATTAAACAATCCCAAATAAGGACAAGACTGGAATAATTATCCCTTACCTTATGTCCAATTTATTCTGTATGTGTCCGAGACTCCATAATAGTGGGTTTAAACATATTATTAATTTTTAGTTGAACCATCATAATATTTATGATATCATATATGATTCACTTACGACTTTATATTACCCGTTCATTTGTCAATTCCATGTTAATGCAGCATTTTGGGTAAAATCGTATCATTTATCATACGTGTTTTGAATTGTAATTATTCATATGATTAATTAGATCATGATTACTTAATTACTAAATTTAAAACATTATTTATATATAATATATATTCAGAATATAATAGATTGATAAATGGAATGAAATACACCGTTCATGGAGATGGTTGGTCGTACGTACGCATGAATGTTATTTTCGTTTCCTTATTAAATTGAATGGATGTAAGTAAATAACATATACATAAATCCAGTATCATAATTATGTCAAATAGTTATTTATTATTTATTATATATACTTTATAATCATTCTTGGGTGGTTAACATGGAGAATGAATCTCATCACGTCGTGGAGACGGTAATCCGTACAAACGCACGAGCAATGATTACATTCCCATAATTATTGAATGGAATTGGAGTGGATGATATAATATCTCAGAATCAGTATGATGTTATAATAATAATATATAGTTATTATTTCCATCATTATACCCATCATAGTAAGGTGGTGGTGGAAAAAAAAGATTAAGCCACAGCGTGGAGACGGTAAGTCGTACATACGCACAGACAATGATTTTATTTTTTGTAGGATGGATATAAGTTGAAATAGGGTTGTTTTATATTTATAATAACATATCAGTATATTATTGATACTTATGTTATTACTTTATAATGAAATAACTAAAGAAGAGGAAGTAGAAGAAGAAAGATACTAGAAAGATTCTGTAGAAGAGATTACCTCTTCATCGACATGCCTCTTTTAAACTTCCTCTTAGGGCACTAGAGTTGGTCTTTTGAGAGAACCATAACCTCTATAATATAACTAGAAAGGTTTGGAAGAATAATTTTCTGGGTTTGGACGATCTTGAAGGCTTAAAATGGAGTAAAGAGAAGAGGGAGGATTTGATCTTTTATAAGAGAAGAGAGGCGCACTTTTGGAAACCTCCAAAATATTAATTTATAATAAACTCAAACCCCACATAAAAACTTCTAATGTGAGTCAAATTCGGGAATAAGGTATGATAGCGTTGTAATTTCATCAAATAACTAAATTTAGACATGTTTTGATTTTATTTTAAACCTTATCATTTTGATTTATCCTTATTTATTCTATTAAATTTTATTTGTGGTAATAATATTCTAAATTTTAAATGGTTATAGATACTTATGTATGTGTTATGAATTGTCTATAATTGAATACTTTATGACATTTTAGACCATATAAATTTAATTTTTTTATATTTAAATATTTTTGTGATTTTTAAACAATTAAATAATATGTTATTTTTATAAAATATCTACAGTATCAATTTTGACACTATTCATTTATTTTAATTTAAATAAAATCCACACAGAAGATATGTTTGAACCAAAATAGTTAATAGATTCCTAAAATTTCATATTTATCTATAAAATTCGTGGATCACATTAATTAGTTCATATAATATTTATTTTAATAGTTTTAAAACCATTTATTTTATATTTTTGTTAATAAAATAATTACTACAACATTTTTGTATAATTATTTAATATATTTATCTGTTTCATGAAAATTAAAAACAAAATACTATGATGAATATAAATATAATAGTTTTTATAATAATACTTTTAGTCGAATTTATCTTCTATAACAACCAACTTTTAAAATGTTATCTTTTTTAAAGTATAAAGGTGAAAACTTTATCATCATTTAAAATAAAATAATATAAATGTCATTATCTATTTTATAAGGCTCCAAATGGACCAAAAGTATACCCTTGTATTCTTAGGGTATATATATACTCGAAAAATATGTCTTGGTCAAGTTTCTGGTCATTTTGATGGGTATTAGTATTTTAATAAAAACTATATTATTGATTTTTCTGTAAATAAATAATTTCTGCATCATTAATGTATAAGCTATTAAGGTAATTAAATATATATTAAAAATTACAAATAAATTACCATAAAAAATAAGAAAATTTAACTTTGAAAATAGTATTCATAATCGAATTTATATTCTGTATAACCTTACATTAAAAAAACTTTAATTATTAAAGTTTGAGTGAGACATATTTCACTTTCCTTTAAATAAAATAAATTAAAGGTCTTAGTCACATCCTAGTGGGTTCCAATAGATTTCATTTCAACCCAAGTATTCTTTTTGACAAAATATAATCATCATGTTATACTAAGACAAGTGTTAGTGTAATTTTATAATATTATACATTCCCATAATTACATGATTTACCTTTAACTGTGTTAATAAAATTTACCGTAGTTATTATTCATAATACCTAAAAATAAAAAGTATTTTGTTAACATAATTTGGACCTAATAATTCCAAATATGAAATCCATTTTTCCAAATTCAATACATAGAAGTTTCAGTATTTAATTTAAAATTAATCCCACTGTTGAGAAAATGATTTTAAAAAGTTAAAACATTGTAGAAGATTGAAATGTTTTTATCAATGAATTCAATTTAAAATTAATGATAATGACTTCAAATATATTAAATGTTAAAATTATATTCTATTTATACTTTAAAACCAATAAATAATATATTTTAACCATATAATTTATTTTGATTAAAAAAAGTGGTCTTCAATTCAAATTTAGCGTATTTTTACAATTCATTAAAAAATATATCAAAATAATAATAAAAGTTTATACAAAGTAAATTTTTATATCCTAATTACATAGAAAAATTTTAATTTGTAAAATTTAACTTATAAACATGTCAAAAACAAGATTTAATGTGTGTGCTCTATCAAAAGGCAGAAAAACTACATTTTTTTTAAAATACTTTTTTAACCTGAAAATTTTATTTTGTTCTCATACCATGTTCTAGAATATGTGTAAGATGAATGATATTTTTATAAAATTCAAAATATGTGTAATACTATTCATAAAGGCTAGTTCATAAAAACAATATATTTTTGTTTGGTAAAAATCTGTATTGTTTACAACACATGCTATTGAGGAAGGTTTCTCTTGCATGCAAAACAATCCAAGAATAGTGTTTTCATATACTATAAGCTAATACGGTGTTTCGTATAGTGCAATATAATCTTGAGGTAGACTACAAAACAAGACATAAATGAAATTAAAATAAATATATTTCTCATAAAATCTCGGGGTGTTACATTCTACCCCCCTTAAAATGAATTTCGCCCTTGAAATTCGTCGGGGTTATAAATTTTTTACTACATAAAGGTTTCATTCATAAAAACCCACATCATAAAATGTAATACTAAAACTTAATTTTAAAAAATAAAGTTAGAATCATAATGGTCACCCAAAGTAACTCAGCATTGGGATTCCACATAGGAGAATATAGGTGAAAATATGGATATGGAAGAGAAATCTAACCATCATGTTCTGATGAAGAGTGGTAGAGAACATGGTTATGAAAAAACCAAAAATCACAAAGCCATAAATATGTGATGATCTAAGGTACCATCTAATTCATCGGATATGAGGGTACTATGACAACATTTTTGGTTTTCAAGATCATTAGACTGAAGATAATTAATTTTTCCATAAGAATAAATACTTACTTGATTTCAGTGTAATATCATCGTTGGTCATTCCATGAAAAATTTCCACCTCATCTATTATTTACAGAAATAATGTTGAATTTTTCATTCTGGACATATTAGCAGATCATGCAGTAGAATGATAGGTCATTCCATATGTCTCTATCACAAAAAAGGATAACATAAGATATTAAATATACATAAGTCCATCTATAGTGAGGTTAATCATATATGGTTCCAAAAATGGTCTTATACATTATCTACCATGCCGATTAATAAAATAAAACTAATTTTTACTAACCAAGGACTTCCCAGAGGCCAGTGGTAGATGATAAAGGCGTGTCTCACTTCAGTTGTGGGTTCGATTCCTGCAGCCTTTTCTGACGCGACGGGTTGTCACCCATCCTACGGGTTGTCCTTTTTCTAAAATAATACTATTACAACATTCTAGAAATAATATCAAAAAGTTATAGCCTTAAGCAATGCTATTTTATGTCTAACTTAATCCATTCCAATCTTTAGGCTTATCCAAATTACTTCTATCCAATCTCATAGTATAATTAAAAATATTACTAGAGAGGTCATCTACCAAGAATGTGAATACCATCATTTATCCTCATATATAATAAGATATATCTTGTTGGTCACATTACAAACATGTGAATACCTTAATCATGTATTCTATTGAAACATGAATTACCATAGAACCTTCGTGAAAACATGAATGTTGTCAAATGTTAACTCTTTCCACATACCAAAATCCCAAAAATTAAATATACTCAAACCATGATATCACTTTGTCCTTATATCAGTCATGAGCTCATTAATACTATCAAACATATTATTTTCTCCATATCCCTTCATTATGTGCATATCATCTGCTTTCAAAAAATATTTCAATCACTTTTCATGGTTACCGGTACTATATTCGTATATAAAACCACAATGGACCAACACATAAATATTTCAATATACCATAAAAGTACCCCCAACAACATTATTCTTGAATTCCAATACATAAGCCGTTAAATCCATCATCTTCAATGATTGTAATGGAATATGTCCTTCCTCGATTTAGAAGTAACCTCTTAGGTCAGGGCATTGAGTTGGGTAATGCCCATGTTCTCCATAGACAAGACATTGAACTCCATAATAGTCAGTCACTCTATGACCCTTTTCCCCACACAGATAACATCTTCCCCTCAATTTGAGGTTTTCTTAAAGGTTCTTCTTCCCTTCTTCTTGATATGTACAAAGCTTCATATTCTTTTCTTTATGTTCCTCTCCATGAGAACATACATAAAAGTCCATCTTCTTCTTATTTGATGACTTAGGAATACCACTGAAGTTCACCTTGTCAACCATATATCGTGATGACTGATTCGGAATAATCACAATATCGTTCTCTCTAGGCATTACACAATTTTGTTGCTCGTAGTAACCAATTTGTCCATCGGATTCAATGTTAACCTAATTCCTTCTAGTTCCCTCCATTAACTAAAACCAGAAACCATAGCGTAAGAAATAATTAAAATAAAGAGGAACCACAGAATCACAAAATGTCACTTATGGGATGTCTAACTTATCACACATTCTTTAATCCATGACACATTAGGTTCACCATAGGTTATTCATGATCATTAACATAATTCTAGGACTGTTGCCTTTACATATACTTATCCTTAAGGATATCCAAATACATACCATAGAAATATCTCTAGGGATCTCACTAAAGTTTTTGCATCCTAGTTTCCAAAGGGTGACTTAAAATTTGCTATAATACCAACTTTAGATACCTAAGCTTGACGTACATAGACATTACATTAATTTTTTGGAATACTTAATACATGAAAAAAATAGAATCCCAATGACCATATTAGTTTAGAGTCTTTTGAAACTCAGAACATAATCTTCTAATCATGGTGAAAGATATTCCCCTTTTGTCTTCTTAAGTAAAACCTTTTTTATATCCTCATGAAAAGAAAACATAAAAAGGGTGAGCTCAAATGCTCAATAAGGGTAAATATGGAGGACATAAAACAATCCATAAACATTTGAACGTAAAAACATGAACATAAATCTTGGCAGTACATAAGGAATAGATCTCAAAGGAATATTAATCCTGATAAAATATCTTGGGAATAAAACATGTAATTGTGGAAATCCATTAATAACATTATATGATTCCCATAGTAGCCAATTCATTTCGGCCAAGAACATCATAGTGGACAATGTGCATTACTGAACTGGGTTTACTTGTCGTTCCAGCCCTGTATTACTGAACATGATTTACCTACCATTCCAGAAATGTCTATATCATGAGATATAAATCTTTACCCAATAAATTTGAGGGAGATATATGTCCCACCCATCTCATAATGAAATAATTCTTTCATGTTCCACAAAATAAACATAAATCATTCATCATAACCCAACGAATAAAATGGGTTTCATAAAAATCATCCCATCATAACATAATACATATAAAATAATGGATATAATTTCATCATAACCAAAATAAAAATCTATAAATAATATATACATTATAATTGAATCATAACCATATTAAATAATGTCATCATATATGGGAAATAGTTTTGATAAAACACTTGAAATGAATTCTTGGGGAAAATGTCCTTTCCTCTTCAAAATCATTTTCTTTTTTCAAAATTCTCCTCCATTTAAAAGAAAAGGAATTTTTTGAAAATAATAATAAACTTTTTATAGGAAGCTTCATGAAAATAAGGCATTATGAAACCGTAAAAATCTATTCATTCCCTGTAAGTTAAAAAAACAATCTTCTCGTACATTTTCTGAAAAGGTCAAAAAGTAACTCGTATGGTAAACAAAAGAAAGATTTCTTCCATACCATGTGGTAGAAGTCAAAAAGGATATAAATGAATTTAAACATAAATGGAATAATAGTAAACATTTTTTTAAAAAAAATTATAAAACATGGACATGGATGAGAAACATAACCCTAGTAAGTACTTACGAATAAACAATCCCAGATAATAAAAAGATTGGAATAATTATCCCTTACCTTATGTCCAATTTATTCCGTATGTGTCCGAGACTCTGGTATTGTGGGTTTAAACATATTATTAACTTGTAATAGAACCAAAATAATATTTATGATATCATATATGATTCACTTACGACTTTATACTACCCATTCAATTGTCAATTCCTTATTAACAAATAATTTTAGGAAAAATCATTTCATTTATCATACGTGTTTTGAATTGTAATTATTCATATGATTACATAGATCATGATTACTTACTTACAGAATATAAAACATTATTTATATATAATAAATATTTAGAATATAATAAATTGATAAATGGAATGAAGTACACCATTCATGGAGATGGTAGGCCGTACGTACGCATGAATGAGGTTTTCGTTTCCTTATTAATTTGAATGGAAGTATGTAAATAAAATATACATAAATCCAGTATAATTACTATTTCAAATAGTTCATTATTATTTATTATATATACTTTGTAATCATTCTGCAATGGCTAACATGGGGAATGAATCCTATCGCGTCGTGGAGACGGTAATCCGTACGTATGCACGAGCGATGATATCATTCCCATAATTATTGAATAGAATTGGAGGGGATGATATAATATCTCAGAATAAGTATGATGTTATAATAATAATATATAGTTACTATTTTCACCATTATACCAATCCAAGTACGGTGGTGGTGTAAAAACAGATTACACCACGGCGTGGAGACGGTAAGCCGTACGTACGCATGCGTAGTGATTTCATTTTTTGTAGGATGGATATAAAGTAAAATAGGGTTTTTTCATATTTATAAAAACATATCATTACATTAGTGATAATTATGTTTTTACTTTATAATTAAACAACTGAATAAGATAATGTAGAAGAAGAAAGAAAATTGAAAGAATCAGTAGAAGAGATTTCATCTTCCTCGACGTTCCTCTTTTAAACTTCCTCTTAGGGAACTAGAGTTGGTCTTTTGAGAGGACCATAACCTCTATAATATAACTAGAGAGGTTTAGAAGTGGAATTGGCAGGGGTTGTCTAAGCTTGAAGGCTTAAAATGGAGTGAATAGAAGAGGGAGGATGTGCTCTTTTATAAGAGAGGAGAGGGGCACTTTTGGAAACCTCCAAAATATTAATTTATAATAAAATCAAACCCTACATAAAAACTTCAAAAGTGACTAAAATTAGGATATGAGGTAAGATAGGGTTGTAATCGCATCAAAGAATCAAATTTAGACATGTTTTGATTTCATTGTAAACCTTATCATTTTGATTTATCCTTATTTATACTATTTAATTTTATATGTGGTAATAATATTCCAAATTTTAAATGGTTATAAATAAGTAGGTATGCATTATGAATTGTCTATAATTGGATAATTTATGAAATTTTAGACAATATAAATTTCATGTTTTAATTTTTAAATATTTTTGTTGTTTTTAAACAATTTAATAATATGTTATTTTTATAAAATATCAATAGTGTCAATTTTGACACTATTCATTTATTTCAATTTAAATAAAATCCCCATAGAATATATGTTTGAACCAAAATATTTAATATATTACTAACATGTCATATTTATCTATAAAATTCTTGTAGAACATTAATTAGTTCATATAATATTTATTTTAATATTTTTAAAACCACTTATTTGATATTTTTGTTAATAAAATAATTACTACAACATTTTTGTATAATAACATAAAATAAGTATTTTTTTGCATAAAAATTAATAATAAAATTATATTATGAATATAAATCTAATATATTTCATAATAATACTTTTAGTTGAGTTTATCTTCTAAAACAAAAATCTTTTAAAATTTTATCCTTATTAATGTATGACGGTTACAACTTTGAAATCATTTAAAATAAAATAATATAAATGTCATAATCTGTTTTTTAAGTCTCCAAACGGTCCACATATAGACCCTTTGATGCTTAACGTATATAATACTCGACCAATAAGGTTTGGTCAAGTTTCAGGACCTTTTATTGGTATTAATATTTTAATAAAAGCAATATTATTGATTTTACACTAAATAAATAATTTTTGCATCATTAATGTATAAGCTATTAAGGTAAATAAATATTTATTAAAAATTACAAATAAATTACCATAACAAAGAAAATAATTTTAAATTTCAAATGATTATTTATAATCGATTTTATATTCTATATAACATTATATTAAAAATACTTTAATTATTAACGTTTGAGTGAGACATACTTCACTTTCCTTTAAATACAATAAATTAAAGGTCTTAATCACATCCAAGTGGGTTCCAATAGATTAAATTTCGACCCAAGTATTCTTTAAGACAAAATATAATCATCCAATTATATTAAGACAAGTGTTAGTCTAATTTTATAATATTATATTTACCCCTAATTACCCGATTTACCTTTAACTGTGGTAAATAAAATTTACCGTAGTTACTATTCATAATGCCTAAAAATAAAATGATCATGTTAACATAATTTGGACCTAATGATTCCAAATATGGAATCCATTTTTCCAAACTAAATACACATAAGTTTCAGTATTTAATTTAAAATTAATCCCATTGATGAGAAAACAAGCTTTAAAAGTTAAAACATTGCAAAAGATTGAAATGTTTTTACCTATAAATTCAATGTAAATTTAATGATAATGGCTTTAATTATATTAAATGGTAAAACTATATTCTATTTATAATTTAAAACCATTAAATAATATATTTTAACCATATAAATTATTTAGATGAAAAAAAAATTCGTTTTCAATTAAAATTTAGCGTATTTTTACTATTCAACAAAATAAGAAACTTATCAAAAAAGTATGAAACATTTATTCAAAGTAAATTTTTATATCCTGATTCCAAGGAATAAGTTTAATTTGTCATGTTGAAATTATTAACATGTAAAAAATCTAGATTTAATGTGGGTGGACTATCAAAAGGCGGCAAAACTGCATTTTTTGAAATATACTTATTTTACCTGATAAAATTATTTTATCCCCATACCATGTTCTAGAATATGTGTAAGATGAATGATATTATTATAAAATTAAAAATGTGCTTAATACTATTCATAATGTCTAGTTCATAAAAACAATATATCGTTGTTTAGTGAAACTCGGTATTGCGTACAAAACACGCTATTGAGGATGGTCGCTCTTGCGTGCAACACAAGACAAGAATAGTTTTTTCATATACTACAAGATAATATGGTGTTTCATATAGCGCAAGCTAATATTGGTGAAGCATACAACACAATACATCAAATAAATTAATAAAATATTTCTCATAAAATCTCAGGGTGTTACATTTTCCCATAAAGGGCTTCATATGTTGCCATTCAGATGCTTGAGTGGAAACTATTGTTGTAGGAGAATTAAACCAGTAGAAGATGTTGGTACCATACTACATTAAATTATATAGAACACTCTCTGAACATGTCTCCCAGTGTCTAAATAGTTTTCTCAGATTGGACATTAGTTTGAGGTTGATAGGTCATACTGAAGTTCAGTTCAGTGCTTAGAGCATGTTGAAGACATTTCCAAAACATCGAGGTGAATTTTAGATCGTGATCTGGTACAATAGATAGTGGTACTTCGTACTTCCTTACTACTTATTTGATGTAAATCTTCTCAAGTTGATTAATTGACAAGTCCTCTCGAATCACGATGAAGTAAGCTGTCTTTATATGGCTATCCACAATGACCCATATAACATTGTTTCCTCTGGATGTCCTTAGAAGTCTAGTGACATAGTCCGTGGTAATATTATCCCACTTCCATTATGGTAGAGGTAGTGGTTGAATCATCCCCTTATACTTTTTCCTCTTAGCCTTCACTTTCTGAATTACCATGAACTTTGATGTATATTCAGCAATCTTCCTCTTCATAATGTTCCCCTCAAAAGTTTTCCTGGATATCTTAATACATATTTTTTCTCCCTAGGTAGATAGAGAAGGTTGAGCAATGTGTGTCATTCATAAGATTATTCTTTATCTTTGGATCGAATGGTACACATAATTGTGACCCAAATATTACATCTCTTTCCTTATCAATTTTGAAATCAGAGGATTTCCCATTTTTTGATATATTCCACCTTTTTCTGAATTCCACATCTTTTTTTTGAGCATCCTTTATTTTCTCCAAGAGGGATTGTTGAGAAATCATTTGAGAAAGGATTGATGATGTTACTCACTTAATTATTCCTAGATCCATCCTTTGCAAACCAAAGAAGATCGGATCATTTTCAATTCTCATCATTGATAAAGATGTAGGATCCTTTTTACTTAGAGCATATACCACCTTGTTTTCCTTACCATGATGGTAGTGGATTGAGCAGTCAAAATACTTGATGATATCTATCCATATTCCCTAGCACATATTAATCTCTTTTTGTGTGAATATATATTTTGGACTCTGGTGGTCAGTATATATCTCACACATTTCCCCATAGAAATAATGCTACTAGATCTTCAACGCAAAGATCACTCCCGCAAACTCTATATCATGTGTAGGGTAGTTTTGCTTTCATATTTTCAGATACCTTGAGGCATAGGCTATCACTTTATCATTTTTCATCAGTACACAACCTAATCCCTTTTTGAAGCGTCACTATACACCACAATGTGTTCTCTACTCATTTGGGGTGTGAGTACTGGCGTAGGGATAATACATTTTTTCAACTCCGGGAATCATTATTCACATTCCGAAGTCCATAGAAACTTTACCCCGTCCATGTTAGCTTGTTCATTGGGTTTTAAAATAATGAAAATTTCATAACAAATCATCGATAAAACCCAGATAGACCCCAAAAAAGCGGATCTCCATTACAGAAGATGGTATGGGCCATTCATCAATTTCCTTTGCCTTGGAAGGGTATACAGATATCCATTGTCTAGTGATAACATACCCCAATCATGATACTTCCCTCATCCCAAACTCAAATTTACTGTACTTTTCATAAAAATTCTCCCTCCACAAAGTCATTAACACGGTATTCAAATCCTCCTCCTATTCCTTCGTGCTCTTGGAGTATATTAGAATATAATCAGTAAACACTACTTCAAATTTTTCTAGGTAATCTATAAAGACTCTATTCATTAAACCTATGAAAAATTATAGAGAATTAGTTAGTCTGAAGGGAATCACTATTAACTCATAGTGTCTATACCTAGTTCGAAAGGCAGTCTTGGGAATATCTTCCTTTCTCACCATTATTTGGTGATATCCCGACTGAAGATCCACCTTATAGAAACAACATTCCCCATAAATCAGATCGAACAAGTCATCTATCCATGGAAGGGGATAGTTGTTTTTTATCGTGATTTTATTGAGTTCACGATAATAAATGTAGAGGTGCATTGATCCATCCTTCTTCTTGATGAGGAGGATTGGCACACCCCATGGTGAAGCACTCAGGCATATAAAACCCTTCCCCAGATTCTCCTACAACTGCTTCTTCATATCCTCTAGCTCAACGACGGCCATTCTGTAAGGTGTCTTTGAGATAGGAAGAGATCCCGGGATAAGTTCAATTGAGAACTCAACCTCCTGGTCAGGGGGAAGACCAGGCCAATCATCATGGAATACATCGGTATAATCCCTCATGATTGGCATGTCTTCAAGCATGATTCTCTCCTTTGTCTCAATCAATTAAGATTGATATTCTTGCTCATAAGGAAACAATTTTCATACTTGAGACAATGATTCTAAAGGATATTCACCTTCCTCCTTACACTTGTAAAGAATCAGAGGATGCTTCAAGATGTGAAGAGTGATCTCCCCTACGAAACAGTTGATGTTGGCCTTATAAAAAGATAGTCAACCCATGCCAAACATAGCATTGAACTCCACTAAATGAAGTATGACAAGATTTCCTAAGAGGTTTAGTCCACAGATGTTAACTATAGAAGAGTTATAAACCATGGATGCCATAATTTCCACATTCTCTATTCTCACTGATAACATATCCTCTAAATTTTTGAGGTGGTGTTTCAATGGTTCTACTAAACTTTCATTATATAAAAGAATGTGTAGAACCAGAATCAAATAGTACATTCACTATTCTTGATTGAATAACTAGTGTACATGTCACCAAATCATTGTCCAACTCTACCTCAATAGTAGTGATGGCATAATACCTTCTATATTTCCTTGGAGATTGTTCCTAATTGCCTCTGAGAACCCTCAGTTTAGGTAAATTGCTTTCATAATTCCCATGCTACTTGCAGTTGTAACACTACACTATAGGCTGAGTGTGGATCTGAACCTTTTTTTCTTCTTCAACATTAGCATAATTGTTCATATCGCTTCTGTAGTTCTAGGACAAATTACCAAACTATCCACATTTGAGGCTATTCTTGGTTCCCTTCAGGGAGTTACAAGGATGCTTCTTCCCATAACTTTTACCAGAGGAAAATTCAGGCTTCTTTCCATCATGGGATTTATTTGATGAACCACCCATATTGTCCTCAATTTTCATCTTCTTTTCACTGGGCCCACAAGACCACTGAGAGTCTCTAATATCCATTTCAACCTTGAGGGCACAGTAGACAATATCCTCAAAACTGTCAATGTCTCGAATCACCAATGATTTTCATAGACTCATCTTTAATCCACTAAAAAAGTTATCCACCATTATTTTGGTGTTCATGAAATATAAAGAGGCATACATTACAAGTCTTGTAAAATTTGCTTCATACGCCCCGATGGACTCATCTTCCTTCTTCTTGAGTCCGAGGAACTCTCTTTCTATCTTGATATGGGGGGTTTGAGGAAAATATTAGTTGAAAAGACATCAACTTGAATTCCTCTCAGTCCATGGAATCAATTTCCTCTTGGGAAATTGTTTTCTTGATCAGTTCCTACCACTGGTCAGCTTCCCCATCAAAATGATAGACTGCCAGTACAACCATCTCTTTTTTCGAGCACTGGAGGATGGATAATATCTTTTCATTGGAGGTAATCCATTGTTCTTTGGGGAGGGTATTAAAACATCTACAAAACATGGGAGTACTTTTCCGCATGATGTATTCTATGACAACTTTCTTATTCCTTAGAGGAGGAGGGAATTACTCATGATTAAAGTTGTTATTTATAACTCGAGCCAGCTTAGCAAGTAATATAATGATGTTTTGAGAACCTTCTCCCATCATATCAAGAATATCATTTGAGAAATCATCACATTGACTGTCACATTGGTTTTTGGAACATGTTCTTCTATTTCCCTAAATTAACTAAGAAAATGAACATATAATTAGAGGTCAGGAATACTTACCTATTGAGTATAAAAAGGAAACTTTGATCATAAATGGATAAACTTATAAAGAAGAAGTATATCCTAACTTGTGACTATTTAGGTTTAAATATATGTTATCTGAAATCTATTTCACAACTTATATTCTTATAGGGTTTTTTTCCTAAAATATTGGATTTTACTAATCTCATGAATCTACCAAATCATATCCCCTAGGAGTTTCATAACCAAGAGTGTAGAAAGTACTATTTTAATGCACCAGTTCTTGTACGAATCTAGCTCTAAGCGGTGTTTTCAAGTTTTACGCCTAGATACATCTATTCCAGAGATGCCTCTATCTACTTGTATCTAGATAGGGATGTATTTTCTTGATTAACCACTTACTAAATACTCACCAAAATTTAGTAACGTTTTCTTATACTTAGTATCATCCATAAAGTTCTCATTAAGGTGCTCTTTTCCTAATCTCCATAATTATCTAGACCATCCTCTGATACCAACTGTAGTGACCCTATCCTTCTACATTTAACATTACATTTTTTAAGCATAATTATACATCATAGTAAAATCCAAGGATCGTTAAGTCTAGTGTCTTGGAATACTATGTACATAGAACATAAAACATGGGGCTAAAAAATCGTTATTTAATCTCCATGAATATCTCCTAACATTCTTTGAGCCCTTACATCTACATAGGGTACCCGGAGGAACACATGAACAAAGGGATGAGCTAAAAATCCCATTAAGGGAATGAATATAAGTATACATCTTAAGAACATTAGTTAGGGGGCATGACATAATGATATCAAAATCATGGAACATATAAATCATATCATATAAGCATAGGATCATATAAACATGGAATAATTAAAAGGCGGTAGAATCATAAAAAATATCTTTAGTACGGTTCAAGGAAACCCGCCAATCCCATTTCACATCACATATCATGAGACTTAACATTACCCAACTCATTGGAGAACTATCTGGGTGCACCCATATAAACATTTTCAGGAATATTCTTTCCACATAAATATTCATACATAATCAACCATACATAAACATAAGGGTACCCAGGGAAAGAATTGGGTACCACAATCCTGACATAAAGCATAACCAATGTGTGTATCATGAAAGTGTCCATGAAAGAAATTGTTTAGAACATACATGGACGTTAATAAGTTAAAATAGGCATATAAAATGGTAATCAGTATTAAATATAAGTAAAAACATGTTAGAAATGACACAACCCATCCCAGTGGGGCCCGTACTATGACTCCTCATGCCCGACTCCAATAGGCCAGGGGCTGGTGACTAGCACCGAGTAGGCATATTCCTAACATGGGAGGAATTACCTAAGAACCTGTACACACACACACACATCTCCAATCCCACAAAATAAGAAATGTAAAAACCACTATGGAACAAAATGCATGCATACAACTAAACCCAACCGACAAAGTGTGACAGAAAGTAAAGTAATGAAAGTAAATAGGGCCAGAATACAAGCCCACTAAAAACAGGAGTCTAAAAACTGTAAATTCCAACCTGTAATCATAAAGAGGTACTAGGACTGTTTCTCATAGTCGTAGTAATGCCTTGTCTTGTAAGGAACTCAGAAAGCTCGTTACTATCCCGGTCCGCCATGGACTCTATCGAAAGGTTGCTCGTCTTCATAAGACACGACACGTGCAGACAAGGCCTGTACAGGGGTTAGTATAACAATACTCATTAGAGGACCCCAAAAAACACAAACCAATATAAAATGGAATGTCATAGTAAGACTTACACAGTATATTTCTACTGAATATATGATAGGAGAACACAAATTAGATATACTCAAAACCTAGACCGATAGTCGAGAGACAAGTCACACAACCGTATACCCCATCTAGGGATTCAGTTAAAATATTTCACAAAGCACTCATTCTGGGAGAACACACTCCACGAGTCTGGAAGCTCTAATGATGTCCGTCCGAGAATTACTATTCATTGGGAAACATCACGAGATGTAGTTACACTCATTACGGGAGACACACTTCTGAGTGGAAAGATCACGAGAGATAGATGCACTCATTATTGGAGACACACTTTTGAGTGGGAAAGGTCACGATACACGGATGAGGATCACTACTAGGGCCATGGTGGATACCGCGACTCATCCAGATTCACCAACTAGGTAGAGGATCAATGCCTGGTAGAGTTGTTCACATCGATGCATCACTCTATCTAGGGTAAGCAATTGTTATAGGATCTTGCTTCGGGGCACTAATCCAAAACAAACATGTCCATGATATGGTGGACAATAGGACCATGCCATTTTCAAAAAAGAACACGGCGTGTAGAAAAGTTACACATCATGTCATTTGACCCCAGGTACTACCCGTGTACAGCGGCCTGTGTTGTATGGGTGGTCTTGTAGAAACGTGAGTACAAGGCATGTAGTAATTTGTCTACACCATGTTCGAGTGACAGGGGTCGGCTCCATGTACGCTATCCATGTGGTCGTACACGGTCCTCAACCCATGTACTCATACCTCTGTAATCGGTACAATGGGTGACCCGCATTACTGGCCTCGCCTGGCCGTGTGAAGGAGTACACAGTCATGTACTCCATCCCGTGTCCATGTATCCCTTGGATACACACCGAGTCCCACAGAGCCGCCTCTTCCATGCTGCGTAGAGAGTACAAACCATGTTCCGAAGCCATGTAGTCCATCCTGTGTCTGTTTACATTCCCAAACACACGCCGATCATTAGGAAAAGTCCAACATGTCGTGTGACAAACGTCACACACCGTGTGATTCCTCTCGGACCCTCAATACCCTATCCACTGTCGTCAGTACTACACGGCGTGTTCTTTAAAACTACCTATTGGGTATTTTGGAAATTTCTAGAATCACAGACTTCCACCGCCCTACCTTTGTGCTACCCAGTTTGTCAATTCGGCCATCCAATTACCACGAACCATCGGAATCCATGTTTCCACGATGCCTCGAGGTCGTCTCCATTGTTTTCGGGCCTCCGATCAGCTCCGAAAATTCATTTTGATCCTCCCACGTGAAGAACGCTCGATGAATAGTCATTTCCGATCTGATCCAATTCATTGTTCTCTATGACCGTCGCACCTCCATAGATTCATTGCGATGTCGTATCTCCAGTTTTGGATCATTGTGTTGCAAGATGAGTGCGCAACGATCTGTTGTTCATCTCCCCATGAAGAACGCGAAGAACACACGAGGAAACGAAAGGGGGAAGCAATCCAATAACAAAAATCGAGGAACAATCCTCTGTCATTGTTTTTCATGATGTTGATCTTCTCCCATTAGTTGTCTTAAATGGATCAGAATCGAGCAACAATCTACCATGGATTAATTCCCTGAAATCATCCCAACAAAACCCTCCTGCAAAAATGTACGAATCCACGGATCAACATGTTTGTTGTTGATTCGGGTTTGTCATCCAAAATAAAAATTGTGGAAAGGAAAATTGAAATAAAAACCCCAACCACAAAATTGATCGATCACTGATGAAGAGGTCATGATGTCTTCATCGAGATGCTTTAACTTGTTGGCGTAGAGATTATCATCTTTGATTCGTCGTCATTCGTCACTGAGCATTTTCTCCAACGCTCCATGGATTCTCCATAGTTTTCACTCAAAGTTCCATCAACAACCATTGTTCGATTAACCCTTTAAAAAAAGGGGAAGCATATTTGGAATTCCATCACATTGTGGCATTAATTATTCACATTTCCATTTTTTAGTCATTATGACATGGAATTAATTATTAAAAAAACCGCCCCTTCATTGCGCTACATTGAAATTTTCCATATAAAATAAATGTTTCCATTTATTTTATTTTATTTTATAGAAAACATCTAAAAAATAGCTTTTTCCCTCAACCCACATCGTTCGAGGTTGGACCCATTCTTAGGTAAAGTCATCATCTCAGACGCAACGAGGCTCTCATATTTTTAATCCGAGTATCCGTTTGGAAACTGCCAAAACTGCACACAAGTGCCGACTCACTTAACTTAAAAAAGTTCAAACCACCATTCTGGGATAACCAGGCCCCAGAATGAAGTGTCATCTCGGCACCTAGTCTCGTAATAATTCCATGTCATATTTAAAAATAATACATGAAAAATATAAGACATTACATTCTATCCACCTTGGGGCTTACCATCCCCATAAATCCAAAACCGGACTACCCAAAATAATGTGGGTACTGAACATAGATTTGAGCCTCCCGCTCCCACGTGCTCTCCTGAAGAATCTCGTTCTTCCACCAAACATGCACTAAAGGAATCGATCACCCACGAATGATCCTCTCCTACTGATCCTCGACCTCTACTGGGTACTCCACAAATATCACTCCATCCTCGATTTTAAGCTCGCCCCCGTCGATGATGTGTGATGGGCCATGCACGTACCTCCACAGTTATGACACATGGAAGAAATCATGTACCTGATGAAACTGTAGTGGTAGAGCTATGTGGTACGCCACCTCTCCAACTCTATGTAGTATCTATAAAGGTCTGATGAACCTTAGAGATAACTTGTCACCTCAGCCAAATCTATGTAACCCTCGTCGAGGTGAGACCAGAAGAAAGACATAGTCTCTTTCTTCAAACTCTCGGGGTCTCCGTCTCCAGTCAGCATGAGACTTCTTCCAGCTCTGTGTAGTATTCATCCTCTCCTAGATGATATGCACCTTCTCGGTGATAGCTTGCACGAACTCTAAACCCATGAGAGCTGACTCTCTGGGGTCGGTCTAGCTAAGCGGTGACCGGAAGGGTCTCCCATACAAAGACTCGAACGGTGCCATACCAATGGTGGAGTGGTAGCTATTATTATACACAAACTCCACTAGTGGTATGTGGTCCTCCCAACTATGACCAAAGTCCTAGTTATAGGCCTGCAATATATCCTCCAGAACTTGAATGGTCCTCTCGGTCTGACCATCGGTCTGGGGATGGAACGTCGTGCTCAAGCGTAGTTGAGCCCCAACGGCCTCCTACAATCCCTTCCACAATAGACATGTAAATCAGGAATCTTGGTTCGAGACTATCGTCAAAGGTAGGTCATGAAGCCGAACTATCTCCTGCACATAAAGGTGTCCCAATCTCTCTATGAAACTCTGCTCCCTGATAGCTATGAAGTGGGCTGACTTGGTGAGTTGGTCAACAATCACCCACATGGAATCATGTCCCTTGGAAATCTGTGGTAATCCTGTCAATAATTCCATTAATATTCCATCCCACTTCCACTCTGGAACTTCCAGGGGTGAGCTAATCCCACTAGAACCTGGTGCTCTTCCTTCACTTACTATAATGTAAGGCATCAAGAAATGAACTCTGTTACTGCCTTCCTCATGCCTGACCACCAGATGTATCGTCAGAGATCTTGGAACATCATTGCCACTCTAGGATGTACCACCAAAAGGGATGTATGAAACTCCCTCAGGAACTCTTTCTGCAATGCTACTGGTACAACAGTGCATCCTCTAAAAAGAAGTAAGTGCTCCCCACCTTGTGAATATCAATCAGGAGCATGTCCTATGGATAACTGAGCATGTAAAGGAACATAGTCCCCATCTCCTTTATGTGCCTCCCTAACCCGCTATAAGAGTGGAGGGGAGACAACCATCGACTGTAGGTAGGTTTTATCCTCTGTCCGTGAAGGATTACTACAACACAGCAAACTGCCCTACTGCCTCACACAGCAGCTGTGAGCTCAACCATCTCTTAAGACCATTCCCCACCTTCTTCCCCTTCTTAGGTGTATATTTGATCTCGAAATCATAGTCATGGAGGAACTCTGGACAACACCTCTATATCAGATTCAGATCCTTTTGAAAAAAGATGTATATGAGGCTCTTGTGGTCAGAGTAGACGATAAACCGCTTGCCCATAAGGTAGTGATTCCACAACTTCAATGTCAAGACTACCACAACCAACTCGAGATCATGGGTCGCATAGTTCTACTCAGGTGGCCTAAGATGGAATGAACCATAAGCAATCACTACATGTCTCTACATTAGGAGGCAGCCAAGCCAGATCCCTAAGGCGTCACAGAAAACTACGTACTTGACACCCTTCTTTAGTAATCTCAAGATTGGGGTTCTCATCAAACTCTATATCAACTACTCGAAATCCTTCTAGAACCTCTCTGTCCACAAGAAGGGTTTCCCCATCCTGGTCAAGGCCATCATTGGTGCTGCTATTCCGGAGAAATTAGGGATGAACCTTCAGTAATATCCTACCAACCCAAGGAAGCTTCACCCCTCTGTCACGCTCTAAGGTGGCTCCCATGCTAACACTGCCTCCACCTTGGCTGGGTCCATAGCTACTACATTTGCTGAGATGACATGTCCCAAAAAGTGGACCTCCTGAATCCAGAACTGGAACTTCGAGAGCTTCCCATAAAGATGGTGCTCCCGGAGTACGTCTAGAACTATCCGCAGGTGTCTCGTGTGCTCCTCCTCTGACGATGAGTACACAAGGATGTAGTCGATGAGGACCACTATGAATTGGTCCAAGTATGGCTAGAAGATCTGGTTCATCAGTCCCATGAACACTACGGGGGAGTTTATTACACCGAATGGCATCACCAAGTACTCATAGTGACTGTAGCAGTAGCTGAAATCCATCTTCGGTATATCCTCATCCTGTACTCGTATCTGGTGATAACCTGATCGAAGGTAAACCTTCAAGAACCACAGTGACCCTCTCAACTGATCGAAGAGGTAGTCTATTCTCTCTAGTGGATAATTATTCTTCACTATCACATGGATTAGGTCCCAGTAATCCACACACAACATCAAACTTCCACTTGACTTCTTGGAAAACAAGACTGAGGCTGCCTAGGGTGAAACTCAGGGTCTTACGAAACCCTTGATCTAAAAATCCTCCAACTACACCCTCAGCTCACGAAGCACTGTGGGAGCCATCCGATATGCTGGTGAGGAAATAGGTGTCCCCCAGCTCCCTGAGCCTAGTGCGGACCTCCTGGGGGTGGTGGTGGAAGTAGATCGAAGCGTCTGCCACCACTTGCAGCTCTCCCTGCTCCTCTGCCATGTCTGCCGCTTGGAGTGTCTATCTTCTCCACTCTCTACCTCTGCCTTAGTGGTCTATCCACCACTTCCCTATCAGCAGGTCAACGGGTCGGACAATCTCTATCGAGATGTCCCCTACCATTGCTTATGTAGAACTACTTCTCCCTAGGATAACTAGATCCAGCCTGAGAGACCTGAACTATTGATCCCTTATCTTGGGTCCTCCTCTAACATCTCTCACATCCTAATCCCTGCGTTCGACATCAGATCCCTACTACCGAGGTCTCCACACCTGTCTGCTTGCTGCTGACTATCGTTGACTGTCTCTCCTCCGACAAGAAGCTCCCGATCACCAAATCCTGCTCGATCACTCCAGAATAAGTCAAATTTCATAGAGGCACGACACTAACTCAGATGCCTCATCGTAGAAATCACTCGAAGGTCTGAGCTCTGAAGTACTGATCCCTGGCCATATCCATAAAATACTGGGATAGGTTGGTGAACCTTGACGAATAGTCAGCTACCGTCAAACAGCCCTGCTAGAGATGAAGAAGCTCTTGGAAGCATACGGCTCTCAGTATAACTAGATATATATCCTCCCTATATATTATCTCAAACTCCATCCATGAAAGAGTTACCTCATCGTGAGTCTGTATAGTCAGACTCCACCATCGGCCCGCAAACCCTGAAGAAGTCTTTCCCCTAGGATCACCATCTGGTCTGATGGTGTTCTCACTAGACAGAAAACTCTGGTCACCGACTCAATCCAGTCCTCAGCTTCTTGAGGGTCAATATCATCTCTGAACCTGAGGGGTTGCTGTCTCTGGAACCCATGGAGCAAACTCAGCCTACGCTCCTCGTCCGTCAGTACTGCAGGTAGCACGGGCTACTCCACTGGTTGTGGTATAGTAGGTGCACCACCTGGTGGAAATTCCTGGGGAACTGGTCCCTGTATCGAAGCCTCATCACTATGGGGGCCATCCTCATGATAGTTCTAGTAAATCCTAGTGGTTATGCATCACAGAGGCATCCTGTAATGAAATAAGATGTACCATGCTCAATGAGTATATCAAGATAGCTGACACAAAGGATATGGAAAACAAAACCCATTCTTATATGATTTATGTACCATTATTTTATTTCCCCAAAACTAGTGTTTTAATGTACCGAGTCAAAAAGTAGGTTATCAGAGTCCTAGTGTATGGATACATCAGCCGAAACACAATCATTAGAGTCTCTGGCCTAAAAGTTGAGCTCAAAACACTGAACACGGTTGCCCCAAACCAATCTCATAGACTCTTAGTCCAAAGGTAGAACTGACCACCTCTGATACCACTCTGTCACAACCCATCCCAGTGGGGTCCGCGCCGTGACTCCCCAAACCCACCTCCAATAGGCTAGGGGCTGGTGACTAGCAACAAGTAGGCATATTACTAATATGGGAGTCATTTCTTAAGAACCTGTACACATGCACAAATATCCAAGCCCACAAAATCTAAAATGTAAAAACCACTAATGAACAAAATGCATGCATACAACTAAACCCAACCAACAGAGTTCGATGGAATGTAAAGTACTGAAGGTAAACTGGCCCAGAATACAAGACCACTAAAAACAAGAGTCTAAAAACTGCAAAGTCCAACCTGTACACACAAAGAGGTACTGGGACTGCTACTTGTAGCTGTAGGAACGCCTCATCTTGTAAGGAACTCAAAAAGCTCGGTCCTATCCCGGTCCTCCCGGGACTCTGTCAAAAGGCTTCTTGTCTGCACAAGACACGACTGGTGCAGGAAAGGCCCGTGCAGGGGTGAGTATAACAATACTCAGTAGAGGAACCCAAAAAACAAAATGTAACACAAAAAGGAAAGTCATAGTAATCTCTACACATTATTAGTCTAATAAAAATATGATAGGAGAACACAAATAAGATATACTCTAAACCAGACCCGTATTTTGGAGACATGTCACACAACTGCATACCCCTATCTAGGGATTCAGTTCAAAGATTTCACAAAGCACTCGTTCTGGTAGAACAAACTCCATGTGTTTTGTAGCTCTGATGATGTCCGTCCAAGAATTATTGTTCATTAGGAAACGTCATGAGAGGTAGTTACAATCATTATGGGAGACACACTCTTGGGTGGGAAGATCACGAGAGATATATGCACTAATTACGGGAGACACACTCTTAAGTGGGAAAGATCATGATATATAAATGAGGATCCCTACCAGGGCCATGGATGATATCACAACTCATTCGGATTCACCATCTAGGTAGAGGATCAACTCATGGTAGAGTTGTTCACGTCGATTCTTGACTCTACCTAGGGTCAGAAATGGATAGAGGATCTCACTCTGGGACTCTCGTAGGGATGCCGACTCTATCACAGAAAGTCCTGCTGAAGGGATCATACATCTGTAGAAGTAAATGATGCTTGACCTTTAGGGGAATGAGAAGAAGGGGAACTAACCCAAATGAAACATGTCCAAGATACAGTGGACAAGAGGACCATTCCATTTTCCAAAAATTACACGGGTGTGTATAAATGTAACATGTCGTGTCGTTTGACCCTAGGTACTACACATGTACAACGACCCGTGTCATAAGGCTGGTCATGTAGAAAAGTTATCACACGACGTGTAGTATTGTGTACAAGTTGTGTCCGATTGACTGGGGTCGGCTCCGTGTATGCTGGCCATGTGCACGTACATGGTCCTCAACCCATGTAGCCCAACCCGTGTAATCGGTACACAGGGTGACCCGTGTTACTGGTAATGCCTGTCTATATGATGGAATACATAGTTGTGTACTCCATCCCTTGTCCGTGTATCCAATGTATACACATCGAGTCCCGCATAGCCACCTCTGCCATGCTATGTAGAGAGTACACGCCGTGTTCTGAAGCCGTGTAGTCCATCCCGTGTCCGTGTACTTTCCAAAGTACACGCCGAGCTTCGGGGAAAGTCCAAAATGCTGTGTGACCAGGGTCAAACGTAATGTGTTTCCTCTCTAACCCCCGAAACCCTAGCCGCCACCATTGGTACTGCACTACGTGTTCTTCAAATTTACACGCCATATATTCTAGAAATTTCATGAATCATGGACTTCCGCCGCTGCGCCACCGTGATGCCCCATTCATCGATCCGACCATCTGATTGCCATGAAAATTTGGAATCCAGGTCTCCCCGACATCCCGAGGTTGTCTCTTTGGTTTTTTTCCTCCGATTGGATTCGAAAACACATTTTGATCCTTCGACATCAAGAAGGCTTGAAGAACGGTCTTTCCCGATCCGAGTCGATTCGTCAACCGCTAATACCGTCACACTTTTTTTGGGTTGTTGTGATGTCAGATCTCCAATTTGGGATTGTTGAGTTGCAAGATGTGTGCACAAAGATACGTTGTTTCTCGCCCAATGAAGAACGTAAAGAACACAATAGGAAAAGAAAAGGGGAAGAAATCCAATGAGAAAAATTGAGGAACGAACCTCCACTGTCGTTTGTCACGGAGTTGATCTACTCCCATTAGTAGACTTAAATAGAGCAGAATCAAGCAATAATATGACATGGATTAATTCCCTGAAATCATCCCAACAAAAACCCTCCCTAAAGAACATATGAATCTATGGATCAACATGTTCATGGTTGATCCGCGTTCGTCATTCAAAATCAAAAATGGGGAAAGGATAATTGAAATAGAAACCCCTACCTCAAAAGGGATAGATTGCTGATGAATATTTCAAGCTTCCATCTTCATCTAGATCCATCAACTTGTTGGCACAGTGATTCACAACTTTGATATGTCATCGTTTGTCACCGAGAGTTTTCTCCTAGTCTCCACGGATTCTCCAGATTTTTCACTCAAATTTCTGTCAACGACCATCATTTGATAAAAAAATTTAAAAAAGGGCTAGCGTGTTTGTAATTGCATAATTTAGTGGCATTAATGAGTTAATTTTTCATTTTTGAGTCATTAGGACATGGAATTTATTATTAAAAAATTTCCCCATCGTTGCGCTGCTGCGAAAGTTTCCAAATAAAATGAACTCTCCAATTTATTTTATTTTATTTTACTGAAAACGTATGAAAATTAACTTTTTACCTCGACCCACACATGTCGAGGATATACCCATTCATAGGTAAAGTCATCTTCCTAGACGCAATGGTGCCCTAATATTTCTAATCCGGGAAACTGTTTGGAAACTGCCACAACTGCGCACAAGTGTCGACTCACATAACATAAAAAAGTTCGAACCACCATTCCGGGATCACCGGACATTGGAATGATGTGCTGTCTCTGTGCATGGTCTCCTAATAATTCCATATAATATTTAAAAAGAATACAAGGAATATTTGAGACATTACAAGAAATGTAATTGAGAAACATTATCCTTAAAACATTTTTGTACGGTTTTAAGGAAAATATCATAGAGCCTTTAAAATAGAAAAGAAGAAAATATTTTATATAAAACCAGAATTGAACCATGATGTTTTTCATAATAAAAATAATTATTTTATAAATTCAAATTTGGATTAAAACAGAGGATATATTTCACTTTAAATTGGGTAAGTATTCAAGAAGATCCCTTAAAACAGGTCTGCTTATCGGATTGTTCTATGGAGGGAATCTTTTAAAAACATGTATATCCTAAAAAGAGAGTGACGAAAGGGTTTTCATAAGTGAATTTTTTAAATCTAAACAGAATTTAGAATATATATGTAAATATATAAGATAATTACTTTATGATATAAGGAATGATATGGCAACCTAAAAGAACAAAGGAGTTTCGAGTGGAATTGTTTACGGTTTATCGGCATGGTGTTGGGTGTAAGTCAGAGGGATTGATGTGATAGAAAATGGTTTATAATCACTTATAAAACATTATGGAAGTATGTGAGAGGTTTGAAAACATAACCCGTCATTTTTTATTACACATAAAAAGGCATATCATGAAGGACAATCTTTATTAAGAGAGAAATGGAGAGGATCCCTTACCTTAAATTTGGTGGTGTTCTCCACTTGTTATTTATGACCTGAATAAAAAAATTAGGTTTATTAATTAATGAATCCATAACCTATTGTATATGTAATTTATTTATTATAACCCTTTTTGGTTCATTCTAGGCCTTTCTAATTGGTCATAATTTTTAAGTACATTGTTTGGGTTCGTTTTTTTACGTAGTTTTAATGACCGGTTCACTTATATTCATGTTTTTATAAAAATTTAAGATGAGAGTGGTAGTATATTTTTAAAGTTATATGATATTATTTATCATACAATAAATTAATTGGTTACAATTTTAATTTGGTTACTAGAGTGATGTCAAAATATTATAAATAAAACCATAGTGATAACTGTTTTGGTTAATCGGTGGGTTTGATTATAATGAACATATTTTTCTTTATAACTTAATACCATTACTACCAAAGGATTACAAAACCAAAACAAGGATATATTACATATATAATAATCTTGTTCAACCATAACACAAATGGTTTCATGACAAGAATTAAAGATAATAATAGAAATTGATAAACTGTTGTCCTTGAATGTGTTAATTTTACACATCTATAATAGTGTTTTCATTTCTTTCAAATAAAATTTGTGGAATGTAGATATGATAATGAGATATACCATTAGAATAAAAATATTCAATTACATGTATGTTACTATAGTTATCATACTATTTGGTTGAAGGGATGTGAGGAAAAAAACAATAAAAGGAAAGAACATAAAAGAAATTATAGAATTTGAAAGAGAAATTTACCTCTTGATTTTATCTCCATTGAAAACCTCTTAGAAGAAGAGGTTTTGGTATTTGGAAGAGGCTAGGGGATTTTGGATGTGGGGGAGGATCTTGGGGAGATATTTGAGTAGAATATTGGCAATGAACAAGTCTTGAGAGGAGTGGAGATAAGAGAGAGTGAGTGGGTTTTATTGTGGAGGGGATGAGGGTTTTCATAATTTTGTAACCATTAGTTTACTAATTTACCTCAAGACTAGTAATAGTGATGATTCGCTGAAAAATAATAGTAATAAATGCATCTGACTTCAAACTAGTTGGGTTTACATCAGCAGATCATCATCAATGACTCAATAAATCCATTATTTAGCATTTATCGTAAATTGTCATATTTTACTATTCATCAAATATTCAAGTATTTTAGAAAAATTCCAAAACATCACCCTAACCATTTTTCAACGTGTAGAATCTATAAATGGAAATCATTTTTCAAAAATAATTTTATATATATGATTTTTTATTATTCAATTACACTCATAATTTATTATTAAAACCTGTTTAAAAACATTTATTAACTTATTCTAAAATATAGGTACACCATACATTCACATGAATATTATCATTATACAATAATAGGTAATGTTTCTATTCATTTGGGTATATCACTATTCTTAAGGGAATGTTACTATTCATGAGGGTAGGTTACTATTCCCCAAAAATTATGCATTTCTTATCGAACTCCAAATAACTAACTGATTACAACCTTGTATGTCAGATTTTCGAAATTCACAACACAAAAGTGACAAGAATGTGTTTAAAAGTAACACAACACTTAGTAGTTCATTATGAGGTAATTCATGACATATTTATATGAAAGGAAATTCCATTTTTAAAACATTGGGTCATTACGCTGGGTGCATGATGTTTGCCACGTGTTGCAGCTAAGGAGGTATGTGCATGATCCATTGCATGTCATCGACTGGGGTGAGTTGCACATTGATGATGGGTGACATTTGTAGTGTTCCCAGTGGAGATAGAGGATCTCCTAGAGTGGGTACTATGTGGTCGATCGATTCCTCTAGCGTGAGTTTGGTGGCTGGATGAGAATCTCTATGAGAGCACATAAGAGTGGGAGACTCAGATTCAAGTTCAGTACCCCCATTTGTTTGATTAGTTTTTGTTTTGTCTTTCAGGGAAGTAATTCCCTAAGGTGGGGAGAATGTAATGTCTCTAAAATTCTGTGTAATTTTTTTTAATTATATGGAATTATTATGAGATCAACTACTTTGACAGCTCCTAATTCCAAGGCTTGTTGAGCCCAGTATGTAATTTTGATGTTTTTTTAAATTCGCTTATATAAAAGTGTGAGTGGGTTTTTTTAACTTATGAACTAGGGCTAAGATTAGAAAATATGAGGGCACCATTGAATTTAGAATGCCAAGATTTTCCTAAAAATTACATAACTATGACCAGAATGTTCTGAATGAAAAAGTTAAATTTTGGAGTTCTTGGAAAATAATAAAATAAACATAATTTTTTTTTATTTTCTCATCTGTTGAGAGGAGGAAGGAAATGATGTGGTGTAGCGACGAGGCATGTTGATAAGCCACATAAATGGCTTGTTAACTCATAGCATAACAATGATTTAATGATGTGTAACAATGAAGTTTCTTCATAAATGAAATATTATAACGATGCAACGTTGCAACATCACAGAAACGTTGCAACGTATTTTCCTTTTATTTTTGTTGATGCGTTGGTGGAATGAGTAATTAAACAATAAGGATTCCCTAAAAAACTCTGACAAACATCCTCTCCAATGAAGAATGAAAAATTTCAAAAAATGTCAAACATCATTGAAGCACCTTGAAGAACAGATCCAGAAGTGACGAACTACATCGATATCTTGAAACCTCAAGGTCGTAACACTGTGGAATGAAACATAAAAGTGGTAGGGGTTATTTTATTTTAATGTTCCTCCCCATTATTATTCTAGAAATAATTAATACAGATCAACCCATGAATAGGTTTGTCCGTGAATCATGTGTTTATGTGGGAGAGTGAATTTTCTTGTGGGAGTTATTATACAAGATTAGATTATCTCTAATTCGATTGAGCCACAATCCCTAAGCCTCCCCATGATTAAAAACCTCTAACGCGGATGGCGCAAACTGACACGAACAAGGCCTGAGCACCTCCGTTATGTGCGTTCAATGTGGTTGCACCCTCAAAGTTGCGGAAAGATGATTATGGGACCTTTCCAGTGAAGAGGATGTTTCCTAGAGAGTTCATGCACATGTAGTGCGATGAACGGGCCATTAGAGAATGTTCGGTGGTCCGCCAAATATCTGTGTGTGCATCAGTGGTGGCACCGACAACGGTGATGGTGGCCCATTATGGTGAAGGTAGCCTACGGAATCAACGATGGCCCATGGTGGTGGCCATGGATGGAGTTGGGGTAAAGCAGGTCAGTGCACCGTGACAGTAGGAGGCCACATCCAACTGACCATGGCGGCAGTGGGGAGACATGGTGCCCGCCTGGCACCGCCAGGAGGGATAGCCCGCGTCTGGGCCGTCCAAGCGGCTCGATGATCTGCGGTCACTCAACCGTGACAGGAGGTCCTCCCACATCCATGGGGCTAGTAGACACCGTATTTAACAGCCAGTCGTGTCTCATCCAGGCAGCGCACCACCAGATTACACTGCATAGGTCGAGCTTTGGGATGGCGGGATGCACCCCCAGCCAGCGGGCCAAACCTGCGGCCTAGCAGGCTAATACCCTGGCCCAATGGGCTAGACCCATGCCAGTGGTTTTGACATGCACCATACTTGTTGGACTCGTGCCGACTGGCCAGACCCGCACCCTTCGGGCAAGGTAACACTAGACCGAGTCGCCGGATGACTCAGTGGGCTGGACCCTCGGCCAAACTGGGCCAGGTCCAACAAGGCCCATTGGGTCGGGCCCACTGGAAAGGATGGACTGAACCGACCCAGAACTGAACAGGTTTTGGTTGAGTTGGTTGAATTAAATCAGGGTATGTGGGACCCCCGGTCCAAGTTGGTCGGGTCAGTCTGACTGGGTGGGATCGGGCCCCAACGCAACCGGCCCTTGTTTACTAAAATGCTAATAACTTGCAAACCAAGTGTCTTATTGATGAGCCGTTTTTGGTTTTGGTATCCTCTCAATAAGGATGATCTTTTATAATCACCTGAGAATGATTTCATTGAATTTTTTATGCGACGAATGTCTTGAGTTTTAGTTCTTCCACGCACGCTACGTACGGAACCCAGCTGTTGGCTAAGACTTGAAGACTATTGAATTTCAACTCTAAGTGACTCTACTATGGACCAGTGGGAAGCACCTCTATGTGAATTTACAATCCCATGGTGGGAAGAACATCTATGTGACTTTGCAGGCTCATTGTCCATGATGAGGAGGAGTACCTCAGTTGGCCAAGATTAGTGGGAAACACTTCTGTGTGACTCTGAAGGCGCATAGTACGTGATGAGGAGGTGTTCTTATGTAGTCCAAGCTTTCTAGGAATCACTTCTATGTAATATGGAAGGCCCACCATACTCGATAGAGGAAGATTTCTCCAATAGCTAGGTGTTCGATGATGTGACATGTGATTCATCTATCGCTACACAAAATGTATACCATGTGTCAGCTGTCTTTTGCTTCGTGATTTACATTGAAGATTGATGTGGGGTATTTCCTTTTTGTTTTGGGGTCCCTAAAATATATTTTGTTACTCATCCCTACACGGGCTTCGCCTAAACGTGTTGTGTCTGGTGAATATGATCAGTGTTTCAATAGAGACTTTGGTGGACCGGTACCCAGAGGTGACCAGGGAAATAGGATAGTCAGACACTACGACGGTGGACCTGGTGGCCTAGGACCAGGTGGGGTCTAGTAGGATCGGGTGGATAGGATGTTATACTTCAGATTCTAGTAGCTACACTACTCTCATGGTAAGGTTGGGTTTTTCGCAGATGGTCATAAGATTTTCCTTTTTGTACTTTGCTGTTTTTATTTCTTTTATTGGGTTTGTATTCTTTCCCACATATATTAGTTGTACTTGTACTTTGATTATTTTTGGTGTTAATTGTTTCCTTTTCATATTTTGGGACTTGGTTTGGTGTGGTTGTGGGTACAAGTACTCAGTAAAATTCCTCACACTTGTAGGTTGATGCCTTCGGTGCTAGTCGTCGGCCCCTGGCCTTCCAGAGGCGGGCATAGGGTTGTCACGACATGGGCCCCAGGGTACGGGTTGTGATAAAGTGGTATCATTTGGTAGTTTGTTCTACCAGAAAGACTAGGATTCTATATTTTGTTTTGGGGTAATATTTTTATTTGTTTCGAGTCTGACTTTGAGATTCGTGGAGTCCGGTGTTTGTGCGGAAACCAACGTATCCATACTCTAGGACCTTGAATTCAACTTTTCAGCTTTATAAATGAAAACAATGGTTGTTTAAGTGTATCTATATGTTCCCCTGAATAAAATTCATCTCACCAGGTAAAATCTTTTAACCATGGTACATATTAATCTATCACAAGATGCCTCCATGTAGACGCCCAGCCAGGATCCTGATACGAGGTCATGAGGACCACCCACCTAAAAACAACGCCTCTGTTCATGGACTAGTTCAAGAGATGACCCCATCAGGTGATGCATCACTGCTACCACCACCTGATGGTCAGTATCTATTGCTGGAGGTTCTGTTAGAGAAATTGCACAGACTCAGGGCCCTGCACGAGTTTCAGTGATAGATACCTCCCAAATTCAGTTGAGAGAAAAATCCTCATGTCACTATGGAATTGGTGGAGTTAGTGATGCTGGTCTCCCAATTATTAAGGACACCGCATGAACAGATGGGGATCTTTGTAGTGGGACTTTTGCAGTGCTCAGTAGGGAGATGGGGGATCTTGACCATTGAGACATATGATGAGGAAACCCTCACCTGTGTAGACATCGAGTGAATTTTTTTGGAGGAGTTTTCTCCTCGACCTGGCGATCTATGTGAATTCAAGAGTTTTTTCACCTAAAATGGGGCAACAAGATGATGATTGAGTACTAAGAGAGGTTCACCGAGATATCTCGCTACTCTACAGATATGGTATGAGACACTTTCTTCATGGATCGAGCCTTTTAGTAGGGACTCATATAGGAGATCAGGGTGTCCGTGTTGTCTCTCAGCATCCCTACTCAGGATGGGGTTTTGGACTGATCCCTTCTGGTATAGAACTTCTTGGTGGAGAAGGCACCCAGAACACGAGATACTAGCAGAACCCTAGTGGTGGAGACTTTATTAGGTATTAGATAGTATACATGAGTTCCCAAGAAGGACATGTCTTTCAGAGGAGAACCCCATGACTCAGGTTCAACAATACAGGGCTCCTAGACCCTAGAGAGTTAGCTGAGATCTAGGATTTTATTCTCATGAAGTGGGCAGGGACACATGGCACGTGACTGCCCGACCCACCACACATATGACCAGTATACAGTCAAGGGGCTACCGAGGTTGAGGTAGTTGTTTGAGATAGTAGTTTTTCAAGGTGGAAAACATAGTAGAGGAGAAGCTCAAGAAGCTGGTGATAGGTGACAGTTTGAGGTGTTACCACCACCACCCCTAGGTGTTCCACCCCAAACTTAGGAAAAAAGATGACATTTGTGAGAATAACATCAAGTAGTGGAGGATTATGACCATTTTTCTCAAAAGATGTTACGAGGTACAATCTGTGTGTTCTTTACCCTATCTGCAGTTCGTATAAACACATGTTCTAGTCACTCTTTCCTTTCAACGACTATCATTCGGAGCTCGGAGATTCTGCTGGAGACGTTGCCTCTATCCTTATGGCTATAGACTCTTTCCAAGTGGGATTTGATTATTACACACTATTTTTGATAGTGTGAGCTTACTCTAGGAGGGAAGATCTTTTTTTGGGATATCCTAGTAACGGTGTTGAGGCCTTACGATGTAATCTTTGGTTTGGAATGGTTTTCCACAATTCATGCTTAGATTGACTATTTTAGGCTTAACGTGTTGTTTTTATGATGAGATGGGACCAGGTTTTCCTTCACCCGAGAGAAGGAGATCCTTACATCATAGGAAGGACTTTCTTGGAGGAAAGTGTAGCCAATCACTCACCAGTTGTCTAGCCTCACACTTGGTACAATGGATGAGAGGAGTTCCAGATTTCCTATAGTTGTGGATGAGTATGAGGATTTTTTCCCTAAGTATGTTCTAGGTATACCTCCTCGTAGGGAGGTAAACATTTGCATCAAAATGTAGCCTATGATGGGTGGCTCCAGCAGAGCTTCGCGATCTGAGGGTAGAGCTGGAGGACTTGCACAAGAAAGAGTTTGTAAGGACCAGTTTTTCACCATGGAAAACCCCAGTGCTTTTTTCCAAGAAGGAATACGATAGTTTGAAGTTGTGTGTGTAATTCCGGCACCTAATCCATGTGACCATGAAAAATAACTATCCACCATCAAGAATCAATGATCTCTTCAACCATCTGAAGGGGGTGAAGTGGTTCTAAATGATATACCCCAAATCTGTCTATCACTAGCTTTGGGAATGAGATGAGGATGTACCAAAGACAGCCTTTAGGAGCTGGTACGACCATTATGTGTTTTTGGTGATACCTTTTGGTGTGATCAACACCATAGTAGTTTTCATGGGACTCCTAAAAAAGATATTCCAGCCTTACCTTGACATGTTTGTTGTGGTCTTCATTGATGAAATCTTGGTGTTCTCGACATTATAGGAGGAGTATTCCACACAGCTGTGGATAATTCTGGATACACTCTCAGAGCACCATATTTACAAAAAACTCTTGAAGTGCCAGTCTTGGATTCAAGAATTTCACTTTCTTTGGACTTCATCCCAGAGGCTGGAGTTACAATATATCTAGAGAAGATAGAGGCAGTGATTTCTCGGGATCCTCCCAAGAGTGTGACTGATGAGGGGAGCTTCATAAGGTTGGTTCGTTAATGTCAGAGGTTCTTTCCCAACTTCTCTAGAGTAGCCTCATGCTTTTCTTCATTGAAATGGAAGGTACTTCCTTTTATGTGGATGGAGAAATTTCCATAGAGTTTCTAGGAGCTGAGGTAGAGACTCACTAGTTCCCCTATCTTGAGAATGGTAGATGAGGGAGTTGGAAATGTAGTCTACTACGATACATTAGGGACCAAACTATGTTTTTCCCTAATGCAAGAGTAAGCAATTATCTCTTATATCTTGTTCCAGTTGAAGCAACAAGAGATGAACTATGTGACCCATGACCTAGATCTATATGTAGTGATATTTTCCTTAAATATGTGGTGAAACTACTTTATGGGTGAACGATTTACATTTTTCTCTGACCACAAGAGTCTCTAGCATATTTTCTCGCATAAGGACCTAAACCTGAGACATTTCTAACGGCTATTGTTCCTCGAGGACTATGACTATGAGATAGTCTATACTCCTAGAAGGGGGAACGTGGTGGTGGAAGAACTCAGTAGGAGGAATGGTTTGCAGTTGCTGAGTGAAGTGATAGAGAAGTTGGTCATCATGTAGATATCCTTTGTGGATGATGGTGGAGTTTTTTTACATTCATTTGTTAATTATTAATCCCCCTCTCTTATAGTGAGTCGAGGAGGCACAACTGGTAGATGTTGACTGTGAGGCCCAACATGCTCATTTATCCTCATGATGGTCACCCGGTTGATTTTCGATAGGTGGGGAGCACACCATCCTTTTCAGAGGGTGCACCATAGTTCCAATGACATTGCTGGAGGAGGTGTTGAAGGATTTTCATACATCCCACTTGGTGGTACAACCTGGAGTGGAGAAGAAGTACTAGGACCACTAATGCCAATACTAGTGGTCAGGGATGAAGAAAGTGGTGGCTGAGGTTGATTCATGATGCCTCACTTTTCAGCAAGTGAAGGCTGAGCATTAGGTTCCAGCGGGCTTGGCCCATCCCCTCGAGGTAATGGAGTGGAAATGGGAAGGTGTATCGATTGAAATTGTGATGGGGTTACCATGAACATATAGGGTCCATGACTTTATCTCGGTGATCCTTGAAAGACTCACCATGTTGGATCACTTCCTACCCATCCAAGAGAAGGGAGTCGTAGATGGATTAGGATGCCTCTACATCCACGAGATAGTTTGGAATCATAGGGTTCCTTCGATTATCATCTTAGATCATGACACTCACTTTATATCCCTGTTGTGTAGGGGATTATAGGAGCTGTTCAGGAGGTAGTTTCACTTGAGAACAGCTTTTCATCCCCAAACGGATGGTCAGACAGAGAAAACCATACAAACCTTGGAGGACATGATACATGCTTGTGTCCTCGATTTTATTCTCAATTGGGAAGTCCACTGGCCACTATTGGATTTTTCAAACAATAATTTCTATCACTCCACAACTAGCATGGCACCGTTTGAGGCCTTGTACATGCAACCTTGTAGATCACCCCTTTGTTAGACAGACCTAGGGGATTCGGCATTCATGGTTTTGGAGTTGGTACGGGCTACCATTGAGAAGGTGTGGATCATCCAGGAGAAGATGAGGATGGTATAGTGTAGGAATAAGTCTTATGCTAATAGAATATGAATACCATTGGTGTTTGAGGAGGGGGTCATGTATTCTTTCAGGTCTCTCCCCGAAGAGTATTACAGAGATTTGGTTGGGGTGGTAAGCTATATCTATGGTTCATCAGACCTTTTAAGATACTAAGTAGAGTTGGAGAGGTGGTGTACTGCCTAGATCTTCCCCCATATATGCACTGAGTGCGTGATGTATTCCATGTGTTGCAGCTGAGGAGGTGCGTGCATGATCCATTTCATGTCATCGACGGGGGAAATATATAAATTGAAAATGGGGCGACGTTTGGGGTGTTTCTGGTGGAGATAGAGGATCCATAATAGTGGTTCCTATGTGGTTGGTTGATTCCACCGGTGTGAGTTCAATGGAACCACAAGAATCTCTAGGAGAGTATAGGGGAGCAGGAGGCTCCAATTTGTGATCAGTACCCCCATCTATTTAATTATTTTTTTTGGGATTTCAATGACTTCAATCCTTAAGGTGGGGAGAATGTAATGTATCGTATATTCTGTGTAATTGTTTTTAATTATATGGAATTATTCCGAGACCACACTCTTTGATGGCTCATGATTCTGAGGCCCAGTGAGCTCGGAACAGAATGTTAATTTTTTTTATGTGCATTTAAGTAAATGTGCAAGCGGGATTTTCTATCTTTTAAACTAGTGGTCGGATTGAATATCTAAGGGTATCGTTGTATTCAGAATGTCGAGATTCACCTATAAAAGACTAAACTTCATCTAATATGGTCCGAACGGAAAAGATAATTTTCATACTTCCCAAAAAATTGTAAAATAACATTAAAAAGTTATTTTCCTTTCTTTTCTCATCTATTGAGAAACAGATGATGTTTTTGCGGTGTATAGGCAAGCCACATTGATTAGTCTCCTTATTGTCTTGTTAACTCGCATTGTTACAACGAATTAATGATGTGTAACAGAGATGTTATTTCATAAATGAAACATCGTAATGAGGCGAAATCACAGTGTGATGGAAACATTGGATCATGTTTTCCTTTTATTTTGGTTGATGCGTTGGTGGAATGATGAATTAAACTGTGATGATTTTCTAACAAACATCCTCTCCATTGAATAATCACAAATTCCAACAAAAATCACACATCTTCGATGAACCTTGAAGAATGGAGATAGAATCAGCAAACAATGTTGATGCCTCGAAACCTCAAGGACATAACTATGAGGCAACGAACGTCAAAGAGGAAGGTGTTATTTAATTTTAAAGTTATTCCTTGTTATTATTCTCTAAACGAAGAATGTGGATCTACCCACGAACAGGTTGATTTTAAAATCGTGAATTTATGCGGGAAAGTGACTTTTTTTGGGGAATTATTATATGAGAATAGTATACCACTAGTTTGATTGATCCAAAATCCTAGACCCTCCCCATGATTATAAACCTCTAACACAGAGGGTGCGGGTCAACACGAGAAAGGCTTGAGAACCTCTTCCATGTGCATTCTTTTGGGCCACAACCTCGAAGTGACGGAAATATGATTCTGGGATCTTTGTGGGGAAGAGGACGTTCCCTAGAGAGCATAGGCATAGGCAACATGAAGAACGGACCACAGGAGCATGTCCAGTGGTCCTCCAAGCAACTGTTAGTGCATTGGTGGTGGCGGTGGTCCACAACAGTGGTCGTAGGAGGAGGTCAAGGTGTGGTCATCAACGCAGCACAACGAAAGTAGTCCACGATGGCAGCAGGGAGACACTGTGCTTTCTTAGCACCGTGTGGAAGGATGACTCATGTCAAGGTCGTCTGGGTGGCTCGTCGTGTTGGGTTCACTCGACAGCACAAGAGGGCCCACGTTTTCGCAGGGCTAGCAGAGGCCAGACGTGGAATTCAACTGTGTCCTGGCCAGTCAGCGCACCACTGGCCTACACTACATCGGTCAGGCTTCGGGCTGGTGGGACATGCCCCCAGCTAGCAGGCCGGACCTGCGGCCCTGCAGGTTGAACCCATGTTGGCGGTCCGGACCTATGGCCCAGCTTGTCGGCCCATGCTGGTTGTCCGGATCCGCACCCAGAGGGCTGGACCAGTGTAGGAAAGACAGACCCACACTCAGTGGTTCGGACCTGTGCCGGCAGGCTAGACCAATGCCCTTTGGGCCGGGCCAGACTAGACCGGGTCACTGGGTGACCTGGCAGGATGGACGCTCGGCCAAATTGGGTCGGGTCCAGCAAGGCCCATTAGGCCTAGCCCACTAGTTGGTCCAGACCAGACTAACCCAGACACGAACTGGGTGTGTTTGAGCCCATCGAATTAAACAATTGTATGTGTGACCCCAGGGATGGGTTGGCTGGGTCGGTTCGATCGGGTCGGACTAGGCCCAGATGCAACTGGCCCCTATTTTCTAAAATGCTAATAACGTGAAAACTTTGTGTCTGATGAATGAGACGTTTTTGGCGTTGGGACCCTCTCGACAAGGAGGATCTTTGAGCATTCCATGAGGAGACATTAAAGGAGCTTGAGATGTAATGAATGGCTTGAGGAGTGGTTCTCCCAAGTGTCCAATATAGGGAGCCCTGCATTTGGAAGAGACTTGAATACTATTGACTTTCGACTCTGTGTGACTCGACTATGGACTAGTTGGAGGAACTTATGTGTTACTTTGTAGGCCTTCAGTGGGAATCACTTCTGTGTAAATTTTAAGGCCCACAGTACACGATCAGGAGGAGTACATAATTTGGTCAAGATTAGTGGGAAGCACTTCTATGTGACTTTGTAGGCCCATGGTATGCGATGAGGAGGTGTACCTAAGCAGTAAAATGTTATTGGGAATCACTTTTGTGTGACTCAACAAGCCCACTGTACTCGATAGAGGTGTAGTTATCAAGGGGTAGAGCTGTTCGATGATATGGCTGATGATTCTTCTATCACTACCTTAAATGTATACCTTGTGTGAGTTATCTTATGCTTTATGCTTGACCTTCAAGATTATTTTTTGGTCTTTCCTTTTTGTTGTGTGGCCACTATTGAGTATTTGGTTACTCACCCTTTCACGGGAATTTCCAAAATGTGTTGTGTGTGGTGCAGATGATCTTCATTTCAATAGATACTTTGGTAGAGTGGGGCCTAGAAATGATTAGGGAGACGGGGCCAATAGATGCTACAATGGTGGACTTAGTGGCCTAGGACTAGGCGTGTCCCAATGGGATACAGTGGACATGATGTTTTTCTTCATCTTTGAGTATCTACATTACTCTCATGATCAGGTTGGCTTTTCTATGGATGGACATCAGTTTTTCATTTTTGTACTATGTTGTTTTCAGTTCTTTTGTTGGGTTTTTATTCTATCCAACTTATATTAGTTATAATTTTACTCTGCTTTGTTTTAGTGTTACTTGTTTCCTATTCAGTCATTGGTTCTTGGTTGGGCGTGTGTGTGCATACATGTACTCAGGAAAATACCTCACACTAGCAGGTTCATGCCTTCAGTGCTAGTCATGAGCCCCTGGCCTTCGGGAGGCACGCTAGGGGTAGTCACGGCATGAGCCCTGGGGGACATGTCAGGACAATATTGATGTAACACCCTTGTGATTTCTTCCACCTCATAGACTTTGTAAAATTCCAAAATTGACTATACAATAGTATAGAAGTGTTTTTTATATTTTTGTTTTTTTGGAGAAATTTTGATAATATTTATTATTAAGTAATTAAATTTATTTTTAGGATCATGTATTAATTAGGTATTTGATCAATAATGCCGAGGAAAAATTGAGGCTTATAAAGAGGATGATGCTACTAAAAGAATTAAACATGGTGATAAATGACATGAAGGGGTGAAAATGGATTATTAACTACATTGGTAGGTTAACTCACACTTTTGATGTAGAAACACCAAACAATATAACAATGGAGGATTCTCACACCAGTGAGAAATTGTATGAAGTCACCCAAGTGTCCTAGTATGCCGACTTGGTCAGTTATTTGGTAACATTAAATGCACCGTTCTTAATTTACAAATTTCAAACTTTTAATCTAAAAAATAAGTTATAAAAATAGGTTAAGTAAGACCTAAAATTATGGATGATTTTTAGTGACCATGTAATAAAGATATATATCTACAAGAAAGTGGTAAAATCACTACTTTCATTTTTCCATATTCCAATAATTTGATTTTATTTTGGACCTCAATAAATATCCAAGAAGATGTTAGAGGCTAGTAAGTTGATGTTTTTTTAATGAGTCGGTTGAGTTTTTCAAATAATGAAACAACATACAATTTATGTGGGTAATATCAAAATTTCCTGATATATCCTAACATACTGTGTTTTTATAAGATCAGTTTTATTGTAATTAAATTTTGAGGGCCTATTTCTAGGTACATTTGGATTTTATATATTCTTCTAATAGTATATTATGTTTCTAAGTTGACTAATATCCAATAAACCCAAAATGATGATTAAATATTCATTAATACATTTCTAAGATCAATTGATTATTATATGTTTGGAGTACCTAAAATCATAATCAATGATTGATGAATAAATTTTGTAAAAATGGAATGTAATTCATTATATATAGACTGATCCAAAACACCATTACTAATTACCTTTTATAAAAAAATAAGATGGTCGCAGTGTCAAATTGGGAGATCAAGAGTATTATGTAAATAATAGTGAAACCCAACTATAAATACTAGATTAAAAATTATGGATGATACATGCTTTCAAACAAAAATGCTTTCAAATCCCCCTTGGCCTCTTACATAGTTTTTTTTTAAAAAAATTCTAATTTTTTATTATGCACCATTATAAATTCTACTAGTTTATGATGAGATTGAAGTTGTTGTTTTACCAATATTGAGAAGAAAAATATGCTATGAATAATGGAACTAAAAAATATGAGGAGGTTGATATATGGGAATTCCTTAATGTAAAAATATAATACCATATGTGTCCAAGATATATTAATCTAGTGAGAATAACTTCTAAAATTGAGACAAAGTAATATAGTTCTCCTCAAAGATGATGCTCAATTCTGGTAAGTTTAATTCGAAATGGAAAATACCTATTGTGGTGAATAATATCTTCTCAGTCTGTGTAGTTTAAATTGTTGGTGTTCAATAGAAATATATATTTATTGTGTACAGACATCAAATAAATCAATTTCATGCATATTTTGTGAAGGAAACAATGGAGGATTCCAAAACACTCCCTAAATATATTGATTAAGTACTATCAGGTTCTCTCTTTCATTTACACTAGTCTAGATATCTATTTCTAAGATGATTTTTCATTGATAAATTGTTTATATAATTAATTAAATTATATTCTTAGATAATTTTATAGGAGTAGATAATTTAAATTAATATTTAAACATATTTTTATTAACATTATATTTTTAAAGTGTATTTGTAATATGAAAATTGTTAATTTGAGCTATCCTACCTAGTAGAAGAATTCATAATTTGTTTGAGAGATTCATAGATTCTAAATTTTTTGAATTTAAACCATTTATAATTTATTTATACTAATTTTTCATGAATATATTTGTTTTATAACCTGTGAAAAAGTTTTTCAATGAAAGAGATCATTGTGGAATAAAAATATTTTAATGAGAAAACTATGAATTTTAACTTTATCATTAGTGACCTAACCATATTGATTGATTATCCTCTCAGGGTTCCTCCTTAAAATAAATTTGCGTAGATCATATTAATTTGATTAAAACCGGAATATATGAAAAATCTCGAAGTCTTCCTAGGTTATCATAAGCACATGTGTGTGTATTACCATCAAATAAGAGTTAATGTTACATGATAGAGATCTTACAAATAATTTATTTTATCCCTTTACTAGAAAAATTAGTCTTAGGGGATACCTACTAAACTGGGATGGTTTATTTCTTATTTTAGCTACACTCATCCAAAAAAATCATTGTAAAATTCTTGGTGGAAAAAAAATAAATAAAATCTAATTGGAAAAGGGGGTGAAAATATATGTTGAATTCAAAATTACAATGAATAAGGGGAAGATGATATATCATAAGGTCATTTAATATGTATCAAGAAAGTATGTAAATGTACTTTGTACAAAAAAATCTTAAGGGAGAGGAATTTAAGAAGGTCCCACCTTTTAAAATATACATTACACAATTATCTATCCACATTACAAGCATAGAACTGTGAAGTTTTCTAAAAATATGGTGAGTTAATGGGAATGAAATAATATAAGAGTTATGATAATTTCATTAATATATTATTCTTTGTTATCATTCATTTTTAGTATGTTTATCTGAAACAAACTCGGGTGATTTTTTATTGGATAAATTCACTTTATTACATAAAAGTGGAACAATGTAAGTATGACGGAGTGATGAGAGCTAATATTTCTTAAATTATTGACTATTTATTAATGATCATTTACCCACTAATTGATCAATATCCCATATAAACTATAGTTTTTTCAACTTTAGTAAATCTCAAAATTAATTTTCTACATGTATTTTATCTTTATTTTTAGTTGTATTGATGTTTTTTTGGATTTCGTTTGGAAGATATCAATTGATTTAGAATTATGTAATTTCTTTATCTAAAGGTATTTATTTAATATTTTTATTTTAAAAATCATTAATAAATTAGTTCTTACAATTATTATAAGAATTGTTGTTTTTTCATAGGTTGAAAGTCATGCAAATGTAAAAGCATAAGGACTTCATATGATATTTCATTTCTCTTATCATATTATATCCATGTGTAAAATATTAATAGCACATGTAAACTTTTTAGACTCCTCCTATGATATTTTCCATAACTAGTTAGAGGAACATATAATGTTTTCATGCTTTTATGAAATCCCCATCCCAAATCATTAATATCTAGGAACATGAATGATAGTTGTACTTAAAGAAAAAAGTGGTTATACATGTATGAAATGTTTACACATATAAGGGATTTCAAGGATTGCATGAAATTTCTCCTATGTCCTAATAAATTTTCTAGGTCCAGGTTGAATAGATTTCTAACCACCTATATACAACATTTTCCTCTTCCATTTTCAATCAATGAGGATTAAAATTAAGATCACCTAGAATTGAAAACGAGCTTGTACAAAAAAAACTAATTTACACAGTCTTCTCAAATCACGGATTTCTCAAATAGATGATCCATATTGAATTAATCATGATTAATAAGAAGATATAAATCCTCGTAATAATTCAAAGTGCCTAGTAGATTCAAGATGAAGCTATCTAAACCCATTCACTCCCATTGAGATGAAAATTTGGAAGTTAGATGAGGAAGTGTGAATTGGTAATTGAGAACAAATAAGATTTCATCAACAAAGGATTTTATCAATGAAAAAAGAAGGATCTTAGACTACTAATGTGAATGTGGATCCCTTGAAGCAAACAATAATATCCTTATTGTATTTATATGAAGAAAAACTATTTTTGGAGGGATATATGTAATCATTTATAAATAAATTGATGTTTAAAAGATATTGAATTTAATTTTTATGCATTATAACTTCTCTAGTGATGATATAGTATGCAAAAAGTGTATAAAACTAGGAGAATATCCACCATTCCCCAATAATGAATTTTTTTTCTTAAATGAATTTTAAATTAAAATATTCTTCCCTTCTTTATTTGTTTTCACACAAAGCTCGCCAGGTAATTCTTTATTGCCTATTATGGATAGTAGTGGGATAACACTAGAGTGATTGAAGATATACAATAAAAATTATAAGTGATATTATTGGATATGTGGATTGTTTCATTTACTGATTCAAGCAATAACTTCTTATGGAGGGTATAGCGACCCAAGCCTTTTACATAAAACATTTCATGATTTTAAGCATAATTAATCATCAGAGTACAAGCCAAGGATCGTTAAGTCTAGTGTCTTGGATGACTAGGTACATATAACATAATACATGGGACTAAAAAAATATTTATTTATTCTCTATAAAGATATTTTAACTTCCTTTGATCTCTTACATCTTCATAGGATAACCAGGGGAATACTTGAACAAAGGGATGAGCTAAAAAGCCCAATAAAGGAATGAACATAATGATATATCTCAAGAACATGAGTTGGGATGCATGAAATAATTATATCCAAAGAATGAATATTATAAAATAATTTAATATAATCATGGGATTATATAAACATGTAATCATATAAATGTGGTAGAATCTTAAATCATATATTTAGTACGGGTCAAGGCTAACCGCCAATCCCGTTTCCCATTTTAGTACGGGTCAAGGGTAATCGCCAATCCCGTTTCACATCGCTTCTCATGAGACTTATCCTTAAACAATGCATTAGAGTGCTATCTGGGCTCACCCATATCAACATATTCATCAATATTATTTCCACATAAATAATCATACGTAATCAACCATACATAAACATAAGGGTACCCATGGAAATATTTGGGTACCACAATCATGACATAAAACATATCCAATGGGCGTATCACGAAAGTGTCCATGAAAGGAAGGGATTAGAACATACATGGAAATTAATAGGGTAAAATAGGCATATAACATGGTATGTGGTTTCAAATATATGTGACAACATATAAAAAATGTATTTTAGAAACATTAGCATTAAAACATTTTAGTGCGGTTTTAAGGAAAACACTCTAGAGATTTTCAAATAGAAAGAAGGACATTCTTTTATATAAAACCGGAATTGAACCAAGAAGGTTTTCATAATAAAAATACTGATTTTATAAATATAATGGTGTTTTAAAACATAGGATAGGGTGCACTTGAAATTTGGGTAAAAATCTGGGAAGTCCCCTTAAAACAGGTTTTCTTATCGGAATGTTCTATGGAGGGAATCTTTCAAAATCATGTATATCCCCGAAAGAATGTGATTAAAGGGTATTGATATAAGAATATTGTACAACTAACCAGAATTCATAAGAATCACATAATTATATAATATAACACCATTTTTAAATAAAGATAAGGCGACCCGAAAGAACAAAGAAGGATTGAGTAGATTTCGTTACGATTTTATCGGCATGGTGTCGGGTGTGACCAAGAGGGATTGATGAGAGGGAAAGGGAGTTTATCATCACTTATAAATCAAGATGGAAGTATTTGGGAGGTGGGTAAACATACCCCATCCCATGGTATTACCAAAAAATTCATATCATATAGAACAATTGTGACTAAGAGTGAAAAAGAGAGGTTCCCTTACCTTAAATCTGTTGGTGTTCTCCACTTGTTATTAATGACCTGAATAAAAAAATTAGGATTATTAATTAATAATTCCAGAACCTCTTATATATTTAATTTATTTATTATAACCCTTTTTATTTCATTCAAAACATTTTTTTATTAGTTATAAGGTTCAATTTCATTGTTCGGGCTCATTTGTTTACTTGGCTTTAAAAGATCGGTTCACTTATATTCGAGTTTGGATTATAATAAAGATGAACATGGTTGTCCAAAATTAATGTTATATTCTTTAGTTTATATCCAGGAGATTACATGGATTTACTTTTAATTAGTTTACTTTTAGTGATGTAAAATTATTATATATATAACTATATTGATAATCGTTTTTGTTAATCGGTGGATTTGATTACAAAGAATGTGTTTTTCTTTATAACTTAATTCCATTTGAACTAAAGGATTACAGATCTAAAAATATAATATATTACATATATAATAATCTGGTTCCACTATAACACAAATGGTTTCATGACTAGAATTAATGATAATAATAGAAATTTATAAATTGTTGTCCTTGAATGTGCTAAATTAACACATCTCAAACAATGCTTTCATTTCTTTCAAATAAAAGGGTGGGTAAATGAGAGAATAGAATGAAATATACCACTAGAATGAAGAAATTATAGTACATGTATGTAAGTGGATTTATCATACTATTATGGTGAAGTTATGTGAGGAAATAAATAAAATGAAAAGAACTTAAAAGAAAAGAAGAAAATTGGGAAGAGGAATTTAACTCTTGAGACTTCCTCTATTGAGAACCTCTTAAGGGGAGAGGTTTTGGTATTCTGAGGAGGATGAGAGATTTTGAACGTGGGGGAGGACCTTAGGGAAATATTTGGGAAAATATTATAGAAGGCTTGGAGCTTGAGAGGAGTGGATAAAAGAGGGAGTGAAGGGGGGTTTTTATAGTGGAGGAGAGGAGGGATATCAAGATATTATAACCCTTAATTTATTATTTATTCACAAGACAAAGAATTGTAAGTATTCCATGACCAATAATAGTAAATGGGTCATGTGAATTCAAACCAAGTGGTCTTACATCATCAGAACGTCATCGATGACTCATTTAATCAATTATTTAGCATTTATTGTTAATTATCGGATTCTACTATTCATCAAAAATTCAATTATTTCAGAAAAATCCCAAAAATTCACCCTAACCATTTTTCAATGTGTAGAATCCAAATATAAAGTCCATTTTTCAAAAATTATTTTCTAAAAATGATTATTTTAATATTTAATTAAAAATCAAAATATATTATCTAAACCAGATATAAAACATGCATAAACTCATTCTAAAACATAGGTATATTGTACTTCCAACTTGAATATTATTTTTATACTATCATATTTGAGGTTACTATTCATTAGGGTATATCACTATTCATAAGGTTATGTTACTATTCATTATGGTAGGCTACTATTCAGAAAAAAATATTTTTGTTTTATTCGACTCCAAAAAACATCTTGAACACAACCGTGTATGTCGGATTTTCAAAATTCCAAACACAAAAGTGACAACTTGTGTTTAAAGGTCACTTATCACTTAGTAGTTCATTATTATTTGATTTTATGGCATATTTATAAGAAGGTAATTTCCATTAAAATCCTTGGGTGGTTACATTCTTCCCCCCTTAAGAAATTTTTCCCTCGAAATTTGATTTTGCATCCTATGCCAAAAACAAATGTGGGTACTTTTCCTTCATTGATTCCTCTAGTTCCCAAGTTTATTCCTCAAACTTATGGTTCCTCCACAACACTTTGGCAAGATGGGTAGCCTTTTTGCATAGAAACTTATCTCTCCGATCTAGAATCTTTACTGGCTTCTCCTCATTGGAGAGATCATCTTCCAGCCACACCACCTCTGAGTTTAGTACATGTGAGGAATTAGGTATGTACTTATTCAAATGTGATACGTGGAAAACATCATGAACTCGAGCCATATTTGGTGAAAGTGCAATCCTATAGGCCACAGATCCTATGTGGTCAAGGATCTCAAAGGGGCAAATATACCTTGGGCTTAGCTTCCCTTTCTTCCCGAATCGCATGACTCTCTTCCATGGAGATATTCGATAAAAAACTTTATCTCCAACATCGAATTCCAAGTCCCTTCAACTGTTGTCAGCATAGCTCTTTTTCCAACTTTGAGTAGATTTTATGTGTTTCTAGATGACTTGAACCTTCTCTGTCATCTCTTGAACAATATTGGGTCCAAGTAGCTTTCTTTCACCAACTTCACCCCAACAGGTTGGAGTTCTACATCACTTTCCATATAGAGATTCATATGGAGCCATTTGAATACTCAAGTGGAAGCTATTGTTGTATGAGAACTCAATCAATGGGAGATGCTGATCCCACCCACCTTTGAATTCTAGAGAGCAGGCTCTAAGAATATCATCAAGCATCTTAATAGTTCTTTCCGACTAGCCATCAGTTTGGGTGTGATAGGTCATGCTGAAATTTAATTCAGTACTCAATGAATGTTGAAGGCTCCTCCAGAATTAAGATGTGATCCTTGGATCACGGTCAGAGACAATTGAGAGTGGAACACCGTGCAGTCTCACCACTTCCTTCACATATAACTTTTCAAGCTGTTCAAGTGAGAGATATTCCCAAATAATGATGAAATGGGATGTCTTGGTGAGTCGGTCAACCACAACCCATATCACATTATTTACCTTCAATTTCTTCGGGAGACCTATGACAAAGTCCATAGTAACATTTTCCCATTTCCACATGGGTATAGGGAATTGCTTCTTCATACCATTGGACTTTTGTCACTTGGCTTTAACATGATGACATACTAAGCACCTTGATATATATTCTGCAATCTCCTTCATCATGTTATACCACTAGAAGTGTTCTCAGAGATCACTGTACATTTTGGTACTCCCATGAAGGATAGAGAAGGTCGAGCTATGTGAATCATTCAATTGCTCCTTCTTTATATATGGATCAGATAGTACACATAATTGTGTCCTAAATCTTATAACTTCTTCCTCATCAATTTTGAAATCAGAGGATTTCCCATTTTTAACAGCTTCCACCCTTTTCTGAATTTCCGCATCATTTCTTTGAGCAATCATTATTTTCTCCATGAGGGATGGTTGAACAATAATTTGAGAAAGGATTGATGATGTTCCTCCCTTAATGATTCCCATGTTCATCCTTTGAAAATACAATAAGATCGGATCCTTTTCAATTCTCATCATTGATAAAGATGCAGGATCCTTTCTACTTAGAGCATCTGCCACCTTGTTTTCCTTACCGGGATAGTAGTTGATTGAGCAGTCATAATCATTGATGAGCTCTATCCTTCTTCTATGGAGCATATTAAGCTCTTTCTATGTGAATATATATTTGAGTCTCTTGTGGTGAGTATATATCTCACATTTTCCCCATAGAGATAATGCTGCCAGATTTTCAACGCAAAGATAATAGCCGCCAACATAATATCATGCGTGGGATAGTTTTTCTCGTGCATTTTCAGCTGCCTTGAGGAATAGGCTATCACTTTATCATTTTTCATTAGCACAAAGCCTAATTCTTTTCTTAGAAGAATCACTATACACCACAAAGAGTTCTCCACTTGAAGGGAGTGTGAATAATGGTGCAGTGATAAGCCTCCTTTTCAACTCCTTGAAACAGTCTTCACATTCTTGTGTCTAGACGAACTTTACTCCCTTCTGTGTTATCCTGGTCATTGGTTTTGACAATCGTGAAAAGTTCTTCACGAATCTTCGATAATACCTATCTATACTTAAAAATCTACAGATATCCATTACAGAAGTTGGCCTCGGCCACTCTTCAATTGCCTTCATCTTAGAAGGGTCCACAGATATCCCTTTCATGGTGATAACATGCCCCAAGATGGATACTTCCTCTATCCAGAACTCACATTTACTATACTTTGCATACAACTTATCCCTTTGCAAAGTTTTAAACACAGTTTCCAAATGCTCCTCACGTTCCTCCTTGCTCTTGGAGTATATCAGAATATCATCAATAAAGACAACCACTAATTTGTCGAGGTAATCTCTAAAGAATCTATTCATTAAATCCATGAAAATTGCTGGAGAATTAGTGAGTCCTAAGGGAATCACTATGAACTCATAGTGTCCATACATCGTTTGGAAGGCAGTCTTGGGAATATCTCCCTTCCTCACCTTTAGTTGGTGATATCCTGACTGAAGGTCCACCTTAGAGAAATAACTGGACCCATGAAGCTGATTGAACAAGTCATCTATCCATGGAAGGGGATACTTGTTCTTTATTGTGATTTTATTAAGTTCACGATAATCAATGCATAGGGGCATTGATCCATCCTTCTTCTTGACTAAGAGGACTGGATCACCCCACGGTGAAGCACTCGGGCATATAAAATCCTTCTCCATATTCTCTTGTAACTGCTTCTTCAACTCTTCCAGCTCTACGGTGGCCATTCTGTAAGGTTTATTTGAGATTGGAAGAGATCCATGGATAATTTTAATTGAGAACTCAACCTCTCGGTCATGAGGAAGACCAGGCAACTCTTCGTAGAATACATCAGTGTAATCCCTCATGATGGGCATGTCTTCAAGCATGATTCTATACTTTGTCTCAATCATTTGAGCTAGATATGCATGCTCATAAGGAAGCAATATCCAAACTTGAGACGGAGATTCTAAAGGATAATCATCTTTTTCCTTACACTTGTAAAGAATTTGATGATGCTTCGAGATGTGAAGAGTAATCTCCCTTTCTTGGAAGTTAATGTTGGCCTTGTACAAAGATATCCAATACATTCCCAAGATAGCATCGAACTCCACTAAGAGAAGTATGACAAGATTTGCTGGGAGGTTTAGTCCACAAAAATTAACCAGGGAGGAGTTATAAACCATGGATGCAATAATTTCCCCATTCTCTGTTCTCATAGATAACTTTTCCTCCAAATTTTGAGGTGGTGTTTGAATAGTTATACTAAACATGCATGATATGAAAGAATACATAGAACCAGAATCAAATAGTTTTTTTGCTATTGTGGAATGAATAATATGCGTACTTATCACCACATCATTATCTGGCTCCACCACAATAGTATTGATATCATAAGCCCTTCCTTGTTTCCTTGGAGGTTGTTTCTAATTACCTCCAACAACCCTCGGCTTAGGGAAATTGTTCGCATAATGCCCAAGCTCCCTGCAGTTAAAAAACTCCACCATAGGCTGAGTGTTGATCTGAACCTTCTGTTCTTCTTCAACATTAGTCGGATTTTTCATATCCCTTCGGTAGTTCTTGGATATATGACCAATCATTCCACATTTTAAGAAATTCCTAGTTCCCTTCAAATAGTTACCAAGATGCTTCTACCCACAATTCATACAAAGGAAAAAGTGAGGATTCTTTCCATCATGGGATCTGTTTGATGAATCACCCATGTTGTTCTCCATTTTCCGCTTCTTGTCACTAGGCCAGTGAGACCACTGAGAGTCTCTAATCTCCATTTCAACCTTGAGGGCACAACAGAGAATCACCTCATAGTTTTCGAAGTCTCGAATTTCCAAAACTTTTCATAGACACACCTTTAGTCTGCTAAAGAAGTGATCCACTTTACATTCGGTGTTCATGAAAAAGCCATAGGCATACCTTGAAAGCCTTGTAAAGTTTTCTTCATACGCCCTGATGGACTCATCTTCCTTCTTCTTGAGTCCAAGGAACTCTCTTTCCATCTTGAGGCGAAGGGTTTGAGGAAAATATTTGTTGAAAACATGCTCTTGAATTCCTCCCAATCTATGGAATCAATTTCCTCTTGGGACTTCGTATTCTTGATCAGTGTCCACCACTGATCAGCTTTCCCATCAAAACGATAGACTACCAGTACAAATTTCTCTTCTTCTGAGCACTGGAGGATAGAGAAAATCTTTTCAATGGAGTTAATCCATTGTTCTGTGAGGAGGGGATCAGAAGACCCGCTAAACATGGGAGGCCTTTTCCGCATGAAGGATTCTACGACAACTTGCACTTTCCTTGGAGGAGGGGGTTGTTCCACCTGATTCAAGTTATTATTGATAACTTGATCAAGCTGATCATGTACTTCCATGAGATTTTGAGCACCCACTTCCATCACATCAGGCATGTCATTAGGATAATCATCACATTGCCTATCACATTGGTTCTTGGAACGTGTTTTCTATTTCCTACCATTAACTAAGAAAAAATATATATAATTAGAGGTCTGGAAAACTTTTCTATTGATCATAAAAAGGAAACTATGAACGTAAAAGGATAAACTTATAAAGAAGAATTACATCTTAACTTTTGATTCCTTAGGTTTATATCTAGGTTATCCTCGATCTATTTCTTAACTCATATTCTTATGAGATTTTATTTATCACTTAATATTGGTTTGTACTAAGCTCGTGAATCTACCAAATAATATCCCCCAGGAGTGTCATAACTAAGAGTGAATCAAGGCCCATTATCATGCACTAGTTCCCGTTCGAGTCTAGCTCAAAGAGGTGTTTTTGGGATTTACACCTAGATACATCTGTGCTAGAGCCGCCTCTACCTGCTTGTTTCCAGATAGGGATGTATTTGGTTGATAAACCACTTACTCTATACTCACAAAATTTTTAGACCGTTTTCTTATACTTAGTATCATCTATAAGGTTCTCACTAAGGTTCTCTATTCCTAATCTCTAAAAATAACTAGATCATGCTCTAATACCAACTATAGCGACCCAAGCCTTTTACATAAAACATTTCATGATTTTAAGCATAACTAATCATCAGAGTACAAGCCAAGGATCGTTAAGTCTAGTGTCTTGGAAGACTAGGTACATATAACATAAAACATGGGACTAAAAAAACATCTTTATTTAATCTCCATTAAGATCTTCTAACTTACTTTTAGCTCTTATATCTTCATAGGGTACCATGGGGAACACATGAACAAAGGGATGATCTAAAAATCCCAGTAAAGGAATGAACATAAGGATGTATCTCAAGCACATGAGTTAGGAGGCATGACATAATGATATCCAAAGAATGAAACTTATAAAATCATTTAATATAAGCATGGTATCATATAAACATGGAATCATATAAATTTGGAAGAATCATAAATCATATCTTTAGTATGGGTCAAGGCTAACCGCCAATCTCGTTTCCCATTTCAGTATGGGTTAAGGCTAACCGCCAATCCCATTTCACATCGCTTCTCATGAGACTTATCATTACCCAATGCATTGGAGCACTATCTGGGCACACCCATATCAACATATTCATGAATATTCTTTCCACATAAATAATCTTTACACATAAATAATTATACATAATCAACCATACATAATCATAAGGGTAGCCATGGAAAAAATTGAGTACCACAATCATGACATAAAACATATCCAATGGGTGTATCACGAAAGTGTCCATGAAAGGAAGGGATTAGAACATACATGGACATTCATCGGGTAAAATAGGCATATAACATGGTAATTGGTGTCAAATATAAGTGAAAAAATATAAAAATGTATTTTAGAAACATTAGCATTAAAACCTTTTTGTGCGGTTTTAAGGAAAACACTCTAGAGATTTTCAAATAGAAAAGAAGAAATTATTTTATATAAAACCAGAATTTAACCAAGAAGGTTTTCATAATAATAATACTGATTTTATAAATACAATGTTGTTTTAAAACATAGGATAGAGTGCACATGAAATTTGGGTAAAAATTTGGGAAGTCCCCTTAAAACAGGTTTGCTTATCGGAATGTTCTAAGGAGGGAATCATTCAAAATCATGTATATCCCTAAAATAATGTGATGAAAGGGTATTTATATAATAATATTGTACAACTATCCAGATATCTTAAGACTCATATAATTAGATAAGATAACACCATTTTGAAATAAAGATAATGCAACCCGAAAGAACAAAGAAGGATCCGGTAGATTTCGTTACGATTTTATTGGCTTGGTGTCGGGTGTGACCAAGATAGATTGATGAGAGAGAAACGGGATTTCTCATCACTTTTAAATCTAGAGGTAAGTATGGTGGAGTTGTGTAAACATACCCCATCACTTGCTATTACACAAAAAGTCATAGCATAGAGAACAATCTTGACTAATAGTGAAAAGGAGAGGATCCCTTACCTTAAATCAGTTGGTGTCCTCCACTTGTTATTAATGACCTGAATAAAAAAATTAGGATTATTAATTAATAATTACATAACCTCTTATATATGTAATTTATTTATTATGACCCTTTTAGTTAATTCAAATCCTTTTTCTATTAGTTATAAGGTTCAATTTCATTGTTCGGGCTCGTTTGTTTACTTTGCTTTAAAAGATCATTTCACTTATATTCATGTTTGGATTATAAGAAATATGAAAGTGGTTATCCAGAATTAAAGTCATATTCTTTAGTTAATATCCATTATATTACATGGTTTTAATTTTAATTAGGTTACTTAGAGTGATGTTGAATTATTATATATATAACCTTAGTGATAACCGTTTTTGTTAATCGGTGGATTTGATTACAATGAATGTGGTTTTCTTTATAACATAATTCCATTTGAACCAAAGGATTAAAGAACAAAAAATAGAATATATTACATATATAATAATCTGTTTCAACCATAACACAAATGGTTTCATGACTATAATTAAAGATAATAATATAAATTGATAAACTATTGTCCTTGAATGTGCTAAATTATCACATCTCAAACGGTGCTTTCATTTCATTCAAATAAAAGGGTGGGGAAAGGAGAGAATATAATGAAATATACCACTAGAATGAATAAATTCCATTACATGTATGTTAATGGATTTATCATACTATTATGTTGAAGGTAGGTGAGGAAAGAAGTAAAAATGAAAAGAAGAAATTTGGGAAGTGGAATTTACTTCTTGAGACTTCCTCCTTTGAGAACCTCTTAAAGAGAGAGTTTTTGGTATTTTGAGAAGGCTGAGAGATTTTGGACGTTGGGTAGGACCTTGGGGAGAGATTTGGGCAGAAATTAGGGAAGTCTTGGAGCTTGATAGGAGTGGATAGAAGAGGGAGTGAATGGGGGTTTTTAAATTGGAGTAGAGGCGGGATTTCATGATATTATAATCCTTAATTTATTATTTCATCACAAGACAAAGAATAGTAAGTATTCCATGAACAAGAATAGTAAATGGGTTATGCGAATTCGAACCAAGTGGGCTTACATCAGCATAACATCATCTATGACTCAATTAATCCATTATTTATCATTTATTGTGAACTATCAGATTCTACTATTCATCAAAAATTCAAGTATTTCAGAAAAATCCCAGAAATTCAACCAAACCATTTTTCGACATGTAGAATCCAAAAATGAAGTCCATTTTTAAAAAATAATTTTCTAAATATTATTATTTTAATATTTAATTAAATTCATAATTTATTATCAAAAACCAGATTTAAAACATGCATTCACTCATTCTAAAACATAGGTATATTATACTTCCAAATTGAATATTATTTTTATAATATCATAGGTGTGGTTACTATTTATTAGGGTATATCTCTATTCATAAGTGTATGTTACTATTCATTAGGGTAGGTTACTATTCACCAAAAATTATTTTTTTATTAGACTCCAAAAAACGTCTTGAACACAACCATGGATGTCGGATTTTCAAAATTCCAAACATAGAAGTAACAAATTATGTTTAAAGGTCACTTATCACTTAGTAGTTCATTATTATGTGATTTTATGGCATATTTATAAGAAGGTAATTTCCATTAAAAACCTTGGGTAATTATAGTGGGTAATTTCTAAGGTTCCATATGGATAAAGGAAGATATAAAGATAACTAATGTGAATGTTTATTTAAGAAGTGAGTGGGTTTCATTTATTATGAAACAACACTAGTTATTAAAATTGATTTTGAATATACTTGGTTTTCATTGTTATTTTACAAAAATCATTACTATGATCAACGTATTGCGGCCCAGAATAATCAGGAGAAAAAACACACTAAAAATACCATCCATTAAAGATAACTTGAGTCCCACTATTTCCCTATATTCCCAGGTGTTCAAATTTTTTATTGAGATCCTCATAAGAGGATTCTGATCAACATATCACTAATTTTTTATATGCATACCTGTGTTGGGTTTTTTATATTTTTACATGTCTTTATTTAAACTACATTATATACATGACTAGGTCTTGTTGAAATCACTTGATGGGTTTTTATTCAATAGTTTGATGAACTGTTTTAGAAAGTTTAAGAAATCATTCACTACATGAAAATCAGTGTTTGGTGGTGGTTTTTTTAGTGACGGTTTATTAAAAAAATGCCGCTAAAAAATTATTTTTTCACAAACCCCACAATTCTCCTCCGACCCCAACGACCCCCTGAAGTCCTACCCTTGCTTCACCTCACCGGTGTTCCCAATACTCCCCGACCCTTTCTCCCTTTAATCATATATATATATTGGATTCTAACCTCTTGGATCATCAAAAAACTATACCCACTAATCAAGGTACCTTCTTCTCCCAGTTTTACCTATCATTTCCTATTTTTTTTATGTTCATTCATGTGAACCCATCTATTTTGGAATAATATTTGATTGAGGTTGGGTTTTTTCTGACCATGGTTAGGGTATTTTATTTTTTCCATTTGAGCATGATGATGTTTGATAAATTAATTAGTATTTGATAATAATAGTACTCCATGCACATCTAATCATTAAAGGGGATTCTCCTCCCCTATGGTTTTGTAAATTTGATAGAAAATTATAATTTGTTTCATCATTATTTTGGAATGTATGGGTTGGTGTGATAAGACAAGAAATTTTCCTAATCCAAATTGAATGAGTATTTTTTTATTCACATTAATTCACTAATTTTTAGGTTATATAAAATTTAATTATATTTTCATAATAATTTGTACAAAAATAATTGTTTTTATGAGTTGAAATTTTGTTCTAGTTTTTTATATTGTAAAAACCATCCCTTTATTAACAATTTCAAATCAGACTAAACAAAAATTTCAGTTCACGTAAATGTATAAGGAATTTGTTTCAATGGAAATCTATAATTCGATCAAAATAAAAACCTAAAATAATTATGAAATGTAATTAATTAATTTTTTTCAATTGAAATTTTGGTATTGTTCATATTGAAATATCTTTTATATGTATATTTGAGTCATGTATTTTCTTTCTTCATATGGTACCTATGGAAATTTTATCATTAGTGATGGTAATTGGGTTTGAGTTAGAGTTTTTTGTTCTGTGAAAAAATGGCTTGTTGGAATGATATGTGATGTTGGATGGTCTGTGATATAGTCGTGTGATGGTCATGGTTGTGGTGATGATGTGTGGTGTAGGAGCACGAAGTTGGTATGTGAATTATTTATGGGGTTTTTTATGGTCTTGGTTGTTTTCTAGTAGTTATAGATTGATTGAAAAGTCTTATTCTCAAATTAAAAGAACTTAAAAGGTATTATTTTTATTGGGATGGAAATAAATGGATGATAGAATAGTGAATGGTATAATAATTATTAATTCACTACACCAAAATCAATTTTTAGCGGAAATTTAATAAATCATTGATAAAACTACTGTTTTTTTCACAAACATGACAATTCTCCACGACCCCCCCCCCCACTCCCCTAACCCCTGAAACCCCCCCGATGCCCTACCCTTTTCATTCCTTCTCACTGGTCCTAAGCCTCGACACCCCTCAATGCACCTTGCCACCGGTCATGAGCCTTACTGGTTCTCTCAACTAGTCCTGAGCCTCATCGCACCTTTCCATCAGTGCGTACCCCTGCCTAAACCCCTCAACCCTCACCAACCCTCGCCCCTCACCACCGTTACCAAGACTCTTTCCGTATCTAGAATATTTTTTGGATTTTCCTTAATAATTGAGTATTCTATATCCTGTATATTATTTCTAATGATATTTTTATGCTAGAATAATACATTCCTATTTTTTATTTATTAAAATCCTAAATTATTTTTGAACAATTATACAAAATATCGGTTTCCATCATTCTATTTTAGTATTATGATAGTGTAGAGTGAGACGGTGAATTATGTTTTCTTCTGGATCATGTTTATTTTTTTATATGAAAAAATAATAATAATATATTGTTTTGATATTAAAATTTTAAAATAATTTAATATAGGGAATGTTTATTTTTTATATGAATCATTTCTATGGTTATGATGTAGAGAATGATTATTGTATAGATATGGAAAACTTTGTGCCTCTCTATAATTAATTTACATCATTATGATTACATTAGGCTTCCTTATATTAAATTTCACATGTATAACCTTAATTCTGTAATGATTATCACATGAGACATTTTGAAATTAACTTATGGGTTTTATCTTGAAACTTTTCTACCAGATACACATAGAGGTACATCTATATGTATATCAAGTTCCTCCCCATGAAAACGCATGAAGTTCTATAGAAGAAGGATTATATATATGTATAACATTATAGATATATATTTGGTATACATAAATATTTTCTCTCATATGAGATTATAAGGCCTCCTATGTGTGGATGATAAACATATAATTCCTTCCTATGAGAAGATGAGGCCAACTACATAAAAATGCTATTAAAAAATCCATCACAATGTAAGATGAAGTGTCTTAGATTGGATGATTATAGAAATACACATACATATATTGATATGTATATATATACGTACACCTCTTCTTATTGAGGATGGGTTTTGACATAAATCCATTATAGAAAGACCCATCATGGTTGAAAGGTACACTATATGTATTCTGAGCACATATAAAAGTAGGTTTGGATGATGTTGAGGAAACCTTTTTTTGTCCTAATAATGTATATTATTTGTTAACTATATATTATTCATATTCTTATATTATTCAATTTCCATAAATCATTATCTATAAAGAAGTGGTGGTTTTGATGAGTAATCTCAACTCCTATGGGTTATGTGGTTTTGTATATTTAAATGTATATTAGAGGAGAGAAATTGGTTTTACATTATATTTATACTCAATAAGAATATATATAATTATTCATTCAACATTGATCTTCCACAATTATGCTAGTTTAGTTTTGTATTGATTGAATATATTTATGTGAAACAGTTTCAATTTTCCATAAGTAGCCAGTGAGAAATGGATGTAGTCAAACATTTTTATTTCACTTTGTATAAGAAAAATTATGTTGTTGGTACCAAGTATCTTATTATAGTTACAATATTATTAGAATTACCTTGATTTCATGAACTCATGTCTTCATCTTTTGAGCGGCTCATTTCTCAACTGAACGCCACATTAGCATGTCCCATGAAGCCATGATCATTCTCAACATAATTTTAAATTTTGGCATCATGCTGGTACACTAATAAATAATTGAAATTGGATAGTGATAATTTTTTAATGATTTTGTAAAAGAATATTTTTATTAAAAATGGATAACCACATGTATTTTTCCTCTTGGGTTTCTTAATGGTTTATAAATGAAAATTTAAACTCTTTTACATGTCATTTTCCTCATAACTAGACTTTATGGATTCTAATTATCATTTTCAAAATGCTTCATCATTTACCATGTTTATTTATATAAGAAAATGTTATTTAACATATTTATATTTTTTCAAATAGTATATATGAGTATCTTTTCCTATTTATTAATATTTATGTGTTTTAATTTTTTTAATAATGTGTAGGCACATTCTGATATATATGGATAAAAGTTTGATCACATTATTGAGGAACACACCTTAATATGCTAAGGTTTTGGAGGTGTTTTTAGATTTTTTCCATTTAAAATCGATCCATTGATTAGGAAAATATTATGTCCATGTCCTATATTTAAATTTAGAATATGCTGAAGAGAGATAAAGATTATAAACACTTGATATTGAATAAATTTCCTGCTTAATATTTGTATTTGATTTGGGAATGATGATCGAAAACTACAAAAAGTTTGATCATTGATTTAATCCATAGAATGAGCTCCCAACTTTTTCGACAATGGGTAATAAAATGAAAAACTTATAAATGATGCATTCATAATTTGAAGACACCAACATCAACATCAAAACATACCAGATCAACCAGTTCAGTGTGCTACAAATTGAAATCTGAAAAGTGATGTTTTTGAGACTATAGGACAACCAGATAATGATTGTACCATATCGTCACATACTCCTTTGATTGTTTGGAGAATAATTTACAATAAAATTTCACTGGGTTGATAGATGTGTTTAATGGTTTATTTGATGATCGAAATAAATATTTGTATAGTGTATTTTTGAAATATTGAATAGATTCTTTTCTGTTCATGTTGTAATATATCAAATGCCTATGTGTAATTACAAATAAGGCTACTTCCATGATGTTGGAATTATTTCATTATTCATTTCCTAAATCAAAGAACAGTGAGTATTTTTATTATACAAAAAATTGGATTACAAGATTGGTTAGAATTTAAAAAATGTATTTGTGTATCAATGATTTTATTCTTTAATGGGGAGAGGATTCAATAAGACACAATTGATAAAATTTTATTCTACTAGATGGAAGTATATGGGTGTTGTAGATAGCAGAAATAAACAAACTTCTATGAAGAAGAATAAAATGAACACACATGCAATGGTTTTTGGTTACTCTCTTTTAACACCTAGATTGCAAAGATTATTCATTTTAATGAAAATCGTCGAACCCGTGAAATAGAATTCGATAGATAATAATAATGATGGTTTAATGTGACATAAAATAGATTCAAAATAATGGAATAAAATTAATTAATTACATATAGATTTCTCATCTGATCCTAGGAATGTTTGATCGGTATTGGATTTCAATGGATTCAACCCAGTTGGGACTTTGAGTACTAGTTAAAGAATTTTCCTAGTTGTTTTGATCCCTGTAAATATGCATTTGTGGATGTGTACGCAACAAATTACTTTTACCATTTTATGATTATTCCAGGAAAAAAATTCCTTGAAATGATATAAATGTATACATGTAGCCTTCAATTGTAGAATTACAACAGTTATGGAGCAATGGTGTTGAGATATATCATGAATCTTCTATAACAATGTTAAAAATGAATGTTTATCTAATGTAGACCATTATTGACTTCCCTAAAATTTGTAATTTAGTAGGTAGAATTAGTTACATGGGTTTGTATTTTCCTATTAGTAACTTTGATTTTAATATCGAATGTCTACCTCATATTACAAAATGGTGCTTCTTGTGTCATCAATGATTTCTCGATGCATCTCATAGATTTTGGTTGAACAAGTCAAAATTCAACAATTTCATTTATCATTGACCACCTCCAAATTTTTAAACTGGTTCTAAAATTTTGGCACAACTTGGAAATGTTTAAACAGAATTGTGGAAGGTACGTCAATAGAATGATAGTGGGAAATGAGTTTTAAGTGCATCTTGAAGTAAAATTGGAACCCAACAAAGGAATAAAAAAAGTATATTCTTCAAAATTTTGTATTAAAAATTTAATTTGTTGCGGTATAATCTTGATGTGATGAATATTGAGAAGCATTTCTGTGACAATTTTTTCTTCACATCGCTTAATGAGCATGGAAAGTTGATGTATCATCTCAATGCTCATAAATTCTTACAAGTAATGAACATAAACCATGATCTCTAGCGAGATGAGAATGGAACATATGCCCCAAAATGTTTTTCAATAAAAAATTGGGATAAATATACATTCCATAAAATTTTAAAACCTGTGAAGCTATTTGATGGTTATTCATTTCACGGTGTGTTGACTTAAAGTATCATTGGTTACATAGATTGAAAAATCAACAATTCACATATTTTCTTACTACTGTTACTTCCATTGGAATTGCATACATTATTACCTAAAAAATTTACTAATATTGTACTCCAATTCAGAACATTTTTTAGGAAAATATTTGAGAAAAATCAACATCAATTTCATTCAGACATCCTTTTTGAAAGATTTGTATTGACACTTTGTGAAATAGAGACAATCCTTCCTCTATAATTTTTTAATTTCATGATGCATTTTACTGTGCATTTAGTTGAGGAAGCTAAATTAGGAAGCACCGTTCATTATTGATGGATATTTACAATTAAGATGTACTTTATTTATATTTTTTAGTAAAAAATTCTTGTAACTTGATTAAATAAAAAATTATTTTCTTTATTTTATTCCACATATATCTTCGGAATTTGAAATCATATGTGAAAAATAATTCTCAATCGGAAGGCTCTATTTTTGAAGACTATTTGGAAGAAGAGTGCCTTACCTTTTTTTTAGATACTTGGATGATATTGAGACAAGATTAAATTGATTTGGATGTGTTGATGACACATCAACTCAATATGAAATACAAGGGAAATAAAAAATATTTCTAGCTATTGGCTGATCAGTTGGTAGGATTTAAAATGTTACACTAATAGAAATGAAATTATTACTAGCACATAGGTATTTGCTACTGAATTGTGAAATTACAGATCCATTTATTGAAGAGTTGACGATACAAACAAAGAGTTGAATGATATGATGAACATGAAATGAGAAATATATAACAAACGTTGTTAATAACTAGATTTTAGAATTGTTTGCACAATGTGTATGTTCATTAATATTACAATCAATACATATACTAGGTTGATACAAATATTTTTTAAATATAATAATGTATAATAATTTTTTAACATCATGAATATTGATACTCTAGAAGAGATGTCAGAAGATTTGAATTTTCTAATTCATGGTCCTCTAAAACAAGCTAGATTGTTCGATACTTACAACATGAATGGATTTAGATTCCTTATAGTTGATCAGGAAGAGAGTTTAAAAACACAAAATAGTGGAATATTTACATTTTTTTAAGTGGAATACTATAAAAATTTGACTAATATTATCAAATTAAACTACCAAGGAAATTTTAATGTTGTTTTATTCAAATTCAATTGGGTGATATTATCAGGGATGTTAAAAGGGTATCCTTGCAATTTACTTCTGTGAACTTCTATCACATGATGGCTATTGGTGACTATTAACTACAAGATCTATATATCATATCACCACAAAATAATGGTATATTATGTCAAATATTTCATGGATTATGGGTGTAATTTAGTATCCCATGTAAGACAAAGAGACTTGTATGATATGCATAATGAAGAGGGAGATTTGACCTTTGACATTGGATCCCATCAACAGCAAGAAGTGGAATTTTTTTCAATTAGGATGTCGAAAACATTAGAATTGAAAGATTGGATGAAGTATATGAAGTAATGTGGGAGAAGTAAACAGACATGATTGAAGAAGAAATAGTTTTATGTGTAGTTATACATTCATTTATCTACCAATTATGTGATTTGTGTACTCATTCATTATAATTATTATGTATATTTTGTTTGTTACTATAGTAGATATGTTTTCATTACTATTTTTTCTACATTAATTATTTTAAATATATTTTCTAAAGATAATATTAATTGATTAATTAAAATTAATTTCAAAAAGGAAAGATTATACTCACACTGCAGGGTCAAACAGTTTCTCTAGAATCCAATCGACTATGGTTATCAATTCATTGGTTTAAATATTTATTATAAAAGGTTATCTGCTTAATATGTTAAATTGTTGATTTATCATTATTTAATGTAATCTAAATGTTATTGACACTAATAATCTCAAATAGAGGTGTGGTTGATTGTTCATAATAAAATCTGATGGGAGTTTTGTTAATGAGACTTCCAAATAAGTTGTGGTATGAATTCATTTTTCATTATAATAACTTATTTTTAGTTGTCAATATGTTAATATATATTGTTTCTAATATGAATGAAATTTGATTTATAGTTAAAATTTAAAGAACAATGAGATGTTAATCCCACACAGTCCTACTGAGTCACCTAGGATGACCAAGTTAGTAAAGTCCTTGGGAAAGAGCATCCCGATCAATCTTGTATGATGGGTTTGGACCTTTACCATATTATGTCTTTGGTAGTAAAATGTGGATTAAAAGTGATTATTGGTGGTGATAAGGTAAATCACAAAACTTGAAAATTATTTAGTTCATAATCTTTTATAGATTTTAAGTTTAAATATAAATATTAAACACTGTTTAATTTAAAATATAATTGCCTTTAGGAGCTGGTTGTAAGAAGTAGAAATGGAGTTAGAGAGGGTGACGAGTAGAGTTCATCATTGGGAAATAATTACAGGAGAGGGTTTGTTCCAGTATCAATACATACAATGTGTGAATTTTTTATCTTTTTCTTATATTTTAGATTGGATCCGGACAATGAGTTTCCTATGTATGGTTTTTATAACCATATGTCTATATATTGTTTTTAATGTGTCTATGGAGATTGAAATTTTTTTATGATCATATATGATGTTTATTTTATTGTCTCTCTTTAACATATAGTTTGATCTGACAATTATATTCTAATAATTTGCACTTTTTTCATGGTGCCTTACTAATTATGTTTATACTCACACCTTCATGGGCTTTGTATGCATGATTTTTTATTATATAGGCAACAGATAGATGGTTTCCTAACTGGACCTAGTATCTATAGAACATAGAAGTATGTGGATGAAAATAAAAATTATTGTGGTCAAACTTAGGGATCTTGAGTAGGGAACTCCTCTTATTTTTTCTTTTAGTTGTTTCCAAATTGGGACTTATTTTCCTTCTTCTTGGTTAGGTATGTATTTTACCCTTTTCCATTCCTGAATATTTTTCTACCTCATCTTGATGTATCTCTTAGAGGTCACTACATGAGTTTTTTACACCGAGAGGTTTTATTTTATTAAACCTACACAGTATTTCATGGATTTGAGAGAGTGTGTGTGTGTTCACATATAATAGGATAGAGCCTCCCACTTCAGTGATATTATTAATCTGTGTTTTTTAAAAGCCCTTAAACTATTGGGGGTGAACATGTGGTGTCACTCTTAGATTAATGGTGTCCCAATTAGGTTCCCTATAGGTCATGTCATGAAAAAACCCCCATGGTTTTCTCCAAGACTGTAATCTCTATCTAACCCTAGCCATTATGGGAGATTCTATAGCCTTTTCCAAATCTCACATCATGACCCAATCCTACTGAACAAGGATCGTTCTTTGTTATCTCTCACCAAACTGAAGTCACATATCACTTATCCATACAATAATATCTGAAGCCTATAACATACATGATAACCCCTATCTGTCAGACCCTCTGTTCGATTAATATCCACTCGTTTTCATATTCTTGGTTAGAGCTCAATCATGATGTGTTGGGTGATATCACTTTCGGGAGATTTTTGTGCTCTATTTATGCATAGACCCTGTACTTTGAGCTCTATCTTGTTGGTCAGGGATCATCCTTGGGGATGTTATTGGATAACTTAGACTATGTAGATTCTTGTTTGACTAGGCACATAGTGGAATCTATGTTTTTTTTCAAGATCCCATAAAGGGGTGTGATCAGTGTTGGATGTCCTAGGATTTTATAAAGTATTTTCCAATTGTATAAATCCAAGTCATTTTTAATCCTCACATATGGAATATTATATCATTTATCGACATTTAGGGTGATTTATCTTTTGGATGAGCATTGATTATTGGTTTTGGATCATTAGTATCCCTTTTAATGAAAATGGTATTCCTGATAGATGGTTTCAAATTGGGAATTAATTAATTATTATTAAATTACATTATCTTGATTTCAATTTTGGTGGATTTAGTTTTAACATCTGAATCCTCATTTTAATGGAATTACGTTTATTCTTTATAGCTAATTTTAAAATGTATTAAATTTATGATTTCCTTGGAAAAGTATTATGTAATTGTTTAAACAGTAAACCTACATTCAATGAGAAATGTATTGAGAAATGTAATGATTATTTAAATGTAATGAGAAATGTATTATTTATTCTTTCAATGTGTTGATTCTTTTATTGTGTTTTTGTTTTATTAATTCTTTTGATTTGTTGTTTCTTATTTGTATCATTCAATGTATTAAGAAATTTATTATTTATTTTAATGTGTTGTTTTCACTAGTCAATGTATGGATTATTTATGTTTTGGTGAGAATAAATGTATGTTATTATTTAGTTTTAAAATGTGTTTTTCCATGTACCTTGATGATATATTTGATGATTTGGTAAAAATTTCAGTATTATTGTTGTGTATTTCTGGCTACAAGTTCTGCAGCTTTTTTTTGTAATCCATGATTTATAAATGGTTTAAACCGCAGCTAGATATAATTTTTTCATTGTAGTTTTCACGGCCACTATATTATGCTATTTTATTTTAGGAAAGTGGTAAAATATGCCACTAAATATTACTAGATTTTACTTACTGGTAGTTATATCTATTTTAGTGGTATATTTTTTGGTAAAAATTTCATACTTTAGTGGCGGTTAAAAACAAATGCAAGATTGAGATTATTTTTTTAATTTAAAACACCTCTAAAACTAAAAAACCACAATGAAATACGCGTTCTACGACACTTTCTAGAAATCACCTCTAAATGGAATGAATCGCCACGTGTTGACTGCCATCACCATTTTTAGAAGTGTTTAGTTTGAAACTGTTGTCAAACTATCTACTGGTAGTTTCAACGGCTGCTATATAAAAAAACAAATGCTAAATGGGAATTTCTTTCGTAGTGTAAAGATCACTAAAAAAGAGTAGAGGTAGTTTATATAAATCCAACTGCATAATTCCCTATCATCCCCTTATTTTTCCAATAGATCCACCATATGAGGTGAAACTATGAGTAACAATTCTAATCAAAATAAATATGTTCCTTAGATAAATTTACACTCCTCTCATTAATAATAATCACTAGATGTTAAAGTTGAATAATTAGAAAGGTTGTACATTGATAAATGGAATGATATAATTAATCACTAAAATTCATATTCTATTAGGAGAGGATGAAAATATAATTTTAAAATTATTTATATATATCTAAAATATCTTTAATCATAGAGGTTTTCCTAATGCACAAATTTAATGTAAGGCCATTCTATTCTCCTTATAAAGATCATCAAAAAGTAGATATATAGACTGAAACCTGCAGAAGTCACCATCAAGGATGATGTTCTGAAGGAATTCGTATAAAAAATATATCATTTATCAAGTCATAACCAGCTATGAATAGATATCTATGGTATTAAGAAATCATGTGGAGAAAAACTCTATGGTTTTGTTTGAGAGATTCAGGTGGTTAACATCATCACACAACATCAATAATTTTAATATTTTCACTTCATGGTGTTCTTTCACCAAGGACTATTAGAAAATGAAAAAAATATTATATGCTTCTTCAGGAGGATCCATGATAAAAAAATCCACCTAATTAATTATGTTATCTAATAAAAAAATCTCCACAAATACCAACAATTTAGTATACGACCTACTACTAGAGGGGTAAAATGTTAAAAATATCTTACTCCCCATTACATGAAACTAAAACTAAAAAACTAACATCACATGTGAGATATTTGTAATTGAAGAACATTTTAATAAGAATCACAAATCAAACCTCCTAGACTGTGCCATATTTCTATTCTCTAGACCACTACATATATTTTTTCAACTCATCTCAAAGAGATAATTGACACCATATATCAAATGTCATACCCACAAAAACTAATCAATATCCATGAATTAAATGGTTACCCTATGACTTGTTTTAGAGCTCAAATCTTGAAGTATTAACTCCACATTTCCTATTGGAAATTAAACAACGTTTATTTCCACATACATTTTAGATTCATAGTTCTTATACCTCTATATGTTACCATAATAACATAATAAATAACATTCCATTATTTTCCTACTAAGATAGATTTGGTATTCCCAAATCATAAAAAAATCTACACTCCCTACACTTGGATCTATTATATCATATCTAAACGCAGAATTCAGATAGTCTACTTATACCCATTAAACATCATAAATTTTGAATCAGGTAAACTCTAAACCTAATAATTTTTTATCCCCATGGGGAATGTTAGATCTTTTTCTAAGGAATGGATAACTGGTAAATAGTAGTCAGAAATCATAAGTATGAGTTGAGTCTATAAGAAGATATCCAAGGTAAAATTAAAAATGGTGGATCCATAAAAATCCAAACCTCCCTTCCCCATTTGAAAAAACCCACTAAACCGAACTAATGAAGAATAATTACAATAATGATATATTAAAAAATTTATAAATGTGGAACTCAATATCCCATTGTTAGATTCCTTCCATAAAATTCCATGTTTTGAAATATTTCTTAAAAACATATGCTCCAATAATAGTACTATTAAAGGATATGAGATTGTAGGTTTAGGTAGAAATTTTTGTTCCCTTGTAACCCAACAATTATATTGTTTATTTCATAACCCATTTACAATTAATATCCCTTTAACTATAGGGGAGATTGATTTTATAAATACATTAGGTGATTTAAGATAATTAATTAATGTCTAGATCTATTGAATATTTTATTCCTTTTTGATATAACTACTCAATCCTACTGGGGTGGTTGTGTAAATTTCAAATCAAACCATAGCCTACCCAGTTGATGTTTTAGATTAATTCTTGGAAATAGTGAAATGAATAGTATTTCTTAATGGATTTTATATTCTAATTACACATAAAGAAACTGGTTAAACCCATTCCCTCATTATCCTAGCTAGTACATTTCTAAAAAATACAATAATAATATATTTTTATAACGTAACTCTTTCAATAACTTTTGAGGAAGTGATATTGAAATTTAGAATTTTCCAGTAAAATAAAATACCGCTTGATGATAAATATATTTTTACACTGACTCATTGTAAAATTATATGTTTCTCTAAGTAATAATTTTAATTGTTTGAAAAAATAATTTTACAGTAAAAATATTTATAATCCTATAATTTCTTGTGATGAATTTCATTCAAAAATCAGAAAAAACATGAATCCATTCTCTATAATAAATAGTTTAACGGAGTTGATGAATTTTATTTTGATGATTTAATTAAAAATATCCCTAAAATTTCTACCTAAAAAGTTAAATTTACAAAAATAGAAATTAATATGTTAAAAAAATACTAGAGAACCCACCAGAAAATTGACTAAAGTTCTTACCCTTGAATCTTAAATATTCTTTTCTAATGGAAAACAAAAAATCCCTTGTTATAATTTTAAACTAATTAGAACCCAGTTATGATAAATAAATTCTAAACATTATGGAATAAAATTGTAGGTAAATAAGTGATTTATTAGTGAACAACCCTATAACTAGTCAAACAATCCATGAACATTGAATTCTCCTAGAAAGTAAATCTATAACATTAATAAATCTCTAAATGATGATCACAACAACATTAATAAAATACTTAAAAAATATAATTGTAATGATTTTTAATTTTCGGAATCATATACCTCATATTAGTCTCTCAATGGGTGAGTAAAATTCATATTATACCAAAACATAATAGATTCTCTATTATACAAAATGAAAAAAATGTGATATTTCCCACTTAGATTCAGAATAGTCAGAGGGTCTGTATTAATTATACATAACTAAATCATGTTATAAGAAAACACAATTTCCCCATCCCTTTGGATAACTAAATGTTCAACATATTAGTTAGGAAAGGTAATTATTGTTTTCAAAATGGATTCTCTAGGTATTTTCGAGACCTATTGTCTCCAAATGACTAAGACAAGAAAGTATAAACATATCAATTTAGTAAATGTTCTAACTGAAGGATTCCATTTGGGTTATGAAATAACACTTGTTCTTTTCAATGTAACATGGTATGTACATTGTCAGACTAGACTAGTGTTGGGCAAAAATCCCTCAAGGTAATGTTGCAGTATTTTTGGGTTGATTGGGTTTGTTGACAAAGCAGGTTTCCATGGAGAATTGTCGAGTTCCCGAGAAGTTGTTGAAAATCCATCTTGACAATGAACGATGACAAAGGAATGGATGATCTGGAAGCGGTACAGAAGAGCAGTACAAGGCGGCACCGTTTCCCAGTGTTTGCTAAATTTTTGGGGTCCAAAATTTGGAGTTTGGTGAGCATCGCGAAAATAGGATTTCCATGAAGATCATAATTTAATATGGCAGAGGAATGAATTTCGCAAAGATAGGATGCATGGTTTGGAAATCGCAAAAACCAGAAGAATGGAGGCGGTGATTCTTCGCGATTACGATGAGCTTCGCGAACGGAAGAGGATGAAGCGCATCGCGGCGGTGAAGGGATTTGCAGGGGATCTTCGCGGCGATGAAGGGCATTGCGAGGGAGCTTCGCGGTGAAGGCGCGAAGGAATTGACGGGATGCTCTGCGAACGGAACATTGTCATGGTGCTTTTCGATTTGGACAGAATTCTGGTGCAAAATTCGGAGCTTCGCGATTTGAGATGACATGGCGTTGACTTCGCACAGAAAGTTCGAGGGTCAGTGGAATCGCCTATAAATAAAGTCTGACCCCCTCGAGAGAAGTAGAGAGAATTTTCGGAGAAAATATTTATCTCTCATATTGCGAAGGTGGTTCGCAGAGCCAGTGTGCTTCACGAAAGAGGAGCTTTGTGGTAGCTATTGTAGCTCTGCGAAAGTTGTGAGCTCCGCGTTGGCTTAGTGATCTTAGCGAGGGAAGTTCCTCTGCAATGGCTTGAGCTTCGCGGGAGTGCTTCGTGAGAGTTCTTCATGAGAGAGCTTCGCGAAAAGGCAGGAGCTTCATGAAGGCTTGTTTGAGCTTTGCAAAATTGGGAGCCTGGCGAAGTAGGGTGCTTTGCGAAGGTGTCTCCAAAAGGAATTTCCCAGTGCTCAGAGGCAAAGATTTATTCATCAGTGGATGAAATTTGGACATTAACAGAGAATCCATCATCAGTTAAAGATGCATGTATTCATGCAAATGAAGAGACCTACAGGTCTATAAACTGTGAGTGGATCCCTTCCAAGTGCAGTGAGCATAGGAGGAGGAAAAAGGTGATCCTCTCCACTGGCAGTGAGCCAGAGAGAGAGAAACAGGGAGTGACCCTTGGGAAAGCAGTGAGCTGACCCTAAACCATTGTAAATGCAGTGATCCTGGGCATATAAGTGATCTAGCCTGAACAATATTGGCAATGAGCCTTAGTGGAATTTGGTACGACCGGCAACTTGTCGGCGTATGCTCCTTAGACGTAGCCCAGTGAGGGTGAACCAAGTAAAAATCTTTGTGTCTGCCTTCTTGCTTCCCTGCATTGCATTTAAAGCATCATCATCAGATAAAGAAGAAAATAAGTGGTCATAATGAACACATAAGTGAAAACAAAGTGACCCTTATAAAAAAGTGGTCATGATCTAGTGGGGCATGAATAATTTAGAAAATAATATCCATACCCTGATTCACCCCCCCTATCAGGGTATATAGGCCCCTATTGGTCCTAATAATTGGTATCAGAGGGATGGTTTCTTTTATCAGATTTGTTGTCTTAGACTTGGTGTATCGATCTATGTGGTTGACGATGCAGTTTACTCTTATCTTAGTCTGCCATGGGAAAGGGAAAAGTATCAAAGAAGAATTTAAAGTCTGGTAATTTCCCTCAGTGTGGAAGTGTTTTTAGAAAAAGTTTTATTCAACTAAAAGAATCAAACAACTTACTGAAGGAAGGTCTGGATGAATATGATAGGGAAAAGATTGATTCACTCAATCCTGATGTTGGAATGAGTGAAGCACATGAGCATCAGAGTGATACTGAAACAGAAGAAGAAATTGAAGGAAGAATAGATATGTGAGATGAGTTAGAGGCTTCTCTTGAGGAGATATATGTTTGGAGAGCTAAAACAAAGAAATCTAACAAAGTTGTTCACGATGCCAAAATCTATATGCAGTAGCAGGAATAAGAGAAGTCTGAGTTGATGGAAGAAATTGAGAAACTCAAGTTATCAACACGAGAGAACTCAGAATCAGTTAGTGACTATAATATTACGATTTAAGAATAGAAAAGGGAGATTGATGGCTTGAATATAAAAGTGAAAGATCAACTCAAGTGTATCAAAGAACCTGATATTTCAAGTGACGTTAGAAACACTGATGAAATTAAATCTAAAGACATTTGGATCCAAGCACTGGAAACTGAGATCAACAAGCTAAGAAGTTTGAATCAAAGGCTTATTGATGTAGCTACTGATCTGAGGGATAAAAATGATTCTCTAGATGAAGTATTGCGAAAGAGATATGCAAAGGTAGAAAAATCAATAGATGATGTCAAGGGGAAGAATCTGAACACAAATGAGATTCAAAACATGAAATCTAAAAATGATGATCTTGTGACACATCTTTCTGAACTAGTTCAGAAGAATAAAAGGCTACAACAAGAGAATGCATGTTGCTCAGATTCTGTTGCTCAAGAAAAATTGAAGGTAAAGGAGCAAAGTGAAGTGGTGGAATACTTTACACTAGAATTGGAAGATGAGATGAGTAGAGGAAAGTATCTCAAGAGAGAACTTGATGCTCAACTTGAATCAAGTGAATTAAAGATTCAGAAGTTAAAAGAAGAGCTAGAATCAGTGAAGAAGGAAATAGAGAAATCCAATGCTAGAGGAAATCCTAACATGAAGGATGCCTTGCACTTACTATTTGATTATCCTTCGGCAGGTGATGATGAAATGAAAAGAAAATTTTCTATTTCTGAAAAGAGGCAAGAACAAATTTTCTCAGCTCAAAGACCATATAGTCTGGGAACAACTGGTATTGGATTTGATGAATCATCTACCGTGCAAGATAGAAAGAGAGCTGTGAACAGTTCCAAATGTGAATGAAATCCTATAGGTGCAGGGGATAGGCCTAAGAGGACAGTTACAAAAAGTAGTGATGACATGTGCTATTTCTGTGGGATTCATGGCCACACATCAAGCTTCTATTTAGAGGCTCATGAATACATATCAGGTTGTGAAAATAGAAACTTTGATGAATATGAGAATAAGAAGAAGCGTCCTGAGAAATCAGAGAGTAGAGTCTCTCAAAGGAAAGAATTCATAAAATGTTATCACTGTGGAAGAATGGGACACACCATGAATATGTGTCAGGAAGCTCAGGAGCTCAATGTCAGAGGAATATCTCTATCTACATCGACATCGCGACATAGAATCAATGAAATGAGGTATGTATTTGATGGAAAATGTTTCATATGTTCTGATCATGGGGATTTGGCCAGACAGTGCAGCAAGAAGAAAGCAGGGAAGGAAAAGGAACCCAGAAAGAGAATTTCGACTCCAGCGATGGATAATGAAAACTTATACACTAGAAGACAAAGTGGTAAGATGAAGAATAGGCTTAGAGTCTCAGGGGATTCACATGGAGCTGAAAAAAAGGTGTATCTCTCACCTCCTCTATCACACTCACAACCGCCCTCTAAGAAAGAACATGTACCTATCTGGAAGAAAAAGGGAGGAAACACAACAGTTGTGAGTAAGGAGAATGTATGTTCTGTGGAGGACCCACCACCAATAAAAAATAGGGTGGCGACTCATAAATCTGATAAAAGGTAGATAAATAAATAATGTGTTGAAAAATTCACAAGTCATGTGCCACGGAGAGGACTGGATGAAAAAGGAAATTCTCTGCAATGGTAAAAGAACCAAGGGAAAATGACAAGCAAGGAGATTCTTGATCAGAGAAATAATCAAGGAAAATGGAATTTTGGAAGAACCTAAAAGAAGGAAATGTGTACTAGTGGGTCTATACCCCAAGTGATGAGAAAGTTCGGGCCTACAGAATCTATATATCAGAAAAAGGATCAGCATGTGGGTAATGAATGCTTAGTCATATGGCCAGAGCAGTTGAAGTTGGCCAGGCAGCTGGAGGAAGCAAGAAAGGAGTGTGATGCACTCTAAGAAAGAATCAAAGGGTTGACCCGTCAGGATCAACCAATACCCTCATCTTGAGGATTCGAGAAATACCCCTCTCCCTATGTATATAAATTCTATTAAATAATGATTGAAATGATTTTCAGGTTTTAGGGAGATATGATCCATGGGGTAGTTGCATCTAAGGATGCGAAGTGGAGAAGTGATATGATCTAGAGTTTAAATTGATTCAAATCAGGTAGCAGAATTGAAAATGAAAGGGAGAAACTGAGCACAATTAGAAGTGATTGTGTTATTATCTTTATCTCTTATTTCCTACACCGAGTTCCAACTCAGTAGTCTTAGAGATTTGGTTAATGGCTCGATGCTGAGTGCCATATTAGTATAAATGGTACATGTGGAGAAGAATGGTTATGGGTCTCTACCATTGGGCCTAACAGATATAAGTGTTGTGTAACACAGGGGGAGCATTCTATATCCAAATCAGATTCAAGAGCCATCAATGCAATAATTCGATGACTCGGATCAGGTGTTTCCTATTGAGGGAAGAAATAAACACAGGGAGAAGCATCAATAACAATTCATTTCATGCTTATCTATTTTCTCTAATAATATGGTATCAGCTAACTGTTTTCAGGATACCAAGAAGCTGCAAGAGAAAATAAAAGGCATCTGAACAAAAATCCGAGAGAAGAAGTTCGAAGGAAATGACCTCATTAGACAATGACATAGAGAAAAGTTTTCTATTGAAAGTGAGGAAGTGGTATGAGACTCAGGAGAGAAGAAGTGGCTGAAGTTGATTCAGAATAAGATACTGATGGTGGGTACAAGGATGTAAAATCCTTATCTGCACAAAAGCCAAAGAGTCGAGATAAAATTGACAGGCAGAATATCATCACTGATCATTGAGAACCATTTCAGAAAAGAATAATAAAGTCATTGCACCAGATTTCTTTCCTATCTCAGGTAGAGCCAAAATGCTTAGCTGATGCAGCTAAAGATGAAAACTGGGTTCAGGCGATGAATGAAGAGCTTGACCAGATTGAGAAGAACCAAACATGTGAGAATTTTTTTGAGGCCAGCAGATAAGAACATTATCGGGACTAAATGGGTCTTTCGTAACAAGATGAACGAAGATGGCACAGTGATTCGAAACAAAGCACAACTGGTGTGCAAAGGATACTCCCAGATAGAGGGAATTGATGTTGAAGAGACATTTTCACTGGTTTCAAGGTAGGAGACAATCAGATTATTCCTACTTATTATAGTGCAAAGAACGTTCAAAGTATTCTAAATGGACATCAAATCAGAATTCATGAATGGGATTCTGGAGGAAGAAGTGCATATCGAGCAGCCAAATGGTTTTCTCATTCATGAGGATGAGAACAAAGTTTGCAGGCTGAAGAAGGCAATGTATGGGCTGAAACAAGCACCAAGGGCATGGTACTCAAGGCTTGATCAATATTTGAAGAAACTTGGTTTCCAATGTGGAGGAGTTGATTAAAATCTTTATTTCAGCAATGAAAGTAATCAAAGAATGATGGTGATGGTCTATTTTGATGACATAATTTTTGGTGGATCAGATGAAGCTCAGTGCAGACAGTTCTCCGAATTCATGAAAAATGAGTTTGAAATGTCAATGATTGGAGAGCTAAGGTTTTTCCTTGGTCTACAGGTTACACAAGGAAGGAATGGAACTTTCATTTCTCAATACAAATATGCCAAGGAGGTTCTAAGAAGGTTTGGAATGGATAATTCCAATGAGATGAAGACTCTGGTTGCTACCTGAATGAAATTATCAAAAGATGATGAAGGCAAGGTAGTTAATATCATAGAATATAGGCAAATTATTGGAAGTTTGTTGTACTTGACTGCAACAAGACCTGATATTTTTTTACCACATGCCCAGAAGCGAGATATCAGAGCAATCCCAAGGAAAGCCACATACTTGCAATGAATAGAATACTTCGGTATATCCAAGGAACAGTGGATTTTGGCTTGACATATACTGATAAATATCAGACAGAGTTATTTGGATATACTGATGTAGACTGGGCTGGTTCAATAGATGATAGAAAATCAACGTCAGGTGGTGCTTTCTATCTTAGTGGATTGTGTATATCTTGGCTAAGAAAGAACCAAGATTGCATTTCGTTGAGCACCGCGGAAGCTGAGTATTTTGCGGCCACTCAAGCATGCACACAGTTATTGTGGATGAAGCAGCAACTTGATGATATGAGAGTTGAAGTGAAGTCTCCGATCGGAATCCAGTGTGATAACTCAAGTTCTATCAGTCTTAACAAAAATCCATTTCATCACTCAAGGAAAAAAGCACATTGAGATCAAGTATCATTTTATCAAGGAGAAGGTTGTGCAGGGAATCGTGCAATTGGAGTATGTGCCTACAGAGCTACAGGTTGCAGACATTCTGACAAAGGCCTTTCACAAGGAAGCATTCGAAAGGAATCGACCGGCTTTGGGAGTTCAGTCGATTCCCCGCACTTGACAAAGTGTGGATGTGGGACCCCCCCTCTCTCCGAGGTATGATGTGTTTTTCTCTAATGTGATGATATGTGTTCTCTACTATGTTAAAAACTATAAAGGAGTGACCTTTGGGTTGGTTGACAAAGGGGGAGAAAATAGTGATTGTTCAAGGGGGAGAAATTGTTTCTATTTGAGAAATCATGATAGATACAGGAAGAAGCTGACCATTGGAGCATCCAGATAGGGGGAGAAATGAGAAAGGGGAGATTTTAAAATCTGACGATACTAGAAGTGATTGATCAAAGCATAGATATCACGACAGCTAAGGATCGTGATAAAAGCAGAAGAGTGATATTGGAATGGTGTGAGAAGGTGTCCAGCTATCACCAATTGGGATCAGTGTGGTTCAATAATTGGTATCAATTTATGAATTGGTATCAGGTTGGAATTGACAATTGGTGTTTGACATGAAGTGATTCATTGATGAACTTTTCATACTACTCTTGTTTCCCACGCTGAGCATTGCTCATGTGGGCTTAGATTACGTGTTATGTGATTCCTTGAATTCTATCATAATTGCAAGAGGTGAATGGTGGTAGTGGCTGGAGGAAGACTCAGTGAGGTATCAAAGTGTAGAAAATCATTCTGAGAAGAGTTATGAAGAATTGTCAATAAACCCCAAGTGGGAGATTGTTGGGAAAAAATCCCTCAAGGTAACATTGAAGTATTTTTGGGTTGATTGTGTTTGTTGACAAAGCAGGTTTCCATGGAGAATTGTTGAGTTCCCGAAAAGTTGTTGACAATCCATGTTGACAAAGAACGATGACAAAGGAATGGATGATCTGGAGGCAGTACAAAAGAGCAGTACAAGGTGGCGTCGTTTCCCAGTGTTTGCTAAATTTTTGGGGTCCAAAATTTGGAGTTTGGTGAGCATCACAAAAATAGGATTTCCATGAAGATCATAATTTAATATGGTAAAGGCATGAATTTTGCGAAGATAGGATGCATGGTTTGGAAATCGTGAAGACCATAAGAATGGAGGCAGTGATTTTTCATGATTACGACGAGCTTCACGAACGACAGAGGCTGAAGCGCATCGCGGTGGTGAAGGGCTTTGCAAGGGACCTTCGCGGTGATGAATGGCATTGCGAGGGAGCTTCGCGGCGAAGGCGCGAAGGAATTGATGGGATGCTTCGTGATTACGACGATCTCCGCGAATGGAAAATTACCGTGGTGCTTCGTGATTTCGATAGAATTCTGGTGGAAACATCGGAGCTTCGCGATTTGAGATGATGTGGCGTTGACATCGCGCAGAAAGTTTGAGGGTCGGTGGAATCACCTATAAATTGTGGTCGACCCCCTCGAGATAAGTAGAGAGAATTTTCAGAGAAAATATTTTGCTCTCGTATTGCGAAGGTGGTTTGCGGAGCCAGTGTGCTTCACGAAAGAGGAGCTTCGCGGTGGCTATTGTAGCTCCGCAAAACTTGTGAGCTCCGCGTTGGCTTAGTGAGCTTCATGAGGGAAGTTTCTATGCAACGGCTTGAGCTTCGCAGGAGTGCTTCGTGAGAGTGCTTCACGAGAGAGCTTCGCGAAAAGGCAGGAGCTTCGCGAAGGCTTGTTTGAGCTTCACGAAATTGGGAGCCTGGCGAAGTAGGGTTCTTTGCAAAGGTGTTCCCAAAAGGAATTGCCCAGTGTTCAGATGCGAAGAGGTATTCCTCAGTGGATGAAATTTGGACATTAACAGAGCATCTATCATCAGTTAAGGATGCATGTATTCATGCAAATGAAGAGACCTACAGGTATATAAACTATGAGTGGATCCATTCCAAGTGCAGTGAGCATAGGAGGAGGAAAAAGGTGATCCTCTCCACTAGCAGTGAGCCAGAGAGAGAGAAACTGCGAGTGACCCTTGGGAAAGTAGTGAGATGACCCTAAACCATTGTAAAGGCAGTGAGCCTAGGCATAGAAGTGATCTAGCCTAAACAATATTGGCAGTGAGCCTTAGTGGAATTTTTTACGACCGGCAACTTGTCGGCGTATGCTCCTTCGATGTAGCCTAGTGAGGGTGAACCAAGTAAGGAATCTTTTTGTATGCATGTATGCTTCTCTGCATTGCATTTAAAGCATCATCATCAGATAAATAAGAAAAGAAGTGGTCATAATGAACACTTAAGTGCAAACAAAGTGGCCCTTGTAAGAAAGAGGTCAAGATCCAGTGGGGCATGAAGAATTTAGAAACGAATATCCATACCCTGATTCACCCCCCCCCCCTCTCAGGATATATAGGCCCCTATTGGTCCTAACAACTAAGATATTTTTTGTGATATTTCTAGATGATTTTATTTTTTATGGAATATTTTTTTCAAACCTATCAATATAGATTCCCAAGATTAACGTACATAGACATTACATTAATTTTTCAGAATACTTAATACATAACAAAAAAACACCCAAGGGCCGTATTAGTTTTGTGTCTTGGGAAACTTGGAACATAATCTTCTAATCATAGTGAAATATCTTCAACATCTCCCATAAATATCTTCCCATTTTTTTCATACCAAAAACCTTTCTTTGTATCTCAGGGAAAAGAAAACATCGGAAGGGTGAGCTCAATTGCTCAATAAGGGTAAACATGGAGAACATAAAACAATCCATAAACATTTGAACGTAAAAACATGAACATAAAATCTAAGCATCAAAATATTGAGGAATGACATAAAACATGTAAGTACGTAAGGAATAGATCATAATGGAACAACAAACAGGATAAAATAAAATGGGAATGAAACATGTAATTATGGAAAACCATTAATCACATGATATGATTTTCATAGTAGCAGAGGCATTGCTGCCAAGACCATCATAGTGGATGAAGTCCATTACTAAACTGGGTTTACCTACCGTTCCAGGCCTGTATTACTGAACTGTATTTACTTGTCGTTCCATCCATGTTTATCTCATGAGATATAAATGTTTACCAAATGCATTGTATGGAGATATAGGTCCCACGCATCTCATAATTAAATCAATCTTTTGTGTGCCACCAAATAAACACAAATCACTCTTCAAAACCCAAAGAATAATATGAGTTTCATAATCATCACCCCATCATAGCATAATCTAAATAAAAAAATGGATATCATTTTATCATAAGAAAAACCAAAACATGTAATAATAATGACATTATACTGGAAACATAAACATATTAAATAATTTCATCTTTGATGGAAAATAGTTTTGATAAAACACATGAAATGAATTCTTGAGGAATATATCATTTCTAATTCAAAATCGCTTTCTATTCACAAAATTCCATGCAATTTTAAAAGAAAAGTATTTTGTTGAAAATAATCATGAAATATTGTAGAGGAAGATCCATCGAAATAAGGAATTATGAAACTATATAAATCTATTCATGCCGTATAAGTTAAAAAATCATTCTTCTCGTACTTCTTCTGGAAATGTAAAAAAGTGCCTCATATGATAAACAAAAGAAAGATTCCATACATACCATGTATTAAAAGTAAAAAATTGGTAAAAATGAAATTAAACATACATGTAAGAATAGTAAACATTTTATGAAAACATTTTTAGAAAAGATGGACATGGATGATAAACATAACCTCAGTAAGTACTTATGAATAAATAATCCCGGATAAGAACGAGATTGGAATAATCCTCCCTTACCTTATGTGAAATTTCTTCTGTATGTCTCTGAGACTCCTATATAGTGGGTTTAAACATATTTTTAACTTATAACATAACAATAATAATATTTATGATATCATATATGATTCACTTACGACTTTATATTACCCTTTCATTTGTTAATTCCATGTTAAAATAGCATTTTGGGTAAAATTGTTTTATTTATCATTCATGTTTTAACTTCTAATTAATAATATGATTACTTAGATCATGATTATTTACTTCCAAAATGTAAAACAAAATTTATATATATATATATATTCAGAATATATATATAATAGATTCGATAAATGGAATGAAATACGCTGTTCAAGGAGACGGTTGGTCGTACGTACGCATGAACGCTGTTTTCGTTTCCTTATCAAATGGAAGTAAATGAAATATATATATACATAAATCCAGTTTTATTATTATGTCATATATTTCATTATTTCTTATTATATATACAATATAATCATTCTTGAATGGTTAACATGGGGAATGAATCTCATCGCATCATAGAGACGGTAATCTGTACATACGCATGAGCGATGATATCATTCCCATAATTGTTGAATGGCATTAGAGTGGATTATATAATATCTCAGAAATAGTAACATGTTATAACAATCATATATATTTATTATTTCCACCATTATACCCATCCATGTAAGGTGGTGGTGGAAAATAAAATTACACCACGACGTAGAGACGATATTCCGTAAGTACGCACGTGCGGTGATTTCGCTTTCCGTAGGATGGATAGAAGGTGAAATAGAGATGTTTTATATTTATTATAATATATAATTATATGATTGATAATGATTTTATTACTTTATAATGAAAAAAATTTATAATCTGAAGTAAAAGAAGAAATAAATTTGAAAGAATAGGTAAAGGAAATTACTTATTCTTCGACGTGCCTCTTCTAAACCTCCTCTTAGGGAACTAAAGTTGGTCTTTGGAGAAGACCAGGTTATCTAGTGTGTTGCTATGGAAGTGTAGAAGAGAAATGGATAGGGTTTGGCTGAGCTTGAAGGCTCAAAAGTTTTTGAAGAAGAGAGGGAGGAGGTGCCCTTTTATAAGAGATGAGAGGGGCACTTTTGGAAACCTCCAAAATATTAATTACAATAAATTCAAACCCCACTTAAAAACTTCCAAAGTGACTGAAATTTGGATATGAGGTAATATAGGGTTGTAATCTCATCAACCAATCAAATTTAGACACGTTTTGATTTTATTTTAAACTTTATCATTTTGATTTATCCTTATTTAATTTATTTAATTTAATTTGCGGTAATAATTTTCTAATTTATTAAATTGTTTTAAATACTTACTTATGTGTGGTGAATTTTCCTTAATTAGATACATTATTACATTGTAGACCATAAAATTTTAAATTTGTAATTTTTAAATATTTTTATTTTTTTTAAACAATTTAATAATATGTTATTTTCATAAAATAAAATTGTGTCAATTTTGACACTATTCAATTATTTGAATTTAAATAAAATCCACATAGAAGATATATTTGAAAAAAAATTAATAGATTCCTAACTTTTCATATTCATCATAAAAAATTCATGGATCACATTAATTTTTTCATATAATATTTCTTTTAGTATTTTTAAAACCATTTATTTGATAGTTGAATCAATAAAATAATTTCTACATCGCTATTGTGTCACCATTAATGACAATTATTTAATCCCTAAAAATAATAAATAACATCACATGATGTATATAATTGTATTATATTTCTGTAGATTATTTATTTTAGAAGTTTTATAAAGTTTATCACTAAATTAAAATTATTAGACTCATAAGATATAAGAGTGTTACATGTTGTAACTTTCTTCGGTTTTAATAATAATTACATCATCTTCATGGTCAAAAGACCATGAAATGAATCTATTCCAACCCTTAGGTGATGTGGGTCAACTTTTATTCATCGAAAATAATTTTTTCAGGTGTTAGGGTAATTTTATAATATTATTTTTACCCATAGTTACCTCATTTACCTTAAACTATGGTAAATAAAATTTACCGTAGTTACAATTCATAATGACTAAAAATAAAAGTTATCTATTTACTCAATTTGATCCTCCAGATTCCATATATGGAATAAATTTTTACAAATTCAAGACAAAGAATATGCGGTAATTAATTTAAAATTAATCCCATTGTCGAAAAATATGATTTTTGGTTTAAAACATTGCAAATGATTGAAATGTTTTTACCTATAAATTCAATGTTAAATTAAGGATGATGAGATACGTTATATTAAATTGTAAAAATATATTCTATTTATACTTCAAAACCATCCAATATTAATATTTAACCATAAAAATTATCTTGATGAAAAAAGTAATTTTTAATTAAAATTTAACATATTTTTACTATTCATCAAAATATATAGTGTATCAAAATAATGTCAAAAACTTATCCAACGTAAATTTATATAGCCTAATTAAAAGTAAGAAGTTTAATTTTTCAAATTTAACTTATTAACTTGTCAATATTGTTATTTAAAATGGGTGTGCCATCAAAAGGTGACAAAACTTCATTTTTTTTAAAATACTTCTTGTATCTGAAAAATTAATTTTGTTCTCATACCATGTTCCAGAAAATGTGTAAGATAAATTATAATGTTATAAAATTCAAAATTCTGTTAATACTAATTATAACGGCTAGTTTATAATAATATTATAATATATCATTGTTTAGTGAAACTCGGTATTGCATACCACACGAACTATCGAGGAAGGTCGCTCTTGCGTGTAACACAAGCCAAGTATATTGTTTGTGTATACTACAAGCTAATACGGTGTTGCGTACAGTGAAATATAATATTTTTTTAGCATACAACACAATACATCAAAGAAATTAAAAGGATTATTTCTCATAAAATCTCAGGGTGTTACATTTTACCCCCCTTAAAATGTATTTCGCCCCTGAAATTCGTCGGGGTTATAAATAGTTTACTAATTGAAAGTTTCTTTTATAGAAGCCCACATCGTAAAAAGGAATACTAAATCTTAATTTTAAAAAAGAAATTAAGGAACATAATGGTCACCCAAAGTAACTCAACACTGGGTTTCCACATAATAGAATATTGGTGAAAATATGGATATGGAAGAGAAATCTAACCGTCATGTTTTGATGAATAGTGGTAGAGAACATGGCTATGAAAAATCCAACAATCCCAAAGCCATAAATTTGTGATGATCCAAGGAACCATCTGATTCATCATATATGAGGGTACTAGGATAACATTTTTTATTTTCATGATCATTTCCCTAAAGTTAATGAATATTTGCATAAGGATTAATACTTATATGATTTCAGTGTAAAATCATCATTGGACATTCCATGAACAATTTCTAATTCATCCCTTATTTAAATAAATGAAGTCAAATATGTCATTCTTGAAGTATTATCAGATCACTCTATAGAATGATAGGTCATTCCATCTCTCTTTATCACAAAAAGGTTAGAAAAAATTATTAAATTTACATAAGTCCATCTAAGGTGTATATGATTCCAGAAATGGACTTATATGTTTTCTATTATACCATGAAATAAAATAAAACTAATTTCTACTAACCAGGGACTTCCTGTAGGCCAGTGGTAGGCGATAAAGGCCTGTCGCACTTCGGTTGTGGGTTCTATTGCCACAATCTTGTCCGACGCGGCGGGTTGTCTCCCATCCTACATGTTGTCCTTTTTCTAAAACTATACTATTATAACATTCCAGAAAAGGTTTTATCCTTAAATAATACTATCTAATGTTCAACTTAATCCACTGCAATCATTAGGATTATTAATAATACTTCTTTTAAATCTCATAGTATAAAGAAAATGATTACTAGAAAGGTTATCTACCAGTCATGTGAATACCATCATTTATCCACTATATATCATAAGATATATCTTGTTGGTCATGTTAAAATCACATGAATACCTTAATCATGTATTCTTGAAACATGAATTACCATAAAACCATAGTGAAAACATGAATTCTGTCAAAAGTTAACTCTTTCCACATACCAAAATCCCAAAATTTCTATATACTCAAACCATGATATCACATTGTCCTTAAATCAGTCATGAGCTCATTAATACTATCAAATATTTCATTATCTCCTTATCCCTTCATTATGCACATATCATTAGCTTTCAAAAAAAAAATCAATCACTTTTCATGGTACTGGTACCAAACAATTTTTGAAATCCAATACATAGATATTCAAAAATTCCACGATACTATAAATGAGATTCCACAACACTATTTTGGAGTCATGTTAAATAAATACTTAACCATTTTACCACATCGTTTCCATATTTAACATTTCCAAGAGTGATCACATGTGACTTAACTTTGTCCTTTTCCTTAATAGGTTGTCGATGTCGATCATCATTAACCCTTGGATTAGGGCATTGGTTAGCATAATGCCCCATTTACCTACATTTGTAGAATTGAAGTGTTGGTGGTGCGTTCTCTGTAGTCTTTTCTCCATTTACAACATTAGTTGCCTTTTTCTTATTACTTCAGCACTCATCTACTGAATGAACTTCTTTTTCACACTTAAAAACATTTTCTAGTCCCTTTAAGACAATCTCCACCATGCTTTTCCATACTTTGTGCTTAATGAAACATTCGTCTTCTTTTCACCATAGTTTTGAGATATTTCCTTGAACTCCATCTTTAGTTTCTTTTCAAAACAATGATATGGATATGTAAAACAAACTTCTAGTTCTACCTTTATAGCACTATTCACAATATCTTCATAGCTACTGAAGTCTCTTATAGCTAATGCCTTTGGGAGACTTGATTTTAAACCACTGAAGAATCAATCAACTTTACTTTCTGGTGGGATGATAAATCCAGATGCATACCTTGCAAGCCTTGTAAAATTCACTTCGTATATACTAGTAGATTCATCATCCTTTTTCTTAATCTCAAGGAACTCATTTCCTATCATTGTTCGTAGAATACGAGGAAGGTACTTATTGAAAAATAAGTCCTTGAACTCGTCCCATTCCCTGGATTCAATTTCATCTTGGGGCCTTGTATTCTTAATAAGATTCCACCACTGGTCTGCTTCACCTTCTAAATTGTAAACATCCAGAATGACTTTTTCTTATTTTTAACATTGAATTATGGAAAATATCTTTTCAATGGTACGGATCCATTGTTCAGCAACAAGTGTATTAGAAGACCCACTGAAATAAGGTGGGAATTTCCCCATGAAGGACTCAATAGAATATTTTTCCCTTCTCTGCTCATGTGGAAGTCCAGAATTATTCATATCATGTGTTAGTATAATAATAAGATTTTGTACTCCATTTCCCATAACATCGGATTTTTCAGGAGTACAATCATTTTATTGTCCATTAAATTCATCAACATGGTTCCTTCGGGTTCTATCAATCCTCTATAACCCAAAAAGAATAGTTTGAGAGGCAAAAATCATGCTAGGAAAACAACATAATAAAGCAGAAATACCTTCAATATCTAACATCTTAGGATTTATTATAAGATAATTATGATAATTCTAGGACTATACCCTATACATATAATTAATCTTTGGGACATCCCTAGACATACCTTAGAAATATCTCTAGGGATATCTCTAAAGATTTCGCATCATAGTTTCCAAAGGTTAACTAAACCTTTCCTCTAATACCAACTGTAGAGACCCATGCTTGACATACATGGAAATTACATTACTTTTACAGAATACCTAATACATAACAAAAAAAATTCCCAAGGACCATATTAGTTTTGTGTCTTTGGAAACTTGGAACATAATCTTCTAAACATGATGAAGGATCTTCAACATCTCCCATAAAGATCTTCCCCCTTTGTTTTCTTACCTAAAACAATTATTTATATCCCGAGGAAAAGAAAACATAGGAAGGGTGAGATCAAATGATTAGTAAGGGTAAACATGTAGAACATAAAACAATCCAAAAACATTTGAATGTAAAAAAGATGAATAGAAAATCTAAACATCAAAATCATGGGCAATGACATAAAACATGGAAGTATGTAAGGCATAGATCAAAATGGATCATAAATCATGATAAAATAGCATGGGAATAAAACATTTAATTGTGGAAAACCATTAATCACATGATTTTATTTCCATAGTATCCAAGGCTTTTCTCCCAAGAACATCATAGTGGACAAAGTCCATTACTGAACCAGGTTTACTTTCCATTCCAGCCCTGTATTACTGAACTGGATTTACTTTCCATTCCAGCCATATCTATCTCATGAGATATAAATCTGTACCCATTGCATTAGATGGAGATATAGATCCAACCCAACTCATAATGAAATCATTCTTTCATGTGCCACAAAATAAACATAAATCATTCATCCAAACCCAAAGAAAAATATGGGTTTCATAATCATCATCTCATCATAACATAATCCATATAAATAAAATGGATATCATTTGGTCATAAGAAAAATCAAACCATGTATAGAATAGAGACATTATACTTGAAACATAAAAATACTAAATAATGTCATCTGATATGGAAAATAGTTTTGATAAAACACAAGAAATGAATTCTTGAGGAAAATATACTTTCTTCTTCAAATTCACTTTTATTCACAAAATGCCATGCAATTTTAAAATAAACATATTTTGTAGAAAATAATCATGAAGTATTGTAGAAGAAGATACAAGGAAATATGGTGTTAGGAAATTGTAAAAATCCATTCATGCCATATAAGTTAAAAAAACATTCTTCTCATACTTTTGCTGGAAAAGTCAAAAAGTGCCTCGTATAGTAATCAAAATGAAATATTCCATACATACCATGTAGAGAAAGTACAAAATTTGTATAAAATGACTTTAAACATACATGGAAGAGTAGTAAACATTTTATGAAAACATTTTTAGAAAACATGGACATGGATGATAAACATAACCCCAGTAAGTACTTACGAATAAACAATCTTGGATAAGAACGAGATTGGAATAATTGTCCCTTACCTTATGTCCAATTTCTTTCGTATGTGTCCGAGACTCCTGTATAGTGGGTTTAAACATATTATTAACTTACAACAGAACCATAATAATATTTATTATATCATATATGATTTACTTACGACTTTGTATTACCCTTTCATTTTTTAATTCCATGTCAAAGCAGCATTTTGGGTAAAATCATTTTATTTATCGTACGTGTTTTGACTTGTAATTATTCATATGATTACTTATATCATGATTATTTTCTTCCATAATGTAAAACATGATTTATATATATATTCATAATATATATATATATAATAGATTCAATAAATGGAATGAAATACATCATTCACGGAGACGGTAGGTTGTACATACGCATGAACGTTGTTTTCGTTTCATTATTGAATGGAAGAAAATGAAATATATATATATATATATATATTAATACATTATAATTATTATGTAATATATTTCATGATTTCTTATTATATATACTTTATAATCATTCTTGAATGGTTAACATGGAGAATGAATCTCATCGCATTGTGGAGACGGTAATCTGTACGTACGCACGAGCGACGATATAATTCCCATAATTATTGAATAGTATTGGAGTGGATTATATAATATCTATGAATTAGTATCATGTTATAATAATAATATATAGTTATTATTTCCACCATTACACCCATCCAAGTGAGGTGTTGGTGGAAAATCAAATAACACCACGGCGTGGAGACGGTATTCTGTACGTACGCACGCATGGTGATTTCATTTTCCGTAGGATGGATAGAAGGTGAAATATGGATGTTTAATATTTATAATAACATATAATTATATGATTTATACTGATGTTATTACTTTATAATGAAACAAATAAATAATAGTAAGTAAGAGAAGAAAAAAATTTGAATGAATCGGTAAAGGATATTACCTCTTCTACGACGATCCTCTTCTAAACCTCCACATAGGACACTAAATATGGTCTTTAGAGATAAAAAGTACCTATAGTGTGTTTCTATAGAAGTTCATAAGAGAAATTGATAGGGTTTGGCTGATCGTGAAGGCTCAAAAGAGGTTCCCTTTTATAAGAGAAGAGAGGGGCACTTTTGGAAACCTCCAAAATATTAATTTATAATAAACTCAAACCCCACTTAAAAACTTTCAAAGTGACTAAAATTAAGATATGAAGTCATATAGTGTTGTAATCTAACCAACCAGTCAAATATAGATGTGTTTTGAATTTATTTTAAACCTTATCATTTTGATTTATCCTTATTTAATCTATTTAATTAAATTTGCGGTAATAATGTCCTAATTTTTTAATTTGCTATAAATACTTATTTATTTTGAATTTTACATAATTAGGTAAATTATTACATTATAAATCATATAATTTTTAATTTTTAATTTTTAAATGTTTTTATGATATTTAAACAATTTAATAATATGTTATTTTTATAAAATTCAATAGTGTCAATTTTGACACTATTCAATTATTTGAGTTTAAATAAAATCCACATAGAAGATATAGTCGAACAAAAATATTTAATATATTCCATGAATGTCATATTCATCAAAAATATTCATGGAGTACATTAATTTGTTCATATAATATTTGTAAAACCAGTTATTTGATATTTCAACCAATAAAATAATTTCTACATCACTATTGTGTCCCCATTGATGATAATTATTTAATAAATAAAAATTGTAAATAAATTCAAATGATGTATATATTTTTATTAGATTTATGGAGACTATTTATGTACGATGTTTTATAAAGTTTATCACTAAATTAAAATTATTACACTTACAAGATATAAGAGAGTGACATGTTGTCACTTTTTGTGGTTTTAATAATAATTGCACCATTTTCATTGTAAAAAATCCATGAAATGAATCTATTACGACCCTTAGGTGATATGGGTCGAATTTTATTTATAAAATATAATTTCCGCAGGTGTTAGGGTAATTTTATAATATTATTTTTACCCTTAATTACTAGATTTACCTTGAATTGTGGTAAATAAAATTTACCATAGTTAATATTCATAATGCCTAAAAACAAAAGATATATATTTCATCAATTTGAACCTAATGATTCCAAATATGGAATCCATTTTTTCAAATTAAAAACACAGAAGATGCAGTAATTAATTTAAAATTAATCACGTTGTCGAAAAAAACAATTTTTGGTTTAAAACATTGCAAAAGATTGAAATTTTTTTACCTATGAATTCAATGTAAAATTAATGATAATGACATAAATTATATTAAATGGTAAAAATATATTCTATTTATACTTAAATCCCATTAAATATTATAATTTAACAATATAAATTATCTTGATGAAAAAAGGTAATTTTAATTAAAATTTAGCGTATTTTTACTATTCATTAAAATATGAAGGTTATCAGAATAATGTCAAAAATTTATCCAACATACATTTTTATATCCTAATTAAAAATTAGAAGTTTAATTTGTCAAATTTAACTTATAAACATGTCAAAAATTATATTTATAATGGGTTCTCCATCAAAAGGTGACAAAATGACATTTTTTTGAAAAATACATCTTGTATCCAAAAAAATAATTTTGTTCTTATACCATGTTCTAAAAAATGTTTAAGATGAATTATAATGTTAAAAAATTAAAAATGTGTTTAATACTAATCATAACGGGTAGTTCATAATAATATTATAATATATCATTATTTAGTGAAACTCGGTATTGCGTACCACAGAAGCTATCGAGGAAGGCCGCTCTGGCGTGTAACAAAAGCCAAGTATATTGTTTGCATATACTATAAGCTAATATGGTGTTATGTATAGCACAAGATAATATTAGTGTATCATAAAACACAAGACATCAAAGAAATTAAAAAGATTATTTCTTATAGAATCTCAGGGAGTTACAATCATTTTAATTTTATAAAATGTTTAAAAAAATGAATTCATAGAAAATTGTTCTTAATCTTTGAAAAAATCATTTTTGTGGATAAAAATGGAAATGTGTCAGAACTTCTAATTTCTTATAAAATAATTGTGGTTGATATGGAAAAACTATACAACATTTCTACACTACATTACCCCACAACTATGAGAAATATTAGATCATTTTTAATCCATGTTGGATATTAGAAATGGTGAATTATAGAATTTCGAAGAAAACAACCCTTTCCAACCTACTCAAGAAGGGAATATGATTTTTGTTTGAGGAATAATGATGGATGACTTATCAATATATCAATGAAAATACTACATCATCCCCTAAAATATTTCATATAGGATGGAAACTACCATTTGAGATATTATGTGAGGCTTCAAATAAAGTTGTGAATATTTTTTTCCAAAAAATATTTATGGGAACTCACATGTGATAGATTAAACATTAAAATATTTAGACATGTCCAAAATAAATTTTTAAATAAATGTGAAAAAAAATTGTTGGTTATTTATAAGAATTTCTATTATATTTGTTAGGAAGTATGGTAACTGTATTTTTTTGTACATTAATCACTTAGATATTTGATAAAGAAATATAAATAAAATATATTTTTAATTACATGGATAATTTTGAAATAGAAATTCAACATTAATATAAAAGAAAACGAGGAATGTTAAAATATTATTTCAAACCACATGATCATATTTCCTTACACTATCAAAGTTGAAAGAAAACCAGATTTAATTTTAAATGAACATCTTAGAAGTGAGTAGTTCTATAAAGTCAGCCATGTACCTTGGTAAAATGATTTGGTCCATTATTTAGTCACATAAATTGATGCACATTCTTTAATAAGTATAAATATCTTAAACAAAAATATGAGTCGAAATAAAAGTTTTGGGATGATCTATATTTCATCAAGATTTGTGGTAAACAAGTTATTAGGATATGTATCATTGCGGGAAAGGTAAATTAATGCTTTTATTTTATTATACACTTTCATGTTTAGTACATTTATTCACCTCAAATAACAGAAGGGATGGTTATAGAGGATATTATTTTTAGGACAACAATTTTTGAAATCTTGCATGAGTATTGTAAAATATCACTGAATTACCAATTAATTAGTGGAAAGGGAAAAAAATTCCCCCAAAACTTTTTGTTTTCTAAAATATATTATGTCTGAGTATTAGTTTTATTATAATTCTCGAACCCCATTAGACCAGAAATGGTGAATTATTTTAATACATTGGTATTATTACAAGGGAAAAAATCCTGATGTATCGATGTATTTAGAAGTATTAGAAAATAGATTACATACTACAACATTACATTAAAATTTCAAGAATAAAATACAACATCGATAATCCTTTGAGAATTAAATTATTATCTTATATTAACCACACATATCAATCATAAAACACTTCTTGGTATCTTGGGAATATAAAATATAAGATACGGGTGAGCTCCAATTCTCAGTACGGATAAAAAACATAGAAAAAGATTTCATAAATAATCTTAAACTTTTAAGGAAATAATAAAATTTAAATCCAAGCCTTATAGACAAAAAATTGAACATATTATGGAAATAATGAATAATCACATTCCATTTAATCATTCACATGGATATTATACTAGTTGAATAATCACATTTAATATCAATAACTAATCTCATAATGAGGGAATACATAAATTCATACACCATTACCATACCATCAAGGACTTATGCCAAGACCATACATAACCATACCATCAAGGCCTTGTTTCAAGACAATAGTTTGGCTAAAGAGACCTACTGATGCTTCAAGGGTATATAATAGGCCCCACTTGTAACATACTAAGTTGAATTCATTCCTCTTATGAAATGACTAAAACATAACATAAACATTCATATTAAAACTAAAATATGAAATGTAAATAATTTAACCACAAACCATAAATGGAATAAAAATAGCACATAAATAGGAAAACATATCAAAAAACCCTTTAATATAATATGTAATATTTCATCATAATAAAATACCTCCATTGAGCATAAAATTCAATAAAGGATGTTGACATTGATGAAAATAAACTAATGACATCATTAAAACTCTTTGTGAGAAATATCCTTTTTTACATTGAAAAAGTCACACAAAAATAAAAGGAAACATTTATATTAAAAAAAATAACCTTTTAATATTGTAGGGGAATATTCAAAATTTTCCGGTTTCATGACAGTAGAAATATCTTCTCGCACAATATTAGTTAAAAAAAATTCTTTCCTTAATTTGTCGGAAAGGTCATAAAGTACCCCATTTAGAAGAAGAAAAAATGATTCCTTTTAAAAAAAATTATGAAGATCCAAACATGGGTAAACATTAATTTAAATAATTACAGATAATATTTTGAAAACCATTTTAAGAAACAAGGATATAGATGATAAAGATTCCCAGTAGATTCTTACGTATAAACAACCTCAGATAATAATGAGATTGTGAGATTAACCCATACCTTCTACTTTCCTTAGTAGAGGGTGTGTTAAAAACATTTATAATGGATAAAAAATGTTATTTAAATTATCCTAGAACAATATCTATATTTATTATATCATATATAAGCCTCTTATATCTTTTTGGTAATAATATTTCAGTATTATCATTGTTTTAGGTGTTAATTGCTTCATTTTCCCTTTTTTGTCATGTAAGTCGTATTTTTTATGAATAGGATGTATTTTATTCATGAAAAGAATAAAATTAAATTCATATCTATTTTTTTCTCATCATATAAATTTTATAATCAGTCATTAATGGTTATCGTGGATAATGAATCTCATCACGTCGTGGAGACGGTAAGTCATACCTATCCACGAGCGATAATATCATTCACTTGATGGTTAAATGGTATAGAATTGGAAGGAATGTTAATTATAAATAATAAGTATCATGATATATCAATTATTTACATCCATTATAATAATCATCATATCCATCTAAATAATGTATAAATAAAAGACAGTTTGTACCTTGTCGTGGAGACGGTAAGTCTTATGTACGCACACATGGTGATATTGATATTCGTAGGATGGGTAAAAATCGGAATATGGTTGTCCCATTATAATAATAACATCAAAACATGTACATTACATTAGAGATATTAATTTATTATGGAAATAACATAGGAATAGGACTCAGAAGAATAAAATAAATTGAATTTAATTATTAAACAATTACCACTTCCTCGAGTGTCTCCTTTTGATTTTCACAAAAGGACTCCTTAGGTTGGATTTATTCTATAATAGAGGCCTATAGGATGTAGTTAGGGATTTTTAGAGAATAGTTGGATAGGTTTTGGCTGAGAAAAATGGATTTAGAGTTGTGAATTAGAGAGAAGGATAAATTCCCTTTTATGAGAGAGGTGAGGGTCCCTTTTGGAATATATTAAAATATAAATTTATTATAAATTTATTTTATATTTCAAATGACTCCAAGTTATTTATATATATGATAAGATTATTATGGGTATAAACACCCTAAAAATTAATTTTAAAAATTTTTAGGTCATAAACATAACCTTATATTTTGGATTTAACCCATAATTAATCAGTTTAACTCTTACTGTATATTCTTTTATTTTTACACTATATGGTTAATATATTTACTATAAAATTACAAAATAACCCCAATTTTACCATTTATTTCTTATTTGACATTATAAAAGTTATTTATATGATCCTTATATTTTTTATGACATTTATATAATTTAATAAAATAGTATTTATTTTAAAATATAATTTATGTCAATTTTAAAACTATTCAATATTTTCATTTTTTAAAATATAAAACCATAATTATAAATTAAAAAAATAAAATATGTCATTAAAATATCTAGATTATATATAAAATCAGTGGATAGCATTAATTAAGTCATTTTATATTTATTTTAATATTTTTAATATCATTTATTTGATATTTCTATTAATAAAATCATATCAATAACACTTGTCTGTCATCGTTAATGGTAAATATTTAATGTCTAAAAGTTATAAATAAAATTATATGATTTGGGTATTTATATTTTCTTTCTGTATAATATTTATAATCAATGTTATCTCTATTTTATACCTCTATTAAAAATAATATACTTTTATAAAATGAGAGTGTGATATTTTGTCACATTCGTTGATTTTAATAACATTCATGACATATTCATGGATAAAAATCAATGAAATGATTAAATTTAGAAACTTAGGTGATAAGGGTCTAATTTAGTAATACAATAGTATTTTCATAGGTATTAGGGTAAATTTATAATATTATTTTTACATTTAATTACCTGATTTACACTCAATCGTGATAATAGAATAATATTACTAAACATACTATTCGTAATACTAAAAAATAAAATGAAACTATTTACATAATTTGATACCACTATTTAAAAATATGGAATCCATTTTTCAAAATTCAAAATACATAAGTTTCAGGGCTTAATTTAAAATTAATCCCATCATTAGAATGAAAAACATGTTTCTAAAAGTTAAAACATTGCAAAAGATTCAAATGTTTTTACATCAAAATTGATGGTAAAAATAATGTAAATGATCAAAATTATATTAACTTGTAAAAAAATATTCTATTTCTACATTAAATGTAACACCCTAAGGATTTATAACTAAATTTAAAATTGAATGCATAAAATATTGAGTCTCTACAAAACAAAACTATGTTATGATCTTGCCAATGAACATAATTTTTACACTTCTATGTTTTGAATTTAATAAATATGTCATAAAAGGTTGCATTCAAGGTGATATTTGGAGTCTGATAGAATAAAATTAATTTTTGGTGAATTGTAAGAGACCCTTATGAATAGTAATGTACCCTTATAAATACTAATATACCCTTATGAATATTAACCTCACTCATAGATGTATAAATAATATTTAGGAACATTACAAATGAAAAAGAATGTTTTATAAATTATTAATTAAGTATTCATATTTTTGTGAGTGATAAATATTTATTTAGAGTTTTAAATTAAGAAATGGATTTAAAATTAATTTTCATAATATATGTTCCTAAATAAATCTTTTTTTGTCCAATTATTTTGGGAAAATTTTATGGGGCCTTGGTTAATTTTTAAAGGTATTACAAAATCAGTTTTTAAATTAAAATATATATTTCTCAATTTAATAATGATCTTATTTTATAATTAAATTTCACATATTTATAAAATTATTTTGATAAAATGATATTCCTTTTTTTGATTCTACACTTCCAAATATGGATATGGTGACGTTTTGGTATTATTCTAAAATACATCAATTTTAGGTGAATAGTAAAATATGATTTTTTACGATAAATACTAAATACCTGATTTATTGAGTCATAGATGACATAAAGCTGATGGAAGACCACTTGGTTCAAACTAATATTCATATATTACTATTATGTTTCCCAATAATCAATACTATTGCTGGTATTGAGAAAAATAATAAAATAATGATTAATATATTCAAATATTACTCCTCCCCTCCACTATAAAAACTCCCATCACTCCCTCTTCTCTTCACTCATCTCAATCCTTGTGCCTAGTACCAATTCTTCCCAAATTACTCCCTAAGCCCCCCCCCCCCCCCACATTTCCATAATCCCTTTGTCTCCTCATAATACCAAATCCTCTCCCCTAAAAGGGCTCTAAAGGAAGATTAATTCAAGAGGTGATTTCCTCTTTTCAATTCTTTTACTTTTATTTCAAGTTCCCTTATTTTATTTTCTATCCTCACCTTATTGCATAAAAATTTAATGAAAACTCAAGTACCTTAAATTTACTTTAATTTTTTTATAATGATGTAATAATTTATTATCATCTCTCATATACCCTTATTTTATGCTTGTAGTAAAAACACCATCCGATATGTGCCAGTTTACAACATTTAAGGACCATGGGTTTCCAATTTCTATTACAATCATCAATTATTGTTATGAAACCATTATTATGGTTGAATAAGAATATTATATATGTATTATTTCACAGCAATTGTCCTTGAATCTTTTTGTACATATGGTCTTGATTTATAAGCAAAATGGTTTGTTGTCTTCAAAAATCGTCAGTTAACCAAAATATTTATAATTAAACAAATTATATAATTATTAATCTTCAATCCAAGTAACCAAATGAAATTTAAAACCATGTAACATTATTTATATTAAATTATAATATATAACATCAATTCTTTACAACCATCCTCATTTTACAAGATTCTATGTTCATGTTTGTATGTATACAGATTATGAAACAAATGGACCCAAGTAATGAAATTTAACCTATAACCCATAAAAAATGAAATTAATGAACTTAATAAGGTTATAATAAATAAATTACAGGAATAGGATGTTCTGTAATTATTAATTAATGAACCTAAATATGATTATTAATGTCATTATTATCAGGCGGATAGCACCTTTGGACTTAAGGTAAGGGTTTATTCATCTCACTTCCATTTTTGTGAGATATTCTGTATTCACTACAATTACCTGTGTATGGTGTATTTATACTACCCATTTATAATTGTTACAATGAATATTTTTATTTCATTTATATTCAAGGTATAATATTATTATTATTAATTTTTTGTCATACGATTCAATTGATTACAATGTTGTGTGTAATTTTTACCTGAACCACCATTTTCATTCATGTTGATCTTATTCACTACTCACCTCAATGAAATTATTATTTATTATTATGTACTCCTCATAAATTATTTTTAAAGTTTCTATATATTTTTACCAAAATAAATCCTTCTTTATTTTATGGGTAGTCACATGTTTTAAAGGAATCATTCCAAAAAGTATTCGAAAATGCATGCTCTATTAATGGAACTTCTAGAATTCTTACCTATTTAGAAGTTCACTCTATAAAAAATTTTAGGCCATATTTATCTTTGTAAAATATCATATTTTAATATGAAAAACCTATTTGTCATAATTTCTGGTTTTTTGAAAGAAAATATGCATTTCCGCATTAAAATACCTTTAATGGATTCCTTAAACCGCATTAAAATGTTTTAATTCTAATGTTTCTCCAAAAACACATATTACATGGTTTCATTTCATTGGGACATCATTAATACCTCAAATATAATTTCAATGTTCTTACATTTTTTTTCTGGGATATACATGTCAGAAACCATATTTATTAAAAATAAAAATGATTTTCCAAAAGAACTCATCTCCAAAGTAAAATAGATTTTTCTCACCTAAATTTAACTTTTATGATATTTACGCCTTGTTCACAACATATTCCTTGCATGTAGTGTATGAAATGACCATTTTTATATCATATCAATAGTATAATTATTCCTTTAATATTCTAATGGATTATTATTTTAATGTTTAAAGGTGGTATGGGACACTTTGGAATGATTAAGGATTATTTCGTTAAGAATTTCTCAATAGTCTCATTTAAAAGTATCTTTATTTATGTGATGATACTTTGATGAATATTGTATTTCATAGATGTTTATATGTTATGATATCATCTAAAATATTTTTATTTAAGGTATTCTTATTAGTTTGAATGTGTATATTCTATGTTAATTCCATTCACCAATTTACTTCAAATGGTTAGTGTTTATTTTTAATGTATGAGGAAAGTTATTTACATTTCATATGTTAGTTTCAATATGAATGTATATGTTGTTTATATTTATCCCCATTAAAAAGAGGAATGCATTAGACTTATTAAGTGTAGGGTGGGTTCTGTTATAGCCCCTTGGTGCATCGGTTGGTATCATGAGACAAACTATGGTCCTGGAATGAGGCCTTGAAAAAATGGATATTTATAGTCTTGGAACAGGGCCCTGATGGTATGGATTTGATGTCCCTCATTATGCATTCCCTCATTATGAAACTATAATTTAATGTTCATGTGGTTTTTTGACTAGTAGAATACCCATGTTTATGGTTTATTATGGAATTATTTATACATCTCTTATTCCTACTATAATCTGTTCATGATTACTTTTAATGGAATGTGTTTTTAGTTATTCACCATGCCTGATGTTTATTTTTATTATATCTTATTTTGTATTTTTTACCCTTACCGAGCGTCTGATTCCACCCCTTTATTATGTTTCAATTTATCAGGACATGAATAAGTTTATTATGAATTACTTATAGAGATAAACTTAGAGTTGTGGATGTTCCCAATAAAACATATATGTTGTCATTGATTTCAAGTTGTAATGTTGAACATGTTTATGTATCTGATTGTCCAAAACTACTAAACTAATTGGTCCTTTAGGATACAACTTTCCTATAAGCATTATAATGTAATGAAATAATTAACCAGATCAGGCAAACTCAGTTCAGGGTGTTATAGTTGGTATCAAAGGAAGTTTAGTAGAAAACATTGAAACTGGATTTAGAAAACATAGATTATGGACAAAACCCCAAAGATATACATTGAGGATAAACATACAAGAACATCCTAGAATTCTGGTAAGGAATATATTATTTGGATCTTCCTAGAAAATAAATCTCTATTTAGATACTACAAGTTAACATTGTTTTGGAAAAAAATATAGCTAGGAGTAACAACACTGACAATGTGTTTTGGGCTTGACCCGAGGAAACCAGGTATATGACAATAGGTGTTACTGTGCATCTGGTTTGACACTCTCGGTGGATATGCCTCGGATAATTCACATTTTCATTACAAGCCATTATAAAGGATTTATTCCCTTATAGTATCCAAATAATATGGTTCTAATATTTTAGATTCCTAAATTTATGTTATGTGTTATACCATGATTAGTGTTATTAAGTGTTCATAATGTTATGATTTAATTTATTATATGGATTTGATTAAAAATGGACCTAGAATAGGTAATGAAAACATCACCAATTCATATGATAAAAAGAGTAATAAGGATAATATATCTTATGGTCTTAAGCCATCATTTCAAAGGAATATATTCTCCCAAGTATCCTCGTCATATTAGGAAATAGTATCATTGTATAAAAATATAAATAAAGAATTATCTGATTCTTTTGGTTTTTAAGGGAATCAAGAAAAGAAGAGGATGATAGAGAAAAATATGGATAAAGTGAATTAGGGAAAGAATGGTTTTCCATCATGTGATAACTATGGAATGAATAAACCTAGAAAATTCTTGAAGGGACTGGTGGTTTTTTATAAATGAGGCGAAAAATGACAACAATTTCGTGATTTCAAGGGTATGAAAAAGGTTACCAATGTTCAATGCTTCAACTGGAAGGATATGGGACACTATGCGAATCAATGTCCGAAGCATCAAAAGAATATGCCCCAAATGATGTTAGTGGATAATGATCAAGACATAATAGTACCGCAGATGAAGTGGATGGATTAATATTCTTTGTCGGGAATCATTTCATTTGAATATTTTATCATCAATGTACTTATTATAAGAATTATGGAATATATGTGTATTCTACTATAGTACTATTTCATTATGTATTTTAGGTTATATGATGAATTGTAACAAGGATAAGTGACTCAGTAGAAAGTTAATATCTTGGGAAAGTATATGGTTGAGGGAAAGAAAACCCTAAATATATTCCTGATAATTAATATAATGATAAAGAAATTATTGATTCACATTAGTGGTAACTACCTAAAAACTGATTTTTGTCTTGTCGAAAAGTGGTTTATTCAATCATTAATGGTGTCTATAACATTTTTGGATATAATTAATATATCCAATAGCATGTGTAAGGATGAATACATGTTTCTAATAAGGTTTTATGGCAATTTTAGTTATTACCATATTTCAAGAGGACACGTGATGAAGATATTCACATGTTTGGAATGTGAAAAGTTAGGGTTGCTTAATGTGTATTAAATGAAAATAAGGTAGAATATGCATTGAGAAAGATGGATCATGGAGTTCTTAACTAAATGAGGATTTCTAATGACACTGTTTACATGGATCTAGAAGGATGGATATGGGAATGATTCTAAAGTATTGGATCACTATCTTTTATTAAGTTAAACCATTTATGAAATGATTAAAGTTGATAATGGTATGAGGTTTTTGAGTTCAATATCTCCACATGATAAAACATGTGCTAAGAAATGAATTATAGATTATTCAAGGATAAAAATGATAAGATTGTGTTTATGAAATATAAATGTATATTTATACTCTTATAAGAGTTGAATAATTCCTCAACACTAGGAAAATAGTCTTAAATAAAAATGTAGTCCTATTATCATTTTCTTCTTCTTCATGGTATAAATGAAATTTTTCAAAACTGTAGTTTATGATTTTGTGCTATTTATCATTAATTTGAGCATGTTCTCTAACAATTTCCATCAGAAAATGATTGTTTGATTAATCATACAAGACCATCTTGTCCAATTAGAAAGCGTTTTTTGGTAGTAACTAATGAATTTCTATTTCCCTCTTATTAAGAGGATATTTTAACAGTATTCTAGATGTCAGTTTCCCATAAGGGGATTTCAAAGTATCAACCATTAACTTTCGAAGTTCAATTTAAAATTCTAAGGAAGAAATTTCTGTAAGTAGGGGAGAATATAACACCCCAAGTATTTACAAGTAAATTTAATATTTAATTAATAAAAAATTGATTCTCTACAAAATAACATGTTGTTAAATCCTATCTAATGAATATAATTTTTCCACTTCGGTGTTTTGAATTTTGAAAACCTGACATACATGGTTGCATTCAGGGTGATATTTAGAGTCTGATATAATTGACATATTTTTTGTTAAATAATAACTTACCCTAATGAATAGTAATGAACCCTTATGAATACTAATATACCCTTATTAATAGTAACCTCAACCATTGATGTATAAATAAAATTTAATAACATTATAAATTAAATAGATCTTTTTATAAATTATTGATTAAATATTCATATTTTTGTGAGAGATAAATATTTAACTATAGTTTTAAATTAATAAACAGATTTAAAATTCATTTTCATAAAATATGATCCTAAATAATTTTTTTCTAATGATTTTGGGATAATATTATGAGGCCTTTGTTAAATATTTGAAGGTATTAAAAAATCAGTTTTAAAATTAAAATCTGTATTTTTCAATTAAATAATGACTTTAATTAAAAATTAAATTTCAAATATTTTGATAATTATTTTGATAAAATTTAATTAATATTAGGATTATACACATTGAAAAATAGTTATAGTGAATTTTTGTGATTTTTCTAAAATACTTTCATTTTAGGTGAATAGTAAAATACGATAATTTAGGATAAATACTAAATACATGATTTATTGAGTCATAGATGAAGTAATGTTGATTTTATCCCACTTGGTTCAAACTCACATGCACATAGTACAATTCCTTGTCAAATGAATCAACACTATTATATGTGTTGAGATAAATAATAAAATAATGATTATGATATTCAAAAATTACTCATATCCTCCACAATAAAAACATCCCTCACTCCCTCTTCACTTCACCCCTCTTAAGCCTGGTTGTTAGTCCAAATTATTCTCAAATATCTCCCTAAGATCCTCCCCCATCTCCATCATCCATTGTTCTATTCAATAGACCAAATACTCTCCCCTAAATAGGCTCTCAAGGTATAATACTTCAAGACCAAAGTTCCACTTTTCAATTCTTTTACGTTCTTTTCAAGTTCCCTTATTTTATTTTCTATCTGAACCTCTTCTCATCCAAATGTTATGAAAACTCTAGTACCTTAAATTAAATTAAATTTTTTAATGATTATGTAATTATTTATTATCATCTCTTATTTACCATTCTTTTATGCTAGTAGTAAAAACACCATCCAATATGTGTTAGTTTACCACAATCAAAGATTTTGTGTTTTCAATTTCTATTACCATATTCAATTATGGTCATGAAACAATTATTACGGTAGTAAAAGTATATAATATATATATTATGTCTCATCTATGGTTCTGGTTTTTTTTTGTACACATGTTTTTGATTTATGAGAAAAATAATTTCTTTGACTTCAAAAATTTCCAATTAACTCAAATGGTTATCATTAAAAAATTATATAATGATTCATCTTCATTACAAGTAATAAAATGAAATTTACAACCATCTAACAATATGGATGTTCACTAATAACATATAACTTAAATTCTGTACAACCACCCTCATTTTACATGATTCTTCATTCATGTATATAAGTATATTGATCATGAAACAAACAAACCCATACAATGAAATTGAACCTCTTATCATGTCAAAAAGGTGATGAATACAATTAATAAGGTTATAATAAATCAACTATAGGTATATTAGGTTCTAAAATTATAAATTAATGAACCAAAATTTTATTATTCAGGTCATTAAGATAATGGGGAGAACACCTTCAGAGTTAAGGTATGGGTTTCTCCATATCACTTCAATTTTTTGGATATATTTTTTATTCCATGCTATTACTTATGCATGGTGTATTTATACTTCCCATTAATGTTTCATATCATGAATAAATTTATTTTAATTATATTAAAATTATAATTTTATGATTATTAAATTTTTGGCATATGATTTAATTGATTACAAAGTTGTAAATATTTTCTACCAGAAACTACATTTTCATTCGAGCCGATCTTGTTCTCTACTCACCTTAATAAAATTATTATTTATTCTTATTTACTCCTTATAAATTATGTGTGAATGTTCTATATATGTATACCAATTTTAATCCTTCTTTATTTTATGTGGATTTACATGTTTTAAAGGAATCATTAAAAACATTCTTTATAAATAAAAACCTGATTCAAGGAACCACTCGAATACTTAATTTTTTTAAAGTTCACTCTATAAACAATTTTAAGCCAACTTTATCTGTCTAAAATCTAAAATTTTGACATGAAAAATATTTTTTGGATGATTTGTTGTTTTATTAATGAAAATAAGACTTTTCTCTATAAAATCTCTTTAATGAATTCCTTAAACTGCACTAAATTGTTTTAATTCTAAATCTTCTTCAAAAACACTTTTTACATGATTTCACTTATGTGGGAATGATGGATCCCCCTTTGCTCGGATCCCACTCTTTTCCTCTACTCTATCCCTACTTCTAGGGTTTCTAGAGTCTCCACGCAATAATTCCATCTTATACTACTTTTTTAGCCTTCTTCTCTTTAGGTTCTCTTCCTTTGATTTCCCTTTTCCCAACAGTCCCTCCATTATATGGTTTCCTTATTCCTGACTCGGGTTCTCCAACCCCATATTCTCCCTCATCTAGTTTTCTTTCACCTAGCGATGATGACCATCTTCTCTCTTCCTGGATTCATGTTTTGATCCTTCTACAATATATTTGTTCATTTTTCTCTTTCTCAGCTCGATTCTCCATCAGTGATCTGGGTTTCCCATATTTCACATTCTTCTCTATCTCATTTTGCATTGTTCCTTTTCCTCCACTCTACTATGGCACTCATGGTGCTCTTTTATTTCTCATTTTTGAATCATTATTCACATTTTTCTTATTCCAATTAGTTTTTTTGGTTTCTAGTTCAACTCTGAAGTTTCAGTGTTTTTGCACTTCAGTTTATGGTTCAACCAGATGGTCCAATGTTGGATTCTTTTTTTGATTCATCCCGTTGAAGATGACGTTTGCTACGATTTGATGATGACTTTTTCAGGGGGTTGATGGTTTTGGTCATGTCCTAGCTCTCTATGGAGGTCTGACTACCCCTACTCTGCTTTAGCCTCCAGATCCATTGATCCCTCCCAGGTTGGTAGGGTGAGATGGATCTGAGGAGGCTTTGGGAGGTGTTCGTGGGGGTGGTTCTTCTTCTAATGCGGATTTCTATGTCAATGTATTTTCGGTTTCTATTTGGTGTTGAAAACGGTGATAACGCTATGAGGTTCTTCAAATATGTTATGGAGATTTAGTTATGAGGTTCCATCTACTTTCATTTTTCAATATCTTTTGAAATCAGAGGTGGTGCGACGGTGGTGTGATGGCGGTGTGACGGCAGAGTGACGGTGGTTTGTTTGATATCTAGAGTTTGAAATTTTCAATCTAGGAAGGTGGTATGTGGCCAGATATTTTTTTGTTTCTGTGGTTTCATTTTGTTATCTATGTTTTAAATTTGAATTTAGTATTTGGAATGGTTTGTTTTGTTTTGAATTGTGATTATTAGGTTCCCAATAACCCAGAAAGTGGTTTATTTAGAAAATGAAAAAAATGTATTTGGAGAAAATTAATTGGGACATCATTTATGCCACAAATGTAATATCAATGGCCTTAACTTTGTTTATGGGATATAAATGTTTAAAACCACATTTAATACAAATACAAATGATTTTCCAAAATAAATTTTCTTTCCAAAGTAAAATAGATTGCTCTCACCTCACTTTAACTTTTATTAGACATATACCTTGTTCACCACTTATTCCTAGAATGTGGTGTATGTAATTCCAAATGGTGTATCATGTAAAGAGTATCCTTATTCTCATGATATTCTAATATATTATTATTTTAATGTTTCAAGGGGGTATGGGACACTTTGGAATGTTTAAGGATTATTTCCTCAAGAAATTCTCAATGGTCTCATATAAAAGTATCTTTATCTTTGTCAAAACAATTTGATGAATATTTTATTTCATAGAGGTTTATATATTATTATATCATCTACAATATGTTGATTGATGGGTTTTTGATTAGTTTTAATGTGGATGTTATATCCAGATACCATTCACCAATTTACATTGAATGGTTAGTGTTTATGTTTAATGTACAGGGAAAGTTATTTACATTCCATATGTTTGTTTCAATATGAATGTATATTTTTTTATACTTATCCCCATTCATAAGAGGAATTCATTGGACATATTAAGTGTTGGTTGGGGACCTCTATATCCCATTGGTGTATTTGTATGACTCATGAGACAAACTATGGTCTTTGCATGAGGCATTGACAAAATGGATAATTATGGACTTGGCATGAGGCATTCACAGTACAGTTATGATGTCCCTCATTATGAATTCCCCCAATATGAAACTAGTAATTGAAAGTTCATGTGGTTTTTTGACTATTATAATACCAATGATTATGCTTTATTATGACATTTTTTTATCTCTTATTCCTACCATAATGTGTTCAAGTTTATTTTTAAATTCATGTGTTTTTAGTTATCCACCATGCCTAATGTTTATGTTTAGGATATATTTTGTTATATTTATTAACCTTACCAAGAATCTGAGCTCACCCATTTCTTATGTTTTATTTTCTCAGGAAATGAAGAAGTTCATTATGAATGACCCGCAGTGATAAAATTACAGTTTTGGATGTTCCCAATAGAACTTAGATATTGTATTTCCTTTCAACATGTAATGTTGAACCTATATAATTATATTGTTTTCCAAAACTACTAAACAACCTGGTCCTTCAACATACAACTTTTTTATAAGCATTACAATGTAATGATATAATGAACTGGCTCTGGGAAACTAGTATTAGGGAATTATATTAAAACAATTAAAAAATATAATATATCCACGTAAATTATTTCGATGAAAAAAAGTTGTTTTCAATTAAAATTTGGTATATTTTTACTATTCATCAAAACTAAAAAAACATATTAAATAAATATAAAAAATTCATCCTAAGTAGATTTTTATATCCTACTTCCAAAGATGAAGTTTATTTTGTAAAATAGAATATGTAAAACATTCAAAAATTATATTTAAAATGGATATTCCAATAAAAGGAAGAAAAACAATGTTTTTTAGTACTTCCTTTATCTAAAAAATGGAGTCTTTTCATATATAATTCCTGGAAAATACATAAGATAAAGGTTAAAATTATATGGATTATATAAAATTGAAATTTTGTTGAATATTATTCATAACTACTAATTTAAAAGCTAGGGTGTATATTATATTAAATAATAATATTATATTAATATATTATTGTGCAGTAAAACTAGGTATTGCATGTAACACAAGCCAACTTATTGTTTTTGGTAGCATAATCTTAACAATGTGTTGCATAAAAAAAGAAAGAAACAAATTTAAAATTATTTGTAAATTAAAATATTATAATGTCTCGGGGTTTTACATTCTCCCCTACTTCAATAAATTTTTTCCTCTCAATTTAAACTCGAGACCGAAAACTAGGTGTTTTGTCATTTCAAAACATCTTTGTTGAGATACTACATTAGAAAAACTACTAATTAAAACCCCGCATTAAACTTAATGAAGGAAAGTATGATGGTCGCTAGAGATAACACATTCTAGGGTTCAATGTTGTAAATCATGGACATGAAATAAAAATCTAACCATCATGCTATGATATCAAGTGATAGAAAAAATAACAAGGATAATGTTAACAATAACAAAGATCAAAATATGCAATGATCTAAGGGATCATTTGATTCATATGAAAAATCACTAGGATAAAATTTTTGGTTTCAAGATTCTTTCCCTATGAATAATTAATTGGCTAGAATTTAATTGATTTTTTTCTATGTCTTAAGAATAATTTCATCATTAGGTTGTGCTTAGATATATTTTCACTTCATCCCATACTCCATGGAATTAATTTTGAAAATGAATTATTTACACCTAGATCACTTTTTATAAAACATATCGTCCAAAAGTATTTCCTTAATCCTCTAAATCATTACCTAAACCAAAAGGTTTAGCCTAAAGTGTTTGATAAATCATACTTTATCCTCAAACAATAATATCCAATGTCCATATTACTATATTCCTAGAATAATATTTTTCCAAAATACTTCTGTCCAAATTAACAGTCTAAAAAGGATTATAAATTTCCAAAATCAGTCATAACATCAGATTCCCCAAACAATATAATGTAGCTCTTAGTGCCACATACCAAATAATTGATCACCTGAAAAACCTTAATGAAAATATTCATTCCTATAAATACCTAAAGAAGAAGTATTGTAGTAAAATCCCTATATATTAAATTATAATTATGACCATAATATAATAACATAATTTTTGAACAATAATAAATTAATTATTCCACTTTGACTGTAGTAATTTCATAAGCTCGACCTTGATTCTATCTATATTTCCTTGACACTTTGGAAAATCATTTTCATTATATCACATCTATTAAAAATTATAGAATTTAATATTTTCAACTTCTTTCATTCCTTTAAAAACAAGATCCTGGTGACCTTTCTCTCCACACTTATAATAGACTCTCATTTCTTTCAGATAAGTACCAGGATGTTTCTTCCCACAATTATCACATATGGTAAAATCCTTCATTCCCTTTTTCCCTTTATCTGCCTCTTCCTCCATTTTTATCTTATTCTATTGCTTTACTTTAATGTCATATGACTTTGATAATTTGTTTTTCATCTTAATAAAACATGAGACTATATCTTAATATGAAGAGAAAGATTGTGAGACCATACCCGTTGGTGGAATTTTATTAACCCTTCAAAGAATCAATCAATCTTACTTATTGGGTTACGTATGTAGTCTGTAGTATGTCTTTCAAACCTTGTGATGTTAGCCTCATAATTTTCAACATTCTCATCCTCATCTTGCCTCACACTCAAAAAATTTATTTCCATATCAGGTCACTATTATTGAGGAATGAATTTTTCTAAGAAATGTTCCTTAAACTCCGTCAATTCCATATTTTCTACTTCTTCATCTTTATTCATGTTTTGAATTAATGGCCACCATTGATCTTCACCTCATGATACATGATAAACTACCATGAATACATTTTCCCTTTAGTTACTTATCAATGTAATAAATACATTATCTAAATTACTTATCCATTTTTCATTTGTAAATTGATTTTTAGTCCCATTGAATGTTGGAGGTTGTTGTCTCATGAAGTTGTCTAACATTATTCCTCCACATTGTGGATCAAGCCACTCCATACAGGTAAGGTTACTATTCATAACCTTAGTTAGTTATCCCAATATGGTTGTATGTTGTTCAGGAATAGTAGTCGATCCTACTAAAACATCATTATCATTCATAGGGGGAAATCCATAATTGATTACGTGCATTGATATGATTTCCATTTCTTCCACTATGCTTCATTTCTAAACAATTACATGAACTAGATTAGATCATAACATAATGTATAACCACAAAACTAGTGAATCACATAACCTAAATTGACAATTTAGGAATAACTAATCTCTATATCATAAACGTGGTTTCTTTGGGGACATATTTACATTTAAATCTTTCATAATAGTTTTAAATATAATGTGAATTAACCTAATAATTCCCCAAAGAGTGTCAAACCAGGTGCACAGTAGGGCTCATTTTCATGTACCAGGTCACCCTGTGTCATTCCTGGAACACCTTGTCAGAGTTGTTACATGTAGCTACATTTGTTCCAGAACCACTTCCACTTTTAGTATTCAAAAATGGATGTATTGATTGAAAAGTCAACCTAATTTATATTTAACCAAAATTCTAGGTTATTCTTCTATACTTATTTTGGAAGACTATATTAGGGTTATGATTCAAAATCTAAGCCTTCTAAATATAATTTATAATGTTGTTTCTAAACTTCCTCTAATACCCATTGGAACTCCCTGACCCTAGAGTGCACGATCTAGTGCATTATTTTAATACATTTTCATGATTAGAATGTATCAAATCCTGAAGGACCGATTTGTTTAGCAGTCTTGGAAAATAAATTAAATACATAGACTTTTTATTATAATTTCAAACATTAAATAAATTATAGATAATCCATTGAGAGACCATTATTCTCCAAGATTAATGCTTCATATCGATCATAAAACACTTCTTGGTTTCCTCGGAAAATAAAACATAAGAAATGGGTGAGCTCAGATGCTTAGTAAGGTTAATAATACAGTATAAGAATTCATAAATATTCATAAACATTTATTGAAAGTATAAAACTAGAACAAAAGCCTTATTAACATAAAAATAAAGATAATATGAAAATAATAAATCAAACAATTACATTTAAAGATTCATATTGATATTTTACTGGTCAAATAATCACATGTACTATCAATAACTAATCACTTAATAAGGGAATTAATAATGTCTGACATCAAAACCATACAGTCAAGGCCTCGTTCCCTGAACATACAAAACCATACCGTCAAGGCCTTATTCCAAGGAACTAGTTTGTCTCATTAGATCTACTGATGCATTAAGGTTCTATAAAAGGCCCCACCCATAACATACTAAGTCCAATTAATTCCTATTATGAAAGGGGTAAGACATAACATAAACATTCATATTAAAACTAGCATACAAAGTGTTAATACTTTTACCACAAACCATGAATGGTTTCAATATAAAACATAAAAAGTCAAAAAATATTATAAACCCTTAAATAAAATATTTAATATTGTATCATAATAAATCAACATCAATTAAGCATATAATCCACCAAATGATGTGGACGTAGATTAAAATAAACTAATAAAATCATTAAAACTATTTATGATAAATATCTCTTTCTTACTTTTAAAAATTAAAGAATTAATAAAAGAAAAAATTATTTTAGAAAATAACCATATAATATTATAGGGGATGCTTCAAAAATTTAAGGTTTCATGATGGTGGAAATATATTCTTGCACCATATAAGTTAAAAATCAATCATTCGTTAATTTATAAAAAAGGTCATAAAGTACCTCATTTCGAAAACGACGGGAAAATTCCATTCGAAACATTTATAAAGATTCAATCATGGGTAAAAATGATATAAAATAATTATCGATAATATTTTGATTTTTTTAAGAAACAATGATATGGATGATAAAGATTCCAAATAGATACTTATGTATAAACATCCTCAAATAATAATTAGATTTTGAAATTAAACCTTACCTTATAATTTCTTTAATAGAGGGTTACTTAATCTTTATATAATGGTTAAATAATTTTATTTAATTATACCAGAACCATATTAATTTTTATGATATCATATATGATCCTCTTATGTCATTTTGGTGATAATATTTATGTATTACCGTTGTATTGGGTGTTAATTACTTTGTTTTCTCATTCCAGTTTTGTCATATAAGTCATGTTTGTTATGAATAGGATGTATTTTATTCATATACATAATGAAATTAATTTCATAATTATTATTTTTAATCATCATATGAATTTTATAGTCATTATTGAATGGTAAAATTGGATAATTAATCTCATTATGTCGTGGAGATGGTAGATTGTACGCACTCACAGGCGACGGTATCATTCACTTGATGGGTAAATGGTATGGAACTGAATAGTGTATTAATTATAAAGAATAATTATAATGATATATTAATTATTTAAATCCATTATAATCATCATTATACCCATATCAATAAGGTATAAATGAATAATAGGTCGCACTGCATGGCAGAAACGAGAAACTCTACGTGCACACTCATGGGGATATTGTTTTTTATAATATTGGTAAAACGAGTAATTGGTTGTCCCATAATCATAATAACCTCTAAGAATTTATATTATACTTTATATATTATTTTATAGTGGAAACAAAATAGGAATAGGATGTATAAGAAGAAAATAAATTGAATTGAATTAGTAAAACAATTACCCCTTCTTCGAGTGTCTCCTTTTGACCTATAGAATGGGACTCATTAGGTTGTCCTTCATCCCAAAGTGTGGAATATATGATAAATTAAGGGAATTTGGGAGGGTAATTTTTTTGGTTCTGTCCATGAAAAAGGGCTTTATAGGTGTGAATTAATGATAAGGAGAAGTTTCCTTTTATAAGAGAGGTGAATGTTACTTTTTGATGATCTTAAATTATTAATATATTATAAATTGGTTTTTAGTTTAAAATAGATCCAATGTTATTTATTTAAAAGATAAGATCAGTATTGGTCGCAATAACATTTAAAATATAATTTTAGAAATTTTTAGATCATAAATGTAACCTTATCATTTGGATTAAACCCTTAGCTAAACAGTTTAACCATTACCAGGTCTTCTGGTATTTTTACACTGTAGGGTTAATAAAGTCACTATAAAATGACAAAAGAATACCTATTGGATCATTCATGACATTTTTGGTACTATAAAATTATTTTTTATGAACCTTAAATTTTAATGACATTTATATCATTTAATATAATTGTATTTATTTTAAAATATCATTTATGTCAATTTTAGTACTATTCAATATTTTCATTTTAAAAAATATAAAACCATATTTATAACTTCAAAAAATTACTTCCAATAAGTCACTAATAAGTATAAGTTTTCAATAAAATCAGTTTTTGTCATTAATTAAGTGAAAGTATATTTATTTTAATGTTTTAATTATTATTTATTTGATATTTTTATTAATAAAATAATTCCTCCATCATTATTGAGTCATCATTAATGATAATTATTTAATATATAAATATTATAAATAAATTTATATGATGTATGTATTTATTTTGTATTTCAATAGACTATTTATAATCGATTTTATCTCCTGTTTATCCCTATATTAAAATTAATAAACTTACATAAAATGAGACTGTGACATTTTGTCCCATTAATTGATTTTTATAATATTCATGTCATATTCATGGAAAACTGTCCATTAAATGATTCAATTTAGAATCTTATGTGATAAGGGTATAATTTACTCATTCAAAAAAATTTAGGTGTTAGGGTAATTTTATATTATTATTATTACATTTGATTACCCAGTTTACACTTAACCGTGGTAAAAAAATAATTACTAATGATACTATTAATAATAAAAAATGAACCTATTTATATAATTTGGACCCACTGATTACAAATATGGAAAAAAATTCTCAAAATTCAAATTAGATATGTTTTATTAATTAATTTAAATTTAACCTCGTTTTCATAATGAAAAATGAGTTTTTAAAAGTTAAAACATTGCAAAAGATTGAAATGTTTTTACATCACAATTCTGTGTAAAATTAATGCCAATAACCAAAATTATATTAAAAATTGAAAATATTTTCTATTTTTACATTAAAACCATTCAATAATTTAATTTATACAAATAAATTATTTCATTGGAAAAAGTTTCTTTCAATTAAAATTTACTATATTTTTACTATTCATCAAAACACAAAACTTATCAGAAAAATATCAAAAATTCATCAAAAGTAAATTTTTATATCCTACTTCCAAAGAAGAATATTATTTTTTTAAATATAATATTTAATGATTTTCAAACTATAATTAAAATGGGTGTGCCATTAAAAGGCAGAAGTATGTATTTTTTGAAAAAAAATTCTTTTATCCGATAAAATGGAATCCTTTCTTATATCATGCCTAGAAAATGAAAAATATTAATATTAATATTATATAGAATATTTAAAATTTAAAATGTGTTTAATAGTATTCATAATCACTAATTTAATGGTTAGGTTATATATTATTTTAAATAATAATATTTTATTAATATATTATTGTTTTGTAAAATTGGCCTTGCATGTAACGCAAGCCAACTCGTTTTTTGTGTAGCGTAAGATTAACAAGGTTTTTCCAAAAAAGAATTAAAAAATCCAAATTAAATTTATTTATAACTAAAAATAATATAAATTCTCAAGGTGTTAAATTTATTATGTCTATTTATATCCTCTTTTATATTTTCTGATATTATTCTAGAGGTATATTATATTTATAAGAAGATTGATCCCAATAAACCAAAAATTATGATGAAAAAGTTGTTATTGATTTTCTAAGATAAAATTGATTTTGTAGGTCTGGAGTACTTCACACCTTAACTGGTGATATAGGAACAAATTTTTGTAACTAGAGCATGAAATCCCTCATGAATAGATACAAATTGAACCATAATACCTCTATTTCCTACCACCCACAAACAATTAAAAATTATAATGTGTGAATTAGATAGATCAATAGGTTTTGGAATGAATTGTAGAGCCCAAATGTAAATACATGGTAAAAACGTTGGTTGACATACATTGGGAATATACAACTAATTTTAAAAACCCCTAGGTATACCCCCTTAGGGAATTTCTTTTTATTGATTTTTCACATTATTGTTTAGTTGAATCTCAAAGACAACTGATTTGTGAAGAGACTGAAACAGTAGTACTGTAAGGATAGAGAGCAAGTTAGTCTCTAAATAATGGTGGTAAATGACATAGGGAAGGGGGAATAAGAAAATTTATTATTGTATAAAGAGAAGGAAAACATTTTCCATGCCAGATTAACAAAAATAAAAGAATTCCATTTTTTAGATAAAGTTATATTATTCTCATCATGGATGAATTTCATGTCTGGTAAGCTTCATTCTAAGTTTATTGAACCATGTGTGGTGACTATTATCTTCTCTTTTGGCTCAAATGAAATCTATGTTGTTGAATCATAGTAACAATTTAAAGTGAATAGAAAAAGATACAAATCAATTTCAAAAAAACATTGGAGGAAACCAATTGAGGATTCCAAACTCTTCCATAGTTTTAATGATTATGTACAATCAGTTTATATATTTCCTTCACACTAATCTGGAAATCCCATTTTATGTTTTTTATTCCATGATAAATGAGTTCTTGAATTAATTGATGTTGTTTCTATGATAAGTTTGGGTGATATGATTAGGTATTTTAAGATGTAAATATATTTTAGAAATCAATTTTACCCTATTTCTATATGTTTTGTCTAGAAATAAATTAAATGGTGTTATTAACAATGATTTATTTTATAATTGGAATATAATTTATACATGATGTTTGATTTATTTTTTAGAATTTTAGATGGATTTATAATAGGAAAATGTAGGTCAGAATGTTTCCCACCTATTGAAATAATTCATGATACTTTTGATAGATTCATGGATTCTGAAATTATTGAATTTATAGGCTCTGTATGTGAATTGTGTCATTTTTTGATAGATATTTTTTTTATAACCTAGTAAAATGGTCATGAATGGAAAACATCTTAGAAAACAAATCATGAGGAAACTAGACTTTTCAACACAAATTTACTTGAACTACCCATTTTATTTTTTACGACCATAGGTGACCTCTCTAGAAGACATTTGGATAGCTCATGTGAATAGGAGTAAAATAAGAAGATGGGAACTAATATATAAATCCTCCAAAGTCAAGATAAGAATAGAAGTGTGTGTTTTATCCATCAAATAAATGATAGAGTGACCAAATATTTGGTTTCATATAAATCACATCTATGAATGGAATATTATAACTATTCTTAGGGGATACCAACTATCTTCAGATGGTTTAGTTCCAGGTTTAGATGCACATATTCAATATGTTCATTACGCAATTCATGGTTGGGAAAAATTTAATAAGTGTTAATTAAAAAACAGGATGAAATGACATGGTTAATAATAAACATGGATGAATAAAGGCAAGAATTTTTATCTAAATATCATTTATTAATTTTCAATATAGCATGATAGGAGAAATTTGAAAAATAATCGTAGGGGAGAGGGATTTATTAAGGCTCCACCAGCTAAAATCTAGATTCCAATATAAAATATTTTGTTTACAGAGCTAGAACAAGTACTTTTACCTAAATTTAAGTGAGGTGAATGAATTAAACTTATATTGGAAGTATGGTACATGAAACAATAGAGTAATATTTTTTTCCCTTAATTTTTTCTATGTTTTTTTCAACCTAGACAGAGTAATTTTTTTTATAAGATAAATTAATTGTATTTCTTGTGATTTTTAGAGTATTTGTTTAGTGATTAGTTACTATTAATATTTAACAAATTTTTGAAAAAATATCATTGATTATTAACCCCATGAATGATTTGGAAGCTAAATAAATTGTAGATTTTATAAATTTTATTGAATTAGGAATGAATTTCCTAAATGGTTTTTAACAAAAGAATTAATTGTATATTCATTTTTTGGATTTAATTTGGAATTCCTATAATGATTTTCAATTATATAATTTCATTATTTAGATGTTGATAATTTGTATTTTTATTGGTTTTTAATCCATTTTTAATTTATTTTTGGAAAATCACACACTGATTATTATATTTTTGTTGGTTTCAAGTGTAAAAATTATAATGGAAGGAAGTTTTAATAAGGCATGTCACCACTCATATCATTTTGTCTCCCCATATAAAGTATTTGAATCCCATGTATTAATTTCTGGATTCCATGAATGATATATTTCTCAGCCACTCTTATTCATAACTTTTACAAGAACATATGACATCTTCAACCGACAAAGGATATTTCTATTTGAGCAAAAGACATTTAGAATTTTAAAAAAAAACTAGCAGTTCCCATATGATATTTTTCCCCATGAATTAGATTTTATGACCTGTATCAAATTTCACAATCATTGTAACACATTTTTTAAGGACATCCTATATGATCTTTCCACCAATGGTGTATAAATTTCTTTATTACCATTTTTGGATTTTGGGATGAAAATTAATAAATTATGAAATCTAAAAAGTGAATTAACAAAAATAAAAAATCATTTCTTGAGCTATCTCAGATAATGGGGTTCTTAAAAAATGTTCTACATATATATCATCACAAAAATAAAAAATACTTATATCATGAGATGAATTTCAAGGACATGGAATATTTGAGATGAAATTAGAAAAATAAATCCACACACTTCTAGAAACATAGAGAATACATTTGAGGGAGTGATATATGGTCAAAAAAATAAATACATTTCTGAATCCATGGAATTCAATCATATAATAATGATTTTATTATACTCAAATAAGGGTGGGACTATTTAATTACATAATAAGATCATGAGAATCCTTGTAAGAATAAAAACTATTCACCAGAGTTAGAGGATTTTTTATTGATTGATCAATTGAAGTTAACTCTTGTTACATTTATTTTTTAATTTTCTTTACCTTCTATAGTGATGTAAAATTATACCATTAGTGGTCATGTCTAGAAGAATCACTCAATTATTCTATTATAAATTCTATTAAAAAAATTTTAATCTATCTTTCTCATTTTCTATAGAAGATCTTAATTTGTCATGAGTATGAGATTTCCATTTTATTTTCAATTAAAATATTACTCCCTTATTCACTATATTTCACACACATGACACTTAAGAATTATTCAGTGCTAATGATGGTTAGTTTTGGGATGAATCATGAGTGATTTGAGATATCCAATTAGCTGGATAAGTGATATTTGTGGATGTAATGATTGTTTCATTTCCTATTCAATTTGATACTATTAAGGTTGGGAAATAAGTGAGGTTTAATCCTATAAGAGGGGGAGATAAGGAAAAATAAGGATAAAGAGGATTTAATAGTTGAGTAGAGTCGATATTTGGGGTCATACCACTATCATTGAAAACTAATTTCAAACTCATTATTTCTCTACTTATTTTACACGAAACAATATTTTTTAAAACTATTGAACCCTTAAGAATAATTATAGAAACACCATAAATACACCTTGATTTTTCGAGACAAACTACGTTCCTATATTTCACCACATTACCTTGGATAAAAAAATATGTTTAGTGAAATTCCATACAAATCTAGTTAACAGACTATATTAACCCTATGGTCCAATATTTGGGGCCATAAAAATAAAGAATCTCATAGTTTATGATTAATAACCTAAAATGTCATTTTAAAGTCTTATCTATATGAACATAAATAATAAAACAATATGGACACTATTTATTTCTCTTAATAAACGATTTCCCCCTTTTCCCATGCCTTAGTTTCTCATGGGCTTTTAATTTTTATGATCTTGATGTGCCATTGGGATATTCTCAAAGCATGAGAGTGTACCTCCATTGTTCAAGAATCCCTCTAGATAATTTTTACTTCCTTCATATCTACACTTTAAATCTTTAGATTTCAAATTTCCCCAAAAATCATTTATTTTTAAATAGAATTATCTTGGTCTATAGTGATGGAATGGTCCCCAAGTCTTAGCTATGCTTCTATCTCAGTTACACATCTCAGAGGAAGAATTATTAGTATAATTAAAATGGAAATCATGTTTTGAATTTAATTAATAAATACCCTTGACATTACATTACCCATTTCTGAAGGTACAAAATTTAAACCAATATTTCAAATGTGGTCATTGATCTCCCTTGTCTTATCTATTAGATCATTCCTTAATTCAAACTACTCGATCTATAATTCTCCCTTCCTCCACACTCTTTTTCACAAGTGGAGTTTCAACAACCTTGGTGTTACCCAAGAGTGAATCTATATAGGTTACCTAATTGAATCATTCATATTCTACTACACCAATATAGTTTATCATTTTCCATAGTTCTATTAATGCATCAAACTCAATACCAAAACCCTAACCCATCATCCACACCATTCACTACCATGTAACATTAGTTAGCTTCCATTTCTCTTTACATTGCATACTGGTCATAAATAAATTGGAATACAGGCTTGGATTGATTACTTCCATAACATCGTTCAGTCATTCCAAACCAATAATTAGTAATCCCCTTTGTCCTAGCCACATGACATTAAATTACATAACCTCTTTACCATTTCTACATGACATTAAATTTTACTAACCAAAAAGTTATAGTTATATGACATTAAACTATGAAGCCTCTATTTATTTAAAAATCATGACCTTAATCTCTATGTACCCATTTTTTATCCCATTTATATTAGCTTTAGATTTTTAATTATTGACTTTAACTCCACAAGATTACTATATAGTACATATCAATACACCTTTGGTACTAACTTTATGACATTGAACATTATATAAATTTTATCCTCGCCAAATTAAATTAAACAATGCATTAATCATATTTGATGTATGACAATAAAAAAAATTCCTCACTGTAAGATGTTAAACATTACAATAAACATCCTTAAAGTATAACATTAAACTATGTGGAATTTTCATTTTCTCATAACTCTAAATTGTATGACGGTTAACTCATTTATTTAAAAACTCTCTTCCAGTGGTGTTAGTATTTTACTATACATCCCCTTTTTTTGTCTTCTATATGAACCCTCCTTGGGTGTCGGTCTCCTACAACACCTTATCTTCGATGATACAAGATTGTTTCAGCACCCATAACAACTATGTGTGACTTGATTACCTGCTTACCAGATACGTAGTGATAGATAGATTCTTTATTATTATCCTAGAAAAAAACTATAATCATATCACATCTTGTTGTTTAATATGCTCCCTCACCCCTTTTCAAAACCACCTTACACTTAAATACACTCATATTATTCCCACATTTAACCAATACCAGTGTATAAGCATGGTTGTCATAGAGAATATCCCCCAGAACTATATGTTGATTAATTATTATTTCCTAGGATATTTAGTAAAACATGGATTTTTTATCCTGACCATATCCATGGTGTTTATATCTACCACCCTCTCTTCCCTAGGGAGAAAATTACCGCCAATCCATGTCAAGTTTACAGTCATGACACTTTTCTTCAAAGGCACTGATGTGTTTCTGCCACATTTTTATACTTCAGTTGGATCCACATGAAAGGATTTATCCCTCATAACCAAATATGGATTAATTCCACCAAATTTGATATTTATGGATGTCTGGTTCACTTACACTAGTCCCAAAATCAGTTACTAATTCCCCATCTCATTCCCATAATTATGTCTAATATTCCCTTAATTTGGTTATAATTTCCATTCTAACATGGGGACAATGTTTCCCTTCTATGGATATGGTTCAAGCTATATCACCACAAACTATTATCCTCATTCAATCAAAATTGGGTGACTATAAGCCTCATGCTTATAGTTCAGGAATCATGACCTTAAACTATGTGAATTATCCATTTTGAGGGTTTTTAATTAGTTATGGGCTTCAATATGAAATCATTTTTACCTTTACCTCATTTTTATATAAACTATCTCACCCCAAGGTCTAAGATGTAAAACCTTAAACTAAAAATAATGCATGATTTGAGTTTTATATCCCTAATGTTGGAAAAATTCCATGTGAAAGTCTATTATATTACCCTTTAGATACTACATTGTTCTTGTTTTATGACCTTATAAGGCTTTCCCCTTAGTCTCAGTTTCATGAACATAAATGGCATACCAAACAAAATGATTTCCACAACCATAAACTAAGAACAACAGTCTATGTATTGTGAACTTAAACTATATACGTTTTCCCTAGTGTTTTTTTGAATTAGAAATTGGGCCCTCTAACTAATGTAATTTTTGAATCACCCTTATTTATATATAGAAAAAATTTCCTCAGAGACCAAATGAAACAACTATCTAAGATCACTAGATTCAATGAACATCATCATCACACACATTTATAGTGAGGCAAATCAACTTGTTGACTGGCTTGCTAACAATGGGGCCTCTGAAGGGAATTGCACTCACTAATCCAAAATATTGTGTGAGTTATAACAATTCTTCAATGTGATAAATGTAAAATTCTATCTTTCCACCTTGTGTAACTCTAATTTTAATAATTTTAAGCCTTGATTATTACTTGTCTAAAAAAATAAAGATAAATGAACCTAAACTAGAATCCATCAAGATCACATTATTCCCCTTCTAAAATCATGAAGAACCCTCAATTACATTTCTCCCATGGGTTTTCTATTGTGTAAGGACCACTATTCAATAATCAATCTATTTATTCTGGTACACCACATTGATATGATTAATATACCACAATATAGACTTAATATATCTCCAATGCTTTTTGTGTATCCTCCATATACATAGGCACACTTTATTACCCCATATTTTGAATCTTGATCAATTATCCTTCTCTAACTAGGATCACCTTTATTCAATGGAATATGTCATAACCTGGTCTTTTCCTATAATTCTCCTCTTGGTTACACACCTTAGAAGATGCAACTTTCATTACAAAACATACTCCCATACAGTGACATCATAACTCTATATTCTCATCCAACCTCCGGTCCTGGGTATAAGTTCCAAATTATTTATCCTTAGTGGTAATACAGTTGTGGAACCCATGTTTCAAAAAATTTAATTGGTTATATTCATCCTATATATCCCTTCACTAAATGATTTAAACTATTGGGATCATAACTTACCTTCCCCCACATCCAGTTCCTTAGATGGAATTTTTACACCCTTATTGTTGTTCCCCTATGTGTCTATACACATTGGTAGGGGAATCTGTCTTTTTGAAATGACTCTAACATGATTCTCTATCCCCATGTGTTTCATTTATGGTTGTCCATGCATCATTCCCCCATGACCCATCCACCCCCTATTGCACACTCTCACATAAAATGACATATCATATATCCTTAACTTTGTTTCTCACAATGAGAAAGTGTCACATGGGATTCAATTTTTTAGATGAATTTTACCAAAATTTTATTGATATGAAAATATAAAATAGGTAATTTAATCGTTTTGTAATTATATTATTTTGTAAAAAAAAATATGAAGGTCATCATTAAATGGAATACTATTCATTAATATGAATATAACCTACAGTTTTCCATCAACCAATACATTTCTAAGCACATATACACTTTTCATAGAGTGTCACATAGACTCTAGAAACCTATTTATCTCATCCAAGATCCTCCCCTTCCAATAGACACACCTTAGTTACATGCATCAAGGACCCATACTATCAAGCACTGCATTCCACTACATGGGATGATATTTTGTCTAGCATAGCTTTATCTATATCCATATTGGTCCTTAGATTATTAGTCTCTTCTTCATAAATTTTATAGTGGAACCATACTTACCTCTCCTCTACATTTAAATTAGAAATCAATTGTAAAGACACTAGAAGAGCCACCATAACATACAAACAAAAACAACTCTTTTTTATGGGATTTCATTCCAATAAATGATCCTAATTATCAAATAATTTTTTATCCATCACATGGAACACAACATAGTAAACCCCAAAATTAATTAGGCATAGAAATCAGTGGTTTAAGATTCTCACCCATTCCAACATCAATTCTAGTACTCTGTGAGTGATAACGTCTAAGTTGTTCTTATATTACCAATGGAATATTTCCCAACTATCATTATCCATTTCCATCCATGATTAGTATTTTTCGTCATGTGATGGCTTGTATGTTTGAAACAACTCAAGCATAGGAGATAAATGCTCAACTTTAGGATACATCTTGGACAAGATAGGTTCCAATATATCTATTACCCCCACCAGTTCCCTAATAGTATCTTTTGTTGGAGTTGGTGGTCTAGAACCAACTACTTTGTACTTTATTTATTAATAAAAGACTTATCACATTTTGATTTTATTTCTGCATGACAATGCATGTGATAATGTCCTAAGGACAGCTGTTACATTAATGGGTCATGGTGGATCCCTACTATGATGAGAACCCGGAAGTGCCATAACACTATTCTTGAATATATGTTCTATGGTCGGATGATATTATTTGAGGGACACATATAATACAGGTCATTAGGGGTGAGGACTCATAAAACTTTGAGGCACCTTCTCATGGTGTGCGCCCTTGGTAATATCCAGGAGGATATTATGAGAACGAGACCCACCAGTAGGAAATCCACATTTCATAGTGTCATTGGATCTTCTTATCTGCGGACGTGTGTATTGGTCCTTATACTTTAAGTTTATTATTAATGGGTATTACAAATCGTGCCCTTAGATGTATTGATGAAAATTGTGACGACACACTGTTCGCAGCGAGGTAGGATACATTGGGTGCGTCACGAGTAATACTGCATTAAAAGAAAATGCGAGAAAGGATTTGTCCCTTCTATTCCAAAACGGAAGTAGATATCTCAGGCCCTTTGAAGGAATTGATAACTTAAATAAATCCATGGCCATGGTATGGTATGTGCGAGTTCAATTTCGGGAAGTCAAAGAAAGAATAATCGAGCACATGGGTTGATGGCACTAGCATGCAACCCACTTGATTGGAGATATCGAGACAAATGGATTATATTACATGGTAAGGATTCGTAGGAGGTGACACGTCATTGCAGCGTTAAGTTCATTCTCTATGGGATCCTTGGCGTGTTGCTAGATGCTAACCTTGGACTTTAGGTAGGATCCACCTAATGCCACTGAGAAAGAGTCCTAGAGGGTCACACACATAGTGTGTCCATGTATCTCAGTTAAATATTAATTTAACAAGTTAAATAAATATTATTCCTGACTGTGGTTTAATAATTATTTAAGGATGTCTGATCGCATTTATTTTGATACTAGTTATTCGAGAAAATATATTGTGGGAGAAATAATATATATATTTATTAGCGAGTAATGTAGTTACATTTATTTAAGAAATAAATAGCCATTACTCAAGGTCTAATAAATATAGTGGAGGAAATAAATAAAATGAAAAATAAAATGTACATAGTGTGTATATTTATATACACGTCGTGTAGTTTTTTTTGGGATTCATGAGAAAATATTGTTTATTTAATTAAATGATATTAAATGTAATACGTCGGGTGCATGTCAAGTAATAATGATGGTCAACTGTCATTATTAAGACATGGGGTATTACAGAGAGTTAAATAAAATGATTAAATGATTTCGGGCAATTAATTCATTTTATTATTCTAAGTATTATAATCCCAAATAAATTATTCTCATAGAATTAGAGCCATTGTTGTGCACAAAAGATTTGGAAATACTCTCATGCCAAGAGAGAATTCCCTTTCCACCAAGATCGCTTTCAAGTTACAAGAGTGAGATCTTCCATCGGATCAAGGCGGTAGAAGGCAGACATCGCAAGCGAAGGTTCTTCCGCGCTAGCACTCGGAGATCCCTTCGGTGACGTCCAGAGATATGTGGATCACGTGTGGATCACCAGTAGAGGAATCATGTACTTGGATTCTATGACGCAATGATGGATCATACGTTCATGACCGGAGACCCCAATGAAGAAAGAATTCCATCGAGGTAATTCTTATGAATTAATTAAATTAATTATAACCAACATATGATGATCCTATCTCAACGGTTCCAAGACTCTTCTTTTCTTTTCTGTTATTGATTCTATTCTGAAGATCCGTTGTTTTAAATCGTGACAGATCTCATATTGAACATTGATAGTGTTAAAATTAAAGTTGGGTAAAACCCCCACCAACGCGCTTCTGCTGCGCCCGGAACCTACAAGATGATATTAGAGTGGTCATATCGTTGATTATAATTATTTAGTTTTTCGTTGGTGATTAATGAATTTAATAATTTAGTTATTTCAATTCATTTTTAATCATTCTAGAAATTTGAATCTCGAGATCAGTTCCTCCTCCCTCGTTTCTCGTTCACCTCACATAAACAAATTTTTCTTTTAATTTTGATTAAAATAAAATAAAGGAACTCATCTAGAGGAGCCAAACGTTTCTGGACGTACAATATTAGAATACATGGTGTGAATTCAGAAGTACACGTTGTGTAGTCTAGGTTCAGTGCATTGATTTATCTGCCAAATCAGGCCGTGTATTGGATTCTTTCTAAGAATTTAAGACACTGTGTTTTGACCAGAAATAGGTGGCACATGGTTTCCAGAGTACATGTCGTGTGGTTCAATGAACACGACGTGTAGTCCCTTTGGGTTAGGGTTGGGCCATGTACCCTGTACATGGCTTGCCTGGCTAGAAACTGTGTAACGCGGAAACTACACAGCATGTGACCCATAGAACACGCCGTGTATTTCGAAAATTTCTGAAGTACACTAACACGCCCTGTCCCCGGGCATGTACTTTGGATGGACGGTGAAGAAAACGTACATTCCGTGTAGTCGGAACTACACGTCGTGTACTCACCCAAATTACGTATATTTATTACAATTTATTATTATATTATACAAACCCTTGAGACGTGTACCATGGTGCAGGCGTAAAGCTGAGGCACAATATGTGATAGGTGTTTTATATATATGTGTTTAATTTAACATCTACGTAATGAACGGGAATTCACCAGGTTGCCTCCAAGGTACATGTTACGTACATGGATAATTTTAAATAAATTTATTTGATTAAAATTATGATGGATGAGAATCTCAAGGAAATTTAGAAAAGGGTTTTAAGATAAAAGGTTTGATTAATTTAATATAATTAATTAATTCGAGCGTGATTTATCTTAAACAAGAATGATTAAATAATTGAATACTAGTTTTATTTATGCATAAATATTGTTGCATGTATGGATGATCATGAGCTAGACCGAGACCTTTGTATGTGAATGGTTTCTTTTAATTTATTTATTTAAATTAAATTTGTTGGCCTGCGAGCCATCTCCTCATTAATATGTAGGGTCTATGTGCCCAAGGATTCTTTTTGTAAAAACCCCTTTTTACCCCTCGCCGGCATGTGAGATAAATGCATATGTAATGGATGGAGCTCCCAAGATAGTGGAGGCGGCTCAAGTCAGGATACAAGGTGAAACCAATCCAAGGAGATACAATGGTGGGCAGGTGGAAAGCTGTAAACATGAACCCGAAAGGTTCACGGTGTTTCTCCCCTAGGTCTTGGGTTAGTTTATCAACTGCTAGATAAACTAACCAATAGAAAATCTCATGATCATACCATTTATTTTATTCCTGTCAGTTGCATGGTTTATTAATTGTGGGTGTGTTGTCATGATCACATAATTAATGAATTAAACGAGCATGCAAGATGGAACTAAAATAAAACCGGCTTATAAGTAAATATTATCTTAGACATGGTTAATCACTTAAGTATATCCCACATAATATTAACAAGCATGTAATCAAATATAATAAAATAGAAATTTACATATAAGGATAAAATCCCTCAAAAGGAATATTAAGTCGGTATATCCTTCCATAATCTTGGTTAGAATCGAACCATAGTTCAAATTTCTTGACCAACCCTAATTGGGGTGCTTTCAATTATCGTGGAATTCTAATTCAAGGTTTTGGGTTGACTTTACTTGGTTCACATCAAGGGTTGACTGCCATAGCAGGACATGGTGTGACCAAGAGGCAAAGGTTGAGGAAATCCAAAATAAAAGGATTTCAGGATTGGGGAGTCCACCTAGCGGATTAAGGAGCTGAGAGTTAATGAATTTGGAATTTGGAATGCATACCTAAAACCCTTAAAGTTGCTTGAACAACCCTAGTTGGGGTAATGCGAAGGGAAATATGGATCCTTTCCACTAGAATATTCACGCAACAGAATATTCTGAAGTCAATGGTGAGGGATATTGGATTTTGATAAAATAGTGGGAGACTAATAAGTATTAATTTATTTATTTTCTCAATTTTTGTAATAAAGTACTAAACCTTTCACTACTACAAACACGACCTTTATCAGCGCTAAAAATGGCCTTTATCAGCGCTAGAAAAGCGCTGATAAAGCCAGCGTAGATAAAGGGGGGGGGGGTCCCCTTTATCAGCACTCCGAAAAGCGCTGATATAGGACCCCTTTATCAGCGCTAAAAAAATCACTGATAAAAGGGGTCTTTTATCAGCGCTAAAAAAAAGCGCTGATATAGTACCCCTTTATCAGCGCTTTTTTAGCGGTGATAAAGGGGTCCTATATCAGCGCTTTCGTTTTAGCACTGATAAAGGACCCTTTTATCAACTCTTTTAAAAAAGCGCTGATAAAAGTTAAAAAAATTAAAAAAAATTAAAAAAAATTTAAAAATTTTAAAAATACTGCCAATCGGGGGGGCTTTTATAGCGCTTGAACCCCCCCCCCCCCCCCATTTACAGCGCTTTTTGGCCCCTATTCAACATCCCACACACCCCACGCACCCCCATCCACCCTTTAACAGCGCTTGCTCCAATATTCCTCATGCGCGCGCACCCCTGCCTCCACCAGGATTTGAACTCGAGACCTCCCCCCTGCGCACCTAAGCCCTTACCACTACTCTATTTTGATTTGGTTTCCAATTCATGATATCTCTCTCTATATATATATATTTATATATTTAGTTATATTTATTCGTATAGTAATATATATTTATATTAATATATATATATAGTTATATTATAATATATAGTTATATAGTTATATTATAATATATATAATAATATTAATATATATATAGTGGTATTAATATATATATATATATATAGTTATATTTATTCTTATAGTAATATATATTTATATTAATATATATATATATAGTTATATTAACATATATATAGTTATATTAACATATATATAGTTATATTAACATATATATAATTATATTAACATATATATAGTTATATGAATATATATGAATATATATTTATATAGTTATATTAATATATATATAGTGATATTAATATATATATTTATGGTGATATTAATATATATATTTATAGTAATACTAATATATATATATATAGTTATATTAATATATATATATAGTTATTAGATTAATATATATATAGTTATTAGATTAATATATATATAGTTAGATTAATATATAGGTATATAAATATTCATATATTGGTATTTTAAATAAAATGGATGTTAGTTACTATTTAGATAAAGCTAATATATTTTATATGTAAATATATTTTATTATTTATATTTATAATTTAATTTTTAGGTGCGAATATATAAAAAATATGTACATATAGTTATATATTTGATTATAAATAGCGGTTCATTATAAAAAAGGATGAAATTTCAAAGTCATAATATCAATATGAATGTAATACCTTGGAATAAATTCAGTCCCCAGCAAAAAAAGCCAATAATATCCCCTTAAACGAGGGTGAAAGTCCACAAAATGTTAAAAAATCGGGGTACCCCGACTAAAAACTCAGTTTTGGAGGCCTTCTGGGCCTCTTTTGGCCTCTAAAATCGCTTGACTGAGGTCTCCCCGAGTCAAAGCGACGTAGAGCTCGTCGTAGGCTTCGATTTGATATGTGGTAGAGCTCAAACGGACACCCGGATCAAAAGTTATGGTCGTTTGAAGTTTGAGTTGCGTTTTCAACATATTTTGGATCTTTTTTAAATTTTTTTTAATTTTTTTAGTCCTCAAATTGATATTAAATGACTATTACTCCATAATGATTATCAAAATATTAATTAAAAATATTTTTTTAATTTTTTAAGAAGTCATTTTCACTAAATATCATATATATTAAGTATAATAAGTGTAAATGTACATTTATACTTATCTAAAATATATTTAAAAATTATATATTATATTTATATAACAATATAACTATATTTATATATTAATATATTAATATATGTTAATTTTTTTTTGAAGCCGACCCTTTATCAGTGCTAAAAAAAGCGCTGATAAAGGGGGGCCCTTTATCAGCGCTAACAAAAGCGCTGATAAAGGGGGGCGCTGCGAAAACCTGTTTTTGTGGTAGTGTTTGCTCATCTTAATTTATAGAAATGGTAAGAAAATGAATTCAAACATATCATTGTGCACCATACTCTAGAAGAAAAACCTTCTCACCGGCACCAATTTCCAAGAGTGACAGAGGCGTTTAAGTGTCATCCTTCGCCACGAAAGGAAATTGTATGTGCTGGGAGAGCCTATTCCAGTTGCGCCTGGGAAAGAGGCTGATGATGAGGAATTATCTCTCTACATGAAATAGATGGATGATGCCACAGATGTCCAGTGTTTCATGATATCAGCCATGTCTAATGAGCTCTTGAAGCAACATGAAAAACATGGACGCGTATAGCATGATGTCTCACCTTAAAGATATCTACCAAGAGAAGGAGAGACAGGAGAGGTATGAGATCTCTAATGCTTTTTTTACCACGAAGCTTGGAGATTTTGCGCCAGCTGGGCCTCATGTAGTCAAGCTTATTGGCTAAATTGAACGCCTGGACATCTTAGGGATTAAATTCCCGGATGAGTTTCATACAGATCTCATCCTATCATCACTTTACAAGACATTCTCTATCTTCATTGTCAACTATAATATGAGTGTAAATGAGAAGATTCTATCGGAGTATCTGACCATGAATCTTCAGGTAGATAAATACATGGGGTGTGACAAACCCGCAGTCTTTATGGTGAACAAGAAAAGGAAGGACAAGTAAAAGGGGCCAAAGACATATAAACGGTCTGAAGCCCTTGAGCACCGTCCCTCCAAGAAGGGGAAGATCCAGAGGTAGGGAAAGGAATGTGAGGTGGTGTGTTTTGCATGTGGCAAGCAGGGCCACTGTAAGAGGAACTGCACCCAGAAGTGTGGGGACGTTAAAGGTGCATTCGTTGTCGAGTGAAATCTTTCTATTTCTACACATTAGGTATTAGATACAGCTTTTGGGGCTCACATCTATATTCAAATGTTGTAACCAAGTAGATTTAGAAAGATCAGAAGAGGAGAGGTGTATCTTCGAGTTTCTAATGGCGCAAGGCAGACTGTGTTGGCTATTGGCGACTACCACCTCTCATTGCCAACAAGCATGATTTTGGTTTTACAAAACTGTTATTTTGTTTCTTGTGTTATCAAGAACATAATTTCTGTATCTTGTTTGGATGTGGATGGATTTGTTTAAAAATATGGAAATAATGGTTGTCTCTTTTATAGGAACAACATATGTTATGGTATGGCGCATTTGAATAATGGTTTGTATGTATTAAATTATGAAAACCAAGTGTTGGCAATCGATAATGAAACAGACTCACATGACTCATACATCAACCAGTTGTGGCATCACCGCCTTGGTCATGTGAACGAGAAGAGTTTGACAAAGCTCTTCCAAGATTTCTATTTAGACTCAACTGAGCTAAAACCTCTTGATAGATGTCACGCTTGTTTGCAGGGTAAAATGACCAAGCCTCCTTTTTTTGGACAGGGTGAAAGGGCCACCGAGCTTCTAGAACTGGTACACATGGATATATGTGGACCATTTCTAGTAGAAGCTAGAGGTGGATATTCTTACTTCATTACTTTTACTGATGATTTGAGTAGATACAGATTTTTCTACTTAATGAGTTATAAGTCAGAAGCCTTAGAGAAATTTAACGAAATCAAGAATAAAGTAGAGAATCATCTTGGTAAAAAGATAAAGAAGCTTTGATCAGATCGTGGTGGAGAATATCTGAACCAAGAGTTCATCGATGTTCTATGGGAGTCTGAGATTCTATCTCAGCTCACTCTTCATTATACACCATATTGAAATGGTGTTTGTGAAAGGAGTAACCGCACCTTGTTGGACATGGTGAGATCAATGATGAGTCATGCAGATATTCCATTATCCTTTTGGGGATATGCATTACAAACTGCGGCATACACATTAAACCGAGTACCAACTAAGGCGGAAAATGGAATTCCATCCAAGTTATGGAATGGAAGGAAACCCACTCTGTCTCATACATGTGTATGGGGATGCGAGGCGTTTGTTAAGTCCTTCTCAGGAAACAAACTAGCACCCTGGGGCACGAGGTGTATCTTTATAGTATATCCCAAGGAAACGAAAGGATATTACCTATATAACCCTTCATACAAGAAAGTGATTGTCGCCAGACAAGCCGTATTTCTTGAGAGGGAGCACATCCTCAAGGAGGATTGTGGGAGGAAGATTGACTTCGACGAAGATGATGCTTAAGATACACAAGAGTTGGTACAGGTAAAAAGTTAAACAGGTCCCTGTGGAAGAGGTTCCAAAAACACAAGTACTACGTAGGAGCTCAAGAGAGGTAAGGGAACCAGAGAGATTTGGTTTCCTAGTCACTGAGGATGGTGAATCATTATTATTGGACAATGATGAACCTCTCTCCTACAAGGAAGTAGTAGAAAGCTCAGAAGCTGCAAGATGGCTAGAAGATATGTATTCTGAGATGGATTCCAAGTATCAAAACCAATTCTGGGTTCTGGTCGATGAGCCAGTTGATGTAAAGCCTATTGGATAAAAATGGGTATTCAAGAGAAAACTGGACATGGAAGGTCAAGTTAGCACCTATAAAGCAAGGCCAGTGGCTAAAGGATTCAGACATCGTCAAGGAATTGAATATGATGAAACCTTTTCGCCAGTTTACATGTTTAAATACATAAGAATAATTCTTTCCATATCAGCTTACCATGACTATGATATTTGGAAAATGGATGTCAAAATAGCATTCCATAACAGGAACCTTCAAGAAGATGTCTGTATGACACAACCATAAGGGTTTGTGACACCAAGTGAAGCCAAACGTGTTTACAAGTTGCAGAAGCCAATTTATGGATTAAAGAAAGAATCCATGTCATGTAACATTCGATTTGATGAAGCCATAATGGAATTTGGTTTCATTAATAATGAATGTGAGCCATGTGTTTGTAAGTGGTTTAATGGGAATGTGATCGTTGTCCTAGTAGTATATGTTGAGGACATATTACTTTTTGGAAATGATGTACCAGACTTACAATCAGTTAAGGACTAGTTGAACAAGTGTTTCTCCATGAAGGACTTGCGAGAAGCAGCCTACATTCTAGGGATCAAGATCATTCATGATAGATCCAAGAGGCTTCTTGGAATAAGTCAGGGTACATACATTGACCAGATACTAAAGAGATTTAGTATGAAAACATCCAAGAGGGGATTGGTTCCAGTGTCACACGGCTTACATCTTTCTAAGAAAATGTGTCCCCAGACACAACAGGAGAAAGATAGGATGAGTAATATCTCATACGCTTCGGTTATAGGATCCATCATGTATGCCATGTTATGTACCAGGCTTGATGTTGCCTATGCACTAAGCATGGTAGGCAGATATCAAGAAGATCCAGGAGAACAGTATTGGACTGCTGTTAAGACAATACTTAAGTATCTGAGAAGAACTAAATATATGTTCCTAGTGTATGGAGGAGACGAGAAGCTTGTCATCAAAGGGTATACTGATGCTGGTTTTCAAACAGATCAGAATGATCTGAAGTCGCAATTTGGATATTTTTTCTGTCTCAATGGAGGAGCTGTGAGATGGAAGAGTTCAATGCAGCCAGTTGTTGCTGATTCTACAGCGGAGTCTGAGTATATAGTGGCTTATGATGTAGCCAAGGAAGCTTCCTGGATTTGGAACTTTTTCCTGGAGCTTGATGTGGTCCCTAGCAGTAAAGATCTCATTACATTGTAATGTGATAATACTGCAGCGGGGGCTCTTGCAAAAGAACAAAGGTCACATCAACGGACAAAGAACATACTCTGGAAGTATCACCTCTTGAGTGATTTCTATCAAAGGGGTGAAGTGGAAGTGAGCAGATTGTCCATGGAAGATAACGTGGAGGACCCCATGACTAAAGGCCTATCTCAGCAGAATCATGAGTATCATGTGAGAGCTAGCGGGTTAAGGGATGATAGCAGTTGGCTCTAGTCCAAATGGGAGTATGTTGGAGTTGGTGGTCTAGAACCAACTACTTTGTACTTTATTCATTAATAAAATCATTATCACATCTTGATTGTTCTTCTGCATGACAATGCATGTGATAATGTCCTAAGGATTGTTGTTGTATTAATGGGTCATAGTGGATCCCTGCTATGATGAGAACCCGGAAGTTCCATAACAATGTTCTTGAATATATGTTCTATGTCCAGATGATATTATTTGAGGGACATAAATAATACAGGTCATTAGGGGTGGGGACTCATAAAACATTTAGGCATGTTCTCATGGTGGGCGCCCTTGGTAATATCCAGGAGGATATTATGAGAACAAGACCCGCCAGTAGGAAATCCACATTTCATAGTGTCATTGGATGTTCCTATCTATGGACGTGTGTAATGGTCCATAGACTTTAGGATTTTTATTAATGGGTATTACAACTCGCACACTTAGATGTATTGAAGAAAACTGTGACGACACACTTTTCGCAGTGAGGTAGGATACGTTGGGTGCATCATGAGTAATACTGCATTAATAGATAATGCGAGAAAGGATTTGTCCCTTCTATTCCATAACGGAAGTAGATATCTCAGGCCCTTTGATGGAATTGATATAGCCTAAATAAATCCATGTCCATGGTAATGTATGGGCGAGTTCAATTTCAGGATGTCAAAGAAAGAATAATTGAGCACATGGGTTGATGGAACTAGCATGAAACCCGCTTGATTGGAGATATCGAGACAAAGGTATTATATTACACGATAAGCATTCGTAGGAGGTGACACGTCATTGCGGCATTAACATCTTTCTCTATTGGTGCCTTGGCGTGTTTCTAGATGCTAACCTTGGACTTTAGGCAGGCTCCACCTAATACTACTGAGAAAAAGGCCTAGATGGTCACACACTAAGTGTGTCCATGTATCTCAGTTAAATATTAATTTAACAAGTTAAATAAATATTATTCCCGAATGTGGTTTAATAATTATTTTAGGATGCCTGATCTCATTTATTTCAACACTAGTTATTCGAGAGAATATATTGTGGGAAAAATAATATATTTATTTATTAGCAAGTAATGCAGTTAAATTTATTTAAGAAATAAATAGCCATTACTCAAGGTCTAATAAATATGGTGGAGGAAATAAATAAAATTATAAATAAAAAGTACATGCCGTGTATATTTATATACATTCCATGTAGTTTGTATTTTGGGATTCATGAGAAAATATTGTTTATTTATTTAAATGATATTTAATGTAATACGTTGGTAGCATGTCAAGTAATAATGATGGTCAACTGTCATTATTAAGAAATGGGGTATTACTAAGAGTTAAATGAAATGATTAAATGCTTTCAGGTAATTAATTCATTTTATTATTCTAAGTATTATAATCCCAATTACATTATTCTCATAGAATTCGAGCCATTGTTGTGCACAACGGATTTGGAAATAATCTCATGCCAAAAAATAATTCCCTTTCCACCGAGAACACTTTCAAGTTACAAGAGAGAGATCCTCCACCAGATCAAGGCGGTAAGAAGGAATACATCGCAAGTGAAGGTTCTTCCACGCTAGCACCCGGAGATCCCTTCGGCGATGTCCAGAGATATGTAGAGCACATGTGGATCACCGCTAGAGGAATCCTGTACTTGGATTCTACGACGCAACGACGGATCATAGGATCATGACCGGAGACTCCAACAAAAAAATAATTCCATCGAGGTAATTCTTATGAATTAATTAAATTAATTATGACCAATATATGATGCTCCTATCTCAATGGTTCCGGGACTCTTCTTTTCTTTTTCGTTCTTCGTTCTATTCCGAAGATCCGATGTTTAAATCATGACAGATCCTGGATTGAATGTTGTTAACATTAAGATTAAAGTTGGGTAAAACCCCCACCAACGTGCTTCTGCTGCGCCCGGAACCTACATCTTTTTCAAGAGACTTCTCCCACTTTGTCTTAGTGGAAGTTACGTAATGTATAACTAGATCCAATGGGTCCTACCCCAACATTGTTGTACTTACAGTCTAAGCATCATGATAATTTTACGAATGAACTTTCCAATTTACCCCATCTATCATCAGATCGACGATGGTCTTCTCTATGACCATCTATATACCAATATATTTCTCTTTTAGTGAATAAGACTCTGTTTAATACACTATTACAATAAGTTATATATTAGTATAGGTTATGGTAATAGTAAAGTTAGGGAAGAATTTTGGGATTAAGGATTAAATGTTTCATTGAAGGATTTCATATCACTATCTATAAAGAAGAGGGTGAAATAAGGTCTCTTGACCTTCTCATGCATTATTCCCTTGGTATGATTATGGTTTTAGGTGTACAAGGATGGTTAGATCATCCATTACACCTCCACACTTGTGGGTTCCCCAACAACCACTAGATAAAATATTTACCATAACATACCGGATCTTTAATTGGATACATCAAATAAGATAGTGTATAACATCCTAAAATGATCATAGAAAATGAGATAGATATAATTTAACTTCTAATCACTACAATGGTGGATCATCAGCTTCTTTGGGTACTTCACATCATCAGTGTACATAGGTTCCCCTATAGCATTAAGAGCTAATACTATTTTCACATTCTAGATACATGGGAGACTCTCATAGCTTCTTGATGTATGTTTTAAGGACCATTTTTAAGCATCTTGACTCATTGATTCCATCATAGATTATATAATATATTTTAATGTCACTTAAAGTCCTATAGTTTAATAATAGGTCTATAAGGTCTGAAAATTATCTTCTCTAAGTGGGCTTTACCAAATCAACCAAAGAGTCTGATTTACCTTAGATCAATATAATGATAAATCAATAATTTATCCCCATGATTATTCATCAACAAACTCCATTATCTTTTCTTCCACAACCAGTATGGAACGTTTCTACTAACTACTAAGTTATTCTTCAAATATTAAAAACATTATTTTACTAAAGTGGTTTTACTCACCCCATAATTATTCTAGTACCTCCATGTCATTGATTTAGTCCATAATTTTTAAGCTAGGAGTAATATCCACAAATCTACTGATATCTTACTCTGGTAGATTTATTCTAGTTGTTTGAAGCTATGATAATAGTTTTCTACTTCTGAATTACAAATATTTCTTGGCCCACATATATTATACATCATGAAAAATCATGATCAAGGAATTTTTTTGATATCAAATACAGACTTCTATCAATATTCGTTATATCAATATATTGAGAACCAAAAATATTATATGCATTCTCATACTAACCTTCCTAGGAACCTTTAACCCCCCAAAATACCCACCCTAGAGGTTTCACCTTGAGGATGACTGAGACACCTCAAATATCTCCCATGAGATTCCACCACTTCTACAGGTTTCATTGTACCGATTTGGTGGTTTTCCCTTATAGTGTCACATAATTTTCCTTTCTACATCTAGGTTTATTCTAGTATGTCTTCCCTTATCACTGGTTTCCTCAGTATCTCACTTGGGGATATCATTCTCCAACCTCTAACATATTCTTAGACTATCCCAATTAGTGAATTAACTACTAGCAGGATGTTCATATAACCATCACCTTCATGAGTGACCATACGCCAATGTTTCTGGATGATCATGGGTAGTCTTTCACAGTAGTCCCTAGTATGCAACTACTATGTGATCCATTGAAGGCAATAGAATTAACACATTAATTAGTGTGGGGTGTATGGTTTATAAATGACATGTCATCAATGTATACTAAAAATACTCCACCTATAATGTCCATCATATATGATATTTAATTTATACTGCCATGTCTATTATCTCTTATTTTCTTAGTTGGAGTGGGGAAGGTCTTGAAGATAAATAGATCCTGGGATCTGATCCTTAAAACAAACCTAGTTTCATTGATTAGAAGGGGTTGTATCCCATATATTTTGAGTGGTTATGATCTAAATAGGGTAGGGATGATTATATTTTCCTAATTTTTCACCTTTAAGTGTGTATAAACCAACCCATATATAGAATTCAATGGTTCCTAGAGGCGTGTGGTCATGTACCTTTAGTTGACATGCCTCAACGGGTTATATATCATCACCGACACTTGTTTGGAGAGGTTGAACATATGTTTTTTCACTAGCAATGACATCATGATAACAAAAATAGTTTCAACCTAGTTTTAGTATCTCTAAATTTAGTAATCCATCCATAAAGTAAGGCCACCTTAAATTTCACTAATATTATCTTTGGGTCCTAGTTCTCCATGGAAAATCCTTACTATAAATTTTTATTTTGTTCTAATGTGTCTTAGTATGACCTAGAAATTCATTATGATTTCAACCCATGGAACTGGTTAGATCTCATCAATATATGATCTCTAAGAATTTTGAGTTAGATATTTAACCATGACTTTAAAATATATATGGGTTAAGGATGTGATATATTTATTATATAACTCACAATGATCCCAACAATTTTTTTGTAAATAGTGGGGAATACTCAATATCTTATAATGTATTCATTTTTGGTACTAATTAATCATGAGTCCTATTGATGATGAGTATTCATTTGATTAGGTGGTAGTTCAATAGATAGATTATAAGATTCTAATGATAGAGGTAGATGGTTTTTGTATATACTCACCATGTATTTATATGTTCTCACATAATATTTTGGAGTAAATAGATATGGAACTATGAGTTACATACTAATTCATATATATTAACCCCACATTTGATATCCATAAACTCCCCACATGTTTGGTAGGACTATATGGCCCACACCCAATGGTAGTGAAATTTACACCTAAGTGAATTTCTCACACATCCATCCATCCCTGTTGGGTAACTATTATTCTCACCTTATATTTGATTGATTAGTGAAAGGGAGACACTTTAGTTTCTCATAGATCACCATTGATCCTCTATATCTAATCCCATAAGATGAAGGATTCCATCCTGTTTTGATCACATACTAGGTGGACTGTAGAAATTATAATCCAACGGATCATTTCCCTTCAATTTCTAAGAAACTAACTTGGGGTTTCAAGGATTTCATTTGAGAAGATGAAATTTTCTAATCAATGGATCCAATATAGGGACAATTGATTGAACAGTGGATGTTACCTCTTATCCATGGTCATGATATCTAAGAGTATGTATTATATAGGTTCAATAATTTTTCTTAATCATATCACATGGTTATCTTGCATCTCTCTCCTTCATGATACAATAATTTTAATACCATGATAATTCAATTGATGAGTTCTTGAAGAGTCTTCTAATCCTATTTCATGAAAAGATTTAAAAAAAATCTGATTCATGACTATATGGTCAAACTATTTTATAGAGACAACTTCACATAACAATTTTCATGTATAATTATTCACACAAAGTTTTATTAGTGAAAAAACATAAGTATTTCATTGAAAATACATTCATAAATATTTTGGGTTCTATAAAAAAAGAGCAATGTAAATTTTTTTTAAAATAAAATGGTCCCTTATAGGGTCCCTATCCCTATTTATAAGCATGAGTGTTAGAAGTATTTCGTGAACCTTGAGGATAAAATCACTATATTCTATTTTTTTGAATCAGATCATCCTCTTCCACATAGGATCCAATTATTTTGGTTGAAATTATTTCTTTCTGAAAAACACATATAAGAGGAATTGGAAAGAAGAATTTCTAAAAAATTAATTTTAGTGTAAATTATATATTCTCATGAATCTTGGGATACGTGAGTAGAAAACATTATCCATCATGAGATTTAAAAGTTCAATGAGAATACAGACATTCTTGGAAACATATCTTGAGGAAAAATAAAAATGTGATAAAATTAAGTGAATTACCTCTCATAAGTGCATCAAAGTATTATCCATTTCTTGATATGTGGTCACACAACTCCCTTTTATGAAGATATATCTATGATAAAAGGCTCAAGGTCTCACATATGTCAAAGTATCTCATAATAAAAATGTTGTGTGAAAAATTATTATTTTGAACCATTTTATGCCAATTGTTTTAGATCAGCTTCTATAAGATTCATTAGATCATGGGACCCATGACCACTTTCACTAGGATTGCCTATAAAAATATTAAAATTACAACCAATATTGTTTCCTTTCATGCCTAATCCATTTTCATCATGCATTGTTTATATATAATTCTTAACTATTTCTCTTCTTTATAGGTATAGGTAGAGTCCATAACAATATCCCTCAAAAAATAATCGGGAAACCCAACATGTAATCCCTACACAATCCCTTATTGTTTCAAATTCTATGGTGTAATTTTCCTTACCACAAGACATTAAGAAATAGAGACAAATCTCGTGAAATTAAATTTAATAGAGAAAATAAAATAATTTGGGTTTTGGTTCTTTCCTAATAGGATATATAGGATTCATCTTCATGTTTCAATCCCAAAACAGTCACCACTCTATCCCTCTCCCACCCGGAAGTAGTGTCTCTATAGCTTGATCATCATACTGAAATATACTAAACCTCTTAAATATCCACAATAGATATTACAAAATTCTATACTATATAAGATGATATTTAATGAATTATGTACGCAATGTAAATTAAACTATGGTCTCCCTTACATGATGATGATCACTAGATCACATTTTTACTAGATGTTAAACTATGACCACCCTTAGTGATGAGTATAAGTGGATTTTTCCCCATGAGACATTAAATTGTGGCCTCACATATGTAATAGTCATAAGTGGATTCATTATTTCCTATATGTGATGAGTATAAGATAACTTATTGGATTATCATAGGATGATTCACCACTCTAATTCATTAGAAACACGTTCTTAGGTGATGATCTAAAGATACATTTTTATGGTGAGCCTATGTTGCCTCTTGTGATGAGAAAATGATTACTTACGTGATGAAGCTAATATTCCTTCAATAATAAGAATAAATCACTTCATGTGATGAGTATTGGATGACATTAGTGATGGTCCAAGGCTCACATAGGTTATTATCCTAAGATACCATATATGATTTCTATAAGGATCATAATGGGGAAAGCATGGGATACCTCTAGTGGTGGGATGAGGATGCCTTAGGTAACTGTATTATGATACCTCTTGTGATGAGAATGAGATGGATTAAATAACAAAACTAGTATGTATTAAATTATGATCCTATGATACCTCCTATGATGAGTTTCATATTCCTTAGTTGGAGATCCTGGGGTTCCTTGAGTGGAAAGACTAAGACTTTTTATTTCTCATGTATAAGATTACCTTATAACCATTTATAAGGAACATATTGCAAAATAATTAATGTATTTTTCCAACACATCAACTCCATTAGAAAGGTGGTCTCTATGAAAAGGTATTAAGAGACATAATTAACTCTTTCTAGATGAAGATATTTTACAGAATTGAATTCATGATCTTGTTTTAAATATATAAGAGAATATCATACATGGAAAAAACTCTATTAAAGGACGTTTCAACGTCGCATCATCTCATTTTTATTAAATATCTTTTAGTGTCATATTAATGGTAAAACAACACCTAAAATTTGAATATGATAATGTGGGACTTCGATTGTTACCATCCCATAATAGAGTACACCATGATAAACCCTATAGAAATCATTCAAATCCAATTTAAATATCCTCAATTAGAACAAATGTAATCATACACTATGTGTTTTCAGAATGATCTCCTTCTTCACAACAAACTAATCCTTCTCATTGAACCAGCTATGAAACTCACTTGATTAGCTAAGACACCTATTGGACAATTAAACACCTCCATGTGATGTTAAAACTCATGAAATTATAATCTAAATATCAATTATCGAAACTCATCTTCACAGTATATTAAAATTCTAATTTCTTATGAATATTATTTCTTATAATGATTCAGGTCATTACATTGTTCATGGTCACTTCATATGGATATATTGTTAATTACACAATGGTTCTTAATTATTCTTAAATTGTTATAAATATAAGAGGAAGATTAGATTTTCTAATATAAGAAGTAAAACAAGGTTAATTTTTAATGTTAACAAGGGAATAATTCTTTCACCAAAGACTTGAAACTCTACATGGTCTAAATAAATTTACAAAAACTAACTCTAATGGATAAAATGTTGAAAAATATTTCTTCATTTTAAAAGGTTCCTTCTATATCTTACCATTTTTATATAAATTATAGTAATTATTATTTATAAAATATTTCTTGGGAATATATTTGACTAAAAATTTCTTAGATATATTTTTATATGTGTAAACATTTGAATTTCCATGTTTAAGAACCCTAATATAGGACTCTCTAAAAAAATTAATAAGGCAAGAAACATTTTGGGAAATCATTGAATTATATTCAATAGTATAAAAAATCATTTAATTATCGAGTAATTTTTAATGATTTTTTCTGTTATTAAATTTTCATATATAATTCTAAAAAAATATAGTATACATAATCAGACAAAAAATTAATTGGAGTAATATTAAAATTTATACAATCAATAAATAAACATTTTAAAAAAATGTCTAAATTTATTTATTTTAACTATATCCCCATTTCCTCTTCAAATTTTGATTTGTCTTTAGTGGGTTTCCCTATCTTCTATTAGTCATTGTAATTTTTCCTTCCTTTTCAGATCTATGGTGGATGTGATGTGTTGCTCCGTAACCATCATCTTAAATTTTCATCATTCATTAAATTTTTCCTCATGTTATATCTTATTTATCTGAACTATCATAGGATTATTCTGTCACTAAAATTATATTTCTTGGTGTTGGTTTAGTTCATGTTTTTCTTCCAATTTGGTTATTTTTCTCTATGTGTGTGTCCTTGACCTTATAATTATTTATTTTGATATTCCTCATTTTTGGGATCATCTGATATTGTTTCCCTATCTCTATTAGACTCTAGGATAAGCTATTTTTATTAAAACTGACCAAAATAAATTGTTCTTGGTGGTCAAGATAGTGATGAGTCCGACTCTATAGTGAAATATCTACTCTAACTAGAATCACGGATTATTCCTGGCTATTACTTTTGGAAAACCGTCTTCTGATTCTATAACTAAATGATTCTATTATATATTTTTATAGGTTATGGAATGGTTTATTGACGGTTTTGTTCTCCCTTTGGTGGTGAGGTATCACTAGTGATGGTTTATGGGTGTTTCTTCAATAAAATTGGGAGTAATTTTGAAATAATTTTAATGTGGTACTCATATAGCCTCTAGTTTTTTATAATATAAGAATTATTATTAGTGTCAAATTACTCATTTCATTCTAATGTCATTTCATTTAGTTTTTTATCTTGATAGTTATCCATATGCTCTATGGATTTCGGTTCTATCAGTAATCATGAGAGTTCTAGGGGAAACCCATTTTCTTGATGCATAGGGGAAATAATTACCTATTATTGTTTCCTACCAAATTAATGTGGTGCAAATTTACCTTGGTGTATGTTTCTTCTTCATTCAGTGAAACTGATTGAATCCCAATTTTTCTTTTTTTATGTTATTCTCTATAAAAATAAAAATTTGTTTCACCTTCCTCAATAATGATTGGCCTTTATTTATTAAGTGGTCTTATAGCCTCTTAAGGTGTGTGTATTTATAGTAGTTTTATTATCTTTCAATGTGGGACCTGATCTAGTGAGATGGATCATGGGGTTATAAGAATTCAAATTTTTTTTCAAATTCACAACCTTTGAGGTCCTAACATTATCTCATATCCAAATCTGTTCATAGTAATTTCAATTTCTCTAGGCTACTATATATCTCTCCATCCATTCCATTATATTTATTTCAAGATAAATAATATTGACTTTCCTATTTAAGGTTCCTACTCGACTAGTAAACTTTGATATATAAAATTTAAAAAATATCTATTTATAGAGTGTTAAATTTAAAATAACAACTGGTCCAAGATCAATTTTTTTCATTTAGGTTTATCTCCAAGTGTAACTTTTCCTCCCATCAATATTATTATTATTTATTTAAAATGATCCTATTCCTAAAGTAGGATGTACAAGAGAACCAAAAAGTTACAAGGGCCTAAAATAATGATACCTAAGGTTATCGCAGATTACAATATTAATTCACTCTTAAGGAAGGACCCCATGTGGGAGAAGAAAGAGACATATCCATTTAGAGGACATTTGGAATCCAGATAGTCAGACTCTGGGTTCTACTCTCTCCAGGCATGAGTGATTCCCACCTGACCATTAATAAGAATCTTGGATTTTTTGATATAATATGTTATTGTTCATAGATTAGGGTTTCAACCCTATAAGGAATTGTAAATCACCATAATTTCAACATCTAAATATACAAGAATCCAATTATTTCTCCTTCATAATTCTAGAAAAATAAAAACCACATTCTCTTCAGCCAGTAGAGAGTCACCACTTCCAATAGAATCCATGTACGCAAGAACCACTAATCCTTTGTTGTCATCCATAAACCTACCGCCTGCATAGTGCCAACACTAGATTACCCATTAATATTAATCTTCAACCTTGTACCATGAAGAAACCACCAAATCCAATGATCATCACTAAGGAATGAGGGGTATAAATGGGACATCCCTGTAGCCTTTAGAATTCTGAGAGAAGGATAATCTTTTCAATATAGAATCAGTCTTTCCCAATCTAGAATCAAACACCTAGTTCTGTGAATCAAGGTCATTAATGAACTCTACATACCCTCAAATCGAGCTATGTTCCTCACCTTCCATATACACCAGCACCTAGAAGAAAAAATAAGAGTGTGTGTGTTGTTTTCCATGTTGTTTTCCTTCACTCGTTGAAACCAAAAATCATGAAAATTAGAGCCATAATGAATGATCATAGACAGAACCATGAAACTACCAGAACCACTCCACAGCCATCTAGAACACTATACCCTAAAAATGGTGCAAATCTTGGACAGTCAGATTAACATAGTAGAAACCTCGAGAGGGGAGAGAGATACATGTACATTGGATTTGATCATCCTTAGGGAGAGATTTGTTTCTAATATTCAGTACCAGAAAATTGTATTTAGTTGGGATATCCTTACACCACATCATCATACTCCAACCATCTCTATCCTCTATTTAATACCACATCCTATAATAGTCTTCAACCGAGAAACCCCCCGAAGAAGTTCTGGTGAACACACATCTATCTGAGTATAAATTTAGATAAACAAGATCAAAGAAGCTTCTCTACTCATCATTAAATATACCATGAAAGAAGAAGAACTACTCTCTTTTCTTCTAAAATGATATCCCTAGGGTGGGCCATCCGGGAAAACCAAGCATAGTGTCTGGACACATGTGATGCCAAAAATTAATATCTCCACATCCAATAATCCATCTAATTTTTTTCTAGTTTTGGGATGAGACTATATTCCTCTAGCCAAAGAGAGGAAAAATTTTATTTCCCTATAAATATTACAAACCCATACTTCTTTTTCAAGAATGTTTCCCATAAAATAAATGAATTCATAGTATCCAAATCTATTTGGGTCCAAAACAATTGGAAATTATTTCCATATATTCCAAAACATATCACATAGATTTGACATAATTTTATTACAAAATCATAGAAGTTAAATATTTATTGGGTCTATCAAAATTTGATTTATTTTTCTTACATCAGCTATATTCATGCTCTATAGACTCATATACATCCCAAACTAGCTATATAAATATAATTTATGTTGTATCTCAAGAAAAATAAATTTATATATATCTTATTTTGTAACATTATTAATAACACAATACATTAATATAATTTGGTGGTCCTTAGGATCATAGATTTTTTTTCATTTAATATGTTCCATTAATTTATTTTTCTAGGTCCCTTTTAAACAATTCATTTTCATTATTGAAAATTTAATTCTTTTTTTCAAAAGTAACTTTTTTTAAAAAATAATCATTGAGGAATTTTTTCTATTTAGCTAATAATACTTTTTTATTTTTTAAAAAAAATTACTTATCTTTTATATCATTCATATTTTCTCTACCATAGAATAATATTTTTATAATTATTTGGTAGAAGTAATATATTAATCAGTATTTTTATTTTCAAATTAAATATTTATAAAGGGTACTTCACTATGTGAGTTCATAATGTTTGTATTTTCATTCTCATGAAGTTCATCATTATCATTGTTTTTTGATCTCTTTGAAATATCATTAGAAGAACTACATGTTGTATCTATTACAATTTTCTTTGAATTCTCCCAATTTTTATTATTTTTCTCAAATTTTAACTTTTCGAATTCTCCTTTAATATGCCCCTTATTGTTTAATTCATTTTATATCACCTCACTATAAGATCTTTCCTTCTTCCATTCACATATGTTACATTTTCCTTTAGATTTTATGAATCATTAGAATGGTTTATCTAACTTGTATAACATAATGAATCCCTAAGATATGGGATTTATATCAATATCGTCATCTTCATCTTCACTATAAATTAACTCTATAGAAAAATTTATTACTTTCATAAAAAACATAATAGATATTTAATTTCACATTTATTCATTATTACCATAATTTTTAGAATTTTTTACCACTTAATAGAAAATTTAATTCGAAAAAATGTACTTATACTGTGAGTTTTCAATGTTTAATGATTCCATTTTAACTATAATAGTACTTCTCTACAAATTAGGTAGATTTTTTTATTAGTCTCAGAATTTGTTTGTTTTATTTCATGGTCTATCCAATTGATATAATTGTGAAGATAATTTTATTAAATGTGTAATACATTTCTGAAATTGATTAATCATCATACATTTTAAATTAACATATGTGTTTTTTATTAATGTAAATACATCACTGAAAAATTATTTATTATTTTATAGGAAATATCCAAAGTATCCCATATTTTATAGGTAGTATAGAAATAAAATACATCGATAAGATTATATTCACCTAGTGAAAAAATATTTCTAATCATATATACTCTATTATATTTATAATAGTCTCTAAAAACATTACTCCAAACTCTCTGATGATTCTTGGGATTCTCATATCTATATTTAATAATACCAGATATGTTAAAGTCCAATATTTATAAAGAGAAAATAACAATTATTTTCAATTGTTAGAAGGTGATTGTATTAAATTATATAATTCTAATGGTATCAATACCTTATAATATATAATTTTATATATCTTCTAGAAAAAATATCATTCCCATTTTAAATGTGATCAATGTCTAAAAAAATATAAAAAATATATTTAAAGAACATAGAAGCTCTGATACCAAATATTTTCCAAAATATTCTTAGGAGGGGGGATACCAAATTTTATATTTAAAAATATATATTAAAAATATTAAAAAACATTCAAATTCCTCTTCTAAAAATTTATTTACTTTCCAAAATATTTTGAGGTGATGATTTTAAAATGAATGTTTCTTAAAAGCACTTATCAATAAACTACAAATTTTTTTATTAAATATATAAAAATTGTAAACTGATTTTAGTGACAAAACAAAAACTATCCACACTAGAGGGTATAATAAAAAAATATAAAACACTTTTTACAAAATAGAAAAACAATTTATAAAATAAATTTTATATTAAGAATCATTTTAAATTAATTTTTATGAGAGAATGTATTGATTTTATATATAAACCAAAAAATAATATAAATACTAGAAAATTCATTAATTAATAAACCTAGTATAGTATAAATTTAATAAGGGTTTTATATCAAAGATTTTATAACCCCAATCACTATATTTCATAACCCCAATCACTATATTTCAATAATAGCCTAAAGTACTCTTATGTGAAAGAGTTGTTTTATATCAAGTATATAACACTATAAACTGAATCAAGTTTGAATAAATAAAAAATAACTAATACTCACATTTTAAAACAATAATGTATTTCAAATTTTTCTCTGGGAATGTAAAATAGACTTATAAATAATAAAAAATTCTTAAGTAATCATTTAATATAAAATTGATAATGCATTAAGTGTAAAATAATAAGGTTAAATTTATTTCCCATTATTGTTAAATAAAAAGAATATAATGAAACAAAATTAGGGTTCCGTTTTTCTGTTTTAAATAAAATAATTAAATCAACATAGATTATCTTCTTCAAATTCATGAATATTAAATTTAATGTTGAGAAAGGAATAAACATCTCCATGTTAATAGTAGTGTATAGTATAGAATATTCCATGAAGAAATTTTAATACCTGCCTGATGTAATCTATATTTATTCTCTATATTCTCAATATCATGATACCTTTCAAGAGAAATATAATTTTGATATTTATAAATAATTTTTTCATAAATTTATACACAATAATAATCCTGAAGATTTATCTCAAAAAATGGAAATAAATCCAAATCAATAAAATTTCTTCTTTGAAAAAATTATTTAGATCTATTAAAAAAAATTTAGGGTATATTGTGAATTTTTTATTTATATCCTAAAAATAGTATCAGTCACTAAAACCTACCTCAACGTCTCATAGAATACCTTTCTGACTCACGAAAATTAATATTTCAAATTATTGTTATGAAACAGTCTTGGTAGACTACTGTATTGTTCTTTTTTTACTTAATTGTGATTCATGGTCTCTTCGTACTCATCCTTTAAAATTTTATCTGTGGATGGATAAATTAATATCTATTCTCAACTCTAGGCAACTGAATATTTACTTTTATATCCTTCTTATCTAACCCATTCAAGTTCCTCAGAAGTCCAAAATGAACTATATGAATAACCCTATTCAACTTATTTTCATACTAAAATTATTTGAAAATATAAAAATTATGTCAAAGATACCAATTTTACCCAAAATAATCAAACATTCATTCAAAATAGAAAATATTTTACTAATTATTGAAATGAACAACCATTATATAGTTCCCTTCTCATGATTATTTAATATTTACATTTCATGGTTCTTTTGGGACCAATCCAATAAAAATCTTTTTCATACTAAAAATTTCACTATTTTTTTTCTCTTAGAAGCATACAAGCACAATGATATTTTAGTTTCAATGGCATGCGAATCTCAGGGAAATATTATGAAAACAGTCAAAAAACATTTCAGTATTATATAAATACTTTGGTAAAAAATAAATTTATTTATGTATGGGAAACATATAAAAAATGAAATTTTACTCAAAATACATCCTTAAAAAACATAAATTCCAATGTAAACATGATTTAGGATTAACAAAACAAGGAAACTATAGGGTTTTCCTAGAATTTTTTCAATAAACTAACTGACCAGAAAATTTCTTTTTATTATTCTACAAAATTTTAATATATGAATTTTAAATAATTTTTAATAGAACAGAATCCTATGTAATTTTTAAATCGTGGAAAATAAATAATCAATTAAAGTTTTCTTTTTTGAATGGGTACTTGGGAACATTATGGTCTAAGTTTGAATGAAAGATAGGGACATTTTCTTTATAAGGGTTACATAAGAAAATGCTAGAATCCCAAATATAGAGTGGAATGGGTTGGGGAGATTCTGATAATTTGGTCGATATTGGGATCTGAGGAGAAGATCAAAAGTGAAGGGGATAACAACAGTTTGAGAAAACTGATTTTAAGAAATGGTATATCATAATCTATGGGGATCAAGAATCCACTAGATATGAGGGATTGAGGTGTGAATATAGTTGGAAAATCTAAAGGTTTATATGGTATATGAAAATTTGTTGTGCACAAAATGAAAGGAAAATGGTTAATACCTATAGTGAAAAAATTATAAGTAATTACTTCATTAAAAGGCTTATCCTCCATCATATGTGAATAAATTAAACCACTTATAAAAATAGATAATGTTCTGTGAATAATTAAATTCATATAATTCCTTGTCAAATAGTAAAACTTGTAATCATGTTTTTATGCCTCTAAAAATAAAAGAGATTTTCACTTTTTCAACCAAACATGTTTTTAAATAAATTACAAAATTCAAATTATTTTATTATAGTAACTGTAACATACCGTCCCTACCTCATTGTATTGAGGAGGCGGTGAGGGCTACTTTGCCTTAAGTGACGTTCCCAAGATGCCAAAGGCTGGCAATAAATGTCGAGGGCTTCAAGATCAAGTGGGGGAATGATTTTCCCTTAAGACAAAACCAACCAAACCATCCACTAACAGCCATTTTATGATGCATGTCAAGAAAACACCCAAACATGTATTCCCAAAAACAACCAAGTTGTTCCAAAATACAACCCCAAACCAAAACAACTAGACATGTCCACCAGCATCAGAGTACAGGCTGAAACTAAAAAACCAAATCACCACGAGCCATGAAACCTCCATAGCTCCACACCCAGCTCCAAGCTCCAAGCTCCACCAAGACATCACAACACACCACTAATGGAGTGTGATTCCTTACCTTTGTCCATGTCACGATACACGACATCTTCAAAGACACCAATGTTCCAAAGTAGGGGGTGAGTACTAAAACTCATTGGGATTTCCCAAAATGACGTCTCTACACACGCCACTAGGACAAAACCGTTTGCACGTTTATATAAAATAGTTTATATAAAATAAAACACAAGTGCAACCATTTTCATAAGACAAACGTTCCCTTACCGGGCCATCACATCAAACCAAGAAACCAAGGGAAATACAACCAAACATGCCACAAACCATTTCATCATTTATATGTTATCAAAAAAACTTCCATATGGAAAAGCAATGCACAACAAACAACCAAAACAACCAAACAACCAAACGGTGGAGCTTCCGTCCAACAAGTTCACCCATTCACACTAAGCAGAACTTCCCGTCCACTTACCATTAATGGTGGCCCTTCCATCCACTATCCATCCCCTTTTTATAGTTTTACATCTCGCCACTTCCACACAAAATTCAAACAAGTCAAATCCAAGCATATATCCAACCAAGGTCACATCCACATGTAATCAACCAATTCAATTGCATATCCACCCACTTCAATAAATCACCCATTTATTGAAAACCATTTTCCACACTAAACAACATTTCAATAAAACAAATATTTTATTGAAAACCATTTCCATCAATCATTTTCACAATCAACCAGAACATACCATTTTAAAACCTCCATTTTAAAATCCACAAGAATAACAATTCACCATAAAACCCCTTTTTTCAAAATATCCCCAAAACATCCCCAAAGGATTTCCAACAAATTTAGATTAACAATTCACAATTAATTCTTAGCACAATAATTAATTGTAATAAGGAACCACTAGTTCTAAACTAGTGGAGTTGAGAGAGATTCCACCTACCATTAGGGTTCCCGAGAAATCGACCCACGAACAACAGCGCCTCAAATCCGGAGAACCCACAACCGAAACCTCTCTAGATCACCTTCCCTATCATTCACAAGCCTTAAAAACATCATACAAGGCAACAAAAACCCTATATCTACACACAACAAGTCTGGATCAAGAGAACTAAGAAAGCGGGTAGAGCAGATCTAGAAGAAAACACAAGAGAAACAAGAGGGGAGACTTCCCCGGGAGAAACCACCTTCAAACTGCCATGAAACCTCTTCAAAATCCTTCCAAACTGAGTGGTAGAGCCCCTCCAACCCCTGAGAACCCAAAATACAGAGTGACGATCGAGTGTGAGGAATATTGGAGTGAAATAGGCTAATCCCGAGGGAGCCCAAAACTTATAACCCTATTTTTAAGTGGCCGCACAGTTATCCCGCATGGTTTGGAAAACCATGCGCTAACCATGCGCATGGAACTACCTCAGGAGAAAGGGTCCGCATGGTTTCCCCAAATGGTATGGAAAGCTATGCACCATCCATGCAAAGCCTATTGTCTCCCCTACACAGTTTCCTAGTGAACTCGCACGATTTCCACTAACCGTTCTCAAACCGTGCACCCCTTTAAAAGCTTCCAAACTCATCCAAAACCATTACAAACACTCTGAACCTCTTCCCATCTCATCCCATACACTTTAAACACATAAAAATGCATAAAAGGACACATAACTCAAACTGAGGGTTCTACATTCTCCCAACCATTATACTTTTTGTCCTCAGAAAGTAGTGAACCTGACCTTTTCCAAAAGAGCTCGATACACTGCTCGACCATCTCTTTCTCCCACTCCCAAGTCTCCTCTTAAATTTGACCATGTTGCCACAAAACACGAACTAAACCGATTATTTTACCACGCATGACTTTATCTTGTGTATCCACAACCCGCACTGGCACGTGCACTAACAAAGCATTCGGTTCTATCTCAACATGATTCTATCGAATCACATGGTCATGATCCGGCTGATACTTTTTCAATTGTAACACATGAAACACATTGTTCACCACACTGAATCTGGGTGGAAAATCCAAATGATAAACCACCTCACCAACCCACTCAAGAATCTCAAACTGTCCAATATACCTCAGAGATAACTTTCCCTCCTTCCCAAACCGATGATGTCCCAACCTAGGAGAGATCCTCAAGAACACATGATCACTCACCTAGATCGACAATGGTCGTCGATGATGATCCGCATACAATTTTTGATGACTCTGAGTAGTCTCCATTCTCTTCCTGATCAACTTGATATTCTTTGTCGTCTCCTGGACAAGGCTCGGTCCAACCATCGAGGACTCACCCGTTTCCTCCCAACATAGTGGAGAACAACATGGTCGCCCATACAATGCTTCAAACGAAGCCGTCTGTATGGTTTCCTGATAACTGTAACTTTATGAGAACTCAACTAACGATAAGGGCACCTCCAAAGAGCCACCAAAATCCATGACGCAAGCCCGCAACATATACTCCAGAGTTTTTATCATCCTCTTGGATTGACCATCCATCTGAGGGTGATACATCGTACTCATCGTCAACTGCATTCCAAGGGCTTGCTGTAATGATTTACAAAAACAAGATGTAAATCTCAGATCTCTATCTAATACATTTAAAACTGGAACACCATGCCTCTTTACCACCTCCCAAATATAGATTTTGGATAGATCCTCCACCATATGAAAGTTACGAATTGGGATGAAATAGGCTGACTTCGTTAGCCGATCCACTATCACCCAAATGGAATCATGATTTCTGACCGTTCATGGGAGACCTGTAACATAATCCTTCACTATCTACACCCAATTCCAAATAGGGATTGGTAAAGACTTTAACATTCCTGTTGGCCTCTGATGCTCTACCTTGACATGCTGACAAGTCAAGCATCTTGAAACAAACTCAGCCACACTTCTTTTTTATACCAGCCCACCAGAACTCTGCTTTCAATGCTCTATACATTTTTTGAATTCCAGGATGAAAACCCCACCTATAATGATGATACGCCCTGAGAAGATCCTCCTGAAAAGAAACTGGTACAATAATCCAATTCTGAAAACACAAAACCGAATCTCCATTCAGTTTCCAACCCTCAATGGTCTCCCCACCATTGAGTCTCGACCCCATGGTCACACAATTAGAATCAAATATTTTTGCCTCTCTAACTAGGCCACCCAAGTCAGGAATCAACACAATTGGAAATAAGACTGCTCTATCACCCTGGTCCTCATATTCTAACCACATATCGGCTAAAACTGACATCAACTACCACTTGACTGATGCATGTTTCACCACCCGAGCATCTGATTTTCTACTTAATGAATCTACTACCGAATATCCCTTACCCGGAGCGTACATCAGGTCAAAATCAAACATCTGGAGATATTCCATCCATCTCCTTTTCCTCAAGTATAAATCCCTTGGTGAGAATATGTGTTTCAAGCTCTAATGATCTGTGTATATCGTGAATTTCTCACCGAATAGATAATGACTCCACACTTTCAAAGCATGGACCAATTCTTCCAACTCCAAATCATGAGTTGGGTACTTCTTCTCATGCACCCTCAACTGTCCTGATCCATACCCAACCACATGAATCCCTTGCATGAGAACGCACCCCAACCTTGATCCTGATGCATCGAAATACACCACGTAACCTCTTCTTGGTTCTAGAAAAACCAAGATTGGTGCTGATGTAAGACGACCCTTTAGCTCTTCGAAACACTGTTGACACTGTTCATTCCACAGGAATGGAGCATTTTTTTTGTCAAAGCACTCATCAGCGAAGCCAGATGTGAAAAATCATGATCAAAACGCCAATAATACCCAGATAGACCAAGAAAACTCTGTATCTCAAACACATTATTTATCAGCTGCCACAAGATAACAACCTCTATCTTTTTCGGATCCACTGAAACACCCCTTTCAGAAATCACATGGCCAAGAAAACGAACCTCCTGTATCCAAAAGACACACTTTGATAATTTGGTATACAACCGTTGATCCCGCAACATCCCCATCATTATCGACAAGTGTTTCTCATGCTCCACCCTTGTCTTTGAATACACCAGAATATCACCTACAAACACCACCACAAATGAATCCAGATATCCCTGAAATATCTGATTCATCGATGCCATAAACAGCACTGGTGCATTTGTTAGTCCAAAGGGGATAACCACATATTCATAATGTCCATATATACTTCTGAAAGCTATTTTAGGAATATCCTCCTTCCTCACCCGCAATTGATGATATCCTGACCTCAGGTCAATCTTGGAGAACCAATGGGCTCCCCTCAACTGGTCAAAAAAATCATCAATTCATGGAAGTGGATATCAATTCTTTATCGTAACTTGGTTAAGTCTATGATAATCAACACATAGCCTCAAAGTTCCATCTTCCTTTTTCACAAAAAACATCGGCATTGCCCACGGAGACGTGCTAGGCTGGATAAATGCTTTGTTTTATAACTCTTCCAACTGGACTTTCAATTCCTGCAATTCAGCTGGTGCCATCTGATAAGATGACAGTGAGATAGGACTGGTCCCTGGAAGGAGATCAATCGTAAACTCCACTTCTCTTATGGGAGGTAACCCAAAAAATTATTCAAGAAAAACATCCATGAACTGATTCACCACTGCCGGTAGAACACTCCGTTCAACACTGTCTATTGATTACAACAACAATACCACCAAATGATATGATAACGTACCCACTACTGGTGCCAACAATCCCATTTCACCCTTCCTTTCATGCCTCTCTCCTCTAAAAAGATGTTTATCACCATCTTGTGTCATAAAATCTATTTTCTGCATGTCACAATCGATGTGGGCCTTAAATTACACTAGCCAATCCATTCCCAGGATTACATTATACCCATCCATCTCAACCATTGAGAAATTACACATTAGCTCAACCTTTCCCACAACAATACACCATTATTTACACAAGAAGGCTTGACACTCTCTTCGACATAGAGGAGTTTGAATTTTTAAAACAGAGGGCATCATTTCTACCCTTAAACACAGCAAATCAACCACGTGTGCAGCAACAAAAGAGTGTGAAGCACCCATATCAAATAACACTTGCATCAAGGTAGAATTTAAAAGAATAGTACCTCGCATAGTAGATGGTCCTGACTGATCGTCCACACAACCTACTCAGATCCAAACACATGTTTGCTTCCCACACTCTGCTCTTCATTGACCTGTTGAGGCGTTGTGGTATTTCGAGAATCACCAGGACCCACTTTACTCTGCTGACAAGGGGTATGCTTCTACCCCCATCTTGTTGAAGCATACGACGTGTGTGATCCCTGAGGAGTGTCACGTACACCCGACCTTGGAGTATTCTAACAATAATGCTGCAGATTCCCCATCTTCTTACAATTATGACATGCTCAAGGTTGTGTCCTACAATCCCGCTTTATGTGGCTCTTAGAACCACACTAAAAACATCTCGGCTTATCTGGGGATTTGAAGGAAGATTTACTGATCCTGTCGTCGGATTATATTCCATATTCCCCCCCTAGGAATAAGTGTCCCTACTTTGCTTAAACCCATCATTAGAGTTCCCACTATTACCAATGGGTACCACCATGCTCCCTCCACCCGGAGCACCCAACAAATCCCTCTCAGCCACCGAAGCTCTATTCACCATCTCTGTGTAATCATATATACACAACACCGCTATATTTGAACATATTTCTTGCCTTAACCCCGCTTCAAATATCCTTTACTTCAAAAACGTGCTACCCACCACCTCGAGTCCAAACCACACTAAGTTAACAAACATAGCTGCATACTCCCTCACAGACTTATGCTCTTACCTCAAACTGATGAAATCAGTCGTACGCTGAATTATAAACATATGTTGGTAGAATTGTTTGTTAAAAAAATCCTCAAAGCCTTCCCACATCATACCCTGGTCCATCCCCACTTGGAATACCAACTCCCACTACTGAAGGGAAAGATCTTCGAACATATACGTGGCCAACTTCACCTTTAACTTTACTAATGTTCCCAAGAACTTGAAGATCTTGTTCATTCTATTCAACCATGATTCTGCCCTCTCTGGCTCTAAATCACCCCAGAAGATGGGTGGATAATGCTTTTGAAACTAAACTGCATGATCCATATGTCTTGGTTCATCCATTTTATTTCTACTTTCCATAGCTTGGAAAAAGAGTGCACTATTCTTTACACTAATTGTTGGTTCACCTGAGGCTCAGGTTCTACCACATTCTCAGCAGCCTCCTCTGGTTGGTCTCTACGATGCCTACCCGGTTCCATTTCTATAAATAGAACATAAACAACCATGAGTCTCACTTTCGTAGACATCAAGAAATCCCATTTCAAATCAAATTTCACAACACTATCACAACAAGGCTTTCCAGAAGTTCACATTTCCCATGTTTCGCCATTTTGAAAATCATGCAATTTTCAAAATATCAAATTTATTCACATTATAGTTTCACACAAAAACCATTTCTCAATTCAGCCCATAGATCATTAAACCCCAATAAAATATTCAACCTAGTGAGAAGTCATTTCTACCAAGCATTCCATGCTCATTTCATTGGCTACACACACAACAATGTGATATCCAATTCTTATAAGTGTCTCCAAAACACTTACGTACCCAACTCCCTGGTAACTTTAATTTCAGCATAAGAGGGTTAGCTACATCCTTTTATGCTATACATTCCATGTTTCAACATTCCTACGCCTTGCTACAATCTTGACTCAACGAATGTAACATAGGGAATGTCAACACCAAATCCGAGAATCAACTCCAAAGGACCGAACAAACAGATACCACTTGTCACACCCCGCCCCTACCTCATTGTCTTGAAGAGGTGGTGAGGGATACTTGGCCTTAAGCGACGTTCCCAAGACGCCAAAGGCTATAAATAAATGGTGAGGTCTTCATGATCAAGTTGGGGAATGATTTTCCCTTAAGACAAAACCAACAAAACCATCCACTAATAGCCACTATATGATGCATGTCAAGAAAACACCCAAACAAGTATTCCCAAAACAACCAAGTTGTTCCACAATACAACCCCAAACCAAAACAACTAGACATGTCCACCAACATCAGTGTACAAGAGGAAACTAAACAATCAAAGCACCATGATCCATGACACCTCTATAGCTCCACACCCAGTTCCAAGCTCCACCAAGACATTACAACGCACCACTAAAGGAGGTTGATGCCTTACCTTTGACCATGTCACGGTACACGACATCTGCAAAGACACCAACACGCCAAAGTAGGGGGTGAGTATTAAAACTCAGTAGGATTTCCCCAATTGACGGCCCTACACATGCCACAAGGATCAAACCGTTAGCACATTTATATTAAACTTTTTAATTAAAATAAAACACAAGTGTAAACATTTTCATAAGCCAAACGTGCCCTTACCAGGCCATCACATCAAACCAAGCTACCAAGGTAAATCCAACCAAACATACCACAAACCATTTCATTATTTATACTTTATCACAAAAACTTTCATCTTGCAAAGAAATGCACAACAAAAAACCAAAACAACCAAACAACCAAATGGTGGGGCTTCTGTCCAACCTGTTCACCCATTCACACTAAGCGGAACTTCCCGACCACTTACCATTGATGGTGGCCCTTCTATCCACTATCCATCCCCTTTTTATAGTCGTACTTCTCACCACATCCTCACAACATTCAAAAAATCCAAATCCAAGCATATAACCATCCAAGGTCACAACCACATGCAATCAACCAATTCCATTGCATATCCATCCACTTCAATAAATCACTCATTTATTGAAATCCATTTTCCATGACAAAAAACATTTCAATAAAATAACCCTTTTATTGAAAACCATTTCCATCAATCATTTTCACAATCAACCATAGCATCCCATTTTAAAATCTCCATTTTAAAATCCACAAGAATAGCATTTCACCATAAAACCCCCTTTTTTCAAATATCCCCAAAACATACCCAAAGGATTTCCAACCAATTTAGCATAACAATTCACAATTAATTTTCAGCACAACAATTAATTGTAATAAGGAACCACTAGTTCTAACCAAGTGGAGTCGAGAGAGAAGCCACCTACCTTTAGGGTTCCTGATAAATTGACCCAAGAACAACTGTGCCTCAAATCCAGCAAACACACCACCAAAACCTCTATAGACCCCCTTAACTATCATTCACAAGACATAAAAACATCATCCAAGGCAACCAAAACCGTAGATCTACATACAACATGTTTAGATCTAGAAAACCAAGAAAGAGGGAAGAGAAGATCTAGAGGAAAACACAAGAGAAACAAGAGGAGAGACTTAACGAGGAGAAACCACCTTCAAACCGGCATGAAACCTCTTAAAAATCCTTCCAAACCGAGTGGGAGATCCCCTCCAACCCCTGAGAACCCAAAATCCCAAGTGAGGCTCGAGTGTGAGGAATATTGGAGTGAAATAGGCTATGCCCGAGGGAGCCCAGAATTTATAACTCTATTTTTAAGTGGTCGCACGGTTAGCCCGCACAGTTTGGCAAACCATGTGCTAACCGTGCACATGCTACTGCCTCGGGAGAAAGGGTCTGCATGGTTTCCTCGCATGGTTTGGAAAACCGTGCACCATCTGTGCGAAGCCTACTGTCTCCCCTATACAGTTTCCTGGTGAAGCCATACAGTTTCCACTAACCGTGCTCAAACCATCCACCCCTTTAAAGGCCTCCAAACTCATGAAAAACCATTCCAAACTCTCCCAAATTCTTCCCAACTCATCCCATGCACTTTAAAAACATAAAAAAGCATAAAAAAGGCCACATAACTCAAACTAGGGGTGCTAAATTCTCCCCACCATTAGAATTTCCATCCTCGAAAAGTAGTGAACCCGCGCTTTGCCGGAAGAGCTCGAGCCACTGCTCGACCATCTCTTTATCCCGCTCCCAAGTCTCCTCTTGAATCTAACCATGTTTCCACAAAACATGAACTAAACTTATGATTTTACCACGTAAGACTTTCTCATGCCTATCCACAACCCGCACTGGCACATGCACCAATAAAGCATCTGGTTATATCTCAACATGATCCCATCGAATAACATGGTCATGATTTGGCTGATACTTTTTCAACTGAGACACATGAAACACATTGTGCACCACATTGAATCTATGTGGAAAAGCCAAATGATAAGACACCTCACCAACACACACTTGATCCCATTTTAACTCTTTAATACAGGGAGTTTTAAAAAAATTAAAAATGATTTTTAAATAATAATTTAATGATATAAAATAATTGACATTTTAATAAATTAAAAACAAACCACATTTAATGAATAGAATTTTCTAATATTATAGTTTTAAAATAAACCATGAATTGTAGAATAATATTAAAGTAACTAACATGCATCAAAATTTTCAATTTACCATTGAAAATCGGTAAGGTTTTAAATTACTTACTCATGTTAATTCATTATATTACATTTAAAATAGAAAATAGATTTATCATACCAATGTTTCAATATACATTAATAATATTTGTATGCACTCATATTAAAATATAAATTTAATACATATTGAATCATAGGTTTTAATTAATTAGCTTATAAACATATCCCAATTCAAGTTTATGAAAAATTAAAAAATAAATGTATATAAAATCATTACATAATAAAGTAAATTTATTCATATTTAATAACTTGTTAATAAAATATTCTATATTTATTAGTTACTTTTAATTCATCAAAACATTTAGATATATTTTTATTTTTCTAAAAATATTTTTATATCCTAATAACATTAATCACATAAAATAACACAAATTTAAGTGCCTTTAAATTCTAATGTGTAATTCAAGAGACTCCACAATACTCTTTCCCATTCTTAGATGAGGAATTATATCATATTAATAAATCCAAATAATTTTTTTTTGAAATATCATAAAATTTCTCCCTTTTCCTTACTACTATAGTAAATTGAATCTAACTATAAAAATATTGACTGGAAAACTATTTCGTTCAAATATGAATTACCAAAGCATTTGTATATCAACCACAATTTTTAAAGAATAACTATTATTAAAAATCCATTTTTTTAAAGACCCTGTATTTTATTAAATAATTAAGTATATAATTATCTCAACCTTATTTTTATGTGTTAGATTTGTTGAAAACATATTAAGGAATGGTTAATCTTAAAGTATTGTGAATTTAATTCAAATTATAATGAAGGTGTCGACTTTGACATTGTTTCATTCCATAGATAAATGTATTTCAGATATATATTGCTTGTTTCTTCCTAAGAGGAAGATCAAATATGTATACACGGATTTTATTTGGATAAGTCTTGATATATAAAAATATTTTACATCCATAACCATAGATAAAGTAGTCAATTAACTCAATATAAAGAGTCATTCTTGATAATCACAACATAGGGAGACATACATAGGTGACAAGAGAAAATGGTTGTACACTAGCATAAGTATGCATAGGTCAGCACATAAGAGATAAGGTAGAACTCGAATGGGTTAGATAAAGTAATCCACCAACATGGTTTAGTGTAAAAGGTAATTATCATTTGGTTATTTTACATCTAAGGTAAAACCCATGTGGCAGTACAACGCCAGTTTTGATGTGAGAAAATAAAATATAGTGTAAATTTTACACTTATTTTACTATATATGGAAATAATGACATGAATCAATTTAAATTAAATTTACCCTATATTTTTTGGGTTCTATATTCATCTTTGATATATTATAGTCTAACTAGATGGGGTTTAATATCATTCCTCAAGAATTTATGGTCTAATCCTTTCATGATGATGGGAAACACCATATAATTGAGATAAAATAACATCAAAAGTGAATGGAATAAAAACTAAGATTTAATTAATCATCTAAGTAAATAATAATGATCATATTAATGTAATAACATATCATATGAAAAAAAGAATGTTTATATGGATTTGAAATACAAAAAGAACTAAAGAAGTGGCCACACCACATAAAATAACATAGGGACTTGAAAATGGGTAATTGGATTACATAACACCATAGTGGTTAACATAGTGATATTATGAAATAGTATATAAAGACCTAGAGAAGCTTTCATATCATCTAGAAGATAATCATGTTAGTATTCACCACAAAATGGAAAATGTAACCATGAAATGGTAGTATTATACAAGTCATGGTGGTTTTTAATTAATGGTTCTTGATTTGTTAAAGGAAACTAGTAAGTGGACCACACGTGTGGTGGATAAAAAACAACTAATCATTTTTCACCATATGATGGTGAGTATTGTTTGCCACTTTGGATTTATATATTAAAATGAAAAAACCTAACATGGGAGTTTCTCTAGTCATGGTTAAAGATAGAGGTTTCATTCATGAATAAAAACGATTGAAGTCCCTCTATCCCAATCAAAATGGATTCGAAAGGGGGACACTTTTGTGGTTTTATGAAAAGAAAACATAATATGTCATTGTGAGAAATAGTATGTCAACAATAGGTTTCATTGTATCTATTATTGAATAGTGCTATTAGATCTATTGAAAGATTCCAAGGAGACCCATAGTCTTTTACGAAGGAATTTTGGGGTGTTAGTAATATTACGAATTATGTCTTTATAACTATGTATAAAAATGGGAAGAGTGAGCCTGGTGATGAGACATTCAAGGCGTATTTCACCATGATACACGAAATATCATGTGATGTGATTCATGGGATATATTTTGATATCACATCATTCATTACATTATTTTTAGAATAATTTAAAATTGTATGTTATGAAGAGAATTTAAATAGAGATATCCCCCATATTGGTTTGTTGACTTCAGGTAAATCTTGTATGCCCATAAAATAGAGCACAAAGAAGAATGATGCAAACAATTTTTGTAATCATAAAGATATTATATCATAGAGATATTCTTGAATGAAAATTGAATTAAATTGAGCACACAAAACATATAAAGTATCTAGAAAATAATATGGAGGGTTTACATAGAATGTTTACGTGAATTTAAAATATGATTGTTTCCCTAGGGACACATTGAAGATATCATGAAGTGTAGGTAGAAACATGGTGTCATATTAACCAACCATGGTGAAATCATGAATTCGTGTATTCATGTATATAAAATGATCCAGGTAATTATAGAAATATAGTGATATGGGCTTCATAATTGTATCTAGTTTTGAATTATAAAATATGAGGTTATCATTTGGATATTTTTTAATTTTAAAAAAATACCGAACATTAAGACAGAATAAATATATAGAGATATTTGAAAGAATCAAGAAGAATGGTATGACATAATGGATATATTGTGTATTATAATGATCAGGTTTTTTTAAATAGAATAATATAAGTCATTAATTGATACATTTGAATAAATTAGATACTATATTTTAATTGAAATATCTATTCATTGAGTAATATGAAAAACAAATTAATTCCAATCTTGATATTTTCATTTTCTATAAAAGGGTTGTTATAATTCATGTAAATACACTTGTTAAATCCAAACATTTGAGGATTTCAGTATCAAATTTTTTCAAATAGTTTGGAAGAAAAAATAATTGAAGAATAAATTCCATCAATAAAGAAAGAAAGAATGAAACTAGGTCATGTCATGAATATCCTGGAGAGGACCTCAGGTATATAAACTGACCCATTCCTAAATTTAGTAGTGCATGAGAGTAAAAATGAGTAATTCTTCTGAGTATTGGTATTTTAGCCTTCCCAAAGACAATATAATATCACTAATAATGATTATCATAACCTTGGAACCTGAAAGCATCATTGGGGTGTTCCCCTTGGAGCATCACATTTGGGTGAACTATGTTGAATACGATGTCCTTTCATATTTACATACTACAAATGTTCATGATGTATGATATGGTTACATGTGAATAATAAAATATAATGAATGAATATTTCTACTAAGCTGAAAGAAATATCCTGTAATAGAATATAACCATGGAAAAAGGAAAATCTATAATGTGGTAACACTCAAATTCCCCCTCCCCACCCACCTCAGGGTGTATCTGATTATGGGTGTGTTCAATAACTAAAATTATTTGAGTTTGGTACACATGTATAATCCATGATTAATACCCTTTTTTAAAAGAAACTAAATAGGATTATTGAAGAAATAAAATCCTTATGTTCATGTAGGCTTTAGGAAAGGTGGTATTAGATCAAATTTGATAGGATATTGATTTAAAAAATCCCAATGAAAGGATACATTATTTCAATAGAAATGATCTTGATTTCATCTATGTCTAATAAAGTTATTAAGAATACCACTCATTATCCTACTAGATTTAAAATATGGAATACCATAGAGAAAATTTATATAAATTTAGTGGAGGTGAAAATTTAGAGGATATAAATTAAAAGAATACTATAAAATTGATTATAATGGGAAAATAGTTCCAAAGGTTAGATAAGAGTGCCTACTAAAAAAGGAAAATAAATAAGAAAAACAAAAATAATTATAATTTTGATATCAACTATCAAACTAAGGTGAATAATTTTGTTTATATTGGTATATGTAATTATAATATTAGTTAAGAATATACATGAAACCCTTGAGTTTTAAATTTCCCATTAGAGGTTTAAGATGTTGAAGATCTATTTTATGAAATACCAATGACATGTAGTCATCATCCTAATAGATTTCAATGCACTACTAAATATGATATCCAATCCCTATTTAAAATAGTGTCATATGAGGTGATTATTCCCCAAATATAATTTTCATTTATTGAATATTTTTTCATAGATAACAAATGTTTGAGAAGAACTAATGTTTCCTCAAATCATGAGATAAAGAAAATGGTTGAAAAATGAAATACCAAGTTATTTACTCAATGAATTTAAAAAATAAATGTGGATGAAATTTTTCATGGATAAAGAGTTAAATGAAATAATTCTCCCTCTTTAGACTCAATCAGAAGAGAGGAGATGGGATCAAAATCAATCAATCCAATATTGAAGGAGATAGTTACGAAGTTAAAAGATAAAGATTATATGATTAAGGATCATGAGTCAAATCTCTCCTCCTTGATAAGAAATGGGAAGGTTGGTATTCCCCCTATATTAGTCTTGAAATTCATGCTTGGAAAATCTCGAATTTTGAATCTATCAAAGAACAAAAAAACAATTTAAAATATGGAATAAATGAAACTTTGGTGAAGCTAAAACAATTTTCTACATTTATTTATGTATAGGGAACACAAATATTTCATGTAAAGAATATCATGGGTTTAATGGTGAAAGAATATGTGATGCATCAATATCTAAACCAAGAGATAATAAAAAGATATATAATTTTTATGGGAGATGGTTTATTTGTAATTACTATGAATATTTGGAAAGATGTTGGGAGAGGTGTATTACCAAAGTAGTTGTAGGGAAATCCTTCATCCCTTGACATACAATAAGAGTAATTACACTAAATGAAAGTTTGTTAAGTTGGAAAACAGATTCATTATTTTGGAATAGAAAAGTGGTTTTTAATTAAAATTTCTTCAAATTCTTATAAAGTTACAAAAAATGCATTCCACCAGGAGAGAAAATAAATAATTATGTTTGTTAAAGAAGTTGGATATAGTATTTTTAGTTTTTATAGAAAGTCCCAATCAATTATATAAGGACTCATCTTGGAAGAATAAATCTGAAGAGACTCTTCTTACAATTAGTTAAGATAATTGTTATAGAGTATCCCTATAATGTAGAAGTATGTTTAAAAATAATACATGGTTAGTGTATAATCATTATATGAGAAATTATATAATGGGTTTAGTCCCAGGAATGAAATGAAAACCATGCCTAAGAAGGAGGATATAGACAAAAAAGATTGAAAATGTTACTAATGAATTATTAATCATATGGCTATATAAAATAGTAATTGGTTAGGATGTTGGAAAATTATAAAAAATTTGAATTTTTTTTTCTTGAAACCATGAATAGTCATAGAGATAGAATTTTAAATGATGAATATATAAGTGGTGTTTCAAAAATAACTATAAACATTTCTAGGATATAATTGTGAAGTGATGGGTTGTTTAACCATAACCAACCATAATCCTCAAACAAAGGATTTACATAGGTACCTCTCACCCCTTGTTATTTATTAATAAATATGATTCATAGAGGTTTGTAGGAAAATAGTTAGATAAATTCCATGAGGGATGTGCACCATGTTTTTATTAAATGATGGATACTTATTATTTAGAAAGTACGTGTTAATAAAATGGTGAAATTTATGTTAATGATTATTTTGAGCATAAATTATATTAACTAGTTTCCTTAATTCATTAAATATAACTAGATGAAATTTTTTATCATATAGAACAAAAGTTGGAATTATTTCATACACGCAAAAATAATGATTCATATGAAATCTGAAATTTCCAAAAACATGTTTTGATGGGGATGCCTTCAGTATATATATTTATATAAAAAAATCAATCATTGAAAACTTTAATATTGATGTTCAATGGGTATAAATTCTAGTTTGGGTATAGGTAGTTGTTAAATCTAAATTCTTTTCATTGAAATGTTGTTGGGACAATTTTTGAAGCCGTAAAGAGTGGTTTCAGGCCTTAGTAGATGGTCAAGGAACCTAAAAGAGTTCATAGATATTTGGATTAAGAAGAATTAGTTTTTAAGATTTCATATATATATATATATATATATATCATCCTAATCTCATTGTATAATCAGAATTATTTTTTAGGATATCTTAAATCTACTAGAAATAAAGAGGACATTACAATCATTGTGGTTCCTACAAGTGGTTTCTTATGATAAAAATAATTTAAGGAATTTTTGAACATTCAAGGGGAGTTCTTTTTTATCTTTATTAGGTTATTTATCCTCATTATAAATAAGAGAAAATTCATTATGTAGAAATTGAATTATATGTATTTCAAGTGGTATCATATCTTTTATATTAATGTGTGGTATGAACAAGTTCTTAAAGTGGTATGTTACAAACCCATATAAATTAATGTTTTTTTATTAACTATTTATTGAGAATTTGTTTTCGTTTGTAGGATGTTGTCAGTTATTCATGTTCCATGAGGTTTTTGATTATATAGTGAGTTATATAAAAAAAATTGGTATTGTTAATGAAAACTATTATTTTCTAAACCATTTTATTATTGTTACTGTCTCACCCTACTGTTGTTTTTAATATCACTATCACTCACTTCTATTTATAAAATTTCATTTTAGTGATTTGTATTTATTATTAATAATATCTTGTTATAGTCTTCTAATAACCTTGATGTATTATTAAATATTCCTTAATTAATGTTTTGACTCTTTATAAGGATGCTTGAAGAATCATAAAAGTTCATTATTTGATCCCTATAAGGAACTTGTTGAAATTTCATGAAAAAATTTCCAAAATGGTTAGCACTATAGAATGGTAGACCTATAACTGGCTATGTTGGACTTATCTCGGGGAATGGTAGACCTAGGTATAGTGTAAAAGTAGGATTCCCTACAAAAATGTTCTATTGTAAGTGCATCAAGGCTATATGATGGGTTATTTAAAAGACAAAACGATTAGGGTTTGTGTACCTGGGCATGGTTAAATCCATTTTGTCCTTTGATTAAAATGGACTTTATTTAAAGTGTGTTAAACCTCTCTAAAATATTTTTTTAAAATTATTAATTTCCCCTAATACATTTGAGAAATTTTCCAAATGATTTTAAAGAAATAAATAGAGACCTCTCAGTGGTATAACATCGAACAAAAAATATATAACCAAGTCGAGATCTGATTCCTCATGGGACTCCTAGATAACCATACCTGCTTTTCCATACATCAATATGTCCCTTATAATTTCACATTATGTTTGAATATAGTTTCTAGAAATGGGGATCATAATTAGGTTGTTCATGTATAATTAAAATTCTATATGGGAACCATGAAGTCCCATAATAATCATGCATAATATAAATAAATATGGGACCCAAGAAGTATGAGCTAGTCATACATGTCTTGTGGCAATCATTTGGGTTTCTTCATGTTTTATTACATTAAATATTTATCATGCAAGGGTAATAAAAATCATAATCAAGAATAATATAATTAACTTATCCTTTGAACCCATACATGGAATTATATATTGGGATCTCAAGTATCTCCCAATGATTAATATCATCTCATTTAACCTATAAGACTTTCTATGGAATTTCATTTAAGGAAATCAGGTATCACTCAAGGCGTAATATCATTTCATTTAACCTATGAACCATTCCAAGAGATTTAATATAAGTAACTGAAGTATTGGTCAAGGTGTAATACAATTCATTGAACCTATAATCTCATCCAAGGAATTCCATATAAGGAACCCAAGTATCACTCAAGGTGTAATAAGGATCCATTGTATCATTCAAGGTGTAATATAATTTCATTTAACCTATGATCCTAACTATGTAATTTCTTACAAGGTTCCCAAGTATCTCTCAAGGTGTAATACGAATCATTTAACCTATGTTCTCACACCAGGAATTATTTATAAGGAACCCAAGTATCACTCAAGGAATAATATAATTTCATAAGCAAGACTACCTTAAATTATTAAAGGTATTTCGTAGGGAATATCCATGTTGTTTTACATTACATGTCTACCTTTAATAATTTCAATGACCATTTCCCAAGGAATACATCAATGTATTTAACTTAAACGTTCTAATATATATACCTAGAAAGGCCCAAGCATATTGTGAGAAGAATTAATGGGGTATGTGTGCCACTCATTCCATTTTCACCACTTAATCAGTAGTGATAATCCATCACACTTTATGATGGTGTTTGTTAACACAGGAAAAACATATTCATATAAAATGTTTTAATATCACACTCCCTAAGGGGTGACAAAACTTATGTCATCATTCTCTAATGACATCAAGGGACAGATATTCAAAGTCAAATAAATTTAATTATAGGAGTCTGATAAAACACTATTTTGTTGAATATTTTATTGATAATAATTAATATAATTTCCTAACATTGTGTTAAATATGTTTATTTATAAAATATTTGGGATTTGATCATTCATTTGAAAATTTGGTGAAAATTCCAGTTTTACCCTTTATAGTGCATTGTAGTATTTCAATCATAAATATTTTTATTTGAATTATTTGAACTTAATACTTTTAACTATGTTACTTACTTCATGGGATACAACTTTTATTTAGGACACTAGATCAAAAAAATGCATTTGGATGGAGTAATTGGGCCATAAATTCAAAGGTGGGCTGGACATGCCAGAATGTAGAAGCTTCTGTATTTCGGCCATAACTCCTTCATATAGGCTTGGATTGAGACCAAATATTTATATGAGATATAGGACCCATATACTCACATATTATCCTTCTATAAGGTCGACCAATTCACGCGTTTTGGTGGTCAAATGGGTGTTGCAAGCTGGCATAAAATATTTGGCCGAGATTTACCATTCACACTTGAAACCACATTGAACCTAGCCTCCCCACCACTCTATAAATTGGACTTTTTCTCATTTGGTGGGGTTGTTACGTGCATTGGGATGTTGAAGGCAGAATATAAGAGGTTTAAATTCAATTTTCCAACCATTGTAAGAGGGGTATCTCTTGAAGCAAGGATCCCCTCATCAAGCCTTCCTCTTCTCCTTCTCCTTTGTGTTGTAATGCTTTCGTTTGTGTAGTAAATTTCTTTGTACTTCTTTTATTTATTATCTTTTATTATGTTTTATTTAAATTTACTCTTCTCTTAATCTTCCTATATGGGATGGAATTCTTGAGTAGAAGTTTTATTGGGTTATACCCATTATAATCCTTTGCACATGCAAAACGCTTCGACGATGATTACGCCACCCATGGAAGAGTAGTCTTTTAGTAAATGATTTATCTTCTACCCTCTTAATTTAATTATTTTGAATCATTGAGATACTGTAATTCACTTAATATGATGCATTAATTTTCTTTTTTTAATTGTAAGAAACTAAGAAAACAATTGAACAATTAACACAAAAACACGCGAGGTCAGGATTTTGTGTAAATTATGAGAGCACGGTCATAATTGGTAATACAAGACCATACGGGATAAATTTATAGAGTTAAAATATAATCCCTAAAAAAAATTTATCCTCATTTCAAGAATGTATATCTGCCTTAATTTACCACTGACCATAAGCTAATCTTAGAACATCAATCAAAGCAGGGTGTTGCGATTGCATGTTCCGAAGATAGCCTAGGTTTAAATTCGCATCATCTTCGTGGTAAAGTTAATTGTCGTAGGGTTTGGGATTTAAAAAATTAAGGGATCATAATTAATTGAATGTTAATTTAAATGATAAAGATTAATAATAGAGTGAATATGTAGAGTTAGATCAATTACGACTTTCAAAATATTTTCTAAAAAAACTTCTTCTTGTTGTGTCTTTTTAATCAAACTTCATTTCAAAATTAAAAACAAAAAAAAATGCAATCTTCTTCCAGAAAACTTTCTAATGTTTTATAAAATATAAACAACCACCCCCATCCTTTCAAGTAGTGTTTTTATTCTCTTTTATTTTATTTCTATAATACCTCTACAAAGTTGTTTTAATTCACTTCCTCCTTTGAGAGACGACCTTGGTCAGCCACTCTGCTGCACCTAAGTACCCCAAAATCACACTAATCATTTGAGGGAACCCATGAAAGTGCTCTTTATAATTGGTGTCATTGCCGGGGAGGCAAGTAATTTATTCAACCATTTAGAGGTATTTCTTTTATTTTTCATTTTATTATTTTCTTCACATCTCTCTTTCATCTTTCCCCTTTATCAAGTTTTCATTTTTTTTCATCCTCTTCTTTTCTTTTTGGACCATCAACTCAAACTTATCATTTTTATTTTACTATGGTCCACTTTCTTTCTTTTTATTTTTATTTGATTTATGACACAAACTAATCCCGAAGATCTCTTAGATCTTGACCCTGAGATTGAATGTAGCCTTAGGGATCAAATCAGACATTCTCAGTCTACGAGAAGTTTCAATATTAAACCAGTTGGTGAATTCCTCTCTTCTGGAAACATTGAAATTGGAAAAAATTAAAATTCAAACATAAAAGAGGAACCAATGGCTGACAATAATGGAAATTAACTTAATAGAACCATTCGAGAATTGGATACACCGGATATTAACTATCAACCAAATTATATTGTATACCCGAACCTTGAATCGGACTTTGAATTGAAATCTGGATTAATTCACTTACTTTCGAAGTTTCATGGCCTCTCTTGTAAGGATCCCAATAAACATTTGAAAGAATTTAATGTGGTTTGCTCAACCTTGAAACCAAGAAATGTATCTAAAGACCAAAAAAATTAAGAGAATTCCCATTCTCACTTGATGGAGCTGCGAAAGATTGGATGTATTATTTACAACATGAAGATGTAACTTGTTGGAACGATTTGAAACGTCTTTTCTTGTAGAAGTTTTTTCCAGCATCAAGGACCACTTCCATTCGTAAGGAGATATCTAGGATCAAACAATCCCAAGGGGATTCAATGTATGAGTACTGGGAGCGATTCAAGAAGTTGTGTGCAAGTTGCCCACATCACCAAATTAGTGAGCAACTACTCATCCAATACTTCTATGAAGGACTCACACCTATGGAGAGAAGAATGGTAGATGATGTATCTAGAGGAGAATTGGTGGACAAGACACCAGTATTTGCACGTGCATTGATCGACAAGATGGCCCAAAACTCCCAACAATTTGGTGATCGAGGTATACCACATGTCAGGGGAGTACATCAGGTAATTCCTTCTTCTCTTGAGAGTCATTTTATTGATAACAAGTTAGAAGAATTGAAAACTATGGTGAGGAAAATTGCATTGTAACAAAAGACATCCCTACCCCCTCCTTCAAGGCCTTGTAGCATTTGCACTGAGACAAGCCACCCAACTGACCGTTGCCCCCAACTACAAGAAATAGAAGATTGTGAAGCTGTATTTCCTGGGAGACCATATCAGCAACAACAACAACAACCACATCCCCAAAATAAGTATGACTCCTTTGCACCAATATTCAACTAAATGTGGAAGGATCAATCAGACATGAGGTATGGCTCTGGGCAACAACAAAGGCCCCCATTTCAACCAAACTTCTAATAGCCTCCACCTTACCAACAGGGTTTCCAACAACCCCAAAGGAGATTCGAAGCTCAAATATCAAAAAGTCAACAACAAGGGAATCTCCAACACAAGTTAGACTCTAACACTGATGATCTTTTGAAGAAAATTTTTCTTAATCAACATAATGAACTGAAGAGTCAGGGTTCGGAGTTGAGGGAATTGAACACTCAAATGAGCCAAATTGCCACTACCCTCCATGAAATTGTATGTAAGAATTATAGAAATCTACCTTCCCAGCCCACTCCAAATCCAAAGGGGAATGATAGTGCCATCACATTGAGAAGTGGGAAGAAAATGAATGATAAATCAGTACCTACCATTCCACCGGGATTCACCTCAACTCCATATAAGCCGCATTCCATACCAACTGATGAGAAATCCAAGGAGAAAGATAAAGGTAAGAAAAAGATTGATGATGTTCCTCATAAACCCCTTCCTTTTCCAAACAGGGTTGTTCAAACCAAGAAGATGGCTGAAGAAGCCATGAAAAAGGAGGTTTGGGACACATTCAAGCATGTGGAGATCAATATTCCTCTACTTGAATCCATTAAACAAATTCCAAGGTATGTGAAATTCTTAAAAGAACATTGTACCAATCGAAGAGGGCTCAGGGGAAATGAGAGGATCAACCTTGTAAGGAATGTCTCAGCACTCATTACTCCAACTCTAGCAATGCCAACAAAGTGAAAGGATCTCAGGACATTCACTATCCCATGTACCATAGGGTAGTTGCACTTCTCTGATGCTCTTTTTGATTTGGGATCATCAATAAATGTGATGACTCACTCTATATTCTCTTCTTTACCAGTTGGTGAGTTGAAGCTGACAAGAGTGGTGATGAAACTGGCGAACAGAGCTACGGAATATCCATCTGGAGTTCTTGAGGATGTACTTGTCCGGGTAAGAGACATGATCTTTCCAGCAGACTTCTATATGCTTAACATGGAGGATGATCAGGTAAGTTCTCATGCCCCCATTATCTTAGCTAGGCCCTTCCTCAAAACTGCAAAAACAATCATAAATGTCAATGAGGGTACACTTTCCATGGAGTTTGGAGATGAAGATGTGATATTTAATGTTATGGATTCCATGAACTACCCCTCAGAGGACCATTCTGCTTTTGTTATCTCCCATTTTGAACCACCAAATAAAAACTCCAAGGAATTTGATTGTCCTATGCTTAGGGAGATTAGGAGTATTGGTTCGAGTTTGATGTCTAAGAGCACTTCCACACATGTTGTTGATACACATTCCTCTCTTGGATTTGATTTTGATGTGGATTCATATTTTAATTTTGATCATGTTCACTCTGATTGTGACATAGCTGTTGATTATGCTGATGGATTTGATGTTTTATTCTCGGATTTTGATGATCTCTATTCTAATACCGATGTTCATTATTCAGATATGTTTGTTGCATCAATTTATACATCAATACATCACCCCCTACATTGAAACTCAAGCCATTTCCCCCAAATCTTAAATATGCATACCTTCTGAGTGGTGATTGATTACCTGTTATCATTTCTAAAAATCTCCCTTTTGAACATGAAGAAATGTTTTTGAATATTTTGAGCAAGAACATCAAGGCGATCGGGTGGACCTTGGCTGACATATCAGGTATTAGCCCCTCCATATGCATGCATAGGATTCTCTTGGAGGATGGGGCTAAACCGATGAGGAATCCACAAAGGAGACTCAATCTAACCCTTCTAGAGGTTTTTAAAAAAAGAGGTTGAAAAATTGCTCGAGGCAGGAATAATCTATCCCATTTCAGATTCTCAGTGGGTAAGTCCTATTCAGGTTGTGCCTAATAAAAGTGGTGTTACTGTTGTTAAAAATGAGAAAGATGAGTTAGTTCCAATGAGGGTGCAAAACAGTTGGCATGTGTGTGTTGATTATAGGAAACTAAATCAGTCCACTCGCAAGGACCATTTCCCCCTCCCATTTATTTATCAAATGCTTGAGAGACTAGCTGGGAAAACACACTATTGTTTCTTGGATGGATTTTCTAGATATTTTCAGGTTCTTATAGCTCTAGAGGATCATGAGAAGACTAAATTCACCTGTCCCTTTGGCACATTTTCCTACCAGAGGATGCCATTTGGACTTTTCAATGCCCCAGGTACCTTCGAGAGATGCATGGTGAGTATTTTTTCTGATTTTATTGAGACCTGCATGGAGGTACTTATGGATGATTTTACAGTGTATGGATCCTCATTTGATGAATTTCTAAATAGTTTGGGAAATGTATTGAATCGTTGTATTGAGAAGAATCTAGTCCTAAACTTTGAAAAGTGTCATTTCATGGTAGAGCATGGAATTGTCTTACAGCATGTAGTGTCAAAACATGGGATAGAGGGTGATAGATCTAAGATAGACATTATTTCATCCTTACCATATCCTTCATGTGTGCATGATGTTAGATCTTTCCTAGGGCACGCAGGATTTTATCGGCGCTTCATCAAAGATTTTAGTAAGATTTCTCTTCATATGTCACGATTAATCCAAAAGGATTCTGATTTTGTGTTTGATGATTCTTACAGGACATCCTTTGATGAGCTAAAGAAGTGTCTAACCACTCCACTAATCATACAGCCCCCACGGTGGGAGATTCCATTTGAGCTTATGTGTGACGCCTCCAACTTTGCGGTTGGAGCTGTCTTATCTCAGAGGGTGGAGGGACGTTCACATGTGATCTCCTATGCATCAAGGACACTGGATTCAGCCCAATCAAACTACACAACCATGAAAAAGGAGTTTATTGGTGTCATATTTTCTTTAGATAAATTCCATTCATATTTATTGGGATCTAATGTAGTTGTTTTTTCTAACCATGCAGCTCTGAGGTACCTCTTGAAGAAGCCAGATGCAAAGCTCAGGCTGATCCGATGGATCCTCCTTCTTCAAGAATTAGATATTGAGATAAAGGATAAAAGGGGGTCAGAAAACATGGTGGCGGACCACATGAGTAAGCTTACTCACACACTAGAGGAAGACACCTTGGACCAGGTACCACTTCGAGACACTTTCCCCGATGATCATCTTTATTTCATATCAGGTACGCATCGTTAGTATGCAGATTTAGTTAACTACCTTGTTTCCTCTGAAATCCCTTCAAATATAAAGAAACATCAAGTCCAAAAATTAAAGAGTGAGTCTAGGTTTTATATGTGGGATGATCCTTACCTCTGGAACATGTGTAGTGACCAAGTCATTAAGAGGTGTGTTCCCAATCATGAGTTTGAGTCTATTTTTCATTTCTGTCACACACTTTCTTGTGGTTGACACTTTGGACCCCAACAGACAGCTAGGAAGGTTTTGGACTCTGGATTATATTGGCATATCTTATTCCATGATGACCTTGTGTTTTGTAAGTCATTCTCTTGTTGCCAACACACTGGGAACATTTATAAGAGACTTGAGATGCCCCAACAACCTATAATATTTTGTGAGATTGTTTTATGTATGGGGAATTGATTTTATGGGTCCTTTTCCAAGTTCATATGGTTTATTGTATATTTTGGTTGATATTGATTCTGTGAGCAAATGGGTGGAGGCCAAGGCCACCAGGACTGATGATTCTCATGTTGTTGTGGATTTTGTGAAGGCACAGATTTTTTGCTGATTTGGAGTACCAAAGGCTATCATCAGTGACCAAGGGACACATTTCTACAATCAAAATCTTTCTTCCCTTCTTCAAAAGTATGGGGTGACACACAAAAAATCAACACCATACTACCCCCAAACAAATGTCCTAGCTGAGGTTTCAAATCGTGAGTTGAAACAAATTTTGGACAAAACTGTGCAACCAAATAGGAAGGATTGGAGCAAGCACTTGGATGATGCGTTGTGTGCTTATAGGACAGCATACAAGACACCCATTAGTATGTCCCCATTTCGGATTGTTTTTGGGAAATCATGTCATCTCCCAGTGGAAGTCGAGCATCGGGCATATTGGGCTATAAAGAAATGCCACATGGATTTGTCCAAAGATGGAATTCAAAGGATGTTGCAAATTCAAGAGCTTGAGGAGATTCGACTGTCATCATATGATAACTCAGGGCTCTACAAGGAAAGATCAAAAGCAGCCCGTGACAAAATGATCGAAAAAATGGATTTTTATGTTGGAGAGAAAGTCTTTCTCTATAGTTCACGACTCAAGCTGATGCTTGGTAAGTTGTGTTCCAGATGGTTAGGTCCTTATGTTGTGACTAATGTTTTTCCTTATGGTGTAGTGGAGATCACACAAGAGGAAACAAGAAGGAGCTTTACAGTTAATGGGATATGTTTGATGAGATACATTGAGGGACTTCCTACTAATTTAGTGGATTTTATCACACTGCATGACCCCATCATCACTTGAGCACATCAGGCTATTCCTAACCCTTTCACTTTTATATTATTTGTCCTATTTAAATATTCTACATTTCATGTGCATATATCATCTCATGGGTTCACATTTAGGACAATTAAATATTTTAAGTGTGGGGGTGGGAACCTTTTAGTTTAGTAATTTCAATTGTTTTCCTGATTTAAAAAAAACAAAAAATAATTGTGTGTTTTTTTTCAAATTTTGTGTGTTTTTTTTTCAATTTTCTTTGTGTTTTTGAAATTTTTGAGCTTAAATGATTCTCATCACAATTTTGAAATGCATATAAATGAGTGAAACAATTTATCCTTTGAAACTAAGATTAAATGAATGCTGAAAGGATGTTGTTCCAAGTTCAAATATTTAGTAATTTCATGAAAAGTACACTGAATTTTGAATCCCATGCCACATCTCACTATCTTTATATGTGAAATCACATTCCTATGAGGCTTCTGAACCATTATTTTTATATTCTTTACATTCACCTCACCTCTTTAGAGAACCAAACCATGATTGATTTAACCAGAATTTGATCTATTATTGTCAAAACATGAGGGCTTGAGGCACTAATGTTTAAATGATTGAGGCATTTGTTTGGTATTAAATCCCCTATGTCAAATAATCCTTTTTTATAATTTCCTACCATGAACATTTAATCCTTTTATCCCTTATAATTCATGCACAGCTTGTTAGGTTACCACATTACAAGCCAATTTTCCCTATCCAACCAACTCTTGAAGTGAAATTGCATAATCTAGATGATCTTAAGTCTGGGGGAAGATATGTTGTGTTGTGCTACGACATTCTTTGATACTTTGGGTGGAAAATTAAATTTTGAAGAGATGTGTTTGCTGCTGAAGAATGTAATTATATTGAAAGTTGTTCCTTTTCTGGAGCTTTCATGAAAATTGAAGTTGTGCCTTTTCTGGGGCTTCTAATTGAGGTGGAAAGCTGTGCCTATCTAGATCTTTCAAGAAAATTGTGTTTGAGAATATTGACATTTTTACTGCGGAAATATTGAATGGTGTGAAAATTCCATTATTTTTCACGATGATTGAGATGAATTGATACTATAGGGATTTAGAAGAAGACCATATTTAAGTGAAAATTAGATTAATGCAATTTTGCTTCAAAAAGATTCAAGCCCTCCACATTCAACCTCAGAATTTTTCACATCTAAATTCAACCAACCAAAAGCCACAGAACAACCCTGAAAAGTCCACATGATAAACATATGTCCTTGACTCACATCGGGTGGTGATGTAGGAATTTATCAAGTGTATGGTAACCCTTGTATGAGTTTGGATTAGAAAGACATTGCAAAAAAATTGATATTTGTGTGATAAGAGAAAATTCAAGCTAGGTAAGTGTTTTGTGCATGGGAGGATAAATGAAGTGGAAATATATTGAATGATATAAATGGAGAACTTGAAATAAGGATTTTTATGAGTAATGATATATTTTGATTCTTGGTGTGGAATTGATTGATCTTAAGGATATGTGTTTTAAAATTTGTTTTGATTTGATATTAATGTTTACTTGATATGAGGTTTTGCTCAGGAGTGAAAAAGGTAAGTGTGGGGGAGTTGATAAAAAACTATTTTTTTTAATATTTTATTGATAATAAATGATATAATTTCCCAACATTGTGTTAAATATTTTTATTTATAAAATATTTTGGATTTGATCATTCATTTGAAAATTTGGTGAAAATTCCAGTTTTACCCTTTATAGTGCATTGTAGTATTTCAATAATAAATATTTTTATTTGAATTATTTGAACATAATATTTTGTAACTATGTTACTTACTTCATGGGATACAACTTTTATGCATGACACTAGATCAAAAGAATGTATTTGGATGGTGTAATTGGTCCATAAAGTCAAAGGTGGGCTGGACATGCCAGAATGGAAAAGCTTTTGTATTGTGGCCATAACCCCTACATATTGGATTGGATTGAGCCCAAATATTTATAGGAGATAGAGGACCCATATCCACACATATTATCCTTCTGTAAGGCTTGCCAATTCACGCGTTTTGGTGGTCAAATGGGCAGTTCAAGTTGGCATAAAATATTTGGCCGAGATTTACCATTCACACTTGAAACCACTTTGACACTAGCCTCCCCACCACTCTATAAATTGGTGTTTTTATAATTTGGTGGGGTTGGGACGTTCATTGGGAAGTTGAAGGAAGAAGATAAGAGGTTTCAATCCAATTATCCAACCATTATAAGAGGGGTATCTCTTGAAGCAAGGATCCCCTCATCAAGCCTTCCTCTTCTCCTTCTCCTTCGTGTTGTAATGCTTTCGATTGTATAGTAAATTTCATTGTACTTATTTTATTTCTTCTCTTTTATTCTGTTTTATTTAAATTTATTCTTCTCTTAATCTTCCTATTTGTGCTGGAATTCTTGAGTAGAATTGTTATTTGGTTATACCCATTATAAACCTTTGCACATGCAAAACGCTACTACGATGATTACGCCACCCATGGAAGAGTAGTCTTTTAGTAATTGATCTATCTTCTACTCTCTTCATTTAATTATTTTGAATCATTGAGATACTGTAGTTAACTTAATATGACCCATTAATTGTGTTTTTTAATTGTAAGAAACTAATCAAGCAATTGAACAATTAACACAAAAACACGCGAGGTCGGGATTTTGTGTAAATTGTGAGAGCACGATCTTAATCGTAATACAAGACCATACGGGATAAATTTGTAGACTTAAAATATAATCCCTAAACACAATTTATCATCATTTCTAGAATTTATATCTTCCTTAATCTACCACTGACCATAAGCTAATCTTAGAACATCAATCAAAGCATGGTGCTACGATTGCATGTTCCGAAGTTAACATAGGGTTAAATTCACATCATCTTCGTGGTAAAGTTAATTCTCATAGGGTTTGGGATTTAACAAATTAAGATATCATAATTATGTGAATGTTAATTAAAATGACAATGATTAATAATAGAGTGAATAGGTAGAGTTAGATCGATTACGCCTTTTAAAATATTTTCTAAAAAATCATCTTCTTGTTGTGTCTTTTTAATTAAACTTCATTTCAAAATTAAAAACAAAAAAAATGCAATCTTCTTCCAGAAAACTTCTTCAAGTTTTATAAAATATACACAACCTCCCCCATCCTTTCAAGTAGTGTTTTTATTCTCTTTTATTTTATTTCTATAATACCTCTAAAAAGTTGTTTTAATTCACTTCCTCTTTTGAGAGATGGCCTTTTTCAACCACTATGTTGCACCTAAGTACCCCAAAATCACACTAATCATTTGAGGGCACCCACGAAAGTGCTATTTCAGAGTCTTAAATTTAATTCAATCCCCCTTTTAACTAAGGGAATAATTCATAATTCAATATAGCCTAATTGATATGTTCTTACAATATATATTATGTTTTAATCAACTCAACCAACTCATTTATGAAAGATAATTTACCAAACCTAAAGACATGGATTAAGAAAAAATAAGGCATAAAGATTAAGGATACATGTAAAATCCATCCTAAAGGGTGATTATAGTTGTTGTATATAACCTAAAACCATATATATGGGTGTAGAAAACATCATGTTAGTAGTTTAGGTAGTTAGTAAAAGGAATTTCATCGTTTAGCAGCAATGTATGGAAAGTCCAACATGTGGAACAATAAAACTGAATTTATAAACAATGAGAATTTATGGTAAAATACATAACAATAATTTTATTCCATGTAAGATTTACTCATTCAATATTGGCCATTAATTTAGTTTGGTATGAGAGAAGTCAAAGAAATAGAAAAACAACCTGAAAATAGGGCAAATGATCTCACATGGAAATAGTGTCAAATATGGAAAAATAAACTCATAAAAAGGGATATGAATCATACACTAACCAAGGATGATCTAATGAAATTGACAATGATGAATTCTAGGATCGAATGAAGGATACACATAAATTCCCAACAGAGGAGGATAGGGGTACAGAAGTGGCATGTAGTTTGTGGGATGTGATTGAGAAAGATGGAGGAAACAAACATATATATTGGAGGGTAAAATGATATTTTCCAACATTTTAATGGGAACATGCTTTGTCCACATTGTTTTCCCAGTGGTGTGTCTCACACAGTCTATGAACCACACCTCGAATAGTTTTTGTGCACATTTAAGGAAATATTGTGCCAAACTTGCCTTTGGAACTATCTCACACCCCTCACCCTGCACATCTAGGGTGTAAAATTTATCTAAAAATGAGCCAACCATGGGTATCTCTTTATACACCTTCACTAAGACTCAGGGATAGCTGATTCCCCTCCCTCAGTTTGATCAAATTATGTGCCTGTAAAATTGTTCACAGGGTTTTTGTTGCAGGGTTAGTGATAATTGTGTGCCAACAATATTCCCTAAGATTCCTCTCCCAAAACTATGTATTTGAATATTAATTCATTAAAAACTCATCTAGGATTCTCAAACATATTTTGGACCCTAAAACCATCTAAAAACAATTATTTTATGTGTTCCAACTCTCAATATTACATTCTGTATCTCAGTTCCACAATTGGCCGACCCACTCAATGAAATTAAAATTTCTTTAGAATTTATGACCCAATTCAAAACAAGGTATCCTAAAACCTCCCCACCATAAAACTTCTGGTCCCTAAAAAGACTTTGGGAATAATAGAAACCTCAACCAACCAACGTGGATCCCTAAGTTCCCACTCAAACATTCATGTTTCATTTCTAATTACCAATGCACATCCATGTTATACTTAAATAATAAAAATCAAAAATTGATAAAACACATGATAGTGTGAATATTTTATATTGAAACACTGAGATACCACTTAATCTAGCCTATCTAACATAATATATGATCATGTCATTGTCTCCTTCATATACTGACCTATGAAACTCCCCACTATAGGTTCTAGTATTTTCCAACCAATTGTGATTCACAGTACTCCACCATCATATTTTCTTATGAAGAATATCCTCAGCATCCTAACAATGTTATCAGTACATTTCAACTTGTTAAACCTGGTCATACATAAGGATGCAACCACTGGTCCTCGATTTAATCGAAATCGTCATATTCTGATCAACCATGCTTAAACTAGTCACATCGTCTATTCCATGAAAATAATCAACCAACCATTACACTGGATCACCTCATCAAATGGAATTCTAGACACGTCTCCTCTCATAATACATAAAACGAAATAAAGGAATGAAATTTTAACCACCTCTAAAAAAATATTCATGAAAAATCTTAATTTCTAAATCAAGGCATCAAAAAATATATTCTATTCTTATTAAACTATATCACATTAGATTTTTTTCGAACATGATCAATGAGGACTATAAAATTATTCTGGTTACTTGTCCCAAACAAACTATCCTTTATTCAAAACTATCACCCTATCATAGCATAAGCACTATCACATAGATAATACAACACCCTTGGATCATCCCAATTTATCTTGGGTTTGAATCCCACACTTAGACTTCCCTCAAGATAGTATTTAAACATGTACCTAGCATTACCAAAGGAATTCAATTGTATTTTTTAAAATTTTATTCAATCAATTAATGATCCAAATTACTGTCAGAAAACCAAACTCAAGGCCCCCTAGAACTTCTCACTTGAGAGTTTCCCACCAATGACTAAAAATCCTTCTCCCCACCTTAGGATTGTAAACGTTTTCATACCAATAAAATTATTTCCTGATTACCACTTCCCCTGCCCCATTTATTCTTAGACATAACAACTGGAATGTCAAAGAATCCAAACATCCCTACATGATAACATAAACATCACCTATCACACCTTCCAAATCCTTTATAATGGTTCTCATGCAATTCATCGAATTTCAACTCACAACAAGTTCCAACACCATCAAACTACAAAAGGTGTACTCCCCATGTTTTGTCTAACCTTAAACTACTCCTTGAGCAAAACCGCCAATCAGTACTTTTGTTATACTATAAAATATATTTAAATAGTCTAGTATATAGTTGATTATATCTCAGTTTAAGTAGTATGATATTAAGATATGTGTTTAGATTGCCTCTAAACTAGGAGTAAACATACATTCTATCAATATGGTTATATGGATCTCCCGAACCAAATTCACAACAACAAGTCTATGCATTCCTTAACCAAAACCTAACACAACATCTTTTGAAAATGTGTTTCATAGTTTACCCATGGGTAAAATATCACAGGGAACCTAATTTATTTCCAAAATATCCCTCATCATGGGAACTTAATTTAATTTTCCCCAACCTTCAGGTCAACATTTCGTCAAGAATACTCATTTAAATTATTGATCCTTGGATCAAAACTATCCACTAAACAATATTCTATTCAACCAATTTCCCTATTAAACCATCATAAAATAAACTCACTAGGAACTCCATTATAACTCCTCCTCAAAATAGAACACATCACTAATTCCACAATTTATTGAATTACTTCCAACCTCAGGGTGTTGTCTCATAAATGAAATCTTTAAATACACAACCAATCATCAACTAGTCCAGGAACTCAAACCATTATATCAATCAAATCCATCTAAATACCCAGCACTGTAGGTGATATTTATAAAATCAAAGGAATCACCATGACTATATCACAAAACGTGATCACATGTAGTGAAACTGTCTCAAAACACGCATAAAATCAAGCTCACTTCCTTTAAGGAAAATGAAACCCCTAAACAAACCTCTCTCATTGTGTTCCATTCATCACACCAAACACAGTTAACCCAATAGGGTACGATTGAAAAATAAGTACCACATGTTTCTATACCTGTCCCTACCAATCAACTCAAAACAATTCCAGTAGGTTAATCCACCAATTCCTATAGTATCTCACACAATGACCATATCCCACTTAAGAGCCTCCATTACATGGCATCACCCTCCAAGAATAGGCCTACCAAGCTCTAATCCATTTAATGCATCCCCATAGGAGATTTCCCCCTAAATGAACACAATACCAAAATATAAGGATAAAGAGATGATATTTATTAGGTATTCGCATATAATAATACCCCCACAAGGTTCATCTTTCTAGACCACCACCCGCCCACCTCGGGGGAGTCATTTCATCAAAATGGGTTCCTATCTTAATTAGATGGTCGTAGAATGGAACTTACCATTCCTAAGAGTTAGGATCAATATTATACTACTTTACTATTCCCAAGGTCATTACTATAATGGTTTAAACCCTCACTTCACTCAAGGTATCATCTTTTAAAATTAGAGTCATGCATAAAAGATCACTGGATCTTCCACCTAACCTTTAAGTCCAGTTAAACATATACATTTGACTGAAACCTATGAGAAACATCCACCTTATGATCTAAGATAACTCTCCCGGTATCACTAGAACTGACCCTTACAAGAGGGTTCTTCGAAATGAAAACCATATAGGGTTCTATTTCATCTATTTCATCAATTCATAATTATTATAATATTAATGAGACTTAGATATAAGCAATGTTGAGTACCGGTTATTGTAACATCACAATTAAATTAAGAGTAATACATTTTTATAATTATTAATATTTGTGAATTAAATATTAATTTTATATTAAAGGCATTTCTATGTTCGATGGCGTACTCGATACACAACAACGGTTTCTTTGAAATCTTACGTTGCACAATAATAATATAATATTATTAATTTAAATAGTAGTTAACGCCTAACCGTTGTAATGGTGGGAATGAACATAACTAACTTTAATTTGATTATACATGATTTTTAAATGTTTTTACATTTATCTAATAAAAGTTAAAGGCTTAAAATTTGAAATAATCTTATATTAAGCATTAATAATCTAATATTATTTAAAAGGTCAATTTACCACCTTTTAATGGTGAACCCCATTTAAATATAGTTTTGGTCACTTTTATATATTCTATTTGACCAAATAATATTCTTCCTTATAATCAGAACATCAAAATTCAGTTTGGGTAAAATTTTGGTATTTTTCTGATAAAATTCAATTTTTGATGAATAGTGGAAAATACAGTATTTTAATTCAAAACTACCTTTTAATATAATTTATTTATATGGTTATATTATATTTTTAAATGATTTTCAACTGTAATTATATTATATTTTAACCATTCGATCCAATGTTCATCATTGGAATTAATTTCACCTTGAAATTGAACATAAACACGTGTCAATCTTTTGATAGTTAATATTTCTTGAAAAACACACTTTTTTTACAACGAAAATTAATTTTAAATTAATTAATTCAAATACTATGTTTTTAATTTGTTAAAATATACATCATTTTTGAATTCTGAATATGAAATATATCTTAGGCTGAATTTTTGGAATTTTTCTGAAATACTTCAGTTTTTGATGAATAGTGAAACTACTAAGTAGTTGTTAAAAATATGACTTTTTCATTTAAATGAATTTTACCGCCTCTGTGAATTGAATTTTTAAAATCCTACAAACATAGTTATTATTATGAAGTAAAATTTGGTTCAATAAGATGAAAATAATTTTTGGTGAATAGTATCTTTTTACTTTTATTTACCACAGTTAAATGTAAATAGGGTAATTTAAGATAAAAAGAATATTATAATAATAAAAAAATTACCTTAACACTTGTCCCAACCTTATTGGATGAGTCATGGCCGACCATGGGCATCCTTGGGTCTATTTTGGGACCCCATTAAGCCACTTAAGAGTTATAATGACACTTTATTTTAATTAACTTAAATTAAAGGCAAAAATGATATAAACAAATATCATTTAGTAAATTATTTTTTACATAGGGTTATATATGTTATCTTTTTTAATATAAATATTATCTGAAAATATAAAAACATTTCCTATATTATGGTAATTTGTTTATAATTTTTAGAAATCAAATAAATAAAATTATTTAAGACACAATAACGATGTAGTGTTTACCTCATTAATAAATGATTTAAATAGATACGATTATAAAGATTAAAAAATATCTTAACCTATCCATTTCTTATTGGATGATTTTTTTTCTACCATGAGTCATCTTATCTTTGACTTTAATAGGTTTTGGACATTTTGAAACTGAAAATCATTATATAATAAAACAATATTTTTACACTTTCTTAAAGAACCCATCCTCCCCCTTATAAAAATCCCTCACATCTAACCCATTACTCACACCTCTCAAGAAGCTTTTATCATCCAAAACCAACCCAAATAAGCTCCCTAGATCTCTCTCTTCCACCTAGAATCCTTAACTTAGGTATAAGGAACTTCAAGAAGTCCTTTTGGTTCAAACCAAAGGGAGTTACCCAAATTAAAGGTAATAGTTTCTCTTAAATTCATTTGTTTTTTTACTTCTCCAACCCATGAACTATTTTTATTCCTTTTTCTATAACAACACCAGTATTATTAATATACTAGGATGTTTTTATGAGAACTATTCAAGCTACACTTACTCACACCTCCATCTAATGGGTAAAGAACATATTGATTCTGTGGATGGAAAACTAACGCCTCATGAAATGATGATTGTTCAATTATCTCCTACCGCCTCTCATAGTGGTCATTAAGATTGATCTATATTTATAAATGATATATATTGTGTTTATATTTTCTTTATTCTTTTTTATTTTTCTTTTATAGCTTACCTTTATGGTTTCCATTATGGGTAAATGCGATAATTGCATTTTAGGAAATGTGGACCACCGCCCCGTCAAAGTGATATGACTCGTTAATGCCATATGTGGGTTGTATAAAGGACGGAGTTAATGATATAATATATGATATTATACTGGAATTATAATATAACTATGTATCATTCTTTTTTAATTCCATTAAAACAAGAAACATAAATGAAAGCAGCATTCATGCGTACATATGGATTACTGTCTCCATGAAAGGTGCATTTCATTTCTTACATACAAATGTTATGTACTGATATAAGTACATGTATATACTAGATATATATGATATATATGATATCTAAATCATTAATATCATTCTGGATATAATGACCTTTTGATCTAATGAACAACTTGTAAATATAAGAAATTCATTTTTGACTCAAGTACCAAATATCGACAAAACGACCGTTATTAACTTAAATTATTAAATAATGTTTATAACGTGGTAATATGTGATATAAAAGGAATAATATAATTGAAAAATTTTCTTAATAAAGTATAAATTAACTTTAGATTATTTTTTAGGAGATTAAAGAAAGAATGGGTCAAGTCGGACATGTGGTAAGGGACTTCATCTCAATCTCCATTCAGTGAGGCATATTTTGTTTCGTACACGACATTATTTTATACATTGTATAAACACCTTTGACATTTCATTTCATTCAAAGGGAATATTTTTCTAGGAGGCTTTTTACTAAATTACAAAAAACAATGTCTCTTTTAACATAAGCAGTGACAATGACCTTTTCTGCTGCCGTGAGTATTATTTGATCTGTTGGATTCTTTAACAAGCCATAATGTTTTTAGATGGAAAATAAATACCATATACATTTTTATGTATTTTTTTATTGAAAATGTTTTTGATAATGGATTTTTTATGTTAATATATTTAAATGCTATATTGTGATTGAAATTTGGAAATTTATCTTTCCTTTCTATTTGTTTTATGTGTTATGTATAAGTTATGGTTCTAGGGAATTGTTACGTATATTGGTGGTTTCATGATAAACCTAGGGCGGGTGAGCCCGAGATAGCTCTCCAATGCATTCGGTAATGTGATATAGATACATGTGAATGTTTCTCCTAAGATATTTTGTGAATATACTATGATTGGTATTCCAAATGTAACTCCCAACATAGCTATGATAGTTATATTGTAAGTATTGTATGGATGCCACGGATTACTTTTATGATTTATATTTTCTATGCGTGATTCATAAATCATATGATTTCATGAGGTATGTTAAAAATATTATGTTTTGATGGACTAATGTTTACTTTATTTATTTCATAACCCTTACTGAACTTTTTATGCCCATCCCATGTTTTGAAATGTTTTTCACACGACTTAAAGATGAATAGGGTCAAGGATGGGATCAAATAAAAGTTATACTGTCTAAAACATTGAACTAGACATGACTCTTTTTTTCAAGAGTTTTTATTTTATAAAAAAATTGAAATTGAGTAAAAGTGTCTACCTTGTAATTTTTGAGGTATAATATAATAGTTATGGCCTAATTATCTAAAACTCTAAACCTGAAAAGATCCTCAATGTGAATTATTCATTTAATTCAAGATTACGTAATGTTTTCTGGCTGGGTCCTTGTAGTTTGTATCAGAGGTTGGTTTAGATAATTTAGAATTTAGGATATTGTGAAATTAATGTATGTAAATTAATTTATGGTAAGATTTAAGTGATATAGAATTTACAGATTACCATGTTTCTTCGCCTAAGATATGTCTGTGTTTAGAATGGTTTTCTACAGAGAAAATAGGGTAGCTATGTTGGGACGACATCAGGAGGAAGAAAACCTTCCAAATTGCAACCTGAGATGGTCAAAATTGGAACTAAACTATTTGTTGTAGTGATAGAATAGTTGAATGAGGCTATAAATGGTGTTGGTATCCATACACAAGATTAGCCGGATCAACCACATAGGAACATGTCAGTAGTGGATCATTTCATGTGGAAACATCCTCCATCATTCAGAGGATCATCTGACCATAAGATAGAAAAAGGGTGGATTAAATAACTATAAAATATTTTCGATGTTATGTGGTGTTCAGAACATCAAAATTTTAGTCTCACTGTTTATCGTTTTGAAGGTGAAGTTGATCAGTTGTGATTGATGGTGAAAAATATCAGGGATAGTGAATAGATTGATGCTCTTGATTTGGATGAATTCAAACGTATATTTCTTGAGAAATACTTTCGTAAGGTGGTTCATCTTAGGATGGAAAAAAATCCTGTAATTGAGGTAGGAAGATGACTCAGTGGCTATTTTTGAAGAAAAATTCACTAGACTGGCAATATATTCTCCAAATTTCATACGAGATCTTCATAGTAAAATCAACCATTTTTACTCAGGATTAAATCCATAGTATCAAAGGTATTTAGCTTCTTGTGAGTTAGAAAGTTATGAAAACCTTGTTCGATGTGCGAAGAAGGTGGAAATGGATTTTTCTGATGATCAGGTGTTCTTTGACAAACAACAGAATAAGAGGTCGAGGTGGCAAATGAAAGGGAATAAATCTTCAAAGAAGTCTAATGGTAAGAAACAAAAGTTTATAGTTTGTGAAAATTATGGTAAAACCATGCTGGGGAATGTCTTTTGAATTATGGTATGTGTTACCAATGTGGTAAAATGGGACATAAATCTCGTAATTTTAGTAAAAACGATTAGGGTAATGGTAAGATGAAATATAATTTATTGTCATTAAAATGATTTCAGTGCAATGAAATGGGTAATTATAAAAATGAGTGTCCAACAAAGAACTCAACTTAGGGAAAGAAGCTAGACTACATGTAGAAAGTGGTGGTGAAATCCTTTGCAACTACTCCAACAGATGTTGGGCAATCAAATTAAGTGGTATCAGGTACACTGTTTGTTTGTTCAAATTATGCCAATGTGTTGTTTGATTCAGGGTCTACACATTCATTCATTTCTGGGAAATTTTCTTGTAAATTGGGAATTCCATATCAAGATATGAATCCTGAACATATGGTAAAAACACCTAGAGTAAATTTCGAGATAAAAAGAAATTATAAGAAACTTCCCAATCCTTGTGTGTGGAAAGAATCTACCTTAAAACCTTATTGTTTTTCCTCTAGTTTAGTTTGATGTTATTCAGGGTATGGATTGGCATTCTATTTATCATGATAAGATTGATTACAGAGCTAGAGAGGTTTCTTTTCATAAATATTTTCAATTTGTGTACAATAATGAACCCTTACTTTTCATAACATATCACGAAGCTGGGAAACTAGAAAAAGATGGAAATGAATGTTACCTTGCACTGATTTTTGAAAACAAATGAACAGTTCAGATTAATGATGTGACAGTGGTAAATGAGTATCTAGATGTTTTTCCTAATGAGTTTCTTGGTATTATACCAGATTGGGAAGTTTAATTTACAGTTGACTTAGTTCTTAATTCTAATCCAATTTCAAAACCCCATTATCGAATGTCTCAAATTGAACTTTTAGAATTAAAGAAGCAATTGCATGAGTTATTAGATAAAGGTTTCATTCGACCCAGCACATCACCATGGGGAGAATCTTTATTGTTTGTTAAAAAGAAAGATGGTTCAATGAGACTTTTAATTGATTATAGAGCATTGAATAACATCACTTTTGAGAACAAGTATCCTTTTCCTCATATCAATGATTTGTTTTCTCATCTCCATGGAGATCAGTATTTTTCGAAGATTTACATGAGGTTGGGGTACCATCAGTTGAAAGTAAAGTACACACTCCAAATACTGTGTTTTGTACTAGATATGGCCATTACAAATTTGTAGTTATGCCTTTTCATTTAGCCAATACACCTACTGTATTCATGGATCTTATGAATAGAATTCTCTATGAGTTCTTGGATAAGTTTTTGGATGGGTTAATTGATGATATTTTGGTTTATTCTAAAAGTAAAGAGGTGAAAAAAAGTCATATAAGTGTTTTCTTGAATCCTTAAAAGAAAATAAATTATATGGGAAATTCGGCAAGTGTGAGTATTAGTTACAAAAAATTTCTTTCGTTGGTCACATTGTTTCAAAAAATGGCATAACTTTTGATCCTGCAAAAAAAAGTTGTTGAAAAATGGAAAAGACCCAAAAATATAACCATGATTCGTAGTATTCTTTGTTTGGAAGGTTATTACCTGAGGTTTTTTGAGAATTTTTCACAGTTATCTAGCCCACTGACTAAGTTAACTCGAAAAGGTGTTAAGTTCATTTGGACCAAATAATGTGATTATTGTTTTCAGGAATTGAAAATAATATTAGTAAATGCTCCAGTTTTGGCACTACCTTCCAGAAATGGTGAGTTTGTTATTTATAGTGATGCTTCGTTAAAAGGACTTGGATGTGTCCTTATGAAAAATTATCAGGTAATTTCTTATGCTTCACGTCAGTTGGAACCTCATGAGTTAAATTACCCTACACATGATTTGGAATTAGCTTCAGTTGGTTTTGCTTTAAAAATTTGGAGGAATCATTTTTATTGAGTAAAATATGAAATATATATTGAAGAAAAAAGCATGAAGTATATATTCACTCAGAAATAATTGAACATGACACAGAGGAGATGGTTGGAATTAATAAAGGATTATAACTACACAATCCTTTACCATCCTGGAAAACCAAATAAAGTGGCAGATGCTTTGAGTCGAAAAAGTAATGCTTTATTAACAATGTTATTTTGGAAAGAGATCCTTTGTTTTTAGATTTGATGAACATTGGAATAGAAGTTGTTAGTAGAGTAAATTCTTCTATTTTGTTTCAGGTGTCAGTGAAATCAACTCTACTAGATTGAATAAAGTAAGCACAGAAGGAAGAAAGTGACTTGCAGGAAAAGGTAGATTTGGTTTAGAAGGGTAAGTTGCCTGAATTAATCATTGATAATGACTGGGTTTTGAGATTTGTAAATAGATTATGGGTGCCTTGTGATTCACAGTTGAAGAATTAGTTGTTATGTGAAGCTTATAGTTCCCTGTTTTCAATTCATCCTAGCAGTACTAAGATGTACAGAGATCTTCGGAAGTATTACTGATGGGAAGGAATGAAAAGAGATATTGCTGATTTTACTGTGAAGTGTTTGACTTGTCAGTAGGTTAAAACAGAGTGGAAGTTACTGAAAGGGATGCTTTAGTCTTTACTAGTGTCAGAGTGGAAAGGGGAAAATATATCCATGGAATTCATTGTGGGATTACCGAATACATCTCGAGGAAATAATGAAAAGTATTTTATTGTTAAATGATTGACTAAATCTTCCTATTCGATATATTTTGTCTCTAGATCAACTTTATCGATTGTATGTTAAAGAGATAGTTAGGTTTCATGGTGTTCCCCTTTCCATTGTATCTGATCATGATCCCATTTTTACTTCTAGCTTTGGGAAATGCCTTCAGAAGTCGTTGGTAACTGAATTAAATTTTACTATAGATTTTCATCCATAATCAAGTGGGAAATCAGAATGAACAATTAGAACCATAGAGGATATGCTACATGCATGTTCACTGAATTACCAGGGAAGTTGGGACCAACATATTTATTTGGTTGAATTTTCTTATTATAATAGTTTTCATTCTAGTATACAGATGGATACATTTGAGGCATTATATGGAAAGCATTGTCGAACTCTATCTTTTTGGGATGAAGTATGTGAAAAGAGAGGGATGGGACCAAAATTGGTAGAAGAGATGGCTAAGAAGGTTCAGTTGATTCAGAATCACATGATAACAGATCAGAGAAGGTAGAAAATTTATGCGGATAATCGGAGGAAGGATATTTCTTTTGAGATAGGTGATCATGTCTTTCTCATAGTTTCTCTATGGAAAAGTGTGATGTGTTTCAGTAAGAAGAGAAAGTTGAGTCCAAGGTTCATTGGAACTTATGAAATCCTAGAGAATGTTGGATCAGTTGCATATAGAGTGGCTTTGCCTCCAAGTTTGTCCAAGGTACACAATGTTTTTCATGTTTCAATGTTGAGAAAGTATACAACATATCCATCTCATGTTTTGAGCCTAGAGATAGTTCAGTTGGAAGAGAATCTCTTTTATGAGGAACAACCAGTCTAGATTCTTGACTAAAGATAGAAAGTGTTGTAGAATAAGGTAATTCACCACGTAAAGGTTTTGTGGAAAACCCATATGGTTGAAGACGCAACATGGGAATCTGAAAATGCTATGAGAGATAAATACCCCCATTTATTTTATAAGTGAATAAAATTGTGAGGAACCAATTTCAAAAAGGGGGAAGGATGTAGCATCCCAAGTAATTTAATAGTAATACATTTTCATATTTAGTAATAATTGTGAATTAAATATTAATTTTACTTTAAAGGGGTTTCTATGTTCGAGGGCGTACCCGATACACAACAACGGTTTCTTTGAAATCTTACATTGCATAATAATAATATTATATTATTATTTTAAATGGTAGTTAATGCCTAGCCATTGTAATGGAGGGAATGAACAGAAGTAACTAAAATATGATTATACATTTTTTTTAAATGTTTTTAAATTTATCCAATAAAGTTTAAGGCTTAAAATGTTAATTATTCTAATTTTAAGCTTTAATACTCTCATATTCTTTAAATGGTCGATTTACTGCCTTTTACTGGAGAACCCTCTTTAAATTTAGTTTTGGTCACTTTTATATGTTCTATTTGACCAAATAAAATTCTTTTTTAGAATTGGGACATCAAAATTCACTTTGGGTAAAATTTTAGTATTTTTCTGATAAAATTCAATTTTTGATTAATAGTAGAAAATAAATTATTTTAATTCAAAACTGATTTTTAATCTAATTTATTTATATGGTTATATTATCTTTTTAATTGGTTTTAAAGTATAAATTAGATTATATTTTTACCATTTACTCCAATTTGTTCATTGTAATTAATTTAACATCGAAATTTGACATAAACAAGTGCCAATCTTTTGATAGTTAATATTTCTTAAAAAATACGCTTTTTGATTTGACAACATGAACTGATTTATATTAATTAATCCATATTCTATGTTTTTAATTTGGTAAAATATAAATCTTTTTTGAATTTTAAATATCAAATATAGCTTAGGCTGAATTTTTTTTATTTTTCTAAAAAACATCAATTTTTGATGAATAGTGAAACCACTAAGTAGTAGTTAAAAATCTAAATTTTTCTTTTAAATGAAATTTTACTGCTTTTGTGAATTGAATTTAGAAAATCTAACATACATGGTTGTTATTAGTAAGTAAAAGTTGGTTCAATAAGATGAAAATAATTTCTGGTGAATAGTAACTTTTGACTTTCATTTACTGCGGTTAAAGGTAAATTGGGTAATTCATGTTAAAAAATATTATAATAATACAAAATTACATTAAAACCTGTATAAAACTTATTATATGAGTCATGGAATACCATGGGAATCCTTGGTAATATTTTTGGACCCCATAGAGCCACTTATAGGTGATAATGACTGTAACACCCGAGACTTTTATGTTATATAAATCATCAAAGAAATCTTTTTCTACACAACACTTGTTTGGCTTGCTTTACACGCAATCGCGACCTTCCTCGATAGCTTGCGTCGTACGCAATACCGAGTTTCACTAAACAACAATATGCTATTAAAACTAGCCGTTATGAATAGTAATAACCACTTTTTGAAATTTTATAAATTTTATTTTTCAAAATGGACTTCATTTTTGGACTTAGAATATCGAAATTAGCCTAGGGTGAAATTTCGGTATTTTTTTTGAAAACTTTCAATTTTTGATGAATAGTGAAACCACTAAGTGGTAGGTTAAAAAAACTGAATTTTGCATAAAACTTAATTTTACCGCTTCTGTGAATGGAATTTCAAAAATCCGACAGACACGGTTGATATCAGTAAGTAAAATGTGGTTCAATGAGATAAAAATAATTTTTTGGTGAATAGTAACTTTTTACTTTTTTAACCGCGGTTAATAGTAAATAGGGTAACTAAGGGTAAATATGATATTAATATTACCCTAACACATGTCCTAATTCTATTGGAAAAGTGTAATTCGACCAAAAACAAACTTAGGAATAAAATATGACCATTTAGGTCCACTTGGATTAGATTAGGACATTTATTATTAATTTATTTAAAGAAGGGTTAAAATAGTTAAAATCAAAGTTTAATAAGTAAATCATTTTTAATATGGGGTTATACATAAGATAAATTCGACTATAAATATTCATTAGAAAGATAAAACGATTTCCTACATAATGGTATTTTATTTGTAATTTTTAGACATTAAATAATTTAATTTATTTATGACACAATGATGATGCAGTAATTATCTTATTAATGAAATATTGACATAATTGATGTTATAAACACCAAAATAAATGTAATTTGAGACTTTTTCTGAATTACACTAATTTTATAGGTTACTATGATATATTAGTGTTGATTTAATCAACTTGTTTCGAACATATAATTCTGTTATGACTTTCACAAAAATCATATATCAAATAGTGTCAAAATTGACACAAAATAGTTTTTAAATCAAATATTATATTATTAATTGTTATTTTATTCCTAAAAATCTAAGGTTCGTCCAAATGACTTAGATAAGGATATATATATTAATAATAAACAATTTGGGGTTCGTTTGTCATGTTATAGTAAGATTATTAACCATATAGTGAAAGAAAACAAAAAGACACGGTAAAAGTTAAATTATTTAACTTAGAGTTAAATCTAATTGATAAGGTTAAAATAATACCCTAAACTTGTCTAAATCCTATTGGTTGATAGGATTTCGACCCATCCCCACTTTAGCTTCGAAATAAGACGCTTTGGAACCATTATAAACCGATTTTGACTTTAATATAAAATAATATTTTGAGATATTCCTAAGGTGCCCCTCTCCTCCCTTATAAAAGGGGACCTCCTCCCCCTCCTCCTCACACCAATTTGAGCACTCAAGCTCGGCCAACCCCTGCCAGTTTCTCCTCTCCACTTCCCTAGAATAATCCTAGAGGTCCTGGTCTTCTTCAAAGACCAATCTTAGTTCCCTAAGTGGAGGATTCAAAGAGGCGTTCCAAAGAAGAGGAGCTTCGGACACATACAAAGCAAATCGGACCTAAGGTAAGGGAAATATCACAATCTCATTTTTATCCGAGATTGTTTATTCGTAAGTAATTACTGGGGTGTATTTTATCATCCACATCCATGTTCCCTCAATATGTAATATTGTTTCCAGCCACTTACAATAGTTTAAATCCAATTTTACCCTTCGGTGAGTTTTTAGTAAAGAATATGAAAGGAATCTTTTGTCGTTTTTTCGTACGAGGTACTTTTTGACTTTTCCGAAAAAAGTACGAAGAATGTTTTTTTAACTTATACGGCATGAATGGATTTTTAAAACATTATTTCCAAGAAGATTCCTTTACAAGTTTTCAAGTTTATTTTTAATCAACTTCTTTTAGTTTATAATTGTATGACATGTTAAGAAAAGAAAAGTGTTTTTGAAGAAAAAAGGATATTTTCCTCAAGAATGGAGTTCAAGTGTTTTATCAAAATTATTTTCCATCTAATATAATAAAGGGTTCTGTTTTTATCCCTATTATTACATTGATTTGATTATGTTGTGAGGGAATTATTTTTATGAAGTCATTTACCTTATATGATTTGTTTTATGTTGTCATGATGTTTCAAGAATCCCATTTTTATTACATGGGTTACGCTATGATGTATGGTTTATGATTATGTGGCACACATAAGAAAGGATTCATTATAAGATGGGTGGGACCTATATCTCCCTCCAATACATTGGGTAAAGATTTTATATCTCATGAGATAGACATGGTTGGAACGGTAGGTTATACCGGTTCAGTGAAACAGGACTGGAACGAGGGTGACTTGGTTCAGAAAGGGACTTTGTCCACTAAGATAGTCTTGGCAATGAGTCATGAATAACAAGAAATGATTTTCCATTATTATGTGTTCATGCCACAAAGTTTCAAGTTTCATGTTATGATTATGGGGATCTCATTTTCACTTCTATGATTTATTCCATGTTAAGATTTTATGATCTCTTTTGCAGGTTATGATTTTCAAAAAGATATGATATGATTTTTATTTCCTTTATTTTCCCTTGCTGAGCATTTGATCTCACCCTTTTATGTTTTCTTTTCCCCAGGTCAGGAAGATGGATATTAAGTATAATATGCTAAAAGGGACCCTAGATATGATGAAATAATTGGGAGACACCGTAGAAGATTTATGAACCAGTTGTTTATGTTTCCCAGTTTCTAAAGACACTATACCTATACGGTCCTTTGTGGTTTTGTCATATGTTGTAATAAGTGTACTTCAATTTTGAAGTATTAACAATGTATGTAAAGTATGGGTCGTTATAGTTGGTATCAGAGGAAAGGTATAGTCAACCTTTGGAAACTAGGATGTGAAAGCCTTAGTAAGAACCCTAAGGATAAAGTCTAAGCATACAACACAATCTTAGTGTTTTAGAAATGTCCATGAATAACCTAGGATAAGACCTTAAGCGTGAAAATTTTATTCTTGAATTATGTGGTTTTCCTATTATAATTAGTGTTGCTCACACTATTCTTTTTGGTTTTAGTCAATGGCTGGAACCTGAAGGAACTGTGTTAATGCGGAATGCGATGGGCAATGCAATGATTGTCCCCCCTGAGCAACCAAACGATATGGGAGCTGGAATGCAAAATCTTGTAGCCATGCTCACACAACTTTCTCAAGCTATGAATCATGCAGGACTTCCAAACGAGCAAAGGAAGGAGAAACATTCTGTTGAATCCTTCATGAGGCAGCGTCCCCCTTCTTTCAGCGGGTCTACTGATCCATTAGTTGCTGAACAATGGATTAGTACTACTGAAAAGATATTTTCAGTTCTTCAATGTTCTGAACATGATAAAGTCATCCTAGCAGTGTATCGTTTGGAAGGAGATGCTGATCAATGGTGGAATCTTATTAAGAATACGAGGCAAAGGGATGAAATTGAGTCCATGGAATGGGACGAGTTCGAGAACTTATTTTTCAATAAGTACTTCCCTCGTATTCTCCGAACAAAGATGGAGAAAGAGTTTCTTGAACTGAAGCAAAGGGATGATGAATCTGTTGGTACCTATGAAGCAAATTTTACAAGACTTGCAAGGTACGCTTCTGGTATTATTATCCAACCTGAGAGTAAGATCGATCGATTCTTTAGTGGCTTAAAACCAAGTCTTCGAAGGGCGTTAGCCATAAGGGACTTCAATAGCTACGAGGAAATCGTTCGATGTGCTCTCAAAGTCGAGATGGAGATTGGAGTAACCCATCAGTCACATGGGTTTGATAATAAGAGGAAGATGGAATTCAAAGAAAAATCTAAAGATCACACGGAAAAGAAGATGAGCTTTTCCTTATGCTCAAAGTGTGGAAAGAAACATGGAGGGAGTTGTCTTAAAGGTACAAGTAAATGTTTTAAATGTGGAAAGGAAGGTCATCGGGCATTTGAATGCCGTGATAATGGGAAGAAGATGTCTAATGACGCAAAAAAAGGAAGGGATACACAGAATGAACCTACTACACTTCAATGTTTCAAGTGCAAGGAGATGGGGCATTATGCCAATCAATTCCCAAATCCAAGGGTTGATGATGATGGTCGACGTCAACAAAATCTTAAGGCTAAAGACAAAGGAAAGTCACATGCAATTTCTATCAGCGATATGGAGTACGATAACGAAGTGGTGAAAGGTACACTTACCATCCACTCTAAAGTAGAAAATGTTTTATTTGATTCTGGATCCACCCACTCTTTTATTTCTGAAGAATTTTCTAAGGGTATCACCGTATTACCTCAACAATTAGATGTTGAGTTAGCTGTGACAACACCTAATGGCACATCAATCGCATCAAAAGTTTATAATTCTTCTCCGATCGAAGTTTGTGGGAAAGTGCTTCCTAAAAATCTTGTGATCCTTCCTATAGTGGAATTTGATGTGATTCTTGGCATGGATTGGCTTTCTTTATACGGATCTCATATCAATTGCCAAAGAAGGGAAGTCACATTTCATATTCCAGATCAATATATGATCGTCTATCAATGCAAGGATGAACATAACCTTCCAGTGGAAATTTCTTCCATTTTATGGGTATTGATTCCACTAAATGAAGGTTATTTATCTCAAATGGTTGGTGAGAAACTCGCGATTAAGAATATGCCCATCGTACGGGAGTTTGATGATGTCTTTCCGGAGGAATTACCGGGTCTTCCACCAAATCGTGAAGTTGATTTTTCAATAGAACTCGTACCGGGTGCTTTGCCTATTTCAAAGACACCTTATAGAATGGCCCCAATTGAGTTGCAGGAATTGAAGAAGCAACTCCAAGAGAATCTTGATAAGGGATTCATACGCCCTAGTGTGTCACCTTGGGGAGCACCTGTTCTATTTGTTAAGAAGAAAGATGGATCAATGAGACTCTGCATTGATTATCGGGAACTTAACAAGATCACTATCAAGAAAAAATATCCTCTCCCACGCATTGATGACTTATTTGACCAACTATGCGGAGCTCAATACTTTTCCAAGATTGATCTTCGTTCAGGGTATCATCAATTAAGGGTCAAAAGGGAGGATATACCAAAGACGGCTTTCCGTACAAGGTATGGACACTATGAATTTATAGTGATGCCATTTGGTCTTACTAATGCCCCTGCTATCTTCATGGATCTAATGAATAGAGTCTTCAGAGACTATCTTGATCAATTTGTGGTAGTCTTTATAGACGATATTCGTATCTATTCAAAGAGCAAGGAAGAGCATGAAGATCACTTGAGAATTATATTGAAGACCCTGAGAAAGGAGAAGATTTATGCCAAATTTACCAAGTGTGAATTTTGGCTTGAAAAAGTTGCATTTTTGGGTCACATAATCTCAAAATAGGGGATATCTGTGGATCCAGCAAAAACAGAGGTTATCGAAAGATGGTCAAGACCAACAACAGTAACTAAGATCCGAATTTTTCTTGGTTTGGCTGGATATTATCGACGTTTTGTAAAAGATTTTTCACAATTATCTAATCCACTCACCAAGTTGACTCGGAAAGGAGTTAAGTTTGTCTGGACAGAGGAATGTGAAGAGAATTTCAAGGAGTTGAAAAGAAGGTTATCCAGTGCACCTGTGCTCACACTGCCTTGTAGTGGAGAAAGGTTTGTGATCTACAGTGATGCATCCAAGAAGGGATTGGGGTGTGTTCTTATGCAAAATGATATGGTGATAGCTTATGCCTCACGACAGTTGAAAATCCATGAGCAAAATTACCCAACACATGATTTGGAGTTGGCTGCGGTAATCTTTGCATTAATGATTTGGAGGCATTACCTTTATGGTGAAAGGTGTGATATTTATACTGATCATAAAAGTTTAAAGTATATTTTCACACAAAAGGAGTTGAATATGCGTCAAAGAAGATGGTTGGAGCTGATTAAGTATTATGACTGCTCAATCCATTACCACCCTGGGAAAGCAAACAAGGTGGCAGATGCATTAAGTCGACAAGACCATGCTAGTTTATCCATGATGAGGATCAAAAAAGATCCAATATTTATGGATTTACAAAGGATGGATCTTGGAATTATAATGGAAGGGGGAAAATCTTATCTTTCTCAAATGAATGTTCAACCATATATACATGTGAAGATTAAAGAGGCACAGAAAGAAGATGTCGAGTTACAAAAGAAGGTGAGAAATGTTCCTGAATTCAACCTTGATTGTGATGGGATAATAAAGTTCAGGAATCGGGTTTGTGTTCCTCCCATCCCCGAATTAAGGAAGGAGCTGCTGGATGAGGCTCATAGTTCTTCATTCTCTATTCATCCTGGAAGCCCGAAGATGTATAGGGACCTGAAAGAGTACTTCTGGTGGGATGGCATGAAAAGAGATGTTGCTGAATATGTCTCTCGATGCTTGGTTTGTCAACAAGTTAAAGCTGAGAGACAGAAGTCTAAGGGGATGTTACAACCATTACCCATACCCGAATGGAAATGGGAAAACATCACTATGGACTTTGTTACAGGACTTCTTAAAACATCCAAAGGCAATAATGCTATCTGGGTCATAGTTGATCGTCTTACAAAGTCTGCACACTTCATTGCTATTAGAGAGGATTTCTCTCTAGATCAGCTTTCCAGGATATATGTAAAGGAAGTGGTAAGATTGCATGGAGTACCACTTTCTATTTTATCTGATCGGGATCCGAGATTTACCTCGAAGTTCTGGCGAAGTCTTCAGCATACTCTGGATACAGAGTTGAGTTTCAGCACTGCTTATCATCCCCAGACAGACGGTCAGTCTGAGAGAACAATTCAAACCCTAGAAGATATGTTGAGAGCTTGCTCTATGGATTTCAAAGGAGGTTGGGATCAACACCTACCTTTGGTAGAATTTTCTTATAATAATAGCTTTCACTCCAGTATTCAGATGGCTCCTTATGAAGCTCTCTATGGAAAGAAATGCAGGACCCCAACTTGCTGGGATGAAGTTGGGGAAAGAAAGCTATTAGGACCTGATCTCGTTGATGAAATGGCAGAAAAGGTCAGATCTATTCAACAACACATAAGAGCAGCTCAGAGTCGACAGAAAAGTTATGCTGACAACCGAAGAAAAGACCTAGAGTTTGAAGTGGGTGATAAAGTGTTCTTACGAATATCTCCCTGGAAGAGGGTTATGAGATTTGGAAAGAAGGGGAAGTTGAGCCCTAGATATATCGGTCCTTTCGAAATACTGGATCGTGTTGGGAAGGTAGCTTACCGATTGGCGCTTCCACCGAATCTCTCTCAAGTTCACGATGTGTTCCATGTATCTCTCCTGAGAAAGTACATACCAGATCCTTCACATGTACTCAGCTCAGAAGTTGTACCGCTGGAGCAAGATCTTTCTTATGAAGAATAGCCGATAGAGATTCTGGATCGTAGAGAAAAAGTCCTACGAAATAAGACCACTCGATTGGTGAAAGTTTTATGGAGGAACCACCAACTTGAAGAAGCTACATGGGAGCTTGAGGATATGATGAGGGAGAAGTATCCTCATCTGTTTGTTACAAAGTGACGAATTTCGAGGGCGAAATTCTTTTTAAGGGGGGTAGAATGTAACACCCGAGACTTTTATGTTATATAAATCATCAAAGGAATCTTTTTCTACACAACACTTGCTTGTCTTGCTTTACACGCAATCGCGACCTTCCTCGATAGCTTGCGTCGTACGCAATACCGAGTTTCACTAAACAACAATATGCTATTAAAACTAGCCGTTATGAATAGTAATAACCAATTTTTGAAATTTTATAAATTTTATTTTTCAAAATGGACTTCATTTTTGGACTGAGAATATCGAAATTAGCCTAGGGTGAAATTTTGGTATTTTTCTGAAAACTTTCAATTTTTGATGAATAGTGAAACCACTAAGTGGTAGGTTAAAAAAACTTAATTTTGCATAAAACTTAATTTTACCGCTTCTGTGAATGGAATTTCAAAAATCCGACAGACACGGTTGATATCAGTAAGTAAAATGTGGTTCAATGAGATAAAAATAATTTTTTGGTGAATAGTAACTTTTTACTTTTTTTACCGCGGTTAATAGTAAATAGGGTAACTAAGGGTAAATATGATATTAATATTACCCTAACACATGTCCTAATTCTATTGGACAAGTGTAATTCGACCAAAAACAAACTTAGGAATAAAATATGACTATTTAGGTCCACTTGGATTAGATTAGGACATTTATTATTAATTTATTTAAAGAAGGGTTAAAATAGTTAAAATCAAAGTTTAATAAGTAAATCATTTTTAATATGGGGTTATACATAAGATAAATTCGACTATAAATATTCATTAGAAAGCTAAAACGATTTCCTACATAATGGTATTTTATTTGTAATTTTTAGACATTAAATAATTTAATTTATTTATGACACAATGATAATGCAGTAATTATCTTATTAATGAAATATTGACATAATTGATGTTATAAACACCAAAATAAATGTAATTTGAGACTTTTTATGAATTACACTAATTTTCTAGGTTACTATGATATATTAGTGTTGATTTAATCAACTTGGTTCGAACATATAATTCTGTTATGACTTTCACAAAAATAATATATCAAATAGTGTCAAAATTGACACAAAATAGTTTTAAAATCAAATATTATATTATTAATTGTTATTTTATTCCTAAAAATCTAAGGTTTGGAAAAATGACTTATATAAGGATATATATATTAATAATAAACAATTTGGAGTTCGTTTGGCAGGTTATAGTATGATTATTAACCATATAGTGAAAGAAAACAAAAAGACATGGTAAAAGTTAAATTATTTAACTTAGAGTTAAATCTAATTGATAAGGTTAAAATAATACCCTAAACTAGTATAAATCCTATTGGTTGATAGGATTTCGACCCATCCCCACTTTAGCTTCTAAATAAGACCCTTTGGAACCATTATAAACAGATTTTTACTTTAATATAAAATAATATTTTGAGATATTCCTAAGGTGCCCCTCTCCTCCCTTATAAAAGGGCACCTCCTCCCCCTCCTCCTCACACCAATTTGAGCACTCAAGCTCGGCCAACCCCTGCCATTTTCTCCTCTCCACTTCCCTAGAATAATCCTAGAGGTCCTGGTCTTCTTCAAAGACCAATCTTAGTTCCCTAAGTGGAGGATTCAAAGTGGCGTTCCAAAGAAGAAGAGCTTCGGACACATACAAAGCAAATCGGACCTAAGGTAAGGGAAATATCACAATCTCATTTTTATCCGAGATTGTTTATTCGTAAGTAATTACTGGGGTGTATTTTATCATCTACATCCATGTTCCCTCAATATGTAATATTTTTTCCATCCACTTACAATAGTTTAAATCCAATTTTACCCTTTGGTGAGTTTTTAGTAAAGAATATGAAAGGAATCTTTTGTCGTTTTTTCGTACGAGGTACTTTTTGACTTTTCCGACAAAAGTACGAAGAATGTTTTTTAACTTATACGACATGAATGGATTTTTAAAACATTATTTCCAAGAAGCTTCCTTTACAAGTTTTCAAGTTTATTTTTAATCAACTTCTTTTAGTTTATAATTGTATGACATGTTAAGAAAAGAAAAGTGTTTTTGAAGAAGAAGGGATATTTTCCTCAAGAATGGAGTTCAAGTGTTTTATCAAAATTATTTTCCATCTAAGATAATAAAGGGTTCTGTTTTTATCCCTATTATTACATTGATTTGATTATGTTGTGAGGGAATTATTTTTATGAAGTCATTTACCTTATATGATTTGTTTTATGATGTCATGATGTTTCAAGAATCCCATTTTTATTACATGGGTTACGCTTTGATGTATGGTTTATGATTATGTGGCACACATAAGAAAGGATTCATTATAAGATGGGTGGGACCTATATCTCCCTCCAATGCATTGGGTAAAGATCTTATATCTCATGAGATAGACATGGCTGGAACGGTAGGTTATACCGGTTCAGTGAAACAGGACTGGAACGAGGGTGACTCGGTTCAGAAAGGGACTTTGTCCACTAAGATAGTCTTGGAAATGAGTAATGAATAACAAGAAATGATTTTCCATGATTATGTGTGCATGACACAAAGTTTCAAGTTTCATGTTATGATTATGGGGATCTCATTTTCACTTCTATGATTTATTCCATGTTAAGATTTTATGATCTCTTTTGCAGGTTATGATTTTCAAAAAGATATGATATGATTTTTATTTCCTTTATTTGCCCTCTCTGAGCATTTGAGCTCACCCTTTTATGTTTTCTTTTCCCCAGGTCAGGAAGATGGATATTAAGTAGAATATGCTAAAAGGGACCCTAGATATGATGAAATAAATGGGAGACACCGTAGAAGATTTATGAACCAGTTGTTTATGTTTCCCAGTTTCTAAAGACACTATACCTATACGGTCCTTTGTGGTTTTGTCATATGTTGTAATAAGTGTACTTCAATTTTGAAGTATTAACAATGTATGTAAATTATGGGTCGTTATAATGACACTTTATTTTAATTTACTTAAAGTAAAAGCAAAAATGACATAAACAAATATCTTTTAGTAAATTAATTTTTACATAGCGTTATTTAAGTTACATTTTAGACTATAAATATTATTTTTAAATATAAAATCAATTCCTACATTATGGTATTTTTTTATAATTTCTACACATAAAATAAATAAAATTATTTATGACACAATAATGATTTAGTGTTTACCTCATTATTAAATGATTTAAATAAATAATATTAAACAGATTAAAATAATATCCAAAACCAGTCCAATTCTTATTGGATGATTTTATTTCGACCATTATTCATCTTATATTCTACTTTAATAAGTTTTTAATCTTTATAAACCAAAAATCATTATATAATAAAATTATATTTTCACACTTTCCTAAAGAACCCCTCCTCCCCCTTATAAAAATCCATTCACCTCTAACCCATTACTCACACCTCTAAAGCCCCTTGTCTCATCCAAACCCTACCGAAATAATCTCTCAAGATCCCTCTCTTCCACCTAGAATCCTTAAATTAGGCATAAGGAACTTCAAGAAGTCCTTTTGGTTCAACCCAAAGGGAGTTTCCTGAATTAAAGGTAATGATTTCTCTTATATTCTTTTCTTTTATTTTACATCTCCTACCCCTAAACTCTTTTTAATAAATTTTTTTATAACAAAATGATTATTATTAATATAATAGTAATTTTTATTAGAATTATTCTAACTACATTTACACACACCTTCATCTAATGGGTAAAGAAGATACTCTTTCTGTGGATGGAAAACTAAAACCTCACGAGACGATGATTGTTCAATTATCTCTTATTGCCTCTCACAGTGGCCAATAAGATGAAACTTTATTTATATATGATACATATTATGTTTATGTTTTCTTTATTCTTCTTTATTTTTCATTTATGTCATACCTTTATGGTTTCTATTATGGGAAAATGCGACAATTTCATTATAGGAAGTGCGGACTACTGCCCCCTCAAAGTGATTTGACTCTTTAATTCTATATATGGGACATATAAAGGATGGATTTAATGATATTATATATTATATTATACTATAATTTTAATATATCTATGTATCATTATGTTTTAATTCCATTAAAATAATAAATAGAAATGAAAGTAGTGTTCATGTGTACGTACGGCTTACCGTCTACATGAACGGTGCATTTCATTTGTTACATACAAATGTTATGTACTGTTATAAATACAAGTATATGCTAGATGTATTTAGTATATATGATATATAAATCATGAATATAATTCTGGATATAATGAACTTATGACCACATTAACTACTTGTAAATATAAGAAGTTCATTTTTGACTCAAGTACCAAATATCAACAAAATGACCATTATTAACATAAATGATTACATAATGTTTATAACATGGTAATATGTGATATAAATAGAATAAGTAACTTGAAATATGTTTTTAATCGGGTATAAATTTACTTTATTTTATTATTCAATATATTAAAGAAGGAACAAGTCATGTCGGATATGAGGTAAGGGACTTCGTCTCAGTCGCCTTTCATTAAAGAGTATTTTGTTTTATAAACAACATTATTTTATACACTATATAAAAAACATTGAAATTTCATTTCATTCAAAGAGAATTTTTTTCTATGAGGTGATTTACTAAATGATAGAAAAGAATGTTTCTTTTAATGTAAGTGGTGACAACAACCTTTTTCCGCCGCCATGAGTATTATCTGATTTTTTGGCTACCCTAACAATCCATAATGTTTTTAAATGGAAAATAAATACCATATACTATGTTATGTATATTGGTATTTAAAATGGTTATCATAATGGATTTGTTATGTCAATATATTTAAATGATATATTTTTATTGAAATGTGTAAATGGTATCTTTCCTTTATATTTGTCTTATTTGTTATGAATGTGTTATGGTTCTTGGGAATTGTTACGTATATGGGTAGTTCCAAGATAAACCTGGGGTGGGTGAGCACGATATAGCTCTCCAATGTTTTGGGTAACATGATAGAGGTTACGTGAATGTTTCTCCAAAGGTATTTAGGGAATATATTGTGATGGGTATTCAAAATGTAACTCCCTATGTAGTTGTGATAGCTATAATGTAAGTATTATATGGATGCCACAAGTTACCTCTAAGATATATGTTTTCTATGTGTGATTCATAAATCTTATCATTTCATAAGGTATATTAAGAATATTATGTTTTGATGGACTAATGATTACATTCTTTATTTTATAACCCTTATTGAGATTTTTAGGCTCATCCCATGTTTTGAAATGTTTTTCAAAGGACTTAAAGATGAATAGGGTCAAGGATGGGATTAAGGAAAAGTCATGTTTTCTAAAACATGGAACTAGACATGACTCTTTTTTCAAGAGTTTTTTTTAATGGAAACTAATTAGAAGTTTCTACCTTGTAATTTTTGAGATGTAATGTAATATTTATGGCCTAATTATCTAAAACTCAAAACCTAAAAAGATCATCAATGTGAATTATTCATTTAATTCAAGATTATGTAATGTTTTAAGGTTGGGTCCTTATAGTTGGTATAAAAGGCCGGTTTACATAACTTTAGAAGTTAGGATATCGTTAAATTAATGTTTTTAAATTAATTTATGGTAAGATTGGAGTTATATGGAATTTATAGATTACCGTGTTTTTTTTCTAACATATTTTTGTGTTTAGAATGGTTTACCGCAGATGAAATAGGGCAGATGTGTTGGTATGACATCATGAGGAAGATAACCTTCCAAATTAGAAACCTGAGATAGTCAACATCATAACTGAATAGTTTGTTTCAGTGATGGAACAGTTGACTCAGGCTATAAATGGTTATGGTATCCATACACGAGATCAGACAGATCAACCACAGAGGAACATGTTAGTAGTGGATCATTTTAAGAGGCAACATCCCCCATCATTCAGAGGATCATCTAACTATATGCTATATGAAGAGTGGATTAAATCACTATAAAAGATTTTTGATGTTATGGGGTGTTTATAAGAACAAAATTTTAGTCTCGTTGTTTACATTTTTGAAGGTGAAGTTGATCAGTGGTGTTTGATGGTGAAAAATATTAGGGATAGTGAGGAGATTGATTCTCTGGATTAGGATGAATTCAAAGGTATGTTTCCTGTGAAATATTTTCCTATGGTGGTTCATCTTAGGATTGAAAAACAATTCATTGAATTGAGGCAGGAGGATGACTTAATGGATAATTATGAAGAAAAATTCACTCGACTAGCATGGTATGCTCTAAATTTCATATGAGATCTTGATAGTAAAATCAACCATTTTTAGTCCAGATTAAATCCAAACTATCGAAGGGCTTTATATTCTCATGAGTTCAAAAGTTATGAAAAACTTGTTCGATGTGCGGAGAAGGTGGAAATGGATTTTTCCAATGATCAGGTGTTCTTTGAAAAACAACAGAATAAGAGGTAGTGGTGGCAGATGAAAGGGAAGAAATATTCAAAAAAGTCTGATGGTAAGAAACTTAAGTTTGCAGTTTCTGAAAATTGTGGTAAAAAGCATGCTTGGGAATTCCTTTTGAATTCTGGTAAGTGCTACTGATGTGGTAAAATGGGACATAAAGCTCATAACTACAATGAAAAAGATAAAGGTAATGGTAAGAAAAAAATCTGATTTACTATCAGTAAATTGTTTTAAGTGTAATGAAATGGGTCATTATGCAAATGAGTATCCAACGAAGAACTAAATTGAGGGAAACCAGCTAGACTACAATCAGAAAGGGGTGGATAAATCCTTTTCAATTACTTCAGTATATGTTGGGCCATCAAATTAAGTAGTATGAGGTATACTACTTGTTTGTTTAAATTATGCCAATGTGTTGTTTGATTCAGGTTCTACACATTCCTTCATTTCTGAGAAGTTTTCAAGTAAATTGTGAACTCCATATCAAGATATGAATCCTGAACTTATAGTAAAAACACCTAGAAGAAATTTTGAGACAAAAATAAATTATAAGAACATTGATATCCTTGTGTGTGGAAAGAATCTACCTACAAACCTTATTGTTTTGCCTGTAGTAGAGTTTGATGTTATTCTGGGTATGGATTGGCTTTCTATTTATCATGTTAAGATTAATTGTAGAGCTAAAGAGGTTTCTTTTGAGAAATATTTTCATTTTGTGTACAAGAATGAACCCTTACTTTTGATAACATATCAGGAAGTTGAGAAACTAGTAAAATAGAAAAATGAATGTTACCTTACACATATTGTTGATAACAAAGGAATAGCTCGGATTAATGATGTGCCAGTGGTAAATGAGTATCTTGATGTTTTTTTAGAGAGTTACATGGTATTATACACGATTAAGAAGTTGAATTTACTGTTTACTTAGATCTTGATGCTAAGCCAATTTCAAAACCCCCTTATCGAATGGCTCAAATTGAACATTTACATTTAAAGAATCAATTAAATGAGTTATTAGATAAAGGATTAATTTGACCTAGCACATCACCCTAGGGTGATCCTATATTTTTTGTTAAAAAGAAATATGGTTCAATGAGACTTTTCATGGATTATAGAGCATTGAATAACATCACTGTTAAGAAAAAGTATCATTTGTCTCATATCGATGACTTGTTTGATCAGATCTAGGAAGCTCATTATTTTTCGAAGATTGAAATGAGGTCATCATAACATCAGTTGAAAGTAAAGGAAGCATACACTCCAAAGACAGCGTTTTTACTAGATATGGCCATTATGAATTTTTAGTTATGCCTTTTGGTTTAACCATTACACCTTTGGTATTCATGGATCTTATGAATAGAATTTTCTGTGTGTTCTTGGATAAGTTTGTGGTTGTGTTCATTGATGATGTTTTGATTTATTGTTAAAGTAAATAAAAGCATGAATTTCATTTAAGGGTTGTCTTAAAGACCTTAAAATAAAAGAAACTATTTTAGAAATTCTGAAAGTGTGAGTTTTGGTTACAGAAAATTTCTTTCATTGGTCAAATTATTTCAAAAATGGCATAATTGTTGATCTTGCTAAAACAAAAGTTGTAGAAGAATGGATAAGACCCCCAAATATAATCTAGATTCGTAGTTTTCATGGTTTGGTAGGTTATTACTGGAGGTTTGTTGATAATTTTTGATGGTTATCTATCCCACTAACTAAGTTAACTCAAACAGGCGATAAGTTTGTTTGGATGAAAGAATTTGATGATCGTTTTCAGGAATTGAAAAGAAGATTGGTAAATGATCTAGTTTTGACACTACCTTTCTTAAATGGTGAGTTTGTTATTTATAGTGATGCTTAGTTGAAAGGTCTTGGTTGTGTCCTTATGCAGAATGCTCAGGTAATGACTTATGTTTCACGTCAATTGAAACCTCATGGGTTAAATTACCCTACACATAATATGGAATCAGCAGCTGTTTTTTTGCATTAAAAATTTAGAGGCATAATTTGTATGGAGTAAAATATGAAATATATACTGACCAAAAAAATTTGAAGTATATATTCACTCAGAAGGAATTGAACATGAGACAAAGGATATGGAAGAAATTAATCAAGGATTATGATTGCACAATCCTTTTCCATATGGGAAAATACAATAAATTTGTTGATGCTATGAGTCGAAAAAGTAATGATTCATTAACCATGCTAAGTTTGGAATGAGATCCTTTGTTTTTGGATTTGATGAACTTTGGCATAGAAGTTGTTGGTGGAGGAAATTCTTCTGTTTTCTTTTAGGTGTCAGTGAAATCATCTCTATGAGATAGAATAAAGCAAGAATAGAAGGAAGACAACGTATTTCAGAAAAATGTAGAGTTTTTCAGAAGGATATGTTTCCTAAATTTAACATTGATAATGATTGTGTTTTGAGATTTGGAAAGATATTATGTGTGCCTGGTGATTCTCAATTGAAGAATGAGTTTTTATGTGTAGCTCATAGTTCCCCATTTTCGGTTCATCCTAGCAGTTCTAAGATGTACAGATATCTTTGGGAGTATTACTGGTGGGATGGAGTGAAAAAAGATATTATTGATTTTACTGTGAAGTGTTTGACCTGTCAGCAGGTTAAAGAAGGGAGACAATTACCGAAAGGGATGCTTCAGTCTTTACTGGTGCCCAAGAGGAAATGGGAAAATGTATACATGTAATTTGTTGTGGGATTACTGAAGACATGTCAAGGTAATAATACAATCTGGGTTATTATTGATCGATTGACTAAATCTTCTCATTTTCTTCCTATTAGAGATACTTTGTCTCTAGATAAACTTTCTCAGTTGTATGTCAAATAGATAGTCAGGTTGCATGCTGTTCCCCTCTCCATTGTTTCTGATCGTGATCTCAGGTTTACTTCTAACATTTGGAAATGCCTATAGAAGTCATTTGGTACTGAATTAAATTTTAGTAATATTTTTCATCCGCAATCAGATAGGCTGTCAGAACGAAAAATTCTGTCCTTGGAGGATATACTATGTGCTTGTTCACTGGATTACCAGGGATGTTGGGACCAACATAATTTTTTGGTTGAATTTTCTTATAATAAAATTTTTCATTCCAGTATACAGATGGCTCTATTTGAGGCATTATATGGAAAGAATTTTCAAACTCCATCTTTTTTGGATGAAATAGGTGAAATAAAGCTAATGGGACCAGAATTGGTAGAAGAGATGTTAGAAAAGGTTCAGTTGATTCAGAAACACATGAGAACAACTAGAGTAGGAAGAAATGTTATACGGATAATCGGAGGAAGGATCTTTCTTTTGAGGTAGGTGATCATGTCTTTCTTAAATTTTCTCCATGAAAAAGTGTGATGCATTTTGGTAAGAAGAGAATGTTGATTCTGCGGTTCATTGGACCTTTTGAAATTCGGGAGAAAGTTGTATTAGTTGCATACAAATTGGATTCACCTCCAAATTTTTCTCAGGTACACAATGTTTTTCATGTTTCAATATTGAGAAAGTATATGCCATATCCATCACATTTTTTGATCCCAGAGATAGTTCAGTTAGAAAAGAATCTCTCTTATGAGGAACAGCTAGTACAAATTCTTCACTAAAGAGAGCACATATTGCGGAATTATATAATTCACCAAGTAATGGTTTTTTGGAAAAACCATATGGTCGAAGAGGCAATGTGGGAATCTCAAATTTCTATGACTGATAAATACCCCCCCATTTATTTGATAAGTGAATAAAATTGCGAGGACACAATTTCCAAAAGGGGGAAGGATGTAACATACCAAGTAAATTTACAGTAATACATTATCATAACTATTAATATTTCTGAATTAAATATTAATTTTACTTTAAAGGGGTTTATATGTTCGATGGTGTACCCGATACCCAACAATGTTTTCTTTGAAATAATATAATATTATTATTTTGAATGGTATTTAACGCCTAGATTTTTTAATGGAGGTAATGAATATAACTGACTACAATATGATTATACATGTTTGTTAAATGTTTTTAAATTTATTAAATAGAATTTAGAGGCTTAAAATATGAATTGATCTAATTTTAATCATAAATACTCTAATATTCTTTAAAAGGTCGATTTACATCCTTTTAATAGAGAACCCTCTTTAAATATAGTGTTGGTCACTTTTATAAGTTCCATTTGACCAAATAAAATTTTTCATTAGGATCAAGACATCAAAATATACTTTGGGTAAAATTTTGGTATTTTTCTGATAAAATTCAATTTTTGATGAATAGTGGAAAATATAGTATTTATTTCAAATCTACATTTTAATTTAATTTATTTATATGTTTATATTATCTTTTCAATTGGTTTTGAAGTTTAATTAGATTATATTTTTACAATTTAATCTAATGTTGGTCATTGGAATTAATTTCACTTTGAAATTGGAAATTAACAAGTGTCAATCTTTTGATAGTTAATATTTCTTAAAAATTTACATTTTGTTTTTACAAAAGGAATTAATTTTACATTAATTAATCCATATTCAATGTTTTGAATTTGAAAAAATATACATTATTTTTTAATTCTAAATATTAAATATATATTCGGCTTAATTTTTGGCATTTGTTTGAAAAACTTCAATTTTTTATGAATAGTGAAACTACTAAGTAATACTTAAAAATCTGACTTTTTCATTTAAATGAATTTTTAATGCTTCTGAAAATTGAATTTTGAATATCCGACATACATGGTTTTTATTAGTAAGTAAAAGGTAGTTCAATAAGATGAAAATATTTTATTTGTGAATAGTGACTTTTGACACTTATTTACCGTGGTTAAACGTAAATATGGTAATTCAAGGTATAAAAAATATTATAATAATAGAAAATTACCTTAACACTTGTCCAGACTTTATTGTATGAGTCATGTCCGACCATGGGCATATTTGGGACTATTTTGGGACCCCATGGAGCCACTTAAGAGTGATAATGACACTTTATTTTAATTAACTTAAAGTGAAGGAAAAATGACATATACAAATATCTTTTAGTAAATTAATTTTTACATAGGGTTATATAAGTTCTCTTTAACACTAAAATATTCTTTGGATTTCTAAAAAAAATCCGCATTATGGGTTTTTTTATAATTTTTAGATATCAGATAAATAAAATTATTTATGACACAATAATGATGTAGTGTTTACCTCATTAATAAATGATTTAAATAAATATGATTATAAAGATTATTATAATATCCAAAACCTATAAAATTCTTATTGGATGGTTTTATTTCTACCATGAGTCATATTATATTCTACTTTAATAAGTTTCAGACCCTTAGAAACCGAAAATAATTATATAATAAAATTATATTTTCACACTTTCCTAAAGAACCCCTCTCCCCTTATAAAATGCCAACACCTCAAACCCATTACTCACACCTCTCCAGACCCTTGGTTAATACAACCCCTTCCCAAATAAGCTCTCAATATCACTCTCTTTGACCTATAAGAATTAACATAGGCATACCAAACTTCATTAAGTTCTTTTGTTTCAAACAAAAGGGAGTTACTTGAAATAAAGGTAACAGTGTCCCTTAAATTCATTTCTTTTATTTTACTTCTACAACCCCTAACCACTTTTTATTCCTCTTTTTATAAAAACACCTGTATTATTAATATACTAGAATGATTTTATGAGAAGGATTCTAACTACACTTACGCACACTTCCAACTAATGTGTAAAGAACATATTGTTTCTGTGGATGGAAAACTAATGCCTCAGGAAAAGATGATCTTTCAATTATCTCATACTGCCTCTCATGGTGGCCATTAAGATGGATCTATATTTATATATGATACATATTATGTTTATTTTTTCTTTATGATTCTGTATTTTTCATTTATATCACACCTTTATGGTTTCCATTATGGGTAAACGTGATAATTTCATTTTAGGAATTGCGGACTATCGCCCCCTCAAAGTGATATGAATCGTTAATGCCATATGTGGGACGTATAAAGGATGTAGTTAATGATATTATATGTGATATTATACTGGAATTATAATATACTTATGTATCATTATGTTTTAATTACATTAAAATAATAAATATAAATGAAAGTACCTTTCATTCATACGTACGGCTTACCATCTCCATGAACGATGCATTTCATCTCATACCTCCACATGTTATGTACTGTTATAAATAAATGTATATACTGGATATATATGATATATATGATATCTAAATCATGAATATCATTCTAGATATAATGAAATTTTGAAAACATGAACAACTTGTAAATATAAGAACTTCATTTTTGACTCAAGTACCAAATATCGACAAAATGAACGTTATTAACTTAAATGATTACATAAATTTTATAACATGGTAATATATGATATAAAAGGAATAATAAACTTTAAAAAGGTTTCTAAGCACGTATAAATTAACTTTAGTTTATTATTTAGGATATTAAAGAACGAACGGGTCAAGTGAGACATGAGGTAAGGGACTTCGTCTCAATCTTCTTTCATTGAAGCATATTTTGTTTTATACATGACTTTCTTTTATATGATGTATAAACACCTTTGAAATGTCATTTCATTCAAAGGGAATATATTTCTATGAGGATTTTTACTAAATGACAAAAAATAATGTTTCTTTTAATGTAGGCGGTGACAATGACCTTTTCCACCTCCGTGAGTATTAGTTTATCTTTTGGCTACCTTAAAAAGTTGTAATGTTTTTAAAAGGAAAATAAATACCATATACTATGTTACATATTTTGGTATTGAAAATGGTTTTGATAATTCATTTTCTATTTCAATATATTTAAATGATATATTGTGATTGAAATGTTGAAATGTTATCTTTCCTTTCTTGTGCATCGTTATGTATATGGGTGGTTCCATGATTAACCTAGGGCAGGTGAGACCAAGATAGCTCTCCAATGCATTGGGTAACGTGACAGAGTTAAATGTGAATGTTTCTCTAAAGAGATTTAAGGAATATACTATGATGGGTATTCCAAATGTAACTTGCTATTTAGTTGTGATAACTACAATGTTAGTATGATATGGATACCACAGGTTACCTTTATGATTTGTGTTTTCTATGTGTGATTCAAAGATCTTATGATTTCAGGAGGTATGTTAAAAAAGCATAAATTTTGATGGACTAATTTTTAGTTTCTTTATTTTATAACCCTTACTGAGCTTTTTATGCTAATCCCAAGTTTTGATATGTTTTTCAGGGGACTTAAAGATGAATAGGGTCAAGGATGGGATCATGGAAATGTCATGTTGTCTATAACCTGGATCATGACATGACACTTTTTTCAAGAGTTTTTATTTTATGAAAAAATTGAAACTGAGTAGAAGTTTCTACCATGTATTTTTTGAGATGAAATTAATAATTATAGCCTAATTCTCTAAAACTCAAAACATGAAAAGATCCTTAATGTGAATTATTAATTTAATTCAATATTATGTAATGTTTTAAGGTCTGGTCTTTATAGTTATAATGGGAAATGTTTCTCAATTTTACCTATCATTTTATTTAGCTGACGCCTAAAACATTCTAGGAAAATTATCTCTTAATTTTTTTAAACCATCATTTATACCTAAATTCTCATAATTGGGATTAGTTAAATAAAATTTCACTCACAAGCTATATAGAAAAGGTTTCTCTAGGTTTTAATAGTAATTTTAATAAACTAATGCCGAATATTAATAAATAACACAGTATAGAAAAGTCATTTTTCAATAAATGGGATTAGTTAGGAAATATACCACCATACATTAATATGGGACACCATATAATTTGTTGTGAAGACTATAAATAAACATCCAATTAAAAATAAATACACCCTTATGGGGTTTGGTACTAAATCATATTATGTGAAATAAAGTTAACCAAGGAGTGTCCCATCATACCATCTAAGTTTTAGTTATATAGGCACCCAATCCCAATTTATATAGTCAATTCTCTATAATTTAAAAAATGAAATACCATTTATTTGAAACACATTAATAGTCAAACTAATAATAATTTTTAACAAAAAATATTATGGGTTATCACATTGGAATATAATTTCTAATACTCTCCCACAAGGGTCAAGTAGGTCATAAGAGGATTTGGTTAAAGGGGTCATCATTACCAAGTTATAAAGTTACTAGAATTTAAATGATATAATTGAGACAATTTTTAACTGACATCCATAAGAAATAACTTGATTTTTTTAAAACATACCAACTACTTACCATTTTCAATATTTAAATTCAAAAATAATTTTATTTGATTAATAAATTTTAGGTTGGTTATATAGAATTTCATCATCAAGTAATATGGGAAAACCCAATTTAGGTAAATGTAGAAACCTTATTCAACTAACCTTACATCACAACATTAACCAAAAAAGTTATCTATTCATCAGAACAAATATAGGTATATAAGGTTGGAAATCATTGAAACAGGGTATATAGGTAATCATACTAAGTAATCACACAATAATAGTATACATATAATTATGCCGAATAATCACAAAATCAAGTTGTAAATATTGGAAAGGTTAATAAACACAAAATCACACTACACTAATAATCATGATAATGACAAGTTAATCATGTGTTCTTGAAAGGATGGATGAACACACCATGTCACTCCCCTTTCCAGGAAAAGTGGTAAATCAACTCTTTTCATACATTTCTGGCTGGTAAATATCATAAAGAAGTTGTTAGTGTAAAATTAAATCATTCACATAAGGTGGAATAATAATCAACTGTAATATTGAACATCATGAACAGTAGTCTCATCGTCGGAAGCTTGATCATTACCATATTCTTGGGCTGTACAAGACTATACATTAGCTATTTAAAAAGTGTTAATACATTCTTACTCTCCAATATATAGTACCATAATAATAATTCATGGAAAAATAACCCTATGATACAGAATTTTCACATCCCAACCCAAGAGCCACTAAAATGGTGCACTGAGCTAGTCGACGATGTGGCCTCAAGTGTGTATCCCCATATACTAGAGTCTTCTAACTAGAAGCAAGTGAATAATAGAGGTATAATGTGGATAATAAACCCTCCAGTTTTATTTTAGTTATTTTTTATTATGTATTGTCTAATGTTTCATTTATTTATATGTGATTCTTGTTAATTTGTACTTATCTACTACTACTCAATTTTGTTTTGATGCTTTATATAGACCAGGTTACTATTTTATATTCTAGACTATAGGGACCTTTAGGGATCTATATTTTATATCTATATATTATCAAGATGTACATTACATGAACTAGTCATGATAACTTTATTGTAGGATTTGGGCATGAACTGTTGGCCTTATATTAGAGTCCACAATCTCTTTATGAATATTTCTGGCCCTCACCGCAAGTCGGAGGCCTCTGGTATATGGTGAGGCACACCAAATTTCATGTTGTGTCCCCACTTAGGTGTCATTTGGGTGATCTATTTCAGGGAATTACAAATTGGTATTGGAGATTATTTGGAATGGGATGGTATTGGTTAGTTTTAGAGATATTTTATCAGGACTCAAAAGGTGGATGGAGTGAATGCCTAGCTATAATGACATCAGATGAAACCAAAATTTCAAGGGGATGATTATTTTTGAGACTAGAAACTATAGGATGAGTGTGGGGTAGGTTTTAGTTTAGAATCCTAATATGGGATAGATGAGACTCATAATTATACATTTGGATTTCTCTGGATCCATTAAGTTGTACTTAATCAATTTAGTGTCATGTTAGGGGCATGGTACATGCACCTATGGGTGGTGGTGTTTGACATGATTCCTTATCATAATCAATTATTTATGGAACAAAATTTTAATATATTCCTTATTTTAAGAAATATATTATAAGGGGTGATTTGATTAAAATATATATGTGTTTGTGTGTGTGTGTCTGTGTGGTTCTTGTTTGTATGATAGTCGGTTGTGATGTGCCAATTTGGGTTCCATAGGGAAATGATTTTTCGACCAATTTTATAGGTAAAATAATATATTTATAGGAACACTTATATAGTTTCATGAGTTTTTCTTATATGGTTTTTAATATATAGTTTTTCATGAAATTTCCCATAGATCTAGTGATTTTGAAATGGTTTTGGTTTTTTGGTTTCTAAGGAGAAATGAGGAAAATTGGATTTGAATAAATAATTCAAAATAATTTTAATTTATGATTTAAAAGTGCATTGGGAAATGGGATTGATTTTTAGAAAAATGGATCCCAAGACCTTTTTATTAATTTACAGATTTGGATGAAAACCCCTTGGACATCATGGGGTATTTTGAAAGCATGAGTGTGTATTTTATTTTAAACTTATTTTAGAATATTTTCTAAAATAAATAATCAATACCTATGTAAATTGGGTTTACTTATATTGCTTCTGTTAAGAGTGACCTGGATACTTGAATTGTGTATTTTGATTATCAGTTGTGACTATGTGGGACATCCATGTGAGATTTTCCGGTGTTGAAATATTTTTGGTCGAATGATGAGAAAAGGAAAATGTTTCTTATGTCGTATGGTTTTATATACTTTCCTTTATGTTCCTAGATCACCCCAACTATTTTCATGTGTGTACTATGGGTGTAAGGTAGTTGTTTAAGGGATCCATGTCTGGCAGGATCATGGATGAATTTTTATGTTGGTATTGAGTAGCTAGATGTTATTTTGGTGGGTTCAAAGATTGGAACCCACATTTTATATTTATTATTTCATGGGTTGGACTACTTGATGTGTGTTTTTATGGGATTTCATGTAGAGACCTGAAGCTTGACGTACATGAACATTACATTACTTTTGCGGAATACTTAATACATAACAAAAACAGACACACAAGGACCGTAATAGTTTAGTGTCTTTGGAAACTTGGAATGTAATCTTCTAATCGTGGTGAAAGATCTTCAACATCTCACATAAAGATCTTCCCCTTTTTTCTTACCTAAAACCTTTCTTTATATCCTGGGGAAAAGAAAACATAAAAAGGGTGAGCTCAAATGCTCAGTAAGGGTAAGCACGGATAAAATAAAACATACCATATACATTTGAACTTAAAAACATGAACATAATGTTTAAACATCAAAAGATTGAGCAATGACATAAAACATGGAAGTATGTAAGGCATGGATCATAAAGAAACATTAATAATGATAAAATAGCATGGGAATAAAACATGTAATTGTGGCCACCATTAATCACATGATATGATTTCCATATTAGCCAAGGCATTGCTGCCAAGACCATCTTAGTGGACAAAGTCCCTTTCTGAATCGAGTTCACTCCTCGTTCCAGTCCTGTATTACTGAACCGGTTTAACTTTGCATTCCAGTCATGTCTACCTCATGAGATATAAATCTTTACCCAATGCATTGGAGGGATATATAGGTCCCACCCATATCATAATGAAATCATTCTTACTTGTGACACAAAATAAACTTAAAACATTAATCATAACCCAAAGAATAGAATGGGTTTCATAAACATCATCCCATCATTTCATAATCCATATAAAACAAACGGACATTTCATCATAAGAAAAGTGAACCATGTAAATTATAGAGACATTAAACTTAAAACATACACATATGAAATAATTTCATCTTAGATGGAAAATGGTTTTGATAAAACATTTGAAATGAATTCTTGAGGAAAATATCATTTCTTCTTCAAAATCAATTTCTTTTCACAAAATGTCAAGCTATTTTAAAAGAAATAGATTTTTTTGAAAATAGACATGAAATATTTTGAATGAAGCTTCAGGAAAATAAGGTTTTATAAAACTGTAAAAATCCGTTCGTGTCGTATAAGTTAAAAAAACATTCTCCTCGTACTTTTTCCGGAAAAGTCAAAAAAGTACCTCGTAATAGTAAGATTCCATACATACCATGTAGTAAAAGTCAAAAATGGGTAAAAAGGACTTTAAAAATACATGAAAACACTTTTATAAAACATGGACATGGATGATAGAAATAAACCCAGTAAATACTTACGAATACGCAATCTCGGATAAAAATGAGATTTGAAAAATTATCCCCTACCTTAGGTCCGATATGCTTCGTACATATCCAAACCTCCTGTATAATGATTTAAATAATATCATTGACTTATTAAAAAATCATATTCATTGTTATTATATCATATATGGTTAACTTATGACTTTATATTACACATTCTTTTGTAAATTCTATGTTAAAAAGTGTTTTGGGTAAAATCGTTTCATTTGTCGTCTGTGTTTTGACTTGTAATTATTAATATGATTACTTAGATCATGATTAATTAATTACAGAATATATAACATGATTTATATATAATATATATTCACAATATACTTATTTATAATAGATCGATAAATGGAAATAAATACACCGTTCATGGAGATGGTAGGCCGTACGTACACATGAACGTTGTTTTCGTTTCCTTATTGAATTGAATGGAATTAAGTAGATGACATAAATATAAATATACATAAATCCAGTATCATTATTATGTCATATATTTTATGATTACTTATTATATATACTTTATAATCATTCTTGAATGGCTATCATGGAGAGTGAATCTCATCGCGTCGTGGACACGGTATGCCGTACGTACGCACGAGCGATGATATCATTCCCATGATTGTCGAATTGTATTAAAGTGTATGTATAATATTACAGAATAAATATCACTTTACAATAATCATATATATTCATTACTTTTACCATTATACCCATCCAAGTAAGGTGGTGGTGGAAAATAGATTACACCACGGCATGGAGACGGTATTCTGTACGTACGCACGCGCGGTGATTTCATTTTCCATAGGATGGATAGATGGTGAAATATGGTTGTTTCATACATATAATAACATATAAGTATATGAGTGATACTGATGTTATTACTTCATAATGAAAAAACTAAAGAATAAGAAGTTGAAGAAGAAAGAAAATTCAAAGAATCAGTAACGGATATTACCTCTTCTTTGACACGCCTCTTTGAATCCTCCTCTTAGGGTACTAAAATTGGTCTTTGAAGAATCCCAGGACCTCTAGGATGTTTCTAAGGAAGTTTAGAAGAGAAATGGGCAGGGATTGTCCGAGCTTGAAGGCACAAATTGGTGTGAGGAGGAGAGGGAGGAGGTTCCCTTTTATAAGGGAGGAGAGGGGCACCTTTGGAAATCTTAAAAATATTAATTTATAATAAATCTAACCCAACTTAAAAACCTCCAAAAATGACTCATATTAGAATATGAGATGAGATAGGGTTGTAATCTCATCAACCAATAAAATTTAGACATGTTAGGAAATTATTTTAAACATTATCAACTTGATTTATCCTTACTTAATCAATTTAATTTTATTTGTGGTAATAACATTCTAAATTATAACAAAAAATTATTTATTTGTTGTGAATTGTCCATAATTGGATACTTTATAACATTTTATACAATATAAATTTAAATTTATAAGTTTTTAAATATTTTTGTGATTTTTAAACAATTTAATTATATCTTATTTTTATAAAATAACAATAGTGTCAATTTTGACACTATTCATTTATATGAATTTAAATAAAATATATACAGAATATATGTTTGAACTATAATCTTTAATAGATTCATAAAAGGCCATATGTATCTATAAATTTAGCTGAGCACATTAAATAGTTCATATAATATTTAGTTTAATATTTTTTAAACCATTTATTTGGTTTATCTCTTAATAAAATAATTACTACAACATTTTTGTATAATTATTTAATATACATATTTGTTGCATAGAAATTAAAACTAAAATCCTATGATGAAGATAAATCTTTTACCTTTCAAAATAATACTTTTACTCGAATTTATCATCTTAAAATCACAATATTAAAATTATTATAGTTATGAAATTATGAAGGTGACAACTATGGAATCATTTAAAATAAAATAATATAAGTGTCATAATCACATTTATAAGACTCCAAACGGTTATATATTAGGTCATTAGATGATTATGGTATATATATACACTAAAAATAAGTTTTGGTCAGGTTTTTGGGCTTTTTATGGGTATTATTATTTCAATAAAAACTATATTACTTATTTTTCACTTAATAAATAATTTATGCATCATTAATGTATCACCATTAATGATAATTATTTAATCCCTAAAAAATCTAAATAAATTATCATGATGTAGATACGTTTATTAGCTTTCTGTATACTATTCATGGTAGAAGTTTTATGATTTTTATCACTAAATTAAAATTATTATACTTGTAAGATTTATGAGAGTGACATGTTGTCACTTTCTTTGGTTTTAATAATAATTAAATTATTTTCATGGTCAAAAGTCCATAAAATGAATCTAATCCGACCCTTAGGTGATATGGGTCTACTTTTAGTCATCCAATATAATTTTGGCATGTGTTAGGGTAATTTTATAATATTATATTCACCCTTAATTACCCGATTTACCTTTAACTATGGTAAAACAAATTTACCGTAGTTACTATTCATAATTCCCAAAAATAAAAAGTACCCTATTAACATAATTTGGATCCACTGATTCCAAATATGGAATCCATTTTTTGAAAATTCAATACACAGAAGTTGCAGAAATGAAATTAAAATTAATCCCGTTGTCGAATGAAAACGGGCTTCTGTTTAAAACAATGCAAAAGATTGAATTGATTTAACCTATGAATTCAATGTAAAATTAATGCTAATGACATACATTATATTAAATGGTAAAAATATATTCTACTTATACTTTAAAACCATTCAATATTATAATTTAACCACATAAGTTATTACGATGAAAAAAGTTGTTTTTAATTAAAATATAGCGTGTTTTTACTATTCATTAAAATATGAAAGTTATCAGAATAATATGAAAAAATTTATACAAGGTAAAATTTTATATCCTGATTACAAAGAATAATTTTATTTTGTAAAAGTGAACTTATAAACATGTCAAAAACTAGATTTAAAGTGGGTGCGCCATCAAAAGGCGGAAAAACTGCATTTTTTTTAAAATACTTATTTTACCCGAAAAATTTATTTTGTTCTTATACCATGTTCTAGAAAATGTGTAAGATGAATAATAATGTTATAAAATTCAAAATTTATTTAATACTATTCATAACGGCTAGTTCATAATAATATTATAATAATATATCGTTGTTTAGTAAAACTCAGTATTGCATACAACACACTCTATTGAGGAAGGTCGCAATTGCGTGTAATGCAAGCCAAGTCAGGGTTGTGTGTAGTGCACGAATCCTTTGTTGTTGTGTATAACAAAATACATTGAATATATATATATATACTCAATGTTTCGTAGAATAACTACAATCAAACAAACATGAAATTGTGTGTAACACGATCCATGATTAGTGTTGTGTATACTACAAGATAATACGGTGTTGTGTATAGCGCAAGATAATATTGGTATATCGTACAACAGAAGATATGAAAGAAATTAAAAAGAATATAACTTATAAAATCTCGGGTTATTACATTCTACCCCCCATAAAATGAATTTCTCCCTCGAAATTCGTCGGGGTTATAAATGGTTTTCTACTTGAAAGTTTCTTTAATTTAAACCCACATCGTAAAAAGGAATACCAAAACTTCTATTTATAAACTAATGTACAAAACGTAACAGTTACCCAAATAAACTAATCACTGGGTTTCCACATAGGATAACATAGGTGAAAATATGGATATGGAAGAGAAATCTAACCATCATGTTCTGATAGAGAGTGGTAGAGAACATGGCTATGAAAAAGCCAACAATCACAAAGCCATAGATTTGTGATGATCTAAGGTACCATCTGATTCATCAGATATAAGGTCACTAAGACAACATTTTTGGTTTTCAAGATCATTTCCCTAAAGTTGATGAATTAAAATAAATACTTACATGATTTTGGTACAATCTCACTATTGTTCGTGAATTGAACAATTTCCACTTCATCCCTTAATGAAATGAAGTTGAATTTGTTATTCATGATGTGTTAGCAGATCATGTGATAGAATGATGGGACATTCCATCTGTTTCAAACAAAAGGTTAGAAAAAGTTATAAGTCCATCATATGGTTATATTAATCGTATATGGTTCCAAAAATGAACTTATAATTCATATATCATACCGCTTAATAAAATGAAACTAGTTTCTACTAACCAGGGACTTCCTGTAGGCTAGTGGTAGGAGATAATGGCCAGTCGCACTTCGGTTGTGGGTTCGATTCCCATAGCCTTGTCTGACGCGATGGGTTGTCACTAGTCCTGCATGTTGTCCTTTTTCTAAAACTACATTACTATAACATCCCATCAATAATATCGAAAAAAGTTCTATCCTTAAACAATACTAACTTATGTCGAACATAATCCATTCCAATCTTTAGGCTTATCTAAAATACTTTGGTCCAAGCTCATAGTATAAAGAAAATGATTACTTGAAATGTCACATAACAATCACGTGAATGCCATCATCTATACCCCATATATCATAAGATATATCTTGTTGGTCAAATTACAAACATGTGAATACCTTAATCATGTATTCTCTTGAAAAATGAATACCCATTTAACCTTAGTGAAAAAATGAATGGTGTCAAATGTTAACTCTTTCCACAAACCAAAATCCCAAAATTTCTATATAATCAAACCATAATATCACTTAGTCCTTATATCAGTCATGAGATAATGAATACAATCAAACATCTCATTATCTTCTTATCCCTTCATTATGCGCATATCATCTACTTTCCAAAAATATCTGAATAACCTTCCATGGTTACCGGTACCATTCAACATATACTTTCATATACTTTAGAAAAAACAATAGTGTAACAATCCTTAGATGATTCTTTATTCCATAGTACCATACATTATTATTTATAAACATACAATCATTCCACTAACTTCTTAAACCACTAGCTAAGCTTCATCATTTATTTCATCTCATATTTCATTTGTAGTCTCTTCATCATCATCCACATAAATACTACCTGTATGACCATGCGGATTCTCTTCATGAGATTTTCCCTTAGGGAATTGGTTTTCATAATGCCCATACATTCCACATTTAAAACATCTAATCATTGTTGAGGTCGTAGAAATACCATTATCCTTGTCCATGGTGTTAACTGAACCTTTTCCTTTGTACTTACTGGCTTTGTGTCCTTCTTTCCCACACCCAAAGCATCTTCCAGTTCCTTTGAAACAATCTCCCTGATTCCTCTTCCCACATGATTTACATGAGGGAAATTGAACTTTATTTCTTCTATAATCATCATGAAACTCCATCTTTCTCTTATTATTTGAGTCAGGAAACGTACCAAAGTTGAGATTATTGATCATATTATGAGATTTCTGAATAGGCATAATAATGATGTTTGGACTTCCAAGTCCCATTTCATTTGGTTGCTCATGAAGAATATCATTCCATTGTCCGTCATATCATCCATTATCGTGAATCTTCCTGTTTCCAGCCATTTTCTAAAACCCAAAAGAATAGTGTGAGAGGTAAAAATCATGCTATGGAAAACAACATAGTAAAGGGGAAGTACCCTCAATATCTAACATCTTAGGTTAAATTCTATGATCATTACTGTAGTTCTAGGACTATATCCTATACATATACTTATCCTTAGGGATATCCCTAAACATACCTTAGAAATATCTCTAGGGATCTCACTAACGTTTTCGCATCCTAGTTTCCAAAGGTTGACTAAACCTTTCCTCTGATACCAAATGTAGAGACCCGAAGCTTGATGTACATGAACATTACATTACTTTTGCGGAATACTTAATACATAACAAAAACAGACACACAAGGACGATAATAGTTTAGTGTCTTCGGAAACTTGGAACATAATATTCTAATCGTGGTGAAAGATCTTCAACATCTCCCATAAAGATCTTCCCCTTTTTTTATTACCTAAAACCTTTCTTTATATCCTGGGGAAAAGAAAACATAAAAAGGGTGATCTCAAATGCTCAATAAGGGTAAGCATGGATAAAATAAATCATACCATATACATTTGAACTTAAAAACATGAACATAATGTTTAAACATCAAAAGCTTGAGCAATGACATAAAACATGGATGTACGTAAGGAATAGATCATAAAGAAACATTAAGAATGATAAAATAGCATGGGAATAAAACATGTAATTGTGGAAACCATTAAGCACATGATATGATTTCCATAGTAGCCAAGGCATTGCTACCAAGACCATATTAGTGGAAAAAGTCCCTTTCTGAATCGAGTTCACTCCTCGTTCCAGTCCTGTATTACTGAACCGGTTTAACTTTCCATTTCAGCCATGTCTATCTCATGAGATATAAATCTTTACCCAATTCATTGGAGGGAGATATAGGTCCCACCCATCTCATAATGAAATCACTCTTACTTGTGCCACAAAATAAACTTAAAACATTCATCATAACCCAAAGAATAAAATGGGTTTCATAAACATCATCCCATCATTTAATAATCCATATAAAACAAATGGACATTTCATCATAAGAAAAGTGAACCATGTAAATTATAGAGACATTAAACTTAAAACATAAACATATGAAATAATTTCATCTTAGATGGAAAATGGTTTTGATAAAACATTTGAAATGAATTCTTGAGGAAAATATCCTTTCTTCTTCAAAATCGATTTCTTTTCACAAAAAGTCATGCTATTTTAAAAGAAATAGATTTTGTTAAAAATAGTCACGAAATCTTTTGAAGTAAGCTTCATGCAAATAAGGCTTTATAAAACCGTAAAAATCCGTTCGTGCTGTATAAGTTAAGAAAACATTCTTCTCGTACTTTTGCCGAAAAAGTCAAAAAAGTACCTCGTAATAGTAATATTCCATACATACCATGCAGTAAATGTCAAAAATGGGTAAAAAGGACATTAAACAGACATGAAAAAACTTTTATAAGACATGGAAATGGATGATAGAAATAACCCCAGTAAATACTTACGAATAAGCAATCTCGGATAAAAATGAGATTTGAAAAACTATCCCTTACCTTAGGTCCGATATGCTTCGTACGTATCCAAACCTCCTGTATAATGATTTAAATAATGTCATTGAATTATTACAGAATCATATTCATTGTTATTATATCATATATGGTTCACTTATGACATTATATTACCCGTTCTTTTGTAAATTCCATGTTAAAGTGTGTTTTGGGTAAAATCGTTTCATTTGTCGTCCGTGTTTTGACTTGTAATTATTCATATGATTACTTAGATCATGATTAATTAATTCCCGAATATAAAACATGATTTATATATAATATATATTCATAATATACATATTTATAATAGATCGATAAATGGAAATAAATACATCGTTCATGGAGACGGTAGGTCGTACGTACGCATGAACGTTGTTTTCGTTTCCTTATTGAATTGAATGGAATTAAGTAGATGACATAAATATATATATACATCAATCAAGTAGCATTATTACGTCATATATTTTATGATTACTTATTATATATACTTTATAATCATTCTTTAATGGTTATCATGGAGAGTGAACCTCTTCGCGTCGTGGAGACGGTATTCCGTACGTACGCACGAGCGATGATATCATTCCCATGATCGTCGAATTCTATTAAAGTGTATGTATAATATTACATAATCAATATCACTTTATAATAATCATATATATTCATTACTTTCACCATTATACCCATCCAAGTAAGGTGGTGGTGGTGGAAAATAGATTACACCACAGCGTGGAGACAATATTCCGTACGTACGCACGCGCGGTGATTTCATTTTCCATAGGATGGATAGATGGTGAAATATGGTTGTTTCATACTTATAATAACATATCATTATATGAGTGATACTGATGTTATTACTTCATAATTAAACAACTAAATAAGAATAAGTTGAAGAAGAAAGAAAATTGTAAGAATCGGTAACGGATATTACCTCTTCTTTGACATGCCTCTTTGAATCCTCCTCTTAGGGTACTGCAATTGGACTTTGAAGAAGACCAGGACATCTTGGATGTTTCTAGGGAAGTTGAGAAGGTAAATGGTCAGGGATTGGCCGATATTGAAGGCTCAAATTGGTGTGAGGAGGAGAGGGAGGAGGTGCCCTTTTATAAGGGAGGATAGGGGCAACTTTGGAAATCTTAAAAATATTAATTTATAATAAATCTATCCCCACTTAAAAACATCCAAAAATGACTCATATTCAAATATAATATGATATAAGGTTTTAATCTCAAAAACAAATAAAATTTAGACATGTTAGGAAATTATTTTAAACATTACCAACTTGATGTATCCTTACTTAATCAATTTAATTTTATTTGTGGTAATAACATTCTAAATTATAACAAAAAATTATTTATTTGTTGTGAAATTTCCATAATTGGATACTTTATAACATTTTAGACCATATAAATTTAAATTTATAATTTTTAAATATTTTTGTGATTTTTAAACAATTTTATAATATGTTATTTTTATAAAATAACAATAGTGTCAATTTTGACACTATTCATTTATATGAATTTAAATAAAATATATTCAGAAGATATGTTCGAACTAAAAGCTTTAATAGATTCATAACAGGCCATATGTGTCTATAAAATTAGTGGAGAACATTAAATAGTTCATATAATATTTATTTTATTATTTTTAAAACCATTTATTTGGTTTATCTCTTAATAAAATAATTACTACAACATTTTTTGTATAATTATTTAATATACTTATTTGTTGCATAAAAATTAAAAATAAAATCCTATGATTCAGATAAATCTATTAACTTTAACAATATTACTTTTACTAAAATTTATCATCTTAAAATCACAATATTTAAATTGTTATATTTATTAAATTATGAAGGTGACAACTTTGGCATCATTTAAAATAAAATAATATAAGTATCATAATCACTTTTATAAGACTCCAAACGGTTATATATTAGGTCATTATATGCTTATGGTATATATATACACTAACAATAAGTTTTGGTCAGGTTTTTGGGCTTTTAAGGAGTATTATCATTTCAATAAAAACTATATTACTGATTTTTTCACTTAATTACTAATTTCGGCATCATTAATGTATCACCATTAACGATAATTATTTAATCCCTAAAAAATATAAATAAATTATCATGATATAGATAATTTTATTATATTTCTGTAGACTATTAATGTTAGAAGTTTTATGATGTTTATCACTAAATTAAAATTATTATACTTATAAGATTTAAGAGAGTGACATGTTGTCACTTTCTTTGGTTTTAATAATAATTAAATTATTTTCACGGTCAAAAGTCCATAAAATGAATCTAATCCGACCCTTAGGTGATATGGGTTGACCTTTAGTCATCCAATAGAATTTTGGCATGTGTTAGGGTAATTTTATAATATTATATTCACCCTTAATTACCCGATTTACCTTTAACTATGGTAAATAAAATTTACCGTAGTTACTATTCACAATTCCCAAAAATAAAAAGTAGCCTATTAACCTAATTTGGACCCAATGATTCCAAATATGGAATCCTTTTTTCAAATTCAATACACAGAAGTTGCAGAAATTAAATTAAAATTAATCTCGTTGTCGAATGAAAACGGGTTTTTGTTTAAAACATTGCAAAAGATTGAATTGATTTAACCTATGAATTCAATGTAAAATCAATGATAATGACATACATTATATTAAATGGTAAAAATATATTCTATTTATACTTTAAAACCATTCAATATTATAATTTAACCACATAAGTTATTACGATGAAAAAAGTTGTTTTTAATTAAAATATAGCGTGTTTTTACTATTCATTAAAATATGAAAGTTATCAGAATAATATGAAAATTTTATCCAAGGTAAAATTTTATATCCTGATTCCAAAGAATAAATTTATTTTGTAAAATTTAACTTATAAGCATGTCAAAACTGGATTTAATGTGGGTGCGCCATCAAAAGGAAGCAAAACTGCATTTTTTGAAAAATACTTATTTTACCCGAAAAATTTATTTTTTTCTAATACCATGTTCTAGAAAATGTGTAAGATGAATAATAATGTCATAAAATTCAAAATTTAGTTAATACTATTCATAACTGCTAGTTCATAATAATATTATAATAATATATCGGTGTTTAGTAAAACTCGGTATTGCGTACAACACACGCTATCGAGGAAGGTCGCGACTGCATGTAATGCAAGCCAAGTCAGGGTTGCATGTAGTGCACGACTCATTTTTTTACTTCATATAACAAAATACATTGAATATATATATATATATACTCAATGTTTCTTAGAATAACTACTATCAAACAAACATGAAATTGTGTGTAACACGATCCAGGATTAGTGTTGCGTATACTGCAAGTTAATACGGTGTTGCGTATAGCGCAAGATAATCTTGGTGTATCGTACAACAAGAAGATATGAAAGAAATTAAAAATAATATAACTTATAAAATCCTGGGTTATTACATTTCTATAATAGGGATAACTATTAGTCAAAATCATCCAACGGTAATGGATCATTATGGTGGGGAGTTACATTATTCTTAGGATGGGTTAATTATTTACATTTCTATTTTTGGGATCGATGGTTGTGATTATGAAACATATTAGTTCATGGTGATCAGTGTTTTTTGTCTGGAACTTGGGTATGAGTATAGTAGTCATATAAAGTTGTTAAGATCAGGGATGGATAGGATATGGGTGGTAGAGATCAAGTTTTTCTTTTTAGTGAGTTGTTAATATGGATGCTCCCTGTTATGAAGTATTTTTTTAGTGAGGTATGTATGACCCTTTTCGTTAATGGGTTATGAGAATGATGAAATTGGTCGATGAATAGTTATGATGGTAGTAGGATAATGGTGATCGGTTAGATCTAATTATGAAAATATTTTTCAATTTTGGAAAAAATATATTCATTGATGAAAGAATTTGGAGAATGGGAGCTTGATCTAACATTGATTTGAATCAGATGTGCATATGTTCTTATTGGGAGAGTATGATGGTTCAATTGGTTGACTAAGGATGCAATCAAGGAAGTTACATAGGGACTTGGTTTCAACCTCCAATGTGGGTGCTTTTATATCCCAATGATGCTTTCGGGGTTACGGATTAAAAACTGGATAGTGTGGTGATGTTGTTGGTGTGTAAGGCCAAGTTTTTTTTTGAGATCCATCTAGATGTGGAGTGACTAGGGTTTTATGATGATTTGGATGTAGTGAGTCATAAACTATATCAGGATGATTGTTCAAGACATGATTGAGGTCTTTTGAAGATTGGAATAAGATTTTTTGGATAAATTTTTTCATGCTTGGGATCTGTGTTAGGATATAGTAGTACAATAATTCTCAGTGTTCTGGGAATGAATGAGGAATTTCGATGTGAATTTTATACTAGAAGAGTTTGAGTTTTGGTTTAAGTATTATTACAGCCTCCCAAGAATGGGACGTTTTGTGAAGGCTATTTTGTAAAACCACACCCCTTTTCAAGTTATGAAATAATAATGTAATTTTAATTTTTTGATTTCTCAGTGGTTTCATTCTATGAAATCGGAATTATATCAATATATTATGTGTTTGATCATCTATATGAGGTTTTCATGGATACAAAAAATGATAGGGAGGGGTTTTAGTTCTCAAGAAGATCTGGGTGAACAAGTAATTATATTTTTTTATAGTCCCACCATCATAGGGAGGGACACATCATTTTAGACCCTTTTTGGGAGGGAAAAAATTCATAGGTTCTTCGTGTGTATCCATGTGCTATGTGTGGTTATTTGGGAAGGAAAGTTTTGGAAATTGGAAAGAAAAATCCACTTTTTCCATTTGTATGGAATTTAAAAAAGGATGATGATTGATGGCCTAGGTAATAGCGGTAGGGTGTTTCAAATGGGAGGCCTTGCACTATGAAACGAAAAGGATCAGGGGATACAATGTGGTTATGTCCATTTTAGGTGGAGGATGTACCTATAAAATGTGGTGAGTAGGGAGGTTCTATTTGGGCAGGGCACTTAGTGTGTCGAACTCCCCAAGAGCTACCTGGGCATGCTCCCTGATGAAGTGCATTTCATGGTACATTTCATTTTAGATTCATAGGTGTTAAAATGTTATGGTTTTATGTTTTCCCCTTCTTTTATTATTAGGGGTTTGGTAACCCTTTTATTCTCATATCTCACATGTGGTCAAGCCTAGGAGAGATCCACCTTTCCTCCATCAATTTGCCTTCAATTTTGGGTGGATTATTAGTTATTACTTGTTGGTTAGAGGTGACATAACCTATCTCCTCTGGCCTTTTTTTCTTTTTTTGGTTTACACATTGATTTTTATGACCCAGTTAGGGATTTGAGTGATGGTTCCTATGGATATAGGTAGAATTTTCTTGATATAATTGGGATTTTTCCTACCATGGATAGAGTATGTCTAAAGAGGATGATTGTAATGTCCCAGATTTGTAGCAAGGTATGTTTTCTTTTAATTTTCGTTAAACCTAAGTAATTATTCCCTTTGTCTGGTCAGTTTTTTATGGAAATGTTATAGGTGGGATAGTGGTTGGCTATAGTTCAAATACATGATGTGTATTAAATAAATGGAAATTATTAAATACAAGAAATTTATTCGGTTGGACAGAACCCTCGTACGTCATGAAATGGGTTTCCCTAGGGAGGGAAAATCCGGATCTTTACATGGAACATGGAAATTACACACCATGTAAGTATGAAGACTCATTTTTTTAAAGATGTAGGGGTTCATTTTATAAAAACTACCCCATCCCTTCCACATAAGAGTCGACGTGTGAGAGAACCCCTCCATGCCTCAGATAGGTCCCACCAAATATCTTTATTTGATCTCTATTGCCTTCATCTCCAGGTGTGTTTCATTCCTCTAGATAATATCTTCACTCCACTTAATTACATTAATCAATAATAATGTCATATGTTGTGCTATTTTGGAGAAAGATCATATGACTTATTATTAGGGGTTTTCATATTCATTGTATTTTCCCTATTCTAGCTCAACTCAGGTGTCAACACTAGATAAGGAGAGTGTTGTAGGGTTAAGGTGGGTGAACTAATACTTATCCCTTAAATCTAAGTCATTTTATATCATTTTTCATCATGTTGTATGTAGGAAACTTCAACATGTTGCATTAAATATAATATTTTTTGTATTATACGTTGTCTTTCATGCTAGATAATCCCCTTATACCCTTGTTTATGGTTGGTGACATACCTCGACTAGTTCTACCTCATAAGGTGTGATCATGTGATGACTTAAAATTATCAAAGGTTTATTTTGGAAAACCACCCACTAAGTGGTCTTGTCTTGGTTCCTATGTTAAGTGACTACCTAAATTTAATAGGAACAAGTGGTATGACCACATTTTATGACTTCCCTACACTTGTTGTTTTCCCTTATTTAAATTACATGATAAATAATATAAAATTAAACCCCTGGATTACATCTTGATAGGTACTACTTATTATTCGTATGATACTCTAGAAGGGCTTCGCACCTACTTATGATACTCGGGCAAGGAATCCTATCTATTTATAATAATCGGTCAGGGAATTAAACATACTTATGATACTCAGTCAGGGTGTCCAATGTATTTGTGATACTCAAGAAAGGTGTCTCACTTGCTTATGAGACTCGGACAGGGTGTCCCATCTATTTTTATACTCTTGTATGGTGTCCCACTTATTGATGATACTTGGGTAGGGCATTCTACTTTCTTATGATACTCAGGTAGTGAGTTCCATCTATTTTTCATTCTTAGGTAAGGAATACCTCCTATTATTAATGATTGGAATGGAATTCCTTGACACTTGAGAGACTCATGATACAACCCATGGATTCTTGAGTTACCCCTAGGGTCTATAACAGTAGTAATATCCATATATATAGGTATAAGTGTTATTACGTATATATATATATATATCAAATATATATGTATATATGAATGTATATATAAATATATTTATGTATACATTTGGTTACTTATTCAGAGATCATTTGGAATATGCCAAAGAAGGTAGTGTCATCCAGGTATCATTTGGGAACTAGAGCTGGCCTGTTTACATTTTGCAGCATTTCTTATATTATTATACACATTGTTCATTTATATGAACTAGTTGGAGATTTCTAGAAACTGTTCGTGGTGGCCTAATGAGTATATCTCATTCCCTACTTGGGCCAACAATGGAGTCAAACAGACTTCATCTCAAAAGGTATAGAAAAGGGGAAGCATCTAACTTCCAATGCTTGATTTTCAATACGTGGATAGAGTATTGGATCAGAGGACCGAGCCCATTCTTGTGATTCCAATTGTGGAATCTTTTAGTCTCTTTTTTATTTTTTTATATCATGTGGTATATGCACGTTTCACTAGTATCATGTGTATCTCTTTCTTTTGTATAGATGCATGACATGATCATCGTCATCATTATCATTTTTTATCTAATTTTTATTCAACCCCCACCTATTTTTTATATCGGATGGTTTTTTATTCTTATTTTACAGCTACTTATTTATTTATGTTTATGTTTATTACCTTTATCATTTTCTATTGTGATACATTCTGAATCATGAGTGAATTGTCTCCCCGAGGACACACACTAGGACCTTGCTACTAGTCAGAATCATCTAGCATATAGGGAGGGGTGATTGATGTCATGTGGCCAACCATCTTAGTGAACAACTTAGTGGATTCTAGGGAGAGATGCTACAATGTGGTGTTACATCCTATTTTGCATTTTGTCTTACCATTTGGGTATTATAAAGGAGTCTAGAATGGGTCAAAATTTCATGATCAGCCTATGTCTGGGAGTAATAACCCATGTATAGGGCAAACCCAAATAACCTAGGATGGGTTATTTTTTTTATTTTTTTTGTGATTGTTTTAGTTATTTTGATTTCATCATTGGATGGTGCACAAGTTTTGTGATGTTTTTATTAATGATATTATTATTATGAATTTATTTTCTTCCCCTTGGCATGGTACAAAAAGGTTGTATCATCTCATGCCTCATTGTAGGCACATTTGGACTTTTATTCCATGCCATGTATACATTTTTCATGCATTTCTCATAGAATATATTTAGTTTCTAGATTAATATATATGGATAGGTGATAATTACACTTGTAGGGATAACATAATTGGATTAGTTAACAATTATACATTTATATAAATGGTGTTTTCCCACATATAATGATGATAAAACCTTAATTAACCAATTATTCTAGTGTTGAGCCATAAACCAAGGGTTCTATGGATTGAAACATCAAACGATTTGATTATTGAATGAAAATTGTAATTTATGAAGAACTAATTTATATATATTGGGAATGGTGATTCATTTAATCAAATAAGTATGTGTGAGATGTTACATCTAAATACTATATGTAATGGTCTGGTCATAGTTATTTGATGGGCCAATTACATTTTATAAAGTGCGGTCTATTATAAGTTAGGAATAGTGATGAAAATAAATGGACTATGATATCTATATACATATAAATGAGTATAAACTCAAATAAATTTAAAATTTTAAATGAATGGTTACTAGTAAAATGGGATTCAAATTGAAAAGTAATGAGTGTTTTCCTCTATAGCTTGGAATTTACACTCAATATATCGGAACCTGTTCTATGTGATATGAGACGTTTACCCTTACCGAACAATAGTAGTGGGATGTAGACAGTGACTCATGTGATCTATTATGATCATTATTATCACTTAGACCTAGATTTGGGGGTGGTAAGTGAGGTGTGACTTTTTATAGGAAGGTTGTGTACATATCTAAATATGTTATCATTGATCCAAACTGATGATAAAAATTATCTAAGGTGTGCATTTTTAAAATTTAGAGATATCCCACCATTATGTCCTCGATTCAAGAAACAGGATGGTTGTGGTGACTATTATTGGGAGGTGGTGGTACTTGATCCACCAGTAATACCTCTTGTTCTTCCACTTGAGGTGCCTCTTATTGATCTTCCACTAGGTGATGATTCTCAGTTCTGAGTTAGATTTCTTCTCTTTATGTAATCCATATAGGTAGCCATGTGACCTACCCCTTCCATGAAAGAGTTGATGTAGGAACTCCAGAATCTTCATCCTCATACATTCTTGGGGGATGGTGATCCTTAGGAAACTGCATCATTGACAGAGTCCATGATTTCATTCACTGATAATATAGAGATTCTTCTAGAGGATAGGGTCATTCATGCCACCTATATTCTTTTTGACTCCGCTAGTCATTGGTGGGATATCATATATTTGTCTAATAGTCATCAGGAAATGGATTGTGTGGACTTCTAGAAATACTTCTATAAAATAATCATTATGAAGACTAAGAGAGTACACTGTGATAGAGAGTTTATGTATCTTCAGTAGGGTCAGAAGTTTGTGATGGAATATTCAGCTCATTTTATTGAGCTTCATCATTTCTTGTTGACATTGATCAGTACAGATTTGAGTACATTGATTAAATTTGAGTACGGTCATGCGTAATACATCTGATTATAGGTGAATGTTTTCTAGTTGAGCACCATTTCGTAGATAGTGAACTACTCCCTCATCAATGTGTAAAACCTAAAAAAACCTGACGGTGTGGGTTAGGGAACTTCTTTGGTGAGACATGGGGTTAGTTCATTGAGTGGTAGGAAGCTTCACCAAGAGTCTGCAAGTGGGTATAGAAGTATTTATATGACACTTACCAATATTTAAATAGTATTCCACAAGTGTGGAATTTAAAGGCTTAAGAATCCCAAATGTATCAGGGATCCTATTGAATGTCAATGATATGGAAGGTTGAGACTTCATCATCACTTCTGTAGGACTCTTCTATCTTTTCCTATTGGAAGAGGATATGTATGAGCATCACCGTCAACACTAGTAACACCTCACACGGAAGGTAAATAGTCTACCACTAGCTAATCCATCTGAGGTGGTGGTTGTGGCCATGGTAGTTAGACATAAGAGTATTGGTTCTAGTAGAGAGGACCTAATTAGGTTACTCAGGGTGAATCTTCAGGCCAAAAATCAAGCCATATACATGAAGTTCATCCTACACATAAGAATAAAATTTTGGGGCCTTCTCTAGATTGAGTAATTATTTTAGTAGGCTCTACTTTACTTTCTACGTTTTCTGATACAGTTGAATCACACACTTTCATATCTATTAAAATTTTGGAGAGAATGGGCCTAGATATAGATTAAATATATGGTGTGATGTCTATCGATACACTGTTAGGGGTTCGATCAGATAGTGTGGGCCAGTGCATGGAGTTCCCCATTCAGATAGGTCGGTACAATTTTTTATGGATTTTATTTTTCCTCTTGATTAACATCATTGAATTAATTATTGGGATGGATTGGAAAAATCCTTAACACTCTCATATTGATTTCTATCATTATAGGGTGTCTTTTACATCACCCAAGGGCTATAATTATATTCATTAGTTTGAATGGGATGTTTAGGCGAGTAGGACTGGACCCGAGCATCATTGGATGGGAAGTTTGACAGGCCATATGGATTTCCTATTTATGAGTGATCAAGGAATACAATCTAGGGAATTCCATGCTTTTTGGATAATTTTAGTTATTTATTTTTTGACAAAATCTATTGTTTTTCTTCTATAATATAGTTATATTACACCATTAAGATAGTTCTAGGATTAGAACAAATGTAAATTCTTCCTTATAGGATGGAGCCCCTAGATCTCTAAGATCTCAAGAAGTAGTTGGAAGACTTAGAGGAAAAGGGATTTATATGACCCAGTACTTATCCTTGGAGTTCACCCATCCTTTTCTCAAATTTGGTAGGAGGTACCCTCTGGTTTTGCATTGATTACCAATGTTTAAACCATCTTATGGTTATGAACTGGTATCCTTTGTCATGTATTGACAACCACTTTGACCATATTCTTAGAGCGATAGTCTTATATAAGATCGATTTGAGGTTGGGATACCATCGTATTCATGTGAGACCATATGAAATACCACATACAACATTTTATAGTAGATACAGCTTGTATGAGTGCCTGGTTATGTCATTCGGTATTAGGAATTCTCCTGTAATTTCCACAGCTCTAATTAATCCGTTTTTCTAACTGTATCTTGATTAACTTTTGGTAGTATTTTTTTATGGAATATTGTTGTATTCTCACACACAAGAAAACCATGAAAAACAACTTGATTTTAGGATTAATACACTAAGAGAGAACCAGCTATATTCTAATTTCATCAAATTCCATTTTTAGATCGATAAGGTTCTCTTAATTGGTCATAAAATTACAGATTTAGGAGTAATTTTTTTCCAGTGAAGGTCATCATATTAATTTCTTAGGATAATCCCAACAAAGTCTTTGAAATACAAAAATTTCAATGGAATTCTAGCTATTACATGAAAATCATTTAGGACTTCTCATGCCAAGTAGTTCCTCTTGTGGGCATGACTAAAAAGGGTGTGACGTTCTTCTATTATAAAGCTTGTGAGACAACCTTTCACGAGTTGAAAGGGAGAATTAATTCAGAACTGATCCTTATATTTCTAGAGCTTGGAAGAGGATAAATGTTTTACTATAATTCTTTAGGAATTAGACTTGGAACAACTCTGGTATATGGTGGTTGGGTTGTAGTGTATGGGTCCCACCACCTGCGACTTCAAAAGTGGAATTACCCAATGAAACATATTTGGTTCCTGATTTTATTTTTTAATGAAACTATTTGTTTGGAGAGTGGTTCAATGATTAAATGGATCACAAAAGTCACTAATATATTTCCACAAAGTGATGTGAATCTCAGTTAGGGAAGTTGGGTATAGTACCTATAGTTTTTTGACATTAAACTCACATGTACTCCTGTGAAGGGTAATATGGTTGCAAATGCACTGAGCCAGTAGATTCAAAAATAAGTCATCCTTGAGGCTAATAGTGAGTGGATATTAAGGGATCTATTTTTTGGATATGAACCTAGAGGATTAGTAATTTCATGATTATTTTTTACTAGAATCTTTGGTAGTGAAATCCACCCTTTTGGAGTGGGTGCATATGAGATAGATTTCATATCTTTAGGGCCTAATTCTAAGGGATATTTTCTCAATTGATATCCAAATTCCTATTTGGGTTGTTTATGATAATGAGATATTACACTTCCATGGGCATTTTCGGGTTCTTACTAACTTATCAGAATACTTTATAGAGAAATATCATGCCTCTATTTGGTATGTTCACTCTTGGATTACCAAGATATATTAAGACATACATTGTTAGTATTGGGGTCTGGTTATGAAGAGGAATGGTATCGGTTTTTTCACTCAGTACTCCCCTTGTTAGTAGGTGAACACAGAAAACCAGTGTCCTACTAAACTTCTATAGACTCTATCCATTCCTGGGTAGAAATATAATGATGTCACCGTGGACGTTTTTATTGTATTTCCATGATATCTTCAAAGTAGTGATGTGGTCTGGTCAATCATTGACCCGGTGACCAAGGATGCACACTTACTACCTATCTGAGAGACCTTATAAAATGATGATATTGAGAGACTATATATTTGGGAGGTAGTATTCCTTAATTGTGATCCCAATTCTATAATATTGGACAAATATTCCCAGTTTATATCATAGTTCTGGTTAGTTTTATAGAGAGTACTGGGTTCACACTTTCCCTTGAGTACAACATATCACCCTCAAATTGACTGGTAGTCAGATTGGATGATATAGGTGTTAAAGGACATTCTCCAGGCATGTTTCCATAATTGTGGAGGTTCATGGGAAAAAATATACCTCTCACTGTGTTTTTATATAATATGATTTTTTCGGAAACAATTCATATGGATCCTTATGAGGCCCCTTATAGTAGGTCATGTCGTTCACCCCTATTCTGGTTAGAGGAATGTGAGGCCGCACTACAAGGTCCTCATATCATTTAAGAGAATTTATAGAAACTATAGATAATTCAAAAATATATGGCTCAAGCTCATTCTAGATAGAATTATTATACCGATATTCGTCATCATCTCAATATTTTGAGGTGGGTCATCGGGAATTTCAACAACTCTCACCTAGATTGGGTCATATATGTATATGAAGATATGGAAATTTATCACCTCATTACATCAGTCCTTTTGAGATCATAGAAATATTAAATTTGGTTGTATATCCGTTTCAGTAACCTTAGAGGTGTCATTCCATTCATGACATCTTTAATGTATCAAAAATTCATCATTATCATTCTTAATAGCCTCATTAGTTTGATCCTAAGGACATAGAACTGTAGGAAGATGATACCTTCAAGTAGAATTTGATATGTGTCATTGATCAAAGCATAAATGATCTATGAGGTAGACTAATTCCTCTAGTCTAAGTGATATGGAAGCACGATTGTGTATTGGATGAGACATGGGTGAGAGATATTAATGTACATGTTCAGTGGTGGTAAATTTTCTTAGATAATGGTCTACCACCCTCGAAAGGAAAACTCTTGGATGTGTTCTTTAAGAAGGGTAGGTTATAGTGTCTCGGATTTTCAGTGAGGTATGTTTTATTTTAATTTATGTTAAACTAGGATAAATTTTCCTTTAATCCAGTCTATTTTATTTTATAATGAAAGGTTGTAACTGGGTGGATGCGGGTTGTAGGTACAATATTCTATGTGTATTAAATAAACATCATGAATCTGAAATAAACAATGTTTATTAATTATAATACTTTTAATGGGTCGTACTGACCCCTATCATGTTGTGAAATGGGTTTTTTCGAGGAGGTAAAATCCCTAGATATATTTGAAGTGTAATGATTACATGCTATGTAAATATGAAAGCTCATGTTTAAAAGATTCTAGGGTTAGTTTTTGACATACAACCCCCTTTCATCCGCATAAGAGAAGCCACACGATATAACCGCTCTTTAGTAAGATCAAAAACATTTCTGTGGATATCTCAAACTCATTTATAGGTAATATTTTTTATTTTTTCAGTATTTTTCATTTGGGTTTTATATTAAGGTGTGTTTGGGTGAAACATTTGGATTTTTTCATGAAATTGGTCAATGGATGGTTTGCCATGATTTTCCCTAATTGTTCACCCTAGACCAGTAAACTGTGAAACCCTATATGGAGAGGTTTTTAATGGTTGGAATACACCATAAAAGGAGAAATTGGGCACCCCCTCCCCAGAACTGGGGTACAGTTAAGGTGGATGGTTTGATAAAATCATGTGTCTCTGCCTAGTAAACCATTCATAGGAATTAAATTCACACATAAATTAGATTTTAAATTCCTCAAACCCTAAAAACTCACCCCATTCGACCTTAACTAAGACCAAATCATCTCTTAATGATTTTGGAGCCTCTTGGATGGATTCCAAGCCTTCTCGACCTTATTTCTTCACGATTTTAAGCCCAAATATATGATATGAACCCCTCCCGGTAATAGAATCCTATCCCAGTTCATTTTCCACTCCTCCTTTCTTCTTCAATATTAGAAAGGTTTATTCTTATTATTTTGATTTTTTCTAGATCTAGTATTGTATATATATATCTATAATTTAAGGATCTTTATTTAGGGTTTAATATCAAGATCTTTTTCTACATCATTGTGCAACTCAAATTTTAGGGGATTTCCTTTGGGCGATCGTTCATCAACAAATTGAGGTAGGTGGTCTATAATTCAAATATCAAATTCTTGGTTGTAATTCTATGTATGTAATTAGATAATTACTATTATATATTTATCAATTGAGTTCATGATAGAGTTAATTAATTGGGTGACTTAATTAATAGAGAAAAATTATGAAATTGGGGTTTTTGAATTTTTATTATTGAAAAATTAATTTATGAATTAATTATAAGATATTTAGATTGTAGATTTAAATGATTAATTGATGAATTAATAATATGATAATGTGATTGTGAGTTTAATAATTAATTGATGAATTAATTATGGGATTATTGGGATGTTATATTTTGATTCTTTAGTTGGGAAATTAATTAAGGGAATTTATGTGATAAACTAATTTTTCAATTATAATTGGGATTGAGAATTGATTAATTAATTTTTGAGATAATTAAAATGATTTATAAGATTAATTAATTGTTGAGTTAATTAATAGGATTGAGAATAACAATTAATTTTTTATTTAATTTATTGGAAAGAAATTGCTAATTAATTGTTGATTTATTTAATGAGATTGTGGTGATTAATTAAATTTTGAGTTAATTAATGATATTGATATGATTTGTTAATTATTGAATTAATTCATTAGATTGTGAAGATTAATTAATTGTTTATTTATTTTATGATATTTTGAAGATTAATTAATGGTTGATTTAATTAAGGAGATTAAGAAGATTAATTAATTTTTGAGTTAATTAATGTGATGGTGATGATTAATTATTTTTTTAATTAATTGGTGAAATGATTAATGGTAACAACAGAATTAATCTGACAATTGAAATCTAGAATGGTAACAATGGAATTATTATATATAACCTAATATCTATAATGGTAATAGTGGAATTTTAAATCACGATATCCCTTGGGGATATATTGACTCCGGTGTGGTTGAAGTATGTATCGAGGTTCGTGTGTCTGTGAAAACCCTAGGGTTTATGTGGTTTAATAATGAATAATTGATAATATGATAATTGATTATTTATGAAACGTGTTTATTTATTTATAAGATTGTATACAATATGATTGACTAGATATTTTTATAGACATTGTTGGTGGTGGCCCAATGACTTGTACTCACACCCTACTCAGGCTTCATGATCAGCACTGTAATAGATTTCATTGTTATATGACAGGTTATGGTAAAAGACCCTATGTTAGATGGCTGATTTGGGGATGAAGCATGGTGGATGGATACAAATGTTGTTTGGGACCTACATGGGAGTAGTAAGTGTCTTTAATTTTTGAGTTTCATTTTGACACTTTGCACATACTTTAGCATCACATATCAATCATTGAGTTTTGATATTTTATTTCTAGTTTTGGTAATCTTGTTGTACTAGTATTGTTCTGGTAATGATTTCATTTGGTAATTCAATTGTTATCGTTTGTTTATTATTAAAAGTTTATAAATCTTATAAAAAGATGTTATATTCTCCCAATGACTGATATTATACCCTCTCTACTAGTTAGCATCCATTGGTATATGAGGAGTCAAGCTTGAGGTCATGTGTATGACCAACTTAGGGCACTCATGTGTGGCACGCAATTCAGGATATCAAAAAGTGGTATCAGAGCCCATTTTTTAGTTTATTTTGTATTACTATTTGGTAAAGATAGATATAAGACTATAAATATTTGGGGCTTGGATATTAGCTCGTGCAGAGGATTTAAAAATCCATTCATGGGGGAAAACCCAAGTACCCAGGGTGAGATGGTTGTTATTTTTGTTTTTTGTTACAGTTGAAGATATTTTAACTTGGGTGATTCACTTGTTGTGTGATGTTAATATTTTTTTGATTTTCTAACAATTGAATCATGTCCTGGTATGGTATGAGAGTTGATTTTACATACATCACTCTTGTCACTCAATATTACTATGACATGCATAAGTTTACAAACACATAGGAAAACCATTTTTGGGAAAGTTTTTAAACTACAACTATTTTCCATTGATTGTGAAATTGAATAAAAAATAGTGCCTAATATGAAATTGAAAGTGTTAAAATGATCAGTGATGATAATAATTGGGTGTCTAAGTTATAAAATTGAATACTTAAAATCAATTACATTATTTTAACCTTGAATTATATGCAGGATGGTTAAGGGTAGTGTTTGAACCTCAACTATGGGAATATTTGTACCTTATTTTATTTTTTCAGAAAATGTGTTAATGTTGAGAAAAGTATCCTAAGGTGAATGTTTTTATTGTATATTATCCCACCATGATGATGCTTATATAGAGTATGGATGGAGGAAATAGTGGTGGATGATCCACTAGGGGAGAAACCTAAGGCACTAATTGTGATAAGTGATAAATTTGGGTAGAATATTTGGGAGATATTTGCTTGGTTCATGAAATTAAATAAGATAGACCCATGGCAGGTTGTGAAGACCATGTCTAATTTGAAGAGGGGTTTTCAATTGAAGCATCCCTAAATTTTTTTAGAGAAGTTGGAGATGAGGGATATGAGTTTTGGATTGAGACTTTCCAGAATAAACATGACCAGATGGAGACTCCTACTAAGAAGAGGGCCAATTTGGATGCATATATGCTACAAGGTTCATCGAAACATTGGTAGGGCATTTAAAATATGATTGGAAAGGCTAATGTTATTTTATTGAAATACATCCTGGAGAGAATCTTGGATCACATCTATCCAGATATTATGAGGAAGGAGAGAGTATATGAGTTCATAATATTGTCTCAATATAGTATGTCTATAATGGACTATTCATGATGCTTTACAGATTTACAACGCTTTTCTCCATCCTTAGAAGGGAATGCAGTTAATTCAGCAAAACATTTTCATAAAGGTCTTAAGTATGAAATTATTTCTTGGGAGAATATCTTTTCACTTATGAAGTATTTAGAAGTGGTAAATACGGATCTCATAGATGAGGGGAACTTGAAAGAGGATTTTAGTGGGGGATATATAATTGATGTTGGATGACCAGGAGGTATATATTCTGAGACTAGGAAGTATCATTATAAGAACATTATCCAAATAATTTGAAAACAAAGTGTCCTAGTGGAAAATTGAGGTACATAGGATCTTTATCTTGGGATCTTCAACCAATGTGGTAGGATATGCCACTATTTTTGACACTATCCCTAACCACTAGTGGAGTTCCAATCTTTCAAAAATATAGGATATCTACAAAATTTCTTTAGGAACCCGCAACAAATAGGTAATGATGGGGCTATTAGAAAGAATTAGTGTGTAGGAAGTGGATATTTAACACCTTATCAGGACAGTAGTTGTAATTCTACAGGCTATGGTGGTTGAGGCAGTGAACATGGTTATTCTGGGAAAGTGTTCCCATATTAGTAGAGTGGTGTAGTTCAAATGATTCAGATTACATCAAATGGAAGAGGGGAAGGATAGTTTCATTCATTGTATCCCACACTTGTGGATACCAAGGCTAGACCATCTATAGTGAGAGGAACTATTATTTTAGATTCTTCATTATCTAGTGTGTTATTTTATTCATGTTTCTATCATTCCTTTATTTTTATACAAATTTTTAATGGCTTAATAAAAGAGGGGGAGTTCATGATCAAAGTGTTAATGATATATAAACTGTTTAGAGTACTGTCAAGATAAATTTTTTGTGAAAGGTGTTTTCTCTCAAGGTTGTAGAGTATTGTTTTCCATGGGATATATACATCATAGACATGTGAGTGTTTGACCTCATTTTGGGTATGGAATGGTTAGTAGAATATCAATCCCATATTGATTGATACCAAAAGAGAGTGACTTTTATGTCTCCTAATGGTGAAAACTATATACACCATGGATAGTGGGATATCCAGTTGGGACAAGTAGGTCAAATTACACAGCAACTGGGAGAGCTCACAACCCAGGTTTCTTGTCTGTTGCTGGATGATGGAGGAGAAAAGCAGGATATCTTTCCACCAATAGTGGATAGATTACATGATTTATTACATGAATATTTCTCATGACTTACACTTGATAGGGATTTGGGGTTTACTATTGATCTCATTCTAGGAGCAAAAATAGTTCATATTCCACCATACAGAATATAACTGACAGAGTTTCAAGAGATAGAGACTAAGCTGGAGGAGTTGATGGATAAGGGGTTTATCCATCTAAGTACGTCACAATAGGGATGCCCTATTTTTTACAAAGAAGATTGATTGGAGTTTGTTTTTTTGTGTTTATTCCCATAATTTTAACTAGATGAATTTTAATAACAGTTATCAACTTCCATGAATCAATGATAATTTTGACTAGTTGAGAAGAGATTGTGCCTTTTCCAAGATTGACATGTGATCAGGGTCTCATCATTTGAAAGTTCACACTTTTGATAAACTGAGAACATCCTTCAAAAATAGATATGGAGTATATGAGTTGGTCATTATTTTTTTTGGTTGAGGAATACACTAGTAGTTTCTATGGAATTGAAGAATAGAATCTTCCATCTGTACCTAGATCAGTTTCTGGTACTATTTTTGGATGGCATATCGGTGTACTCAAAGAATTATTAAAGTCATACCCAACAGCTTGACATCATCATGAATATACTAATATATCAGCATCTATATGTCAAGCTATCTATGTGTTGGTTTTTGATTGATCATGTACAATTATTGGGTCACATCAACTCAAAGGAAGGTGTTTCTATAGACCCAGAAAAGGTTTAGGTGGTGCTTTCTCTAGAGCATCCTAAGAAGGTATTCGATATCTATAGCTCCCCAGAATTAGTTGGATATTATTGGATGTTCATCTAGGAATTTTCTTATTTTGAAGCTCCACTTTTGGGATTGATCTAGAAGGGGATGGAGTTTGAATCGATGGAATCATACGAGAATGCCTTCTAGGACCTAAAGAAGCATTTGACATTGTAAATAATATTGATCCTACCCAATCCATGTGATGAGTTTACAATATAATGTGATACTTATGGGATAGGAATTGGATAATTGTTTATGTTGTTTCATTGAGTTTTGGTGTATAGGTCCCGACATTTGAGTCCTCATGAACGGAATTACCCAAAGCGCGACCTTGAGGTGGCATCAATGGTTTATTCTTTGAAGTGTTGGTGATATTATTTGTAGGGAGAGAAGTTTATTATGTATATATATAAAAATATATTGAAGTATATCTCTTCACAAGGATATTAGACTCTATAATAGCATATGTGGGTAGAGTATATGAAGTCATTTGATTTTGAACTATCATATATTCCTTGTAAGGGAAACAATGTTGTTGATGTTGTAATAAGGAAAAAATAGATTTAGTTGGTTCATAATTCTAGTGTTGTGTGGATGATGATGGCTTTACTAGATGAGATTCATGTGGTGGTTTCAGAGAATTAGGAATAGCGAAATCTAGTTTCAGTTTCATTAAAGTCTACACTTTTGAGACTGATCAAAGACAAGAAGTATGAGGATCCAAAAAATTTATAATTGAGGGATATACTTGAAGGTAGGGGAAAACCATTATATTGGTTGATATATGAGGATGATACCATCTACATATATAATTTGGTTGTTTTACCTTTAAGTATACAAAAGGATTTGATGTGGGAATTTTATTCCTCTATGTGGGACATACATCCATATGTGACGAAAATGTACCATGACATGTGATGAATGTTTTGGTGGTCGAGTAAGAAAATGTAAATACCAGGGTTCATGATACAATGCTACACCTTTTAGCAGGTAAAGGTAGAGCATCAATGACTTGGAGGTTTTCTACAATCACAAGCCATTATGAATTATAAGTTACATAAATTTCCAAGTAATATTTGGTGGTTTAGTGAGGATTCATTCGAAGAATGATGTTATTTGGGTAATTTTGAATCAAATTTTAAAAGGTAACACATTTTTTCTAATATGTGAGACTTTATCAGTGGAGCATGTGGAGATTTTTTTGTTTGGGAGATATTATATTTCCATGGTTTTTCATGGACTATTAGTTTATATAGTGACTTGTGTTTTACTTTGTTCTTCTAGAAGGGCTTACGAAAGGCGCTCGGTTCATAGGTTTTGTTGAGTATGGATTTCCCCCCACAAACTAATGGGTAGTCAGAGCACACTATGTATGTGTTGAGGATATTCTTTGTGCATGTATCCTAGACTTCAGTGGGTCATGGGAGAAGGAGTAATATTTGGTGTAGCTTTCTTATAACAACAATTATCATGATATTATTAAAATGGAACTATACTAGACACTTTATGGTAGGCCTTGAAGGTCAACTCAATGCTGGATTGAGGTAGGTGAGTCAAATTTTTGGGACCAATTCTCATATAGGAGACATCAAATCAGTTTTACATTATGCATTTTCATATGGCTATGGCTCATAGTTAAAAGTAGTTGTATGATGATAGATGAAAAAAAGCCCTACAGTTTTTTGAGGGTGATCATGTATTCGTTTATGTGTTGTCAATATTGGGTCAATGCAAGATATGGATGTAGGTCAAGCAACCGCCTAGTATTGTTAGAATATTTGTGGTTGTGGAAAGAATCAGACATGTTGTGTACCTATTGGATCATCCTTGGAAATATAGTGTTATGCATGATGTTTTTTATGTGTCACAAATTTGGTGGTATCACCCCGACCCTTCCCATGTTATCTATGTAGATGATGTTGAGCTAGAGATAGATTCAACTTCTGAGGACCATCTGATACATGTGTTGGACCCTTGTGAGATAGTGTTTAGGGGAAAGATTGTGTCAAATTTCATGTATTGTTACAACATGGCTGTGTTTAGATGGAAACTTAGGTGAGATAAAAATATATTAGGGCTCAATAGCCCGATATATTTTACATTGAATCTTTGAGATTCTTGGGAGTACCACTCAAGGATGAGCTATTATAAGGTGAGGTGATTTTAAGATCCCAACCTTTTCTAGGGATGTCTTAGACTCATTTGTAGCTAATCTTATAGATAGTTTTTAGTACTTTTCATTTCATTTTTACCTTGGGTTCTTTATGGTGAAAATTTTGGAATTTTTGGAAGAAAGAGGGCAGTGCAGAGTTGGTGCATAGTTTTCCCTAATCGTGTGCCCTAGCCCGAAAAACCATCCAACACAGGACAGAGAGGGTTTTCATGATTAAAACACTATTTTTAAAATTTTTCACCCTAAAAGTAGAAATTGTGAACCCCCCCCCCCCCAAGAACTAGTGCAGGCTTAAGGTGCATGTTTAGAAATAATTGTCCGCCACTACACAGCAAACCATGAATAGGAATAAAATTGACACAAAATTAGATTTTAAATTCCTCAAAAAACCAAAACTCACCTCATTCTACCCTAAATTAGACCAACTCATATCCTCATGATTTTATAGCCTCCCAAATGGATCTCAAGCCTTCTTGGACTCTTTTCTTCATGATTGAAAGCTCAGATTGATGATCCTCACCCTCCCAGTAAGATAATCCTATCCTTCTTTATTTCTTATTCATCCTCCTTTCATATCCAATCATAGAAATAATTTTTCTTCATGTTTTGATCAGATCTATATCTTGGATTTAATATCTAGTTATAGAATTTAAGGATCGTTATTTTTTGGATCTTGATTTCAGTTTTAATATCTAGATCTCATTCTATAATATTGTTTTGCTAAAATTTTGCAGATTTCTATCGGGAAATCATTTATCAACAAATTGAGGTAGTTGGTTTATAATTCAAATCCAAAGGTTTTGATTCAAATTATGTGTATGTATTGTAAAATTTCTATTATATATCTAGTAATTGAGTTCTTGATAGAAATAATTAATTAGCTAATTTAATTAATTAAGAAAAATTGTGAAATTACGGTTTTTTGAATTATTGTTAATGAATAATTAATTAATGAATTAATTACAGATATTGAGAATATAGATTTAAATAATTAATTGATGAATTTATTATAGGATAATGAGATTTGGAGTTGAATAATTAATTGACGAATTAATTATAGGATTATTTAGATGGTATATTTTGATTTGTAAATATGGAAATTAATTAACGGAATTGATGTGATGAACTAATTTTTAAATTAGTAATAGGATTGGGAATTAATTAATTAATTAATGATTTAATCAATGGGATATAGAATATTAACTAATTTTTTATTTAACTAATATGATTGAGAATATTAATTAATTGTTGATATATTTATTGGTATTGAACAGATTATTTAATTTTTGAGTTAATTAATGATATAGGTATGATTAATTAGTTTTTGATTTAATTAATGAGATTGATATGATTAATTAATTCTTGAGTTAATTAATTATATTGTAAAGATTAATTAATTTTTGAGTTAATTAATGATATTATGAAGATTAATGAATTGTTGAGATAATTAATTAGATAAATAATATTAATTAATGATTGAGTTAATTAATCATCTAGAGATGATTATTTAATTTTAGAACTAATTAATGAAATAATGAATTGTAACAACGACAATAGTATGAGAATTGAAATCATGAAAGGTAAAAACTGGAATTCTAAGTTTTGACTTGAGATATTTAATAGTAATAATAGAATTATAAGACACGTATCCCTTGGGGATAAATAGACTCTGGTATATATGAACCGGGTATTGAGGTTCATGTGTCCTTGGAAACCAGGGGCTTTGTATTGGTAAATAAATAATAATTGATAAAATGAAAACTTTTTATTTATGCATTGTGTTTATTTAATTATACTACTAAACATATTGTTCTTGACTAGATATTGTTATAAACACCATTGGTGGTAGCCCACTGAGTTATACTCACACCCTACTCAGGCTTCCTAATCAGTACCCAAATAGATCTCATCATTGTAGGATGGGTTAAGGGAAAAGGCTCTATCTTTGACGGCTAATTTGGGGATGGATCATGGTTGAGAGAAATTGATGTACTTCGTGACCCCCTTGGGGGTAGTCCATTGTTTCCGACGCATTCACCGGGGTGCACACATCTATCTGTGGAGGACGCGCAGCTGTTGCCCCGCATTCCCGCTTTCCAAAGATGAGCAACATCCCTTCTTTGTTCAGGGATGTTTGCTACTTGATCGAAATGGGATGTTGGGATGTCGGTTCTTCTTTCCTTGGATTCCTCCTCGGAACTTATCACCTAGTCTAGGTCTCCCTCATAGATTTAAGATGTTGTTTGGGAATCTCGTTCCCAATGCCTTATCTTCATGGATGCTGGTTAATTACACTACTTTCGTCAGGACATTCCAAGGGGTCTTGACATGGTAGAAACCTTCGGTCGGAGTAGAGGGTACCATCGGGCATGTCGGGGCATCTCTGGATGCGTCGACATAGGAAAACCTATATTCTTCCTCATAATAGGGCATCTTAATGGTGCGAAACCTGAGGAATCCCACGTTGAATGTGGGGAATTATATGCCATAGGTATGTATCTAAGGTTTTCCTCAACTTCCCATGTTTAATATAGGGTATGCTGCAAGTTTAACGTCTAGTAGAGACAGTTAAACCAAAGTCTTATCCTCTGAGGTTTTCCTCAGGAATCTCATGTTTATCACGAGGTAGGTCGTGAGTTTAACATCTTGTGGAGACAGAATGAGAGTGATAATAACTTCCCATAGAGATGTATCAGATTGGTACATCCCAAGGAGGGAACACTTGGAAGATGGATAGATGGATCAAAACTCCCAATGAGGATGGATCTTAGGTGGTGCGCCCCATTGAGTGGATATGTCACACCGTAACGGCTGATCTGAACACCACTGAGGGTGGATCACGGAGAGTGCACCCCAGAATTGGGAACACCATGGTTTACCATTGGCAGGTATTGAACCTCAGGGAAGTTTCCTACGTACCCGGTGTAGACAATAGGGATCAAAACCCACGTAGTTAGAAGTGGTGATGAATTGGGGTGTACATAAAGGACAAATACCTAGTTACATGTTGGGGCTTATGCGTGGATTGCGGCCCAGGCATGGCTTAGAGCAGTAAGGGGGTGGATGACATGATCCCATTGGGATGTGGTGGCCCAGGTAAGAATCAGGATGGATGATGGAGAATTGCATGGAGTAGAGGGGAAACGAAATGGGATCGTCATGAAGGTGATGGTAGTTTCGGTCTTGAGCCTCGAAGAGACTCCCTACGTATCCCTGTGGTAGGGAATAAAAGTCTTCATAGTTTGGTGGGATGATGGGACACCTGAGGAGACGGCCCGTGAGAATGGATGCATGGATGGGGCCCAGAAGATGTAGAACCTCTGAGTTGGGGCATGCTATTCTCGAAACACATGGCATCAAGGGATATATCATGATGAGACATGGGTGTTGGTATTGAGCCTCATGGAGGCTTCCTACGTATCCCCGTGGTAGGGAATCAAAGTCCATGTAGTTTATCTGAAGATAGCTTACCGCCGAATGAGGTTGACAATGGGTTACCGTTGAACGAGGTCACAATGGCTTACCACTGGATGGGGTCGAACTGACATAAAGGGGGTCGTAACTGCTAGGTGTTGGGCTTGAACCTCATGGAGGATTCCTATGTACCTCGCCTTGGTAAGGATCAAAGACCATATAGTTCATATGGTGGCATTTGGGTCTTATGCTCTGAGGCGGCCCAAGGTGTCTGTGAACCAACGTGGAGTAGGACCTGGGGTCCAATGGTTGTTGGGGTTGAACCTCATCGAGGCTTACTATGTACCATGCCTTGACATGGATCAAAGACCATGTAGTTTAGATGGGTTAGGTCTTATACTCTAGGCTACCCAAGGAGTTGGTGAACCGACGTGAAGAAGGTCGGAATGATCAGGTGGTGGGATTGAACCTCCTGGAGGCTTCCTACGTACAATGCCTTGACATGGATATAAGTCCCCATAGTTCAGGATGGGTTGGGGCTTACACTCTAAGGTGTCCCAAGGTGTTGGTGAACCGACATGAAGAAGGTCGGAACGACCGTGTGGTGGGATTGAACCACATGGTGGATTCCTACGTACCATGCCTTGACATGGATGAAAGTCATTGTAGTTTGGAAGAGGGTTGGGGCTTACACTCTGAGGCATCCCAAGGGGGTGGGGCTTGAACCTCGTGGAGGCTTCTTACATACCATGACTTGACATTGATCAAAGTCCCCGTATTTTAGGTGAGGCGGGGCTTACACTCTAAGGCGGCCCAAGGTGGTGGGGCTTGAACCTCATGGAGGCTTCCTACGTACCATGCCTTGACATGGATCAAAGTCCCTATAGTTTAGGATGGGTTGGGGCTTACACTCTGAGGTGGACCAAGGTGTTGGTGAACCGATGTGAAGGAGGTCGGAATGACTGGGTGGTGGGATTAAACCTCATGGAGGCTTCCTACGTACCATGCCTTGACATGGATAAAATTCCCCGTATTTTGAAAGAGGTATGAGGATTACACATTGAGGCAGCCCAATTTGTTGTCATGGTCGATGCTTACTACTCATAGTCCACGTGAGTGGTGCTCGGTGTGAGAAACAATAGGCAGCAAGGACCTGACGATCACAGCGCAAAGGTGTTTCCATGAAGGGTGGTGCATGGGGCTTACACAAGGAAGCTTCTTGGGTGCCGCTATGGAGTGGTAATGGTGGATGGGGATTACGCAAGGAAGCTACTCAGGTGCCACTATGGAGCGGAAATGGTGCATGGGGCTCACACAAGGGAGATTCTCGGGTGTCGCTATGGAGCGGAAATGGTGGATGGGGATTAAGCAAGGAAGTTTCCTGTAATGTCTTCCTCATGTCTGGCCATGAGGGCATCCCAACTGTCTGGTGGGTTGATCCATTCACCTATACGCTAGCGCACAAGAGGGATAATTCCAATGGGCGTTGGAATCTTTCTGAACAAAGGGAGATGAAAAGTGTGAATTACATGAATGACATTCAGAACACAATGAGGGTGGCATGGCGATGGAGGATAACTATTGACAGTGTTTGAAACACAGCATCCATAACGCGTTATCATGAAATGGGGACAATCAAATGAGGGTCAAGTGATGACCGTTTTCGAAATAGAGGACCTGACTCAAAGTGTTGTCAGAAGTCTTCTAGGGCATTAGCCTAGGATGGTAGGTGAGCCGATGCGGCATGGGACCAGGCTGTTAGGGGTCCCTTCAAACATGGAAGAGTATGATGATCTAAATTAAGGACATGCAAAGCGTGAGGTGGATTGATGGAATGTTTGAATGGATTCCAACTCTCTTGAAATTACACCACTGTAATCATGGAATTAGGCATCTTATTCTTGGAGCATAATGCATCTCTTGTTAGAAGTAAGAGGCATCCTATGTTTGGAACATTGGGTTCACTACAGTTTAAAGTCATATAGATGGGACTATTGGCATCTCATGCTTGGAGCATAAGGCATTTCTAGTTTGGAGCAAGGGGTGTCCTATGATTGGAACATATGGTACACAACATTTTATTGTCATGTAGATAGTACAGTTGGAATTTCATGCATGGAGCATAAGGCATATCTTATTTGGAGGGAGAGGCGTCCTATGTTTGGAACATATGGTGTTCTATAGTTTAGAATCATGCAGATAGGACTACTGGAATCTCATGATTGGAGCATAAGGGATCTCTTATTTGGAGGAAGAGGCATCCTATGTTTGGAACATAGGGAGAACTACAGTTTAGAGTCATATAGATAAGACTGTTGGCATCTCATGCTTGGAGCACAAGGAATCTCTTATTTAGAGGAAGAGACATCCTATGTTGGGAACATAGGGAGAACTATAGGTTAGAGTCATATAGATAGGAATCTTAGGCATAAGTCACATGGGAATGGATGGTGGTTGGACTTACGCAAGGGAGGCCCCTTTCTAGTTCAACCTGGCATAGGTGCCACGTGATTGGGTTTGGAGGAGTTGCCTGAGGAATGGTTCGACTCAAGGTACTCGGGGAATTGATGATGAGAATATCAAATCACGACATGGGAATGAATCCAAGAGGAATATGTCAACTCAAGGTGTTTCATGGTGTGTGGAGGAGTATCTCAAATCATGGTATTCCATAGGTGGAAGATGGGTGTGCATAAGGGTGCTGTGGAAAATCCCGATATCACGTCCTAAAAAGATGGTGGTGCGACTCTCCATTTTTCATTGGGGTCAGTGACAGTATGGACTGATGGGCATGAAGGTAATATCCTAGCAATGGATAGGTCTTCGCAAAGTAGCTTTGTAGAGCCAAGGGGCTCGGGGAGCATGGGGTCTCGCAAAGCATGGACTCGCGGAGCATGGACTCGTGGAGCAGCATCGCGAAGCATGGACTTGCGGAGCATGGACTCGCAGAGCATGGGCTCGCATAGCATAGGCTCATGGAGTATCAATGCCAAGGAAGATTCTCACGAAGTAGGGACTCATGGAGCAGTAATGTGAAGGAAGCTTCCCGCAAAGCATGGCCTCACGGAGCCGCTTTGCGAAGGAAAGCAGAGCTCTGTGAGCTGTGAGATCGGCCACCCAAGGGGTGGAGTGGTCGTCCAACGAATAGGGTTGAGCTGGGTATTTATAGGTAAGGGGCGCCGTGAAGTAGAGCTCGCTTGGCGCGAAGACGAAGCTTTCTCCGTGGCGGATCACGAACGTCAAATGCGGTCATAGAGCATCCCGCCTCTTTACTCTGTGGCGCGTCGCGAATGTCAAAGGGGTTCACGGAGCATCACGCCTCCTTGCATCGCGGTATGACTTTTCACCGTGTCACGAACATCAAAGGGGTTTGCAGAGCATCCCGCCTCCTTGCTTCACGGCGGTGCTCCGCGATCACAGAGGGGGGCTTCATGAATGGGCTTCGTGAACCAGTTTTCAAGCCCAACTTCAAAGGTCCATAACTCCTAATTCATAACTCCATTCAGGCCCTATGACCTACCAAATTGAAGCTTGCGAAATAAGATATGATCTTGCATCAGGTAAGGAAGCATTTAGAAAAAAATTTGGGACGTGTTTTTTGGTGCCAAAATCTGTGTATTTACTTTTGATTTTAATTTTGATAATTGGTATGTACTTTACCTTGGCATATCTACTATTTAGTTTGGATATTGTATCTCTAGTATTGGTTATCTTGTTATACTAGAATTTTTCTGGTTATGATGTCATTTGGTTATTCAGTTGTTATTGTTTATTTATTTATTCATGTGTATTAACTGATTAAAAGAGTTTCTAGTATCCTCATGATATATATTAGACCATCACTACAACTCAGCAGCCTCTGGCATATGGGGAGGCACGCTTGAAGTCAAGTGACTGACTAGATCTGGGAATCAGTGCATGGCACCCAGGATGGGTAATCACATCCACCCATCACCTCAGTCCCACCAGATCTCCTATATCCACTATTAGTTTTCATCTTCTTCATGTGAATTTGATTCCTCTTTGTAATGTCTCCACTGCTCTTCCTTCCTTTCACCATTTTTCTAGCCAAAATTTGATTTATTTTGGTTTGAGACCATATTCTCTATTTTTAGGGGGTTTTGTATCTACATTTAATTTCTTGTGTTCTAGCTCGAATCAAGGGTGGACACATGGTGAGGTGACTATTATAGGCTTAAGGTTGGTGGTATAGTACTTATACCTTTTAGACAAGTTCTTTTATATCATTTGACATCATTCCACACACCAGAAACCTCCACAAATTTCCTAAAATATTACTTATTCTATGTTATCATCCATGATAAATATTCCTCGTGTATGCTTGTTTATGGTTGGTGGTTCCTTGCATCGATTAGTGCCACCCATTAGGGTGTTATCATGTGATACCATTAAAATTATAAAATGATTTTTTGGAAAAACCACCCAAGAAGTGATCATGGCTTGGCCCCTAAGTGAAGTGACAACATAAATTAAATAGGTTAAAAATTTATGATCACATTCTGTGATTTACCTTTGGTTAGTGGTTCCCCTTCTTTAAATGGAATGATTAATAAGATAAAATTAAACCCTTGGCTAATAACATGATTGTTACTACTTAATATGATTATGATACATGGGAATAGAATCCCATCTACTTATGATACTCAAAAAGGGTATCCAGTCTACTTTTGATACTAAGACAAGGTACCCCACTTACTTATAAAACCCAGGCAGGGTGTACTATCTATTTTTCCTAAACGGGAAGGGTATACCCCTTACTTATGATGCTCAGGTAGGGCATCCCATAAATTTTCGATACTCATTATGGGCATCAACCAAACTAATGATACTCAAGTAGGGTGTCCCACTTACAAATGATACTCGAGTAGGGAGTTCCATCAATTTTTTATACTCGAGTTGGGTGTCCCTCTTATTTTTCATGATTGGACGTGGCTTCCCTTGACACTTGATAGACTCAATATACTACCCATGGATTATTCAGTTACACCATGGGTCAATAATAGTTTAAGTATCTATATATATGTCTATAATCATTTTTACATATATAGACCATATATATGTATTCATGTGGTTACCTGTTTAGAGATCATAAATCATAGGCTGAAATATGTAGTACCATCTTGGTACCCTTTAGGAACCAGATACAACCTATTTACATTTTTCATTTTACATTTTTCTTATATTAGTATTCACACTACTCATTTGATATACACTAACTGGATATTACAATATTTCATTGGTGGTGGCTTACTGAGTATATCTAACATACAATTCATTCCATCTATGGTACTTGTTTCGGATGCTTTTGTCGGGGCATGCATGTCCATCTCTTTTGGGGGGGACGGCGGTGCTGTTTGTTGCCCCGCATTCTCAGTTTCCAAACCCAGGTAGAATCTGCTCCTTATTCAGGTGTGTTTTCTCCTTGATTGAAATAGGATGATAGGATTTTGGTTCTTCCTTCCGTGGATTCCTCCTTGGAACTCATCACCTAGTCCGGGTCTCCCTTATAGATTTAATACGTTGTTCTTGAAATTATTCCTAGCGCCATATCTTTATGGACACTAGTTAATTACACTACTTCTGTCGGGACATACCAAGGGGTCCGGTCAGGGCAGAAACCTTCGGTCAGGGGAGTAGTCACATTGGGAATCACTGGCGTGTCTGTACACTGGGGGATTGGTGTTTCTATCTTTTGTACCTTATTATAGGGCTTCTTGAGGGCGTGGAAGCCAAAGGAATCCCACATCGAATGCGGGAAACCATATTCCATGGGCAAGTGTCTGAGGTTTTTCTCAGCTTCACATGTTTAACATGGGGTATGCCGCAAGTTTAACGTCTAGAAGAGATAGATCGGACTAATCAGAACACATACTAGAGGGGATCATATGGGTGGAAGTCCTAGAGGGAGCATCGATATTGGAGCCAACACATGGTTGACTTCCTGGTTACTATTAAGGGGAATGGGGTATGAGGTGGCATGATCCCAACGGGATGTGGTAGCCTGGGTAATAATTGGGATGGATGATGGAGTAATTGAATGAAGTGGGTGGTGAATGGGATGGGACCGCCATGAGGATGATGACAGTTTCAGGCCTGATCCTCGAAGAGGCTTCCTACATATCCTTGTGGTGGGGAATAAAAGTCCACATATATTGTCTGACGACAGCTTGCCGCCGGATTGGATCGCAAAGGCTTGTTGCCGGATTGGATCGCAACGACTTACCTCTAGATGGGGTTGACAACGGATTACTTCTTAACGGGGTCTTAATGTATTACTGCTGGATGGGGTCCATAGTTTAACGTCATGCAGGACGGGGGTGAACAAATGTGAAGGGGGTTAGAACTGTTGGGTGTTGGGATTGAACCTCAGGGAGGCTTCCTACGTACCTTACATTAGCATGGAACAAAGTCCACATAGTTTGAGATATGGGGGAATTTGGGGCTTACTCTCTAAGGCAGTCCAAGGTATTGGTGAACTGACACAAAGGGGTCGGAATGACCAGATGAATGGTGGGATTGAACCTCAGGGAGGCTTCCTACGTACCCTGCCTTGGAAAGGATCAAAGACCACATAGTTCAGGTGGTGGGAACCAACCTGAAGGTGGACCTGGGGTCCAATGGGTGGTGGGACTGAACCTCTTGAAGGATTCTTATGTACCTTGCCTTTTCATGGATCAAAGACCATGTAGTTCAAGTGGTGTGGGCTTACACTTGATCATAGCCCAGGGTGTTGGAGAACCAACATGAAGGAGGACCTGGGGTCTAATGGATGGTGGGCTTGAACCTTGTAGAGGCTTCCTACGTACCCTGCCTTGGAAAAGATCAAAGACCTCATAGTTCAGGTGGGTGGAATTTGGGGCTTATGCTCTGAGGTGGCCCAAGGTGTTGGTGAACTGACATGAAGGAGGACATCGGGTGCAATGGATGGTGGGCTTGAACCTCATGGAGGCTTCCTACGTACCCTGCCTTGGAAAGGATCAAATACCTAGTATTTCAAGTGGGTGGCATTTGGATGGTGGGCTTGAACCTCGTGGAGGCTTCCTACGTACCCTGCCTTGGTACGGGTCAAAGACCTCGTAGTTCAGTTGGGTGGCATTTGGGGCTTACGCTCTGAGGCAGCCCAAGGAAGATTTCATGGTCGGTGCTCACTCTAAGCCCACATGATTCATGCTCGGTGTGAGAAATAAGAGATAGCAGAGACCTGATGATCACGTCATGAAAGGTACGTCTGTGGTAAGTGGATTGGGGCTTACACATGATCGCAAACCATGGAGGAAATAGGGGCTTATGCATGGTTCGTAGCCCAAAGAGGTTGGGACTTACTCCAGGATAGAGGCTCGATGGCGACAAAACCTAGTGGGATAGGGATTTGGCACCGAAGAAAGGAGGGGACCAGTGTCCATTCCCCCATGGTCCTTGGGACCGAAGAAGAAAGGAGGGGCAAGGATGTTTCCTCCTACAAAAAAGTTAGGGGCTTACACCAGGGTGGTTTCCCTTTCCCCGTGAACAAAATCCACTCCGATGAGAAGGATATCATCCCCTATGAGGGAATATCTCATCCTCGTTGAGAACAGGGGGTGTGGAGAATGCCCAAGGTGGGGGCACCCCACTTGAGAGGCACAGGGCGAGACCGCAGTTTAACGTATTGTGATGAGGACGATGCTGCTTGGTAGTTTATCATCCTGGAGCTCGGATGAGGTGGGTTTTCTCCACACTCTTAGGACTTACAAAACTGATACCCTCTACTCCTTGGTGTAGAGAGGGGACAGGCAACGCAGTGTCTGTAGGGGTGTCATGGAGCAAACCATCGGGGGGTCCACATTAGCATGGATATGAGAAGAATCAATATTCATTAGTGTGCCTATGCGAAGAAGCATGAGGTGAAGAAACGCAATGGTAGGTATCATCCAAGGGACTTTGAAATCACATTGTGCAAACATGGAGGGTTGCATGGGAAAAGGAATTTTAAAGCAGAGGGGTTCATAGGCAGGGGCCTTATGAACCTGTTGTGCTCTGCGTGGTGGAGGGTACTTGAGAAGGGGTGTGCTTTGAAAAGTGGGGAACCTCAGCATAAGCATAGGGAAGAGGTGCACATATGAGGTGTTTCGTGAAGTGGAAAGGCATTCATGGATCACTGCCTTACGGAGCGAAGGTGCCTTGTAAAGAAAGGTATCGTGAAGCAATGTGTTTCACAAAGTATAGTGACCCTGCCTTGGCATGTGGATCATGGGTACATGAAGGGTGTTTCATAAAGCATAAATGATCTGAGAAGACCCGGGTCCCCTTGGGGATCCCCTTCCCTCAAAAAGGCTATTAGGCTCTGCGAAATGCATCCCTCTCAGAAGAGGGGGTTAAAACAAGGAGAAGGGGAGGCACCTCGAAGAGCAGAAGTACCTCGCATATCTCATGGTTCGCAGGGCAGAAGGAGATTCTTGATTCGGGAGCTAGGAAGTTGGAAGGTCAGATTCTCCTCCTTCTGGACTTGGGGAGAGGCCGGTATTTATAGGGGAGAGGTGCCACAAAGCAGAGCTCACTCGGCACAAAGAGGAGTTTTTTTTCTCTGCAGTGGGTCACAAACGTCAAATGTGTTCGCGGATCATCCTGACTCCTTGCTCCGCAGCGGGTCACGAGCGTCGAATGTGTTCACAGAGTGTCCCACCTCCTTGATCTACGTCAGGTTGTGAATGTCAAATGTCTTCATGGAGAATCCTTCCACCTTGCTCCACATCGTGCCACGAATTTCAAATGATTGTGTGGAGTGTCCCTCTTTCTAGCTCTGCGGCGCGTCGCGAACTTTAAATGCATTCACAGAGCATCCCTCCTCCTTGCTCTGCAGCAGGTCAGGAATGTCAAAGGGGACTCTCTGATAGGGATTTGCAAGGCGTCCATCAGGTTTGTGTTTTCTTCTCCTCCCCACATTTTGGCATCAACAAATTCCCCCCCTCAGACTTGGATTTGCTAAGAAATAAAGGGTTGAAGTCTAAGGGTAGATCGCCAAAATTGTTGATCGTTCAAAAATAAATCTCACGAAGAGGGCTCGCCAAGATGGAAAGCGAAGCTCCAGCCAGACGCACTGCAAAGCTCACTTCAGTTGAGATGTGGGGAGAATCTCTAGGGGTCCCTTGCCTATAAATAGGGGCCATAAACTCAATTTTTTCTTTTCTCCACTCCGCGATTTTGTACTTGAGTGCTCTCGATTTGCGAAGCTCCGCGTACTCTATGATTTCTATCTGCGAATCAGGCCTTATGCTTCACAGTGCTTCTGTGAGTCTTTAACTCTGTGTCTCAGTGCTTTACAACTCTACATTTGAAGGAAGAGGTAGGGCTCCACGAACAGGTTTCCTGAACGTTCTCCATGAATCGCCCTCAGCGAACTAGCTTCGCGAACCAACCTGAAAATCTCTGAAATTTCAAAACTGAATGGATCGTCAAGAAGCTACCTGGGGGGTCCATGTGGATGCCTCCTGGAGGGACAAGATGGTGAATTGTCTGGGTCTTGGGGAGTTGGTACGAAGCCACTCTGACCATTATTCACTGGTGTAGCTGCTGTCGGAGAGCCAGAACAACTACCTGATGTGTAATTGGTTGCCTTTGTATGGGTTCAGGCTGAGGGATGACATCTTCATCCCATAAGGAAGTTTAGGTGAACCATCTTACTAGTTCCAGAGCACGCCATGCCAGTGCCTATGGTTCAGTGCTTTTGATGGTCATGATCGGGAGGATTTCACACCCATTAATGTTGATTGCTTATACAACCACCTGAATAACATCAATGGGAAGGTGTTGCAGCCGGAGAAGTCTCCTCCTCTATACCACACGATACTGAAGGCAGCTTTGACGAACCTGAGGAAGAGGTGGTTGGAGGAATGGGACCTGCGCCAGGGCAGCAACTTCCCAGACGATTGGGCCTTGGCCTATTGGGTAGGGGCCTCGTGTGAGGAGTTTGGGGCTGAGCTGAGGAGAATGGGTTTGTATGGGCTGGACTGTGCCTCCAAATTCTACATATATCAACAGAAATAGCTGGTGCTAGAGCTATTGAGCATATGTTCATCATAGACCAATACCTTCCACCTACACCAGGGGGAGGTCAGTATCAGCTTGTGGGATGTCCACCCGATCTCGGGGGTCCCGATACTGGGGGTGATATATGAATAATTCCTTCTTGTCATGAGTGTGTGGGAGGATCTAGAGAAAATTCCACGGATGGTGATGAAACTGATGGAGATTGTTCCCGGATAGGACAAGGAAGCAGTAAGGAATGTCCACTTCAGGCGGTGGTTCAATCAATTCTTGAACTTCCCAGAAAATAGGTAGTTTCTGACAAGGCCTCAGACCTTCCCTAAGGGGTCTTGGAGTAAGGAACACTCATACTGGAAGATTTTGGAGAATAGCCAGTGCAAGACATGGCGATTCAACGTCAACAATGAGCAACAACCAATAGTCAGGCTTGCAGCATTCATCACCGCTCTTATCTATGGTTGGATACAGCCAGTGAGGGATACCAACATGGGAGTACTCCCAAGAACATTTATCATGGCATCCTCATTGGCGACAGGAGGGAGGGTCAATCTAGGAACCCCTATGCTCGCCAAGCTGTATATAGTGTTGTGGAATATTTGGAGGGGAAAAGGATGCAGAGGGTATGTGGGCCATTCCACCTCTAGTATGGGTGGATAGTGGCACATATCAGGGGGGTTTACAAATACCAGAACCATGTCTCTCCTCTAGGATTGAACTTCCACCCATCAATCCTGAATTCCTTCGAAAGATTTCCAGCCATGTTGACCCCACCTTCGGTTCTGAACCGGGTGTGGAGGGTGGAGCAATTAAATTTCCACCCATTTCTATTGCTGACAGGGGTATTTACTGATCACGACTATGGGATAGAAGAGCACCAGGCCTATCTCTTGGCATTTATAGGTGGATTCCTGGTGGTGAGGGTGGACCGTGAGCCCCTCTGTGAGTCATATACCCCACTCCGGTTTTTAATGCAATTTCAGTGTATGCAGCAACTGACCCCACAGGTCTATGTGGAGGTGTGCTATGAAGAACACCTATGTGTGATGAGGCAGATGTGGCTCATTTTCATGTGAGAATATGGGAAAATGTAGAATGAGTTGCCTCCGCCGACCGCCGTCCTCCGGCTGGTAAAGGAATATGCCCAGAGCTGCGAGGTGGCTTACCCGGGGGAGATGCTGAAGCAGCCAACCATTTGAGTCAGTGATTGTGAGCTTTCCCGACCTCGGGGCCAGGGCCGAAAGGCAGTAAGGGCATCTCATGGTGGTGGGGATACCGTGACGGTGATCCCCACACCAGTTGAGGGGGAAGCAGTGGTAGCATATCTGGCAGCGGCAGCCAACCCGGTGATTCTAAAAGAGCTGAGTTATCCAGAGGGGAGGTCGCCGAGAGGATTCCATAGAATACCCACCCAGAATCTGGGGAAGAGGATGGGCCATATTAGCATGTAGAAAAATTTTGTCTTCCCAGAGGCTTGGGACATCTAGGAATTCAACATGCAATTCCTCAACCCCTCTGAGTTATGGTAGCTCCTGAACTGTCTCAGGATAGATTTACCAGGAATAGGCCCCACCAGGGTCGGCTTTGTGGTGTACCAATCTGAAGGGGATCAATATCTGACTGAGCTGGAGGACTTCGTGCACTCTCGGGGTGCTTCTTGTCCATCAAAAGAACAAGTCAAGGTGTTTCTTGATAAAAATACTCCCCTACAGTTGTCTGCCACTGATTTGAGAGAGCACTTCCCTCTGTCGAATGTATTAGAAGGGTTCTCTTGGGGAGATGATGCCAGGAGAGGGAGCATATTGGAGGAGGGAAAAGTTGTAGATCAAGACTCAAATATTGGAGAGTTCACAGAGGACCTTGAGGTAACAATCTAAAACCCCTATTTCTGAGACTTTCTTTGAGGTCATTTTGAACTCCTTGCTAGCATTTGAACCATGAAGAAGATCCTTATATATAAAACTCGATCTCTCCCCTCAGTGGATGTAGATGCAGGTCCCTTGGGATCTACACTTGCCGATGCATCTGTTGCTACCTCCACCGGGGCTAGGATACCTAAGGTGACCCCTCCGAAGCCTTCAGAGCATCTAACCTTATACGGGGGTCCATGCTTCGGGGTCCTGACGACATCAGCCCAAGAGAGAGAGCAGGGATTCGTTCTCTGTAAGTCCCCTCTACCAATTTTAAAACTGTCATACCCTAACCATGTTTACTAACTTCCATGTCCTTTTTTCACGTATAGTTCTTCCCATGGCATGGGTTTCTTTGGTGTGGTTGGTCAGGGCTTCTTACAGTGTCCTTCCCAGGGGGTGTTGATGATCGTGGAGGTGGAGCATTAAGCCAACTGAGCGGTGGTTCTTCCAATCACTGGTGGGACTGTCAGTGGGGTTGAACCTAAGATCATTGAGGTAGGATCTGATGATAAGGATCGATCAGATAGTCCAGGTCCCACCATGCCTGATCAAACACCAGACGTGGTCCCTATAGAAGAGTTCCTGGGGGTGTTCCCCGCGTATGAGCCTTCCAATCGTGTTGATTGGGATGAGATGGCCTCTGATGAAGAGGACAACAGAATAGTCCATTTCTGATCATGGAAATGGATCAAGTGCTTCATTGATGACACCCCCCAAGCACTATGGTTGGATGAGATGGACGAACTTCTCTCCCGACTGTGTGAAATGTGTGCTGGGGGAGTGGATGCCCAACATCCTTGCATGATTATCCGAGATATTATGGGAAAAAAATATTTTGGAGTATGATTGTGTCCTTGGTGTGGGATAGCAGTGGAGAAAATCGGTAAATATTACGAGGCTCCAAGAGGCTAAAGATGAAGTTCAACGGTTGTAGAACCAGGCGGATGATAATTGTGCATCCCTTGACGCGTAATCAGAGCTCGTATTGAGGCTTAAAGCGTAGCTGGTAGATGACGAAGAGGTAATGAAGAGAGCCTTTGAGGATATGACTGTCATTTAGATCGACGTAGAGAGAGCCTAGATTGTGGTCGATGAATTGCGCCCCTTCGCTGCCAAGGAGGAGCGGGAGCTGAATAGGCTGCAGCAACTCCTGGAAACCACCCACCAGAGGGTGGCAGAGCTGCTACGCTCTTTTGACGAGGTTAACCCGTCCATGGGGGGAAACGACCCTTGAGTACTGTAATGGTTACTAATCCTCAAAATTACTTTCATTCTTTAATTTTTTGATGCCATAGCCTGGATGAGTTCCATTATTTATATTGGTTTATTGAATTAGTGTGGAATTCGTGGAGCATCTAGCGATCATTAACAAAGCTCACGTGGGTTGGGCCTGATGTGAGAAACAACATATTACCACCTTATCACCTCATCCAAATGTAGGACTACAAGCCAAGCTTTGGGCATCCGGGGTTTGAACAACCAGACTAGATTTTTGGGAGGAAATGGGAGATACCTGACTGGAGAATGAAGCTCTCTGAATAGCCGAATTATTTTTTTCCCAATGTGCTCTTGTGCACGAACGGGATAACTCCAAGGGTGCTAGAATCAATCCAAACAGATGGGAATGGAAGGTGTGAATCATGATACCCAAGATTCTGAACATTGTGGGGGGCATGAAAATAAAGAATAACTATTGACTGCATTCATAACACAGTATCCTTATTGTGTTAGCCTGGAATTTGTATAGAAAATGAGGGTCGACCACTGACCATGTTTGAAACACAGGTCCTAACTCAAAATTCCAACCATTAGCCTTTAGGAATGTTTTCCAAGGACAATAGGGAGGCTATAGTTTGAGAATCCATACTGTTAGGGGGTTCCCTTAGACATGAAAGAGGATGAGGGCCTGAATAAGGGGCACGCAAATCATGGAATGTGGAGTGATGGTTTGTTCAAACAGAATCCAACACTCTTGAAATTACCCCACCGTGGTGGAAGAAAATTAGATGGGCGCATCAGTCTGATCATGGACCATTCCTACTTTTAGACAGGACTACTCTGGTGAGGGATCTGTCGCTTCCCAATGTCATCATTGGGCATCCCAAACTTGTTCAGGGAAAAGTTTCAGTTACATGGTTCCCCACAAGGGGGTAGGACAGGGGGACAAAAATGAGGAGTAATATTATTTATGATTCCTGGGGATGGATCCAAAGAAAAATTCCTAGGTGTCTCTACATATCCCATGAGGATGGGAATCAGTCCATGCATAGTTCTGGAAGATGGGTCTTAGTTTAAGGTCTTAGAACTCAGACCAAGGATTGTTAAGGGCTGCAGGGGAAACAAGGTAAGGTGATTAGAAAACTCGATGTGAATGAGGACATAAGTCCAGATCACCATGTGTTCCTTGGGGAAGTGTTTAGGTCAAGGGACCGAACATGAAAGTTAGTCTAGGCCCATGGGGAAGTGCTTGGGCATTACTACATATCTCATTCAAATGATAATCAAACCATATGTAGTTCTAAGTGGTGGCACAGTAAGGTACTAGTTCTAGGGATAAAAGGGGTGTGCGGGTGTGGCCCTCGCACCCAAAGAAGATGTATTTGATAAATCTTTTTTTTCATTAAAGTGAATGTTTTTTTCTGAAGTGACTGGCCTAGGATTTCATGTCCTAGCATTTCCATAACATCCAAGCCGTGTGCAGGCATTGACAAATGGTATGGCATGTGATCGATAAAAAACATGGTGTTCCCTTGAGTGAGGATATCATAATGTAGTGCTGTTTTTCTCCATCCAGCTAGGATGATAATGTCACAGTTTAGTGTCATGTGATGGGACCGGGCATGCATTTTAACGTCATGTGGCACAGACGTAGTGGAGACAAGGCTAAAGAAGGAATTTCCAAGGTGCAAGAAAACAAATCCGACGTGAATGAGGAAATAATCCCATACCACACCATACATGATTCCATGAATGAAACCTAAGGCCAAGGGGCCAAAATAGAGGTAAGAGGGTAAGGGGTAGGAGAAACTAGCTCCAAATTGAGTTAGACTCGAAAACAAGATGTCTGGGTGTTCCCACATATCCCATGAGGATGGGAATCAATCCACATGTAGTTCTAAAAGATATCTTAGTTTATGGTCTTAGAGCTCGGACCATGGAAAATGGAAGTCGGTGCAGATCCTCGAATGACGCCTTTACTGTGACTTTGTCCTCCTAATGTGAAAATGTGCAATGAGGGACAGTGTTTGTAGTGTTAAAATTACACTTGTACATGATGGGGTGGACAATTATGTAAATCATGTAACCAACATTCATGGCTTAAAGGGGCTGGCGTGGCGATGTAGGATGACTATTTACCGTGTTCGAAACATAGCATTCATATTGCGTTATCCTAAAATGGGGACAAACAAAAGAGCATCGACTGCTGACCATATTCACAACATTGTACTTGTATCGATTTTTTGTCTAAAATCCTCAAAGATGTTGGCCCGTGATGGTAGGAGAGCCCTTAGTCCTAGAATCCATTCCATTTGGGGGTCCCTTCGTGTGTGGAAGATTATGGAAGCCCAAATGAAGGGGAATATGAAACCAAAAAAAATTGACGAAATCATGTCCACGTATAATCCGACACTCCTAACGGTGAACTAGAGTACCCTTAAACTGATTAGTGAGTCACCAAAGAGGTTCGAGGAGGGTTCTCAACTTTAGAGTAACCAATTTGAAGGGATTATAATAGAATACAATGATAGATAACTCCCGGTAGGGAGAGGTACGTGGCGTGGTCATTACAAACCCGACGTGAATGAGGACATTGTCTTATACCACACCCTATACACCACTACCCAAGAAAGGGTAGGCCAAGGGGCCAAGGTGAAAGGGAGATTTCTGAGAGATGGGACTACACCCAAAGTCTAGAAATTTGGGAAGTCCTACGTATCCGATGAGGATGGGAATCAAGCCATGTGTAGTTCTAGAAGGGGAAATATGAAAAGATCTTAGTTCAAGGTCTTAGAACTTTGACCATAGAGAAGTAGTACTATACCATGTAAAGGTGAACCTTAACCCAATTTCTAAGTCTATGTGAGTCGAACTCAGTGTAGGAAAAAAGGGCAGATAAGGTATTTACAATTCGTGAAATATATGAAACAGGGAAATCGGTGGAGCCCCGAATGATTGCCTTATCGTGGATTTTTCCACCTAACATGTGGATACACACTGAGGAATAGTACCAAGAATTTTAAAGTTTTACTTGGACAAATGAGGTGGAGAAGGATGTGAATCATGTAACCGACATTTTGGGCTCAATGGGGTTGGTGTGACAATGGAGGATAACTATTGACTATGTTTGAAACACATCATCCATATCACATTAGCTGGAAATGGGGACAAACAAATGAGCGCCGACTGCTGACCATATTCGCAATGCAGTACATGTATCGATTTGTTGTCCAGAACCCTAGAGGACGTTGGCTTGTAGTGGTAGGTGGGCCCTTGGGCCGAGTATCCATTCCATTCAGGGGTCCCTTTGGATGTGAAAGGTGATGGAAGCCCAAATGAAGGGGAACACAAAGCCTAAAAAATGGTCAAAAGCATGTCCACATAAAGTCCGACATTCCAGGCACTAAACCAGAGTACCCTTAGGTGTATTGGTGAATCACCGAAGAGGGACGAGGGGTCTCATCTTGAGAGTGTCTGATTTGAAAAGACAAGGATAACAAAATGGTATGGAAAACTCTCAGGAGGAGGAGGTAAATGGCATGGTTGTTACAACACCCAACATGAGTGAGAACCTAATCTCATACCACACCATAAAACCCTAAATTGGAACTTGGGATGGGGGCCTGAAAAGGCCATGGGGCCTGATGCTGGGGCTCGGATGGGAAGACCCGGTCAATTCGCAGTTTAACATCTTGCAGTGAGGACGAAGAGAGGGGTAAGAGACCCCAAACAAGGGGGTGTATGGCACAGAGAATAACCCAACGTGAATGAATACGTAATCCCATACCACCCCATACAACCCAAAATTGGAACTTGGGCCAGGGGCACGAAAAGGCCAAGGGGCCTGGGGATGGGCCTCACATGGGAAGACCCAGTCAATTCGCAGTTTAATGTCTTGAAGTGAGGATGAAGAGATGGGTAAGATACCCCAAATAAGGGGGGAGTACGGCACGGAGAATAAACCGACGTGAATGAGGATGTAATCCCATACCACACCATACAATCCTATAATAGAGAGCCTGGGTCAGGGGCCTGAAACTGGGCCCACTAAGCACGATAGGGAATGTGCTCACAGTATGAACGATAAATGAAAGGAAGCATGTCTCAAGGGGACATGTGTGGTATGGAGAAATATCTTGACACGAATGAGGACATTATCCCAATCTGTGACATACAACCCTAAACGAGAACTTGGGTCGGGGCCCAAAAAGGACAAGGTGCTGAAAAAGACTAGGGGCATGAGGCCGAGCGTCTCGACCAATGGTAGCCATATGACCTCTTGTGCGATCACAGCCTCATCACAGCTCTTAATCCCATGTGAGCAGTGCTCAGTGTGGGAAACAAGGAGCCGTATTTGGCTCCCCCTGTCATACAGGGGTCTAATAGCTAGCATTCCCTGAAGGGAGTTCGTCACTTGGAGATACAACGTGGAAAAATGAACCACTACACTCCAAGTTTGGGACATCTTGGGGTGATTTTGATGACGCAGGATAGATGTTGAAGATGTTCGTAACACAGTGTCTCTATAGTGACCTGAAATGGGAACAACAAATGAGCATCGACCGCTGAACATATTCAAAACGTGGGACTTGTATCGGCTTGTTACTCAAAATCATCAAGGGCGTTGGCCCGAAGCAGTTGGAGATCACTTAGTCCTAGCATCCAAACCATTCGGGGTCCCTTCTGGATAGGAAAGATGATAGAGTCCCAATAAAGGATGTGGGTGAAGCATAGATGTACCCATCTATGCAAGAGGTGAACATCTCCAAGCAGCAAGACATATGGCCGGATCAAGATTATCTCAATGTGAATTGGGGAACAAATTCTACACCCTACCAAATGTCTTGATCCAAGGGGAAGATCTAACGTTTGGTTTGGTCCAACAGAAAAAATGTATGGGCATTCCTACGTATCCCATGCGGATGGAAATCAATCCATATGTAGTTTTGAGGGTGCAGTTTGACATCTTGTAGGACGATGCATTGTATAACGTCATGCATGATGTTTTACAGTTTACAGTCATGTAGGACCAAACAGTCTTAAGTTCATGCTAGACCAAACAATTTAGGGTCATGCAGGACCATCCATTTTAAGGTCATGATGGATCAGTAGGCTTAGGAAAAGTATTGCTTGAGGAACTTGGAATTGGTGGGAGGAGTTATACGCTCACCATCCATGGTCACTAGGGAGTATGCTCCATTGGGGTAAACCCTATGAATTATGTAATGTCCTTCCCATTTTGGCTCCAACTTGGGTGGTTTCCTGCCAGGGATCATTCATGCCCGGAGGGCCAATACCAAGATGCTTTGCAGGAAAGGGCGGAGGCGAACCTTCTTGTTAAAGGCTCTAGCTATCTTATTCTGATTACTTTACAGATTGTGCAGGGCATAAACCCTATTCTTGTCAAGTGCATCCAATTCAGCTAGACGGATTTCGTCTACCTTACCTGGCGCCTACTGGTCAAAGACCACTATGTGTAATGAAGGCAGCTGGATCTCAAAGGCTAGTATGGCCTAAGCTCTATACCCTAGGGAATAAGTGGTCACTTGGGTGGAATTACGAGTCGTCATCTGATAGGCCTAGAGGGCATTAAGGAGTTTGTCCAGCCAACTCTTCTTGTTCTGACCAACCATTTTCTGTAAAATTTTATAGAGGGTTTTGTTGAATGCCACAATCTTCCCATTTTCTTGCATGTGATAGTATGAGGTATGGTTTGAATATATATTGTACTTGGTGTAAAATTTCATAAGCTCAGATACTCGGAAGTTGGTTCCATTATCGGTGGGGAAAGCATGAGGGACTCCAAACCAGTAGATGATATTGGAGCTCACGAAGTCAACGATAGAATGGGCCTTGACCTCCTTGAAAAGAACCGCTTCTACCCACATAGAAAAGAAATCTATGGCGGTCAGGATGAAACTGCACTGGAAAGCTGTCGCTGGTGGATATGGCCCCACAACATCGAATCCCCATACCACGAATGGCCAAGAGTACTTGGTGGAGTGGAGTGTTTCAAGTTGCTGATGCATGATGTTAGCATGAATTTGGCACGTGTGAGATCTCTTTGAGAACTCGATACAATCATGGATCATGGAAAGCCAGAAGTACCCCAGTCTTCGGATCTGATGGGATAACTTCAGCCTAGTCTGGTGAGCCCCACCGGAACCGGCATGAACCTCATGCATGACCTGAGAAATCTCGACTCCTTGGATGAAACAGAGGAGAACACCATCAAACCAGCACTTTTGGAGGATCTTCTCAAGACTGGGACCACTCTAGAGGGTAAACTGCAGTGTGCGGCATCAGATATGCTCATGCTCGGCCCGATCAGCTGGGAGGAAATTATTTTGGAGATACTCGACAAAGGGGAATCTCCATTCGGGGGTTGCTTCAACCACTTCATCTAAGGGACCTGGGGGTCCTGACCTGGAGGCTGCAGTGGTAAGATGGATTACTCATAGGCTGTTGTCATCTTTTGGGGGGATATGGGCAATGACTCTCTGATGTGCCACGTGTATAATCATATCATCCTACTTGGGTTCTGAAAGTGATGCAGCCAGGCAGGGTAGGGCATCGGCTTGACCGTTCTGAGATCGAGGGACATGAGTGACTTCCGAACAAGATGGAAACTAGGTGATTAGCTGGAGGGTGCGCTCAAAAAATGGTATGAGCTTTGGTTTTCTGATGACATATTCACTGTTGATTTGATTAATGACTAGTTCAGAATCCCCTTTCACATGCAAATGGGGCACGTCGATCTCGAGGGCCAGCTCGAGGCCAGTGATAAGAGCCTGATACTCTACTTCATTGTTGGTGCATCCTTCTAACAACAGGAATGAGTATGGAAAAATGGCTTGCACTGGGGTAATAAAGACAATACTCAGGCCTACTCTGTTAAGTCTGGGTTCATTGAGCCTCTTGTCGGTGGGGCTCCAGGAGGAACCATCAAAGAGCATCTACCAACATGGGATGGCATGATCTACCGAGAAGATTTACTCATCAGGAAAATCCAGGTCCATGGACTAGTCTGTGGTGGTTGGATGGGTAGTGAGGAAGTCTTCCAATGTCTATCCCTTGATAGCTTTCTGAGGGATAAACCTGATTTCGAACTGTTAGGGGATTACCGCCCACCATGCTAGATGGTCGGTCAACATGGGGTGGTTCAGAATATACTTCAGTGGGTCTACTCGATACATTATCTATACCTCATGGTGTTTCAAGTAGTGTCTCAATTTCTGTACACCAAACATCAGTGCGAGGAAGCTCTTTTCGTTGTGGGAGTATCTAGTCTCCATATCGAGGAGCATGTGGCTAAGGTAGTAGAGGATTTTTTGCATCCCTCATTGTTCTTCTCGGAGAGAAGGGTGCCAATAGATCATTACAGGGTAGTCACGTATAAGATCAGTGACTTTTTTGAGATGGGTGGCATCAAGACTGGAGGCTGGAGCAGATACTTCTTGATTTACTTGAACGCGATCTGGCACTCTTCGTCACATTCTTAGGCGGAGCCTTTCTTCATGAGCCAAGAAAATGTCTTACACTTGCCGGCCAGATTCACAATGAATCGGCGTATATAGGCTAAGTGGCCTTGGAAACCTCAAATATCCCAAAAATTTCTTAGGGAGGCATCTGGCTGATGGCCTTGATCTTCTCTAGGTCGATCTTGATGCCCCGGTACCTAACAACCAAGCTAAGGAACTTCCTAGAGGTGACCCCGAAGGCACAATTCAACGGGTTCATATTCAAATTGTGGTAACGTAGGAAGCTAAAAACTTTTTCAAGGTCCTTGAGATTTTTCCTGGCACTACTTAGATTTGACCACCAGATCGTCTACATAGCATTCCACCAATGTCCTGAGGATTGGTTTGAATATGCGGTGCATGTCCCGCTGATAGGTGGAACCTGCATTCCTCATGCCGAAGGGCATAACCTGGCAATAGAAAGTACCTTGGGGTGCTCTAAACATGGTGGACTCTTAATCCTCAGGGTCCATTAAGATATGATTATATCCAGAGTACCCTTCCATGAAGGAGACGGCCTGAAACCCAGCCGTAGCATCGATTAACAATTTTGTCACTAGAAGGGTAAAATCATTCTTCGGACAGTGACAGTTGAGTTCTCGGAAGTCGATACAAACTCTAAATAGTTTTTTCTTCCTCTTTACTGGTACAATGTTAGCTAGAATCTTGGGGTACTGGACCTCCTTGTCGAAGTTTACTCTGATGAGTTTATCAACATTGGCCTCGACCAAGGAACCCTGAGAAGGGTGCATCTTTCTGGAAGGTTGCCTGAACCTGCGATGATTTTCCAAAAGACCGAGGTGGTGGACGGCTACCTAAGGATCTAGTCCTGGCATCTGGTCATAACTCCAGGTGAATACATCATGATGTTTCTTTATGAAATTTATGTACCGCTACTTCTCCTCAAGGGATATGGCAGCACTGCTCAATGTGGGTCTCAGATCTTCCTCACTACCAAGGTTTACCCGTACCAGTTCATCGACTATGGCAGAGACGCCTTCTTCAAAGGTGGGGAGAGAGTCATCTAGATCATCTTCGCTTGTAGAGGAGGAATTCCTGGTGGGAGAATCTCCCTCTAGGTCAGCAGATCCTGACGGGAGGCTGGTACCAGCTTGGGCAGCACTGGACAACATATCAGGAGATTCACGTGCTGCTGAAACCATAGCAATGAAGGCAGTCGATCCGATCCCATCTGGTCTTCAGCCTAATAGTCCACGCTTGATAATGTCAAAGCATTAGTGGTGTGTTAGCTTGAGCTGGTTAATCCCATCTTGGCGAAATAGACACGTATGATGTACTGTTGTTGCCATGGGGTGGACATCCCGATACCGTATGTGGGTAGGAGGTTCCGGGATCACCTAAGACTGATTTTTGTAAGAGTACGAGGTGATTTACCACTATTGCTTGGACTTGGGAACATGCTTCCCTCTTTTAATAGAGATAACAAATCATTTCCCCATATCAGGGGTTGTGGCATCCAATCGATGGATCGGGAAGACTTAGGAGTCATCCAGAGCTGCCCAGTGGTCAGTTGTTACCGTGACAGGTTCGACCTCATTTTCTTGAATTTGTTTTCCCTTTCTCTTGTAATAGTCGGCATCCAGGTAGTGGGATTCACAAGATGAAAAAGGAGATGCATCACCTTGGAGTACGCCTACTCAACCATTAAGGGAGTACTTGAGGCACTGGTGATATGATGAGGGGACCGACGCATGCAAGTGGAGCAATAGTCTTCCCATTAATGCATTGTACATGGTGTCCTGGGAGAAAACCATAAACTCGGTACTGGATACTAAGCCATTGAACTGGGTCTTCAAATAGATCTTGCTGACTAGGGTTTTCTCGGTCCTACCGTATCCCTGGATCCTTAAGTCGGGGGGAGTCAAGTCATCTTTGGATAACCCCAGATTCCGCAGTGTCCATGTTTGGATAAGGGTCATCCCAGAGCCAGTGTCAACGAGACAACGGAAAACCTCCACGTCACTGAATTGGCCAGTGATGTACAGTGGGCATATGTGCCACTGTATGGTAGAGCCTTCATCCTCTCTAGAGAATGAAATGATGGCCAGACATTCGTCATTCTCAACTGCTTCATCATGAAAGGCTTTCGCAGCTACTACCTCCGTCTCTAATTGTAGGGGACTTCATAAAGCCTCAATGAGGGCCTCGTGCATATCTGATGATAGGCAAAGGGCCTCAATGATGGAAAGCCTCACTGGGATGCTGGAAAGGTGATTTTGGATGTCATATTTCCATGTCAGGTGAAAACTTCTTCTTGCAGGAGGCCACTCTGTGATAGGAGGCATGGCATGCCCTAATGGCTAGGCCGGCGGCTGACTGGTACTGAGTATATCCCACTTCTCTCTAGTCAAAGCCTAAAGAGTAGCTACCGGGTGAGGACCAGATGACTAAGATCGGCATGTAGCAGGGCGAGGCTGGTCACGACATTGTCGAGGTAGCTCTGCCTGATCCAATAGCACAAACGGTGGTGGAGGTGGGCCTGACGACATCAAATGAAGAGGATGTGCATGATGAGATCTACGCTGGGCATGTTGTCTGGTCTCAGTGGAATTCACGGCCTGGCTGGAGGTGCCAACTGATGAGCCCCAATAACCAATATGTTCACGGCTCTGCCGACGTTGGCATCGGCTGGGGACGTTGGGGAGGTCCTCTTGGAACTCCCCATCGTAAGGAGTCATATAGGGGTTTACCAACTCCATGGTATTAACTGAAGGGTACCCTTAACTATCACTTGAAGAGTCATCCATCACTGGGTGGATTCTGGGAGGAATCCACATCTCCAGGGGAATGAATTCGCTGAGAGTGCGGGACGACAATGGCATTGGTGGGGTGCGTTGCTTTCCCTTGCGTTGTTGATGCTTGTTCTTCTGGGAAGAGGTCGGCTGAGATGATGATGCAGAAGTGGTGGTTGTGGCTTCTGAAGGTTTCGTCTAATTCAGGTGTGCATGAATGATACTGTGGGCATGATAAACCATCTTGTGAGCCATCCAGTCATCATACTTCTGGGACCCCTGGTTAGAAATCGGCTTCCACTCAACCTCGATGTCTCTACTGTTGTTTGGCTTTACAAAGACACCTGCCACTTGTTCCAGGGCCGGGCCCAGCCAGACTATGTTGTTATCGACCTGGTCTTGAAGCCTGTCTTTAAACACATTGCACAACATGAGGGTGTGCCCCAGGATTCGATGACAGGGGTAGTAGTTGGGGTGATTAGTGAGATTTGCCTCTTCCGGCCTTCTATACTCAGGCAAGCGTACAATCCCCTGCTCTAAGGTGCTATGGAAGTAACCAGGGACCTGATTCTCGTTGAAGGAGTAGGTCCATTTTCTCATGTCCGGAAAGGGGTCCCTCGGAGCTTAGCCCTGATGAGGAGCTGGAAGGGCATGTCTAGAAGGCAGACCCTGATTATCCTGCCTGGGGCGGTGGAGGTGCATTCCGCAGAGGTGCTTGCCAATTTTGTGGATGACGCTGCTGAGATGGAGGCTACACCTAAGGTAGAGGGCCTCTGTGAGGCTGCAGGGCTGGTGCCACTTGTATCAATTCTAGTTTCCTAGGGGATTCTATTTGGGGCACCGCGGCGGGCTCGGCTATGGCAGCCCTCCTTGATGGAATTATAGGGGCAATGGACTTGCCTGGCTGGCCTATTTCTTGGCTTCCTCCAGGTGCTGGGCCTTGTCATAGAAGTCTCGGAATCCTCCAGGGTAATTCTAGGTTATTAGAGAGGGAACCATCTCTGTCTTTATGTTCCCTACGCACATCGTTAGTAACTACTCTAGAGTTAGTGGCATGTCAAGGGAGTACGTAAGCCCTTTCCACTGGGTGATAATGTCCCAAACTCTCTCATCAGACCTTTGTTTGAACTTGAAGAGGTCTGTGATACTGGTTTTCCGGGTGGTGGAACCAAACTAGTAGAGGAATTGCCTGCGAAGTTCCTCCTAGCTGGTTATGGATCCAACGGGGAGATGGATCTACTAGACGAATGTTAGCCCCTCCAATGTCTGAACAAAACAGCGGAGCTTGGTTTCCTCCTACAGTGCCAGAGTCCCTAACACGGTACCACACCTTGAGTTGAAGTAGTCTAAGTGTTGTGGTCAGTCCCCTGTCCTGTTAAAGGGGGATAAGGTGGGATTCCCAATGCCCGGAGGCGCCGACATATCATCCACCCATGAAGGATATGTCTTACCATCATGTTAGATTTCCACCTTCCACATTTCCAATGCTTCAAGGCGGGCTATGATTTCTGCTATTGAATCATCTTGGTGGGGTCCCTGTCTTGGTAGGTATCCCTAACTATGAGGGCATTGGCGGTTTCTTCAACACGGTAAACAGGCTCTGCGGCTAGTGGAGCGGCTGGCGGGGCGACATGCAGGGCAGTTGGGGGGAACCGGGCCAGATTCCATGGATTTATGTGCCATTCATGAGGGTTTGGAGAGACATATCGCACCCACATTCTATGATCTCTTACTTTAGCCCTGTCCATGGGAGCATTATGATCAGGGTTTCTTGGGGGCAGCTCGTTCAGGGGACATTGTTCCCACCCCTACTGTACTGTACTAGGATTGACATAGTCGGGTCGTTTCTCCACAACATGTTCAGCCAAAAGATCATCGACCAACTTATTCTTCTCAGCAATTTTTTGGTTCAAAGTGTCCTTCTCAGGGTCCTCATCCATCTTCTGCACTGAGGCAGATGGGTCGGATTGTTTGGCAGCACTGACATGCTCTTTTCCCTTACCGGAATTCTGGTTGGGTACCAATGCTTCGGTGGGTGCAGGGAGACCTAGTAGGTTTCTCTGCTGGCGATTAATCCTCCCTAATGGTTCTAATAGTGGTGGCATTCCCTCTGGGGGTAAGTCTCCATCGAGAATCTCTAACTCTTCCTCCTCGTCCACTATGTCGTCCATGTTGATCATGAGACTTCCCGGGGGCATGTCTTCGATGTTGCCTAGTGAGTCGGGTTACCGCTAGATAGGACTAAAGAAGAGGGCATCATACTACCCCCAGCCACAAATTTTCATGTGAAAGGTAGCCTCCTTGATAATTTGTAAGAGTATATTGATACTCTGAACACATTGCTACTGGAGGGCCTCACGACGACCTGGTGACTCGGGGCGCTGGGCCACAGGGAGTGCGTCCAGATTGACTAGACGACATTGCTCATTGATGTCTTCGAAATTCTCTTGGCTCCTGGGGTAACCCACTCGCTGATGATGAAGATTAAAATGAATCACCTAGATGGTGTAGTGGAAACACTCAACTTCCTCCAGAGTGAGGGATTCTGGTATGCAAATATTTGGTGCTTCTATGGGCCCGAACATCTCAGGGAAGTGGTCCGCTGCGAGGATGTTCCAGAACATCCTTGGCTCAGATATAGGGTTTGGCCCTTGATTTCCCCACTCTTCAACTATGGGTGCCTGAGAAATTGGTAGTGGTACTAAGGCAGACTGCTGAGACAGAAGGCTGGCCGGTGGAGAGTACGGCGAATGGGCTAACTGGCCACCGAATCTCTGGATTTCTTCTGAAGAGTGTAGCGACCAGGCTGCTACATCATGGTAAGACGGGCTGACGGTTGTCTTTCTTGGATTAGGGGCTAGGGATATTGGTGATAGGCTACGATGTTGCTCGCCTGCCATTGGTCCCCAAAATAGCTCTTTGTGATCTCTTGTAGAGGTAGAGAGCGCTTCCGGTGATGATGGTGGTGATTGCACAACCGTAACCTTTGGGGTCTCAAGATTTTGATCCTCCTGGATATACGAGTAGAGGGAGGCATAAATCATATGAACCTTGTATTTTGGGAGCACCAGGCTGATGTGCCTCGTCCCTACCCCGACCCTTGACTTGGATGAGCTAGGGGAGGGTTCTCGAGCTGAGTCGTATTCCACTTCAGAGTCTGATAAGTAGACCGATTTGATCTATGTCCAGACCTATCCAGAATTCCTCTTATGGCAGCGATGACCCGCCTTCTTTCCCATGGGTGGCTCCTCGAGATAGGGCAGATTTCTGACACGGGGTCGTTCGGCCGCACTGGTGTTGGGGAAAAGCAGGTTTCCACCTGAGAAACCTAGAGTGCGAGGAGAACCAGGACAAATGTCAAAGGGGACATGGGGAGGTCCTCTATGGGTAGCACTGGAGTGGTCAAGACCTCTTCTGGAACTAGAAAAATAATGGAGTGGATCTCCATGCTTGTTTTCCCTAGCGAATCCAATACAAGGAGTGTCCTTGTACCGGTCTAGCTGAACACGGGTAGGACCTCCCTGCGGGGTGCGGGTGTAGCAAGGTTGGTCATCACCCATCTAGTTTCCAAGGCAAGGAAGACTTTCACCAGATATTGAGAAGACATGGGGAGGATCCCCACATCGAAGAGAGACCGGATGGGCAATGTCCCTATACCAGCGGTCGGGGTAGGAGAAATGACTTCATACCCAGTGTAATGGGCACAGGAGAGGCTTTTGTGCCGAGTATCACTGCCATGTGGAAGACCTTCATTCAAATTGGGGGTGTCATGGGGTGTAACTCCATGCTGATCCCCGAAGCGGGGGAGGCCCACACTTTCTATGATAGTGGTACAGGGAGGACCTCTGTACTAAGTAACATCGTTGCTAGTTGGTTCGCGGCGGGCACTACTTGTGTGTGTGATCAAGAGAGTCAAACCAGCATGCCCGTGGGGCAGTTGAGTCCTTGATTATAGCTGGTCATATAATTTCCCCAGCTTTGAGTATGCAGGGAACTGAGGATATGAGTCAGCAATGGCTTGGGCCACAGTAGCTGCTGACATTGACGCCCCTTGGTGGGTGTCCTCCTCAGCTTGCGCCCGACTCTGGAATAGAGTCGGATGAACCGGGGATAGTGGTGCAGGTACGTATCTTACCTGCTCCTCTCCTAGCAAGACCGGGTGGCAGGGCTGACGCAGCAAGGTGGGAGCCCTCGCTGGCAGCCCCTTAAATGGGACTCTGATCGGGCTGGGCTGCATGTCATCTACCTAGTCAGCCTAAAGTAGGGAGTCGTCAAAGCTCTCCAGGGACAGGCTCCCAAAATGGTTGTATGTTGGGGTGGGGAGCAATGGATCCTTATGTGGCCCTCTAGGGCAGCGTTGGGAACAAGTCGCAGATGCCTCCAGATCCAGGCGGGCCATATCCCGAGTTGGGATTATGACCTCCTCCACGTAGCGGTGCATGAGGTTGTTGATTACCCTTTGTTGAAAGACCTCGGATGGGGAGAGGGGCGTGGGCACACAACGGTCATAGATGTAGAGTCTGTTGTGGAAGAGGTGAAGCCACATGGAATGGTTGTTTTGGTGTGTCCCCTTCCCCTGCGTCGATGGTTAGGCAGTGATCGTGTCCCTAGAGCAGCAACTTGATTCATGGGAAGCATGGAGATTAACTCATCAGTGCTGAAAGAAGAAGGAATTGATGTCCAATGCCCCAACGTCATCCCATCTTACATGGACGGTTAGAGGGATTCATTCTGAAAATGTCATAGAACAGGATGTCCAATGTTCTACTGCCCCGATTTCTGGTGAGTTTCATGCCAGGCCTGCTATTTGCTTGGCGGGACCCAACACTAGATAACTGGATCTGGTGACATGTCAATCCATTGATGCCTCGAGCGCTACTAATCCCCATATTGAGGAGAATAACTTCAGGTAGGGTTCACCATTTCTGTTTCTGACGCTTTCGTCGGGGCGCGCGTATCTGTCTCTTTTTGGGGGGGAACGGTGGCGCTATCTATTGCCCAACATTCTCTCTTTCCATAGGCAGGCGGCATCCACTCCTTATTCAGGTACATTTTCTCCTTGATCAAAACTGGATGATGGGAGGTCGGTTCGTCCTTCCGTGGATTCCTCCCCAGAACTCATCACCTAGTATGGGTCTCCCTTATATATTTATTACGGTGTTCATGAAACTCTTCCTAGTTCCATAACTTCATGGACACCAGTTAATTACACGGCTTCTGTCAGGACATTCCAAGGGGTCCAGTCAGGGCAGCAACCTTCAGTCAGGTTAGTAGTCACGTTGGGCATCACTGGTGTGTCTGGATGCTGGGGGATTGGAATGTCTATCTTCATTCCATTATTATAGGGATTCTCAAGGGAGTGGAAGCCTAAGGAATCCCACACAGAATGTAAGGAATCATATTCCATGGGAATGGGTCTGAGGTTTTCCTTAGCTTCCCATGTTTAACATGGGGTATGCCGCAAGTTTAACGTCTAGTGGAGACGGATCAGACTGATCATAACACTGGCTAGAGTGGATCAGATGGGTGCAACCCCTGGAGGGAACACCAATATTTGAGCCAAAGCATGGTTGACTTATTGGTACTGTAGAGGGGAATGGGGTATGAGGTGGCATGATCCCACTAGGATGTGGAAGCCTGGGTAAGAATCAGGATGGATGATAGAGCGGTTAAATGAAGTGGGTGGTGAATGGGATGGAACTGCCATGAGGATGACGATAGTTTCGGGCTTGATCCTTGAAGAGGATTCCAACGTATCCCTATGGTGGGGAATCACAGTCTATGTAGTTCGTCTGATGGTGTCTTACCACCGGATTGGATCGCAATGGCTTGTCGCAGGATTGGATTACAACGTCTTACCACTGGATGGGGTTGACAATGGTTACCGCTGAACGGGGTCACAAAGGCATACCGCTGGATGGGGTCTATAGTTTAACGTCATGAAGGACGGGGGTGAACTGACATAAAGGGGGTCAGAACTGCTGGGTGTTGGGCTTGAAACTCATGGAGGTTGTAACAACCCGATATTTTATACTAAGTATTCTTTTTAATTTATTTGATGTCATGTGTTTTATGCTACAACAAGATTATTGAAACACCCGAGACTTTTATGTTATATAAATCATCAAAGGAATATTTTTCTACAAAACACTTGCTTGGCTTGCTTTACACGAAATCGCGACCTTCCTCGATAGCTTGCATCGTACGCAACACCGAGTTTCACTAAACAACGATATGCTATTAAAATATTATTAAAACTAGCCGTTATGAATAGTAATAACCACTTTTTAAAATTTTATAAATTTTTCTTTTCAAAATAGACTTCATTTTTGGATTCGGAATATCGAAATTAGCCTAGGGTGAAATTTTGGTATTTTTTTGAAAACTTTCAATTTTTGATGAATAATGAAACCACTAAGTGGTAGTTAAAAAACAGAATTTTTCATAAAACCTAATTTTACCGCTTCTGTGAGTGGAATTTCAAAAATCCGAGAGACACGGTTAATATCAAGGACTAAAATGTGGTTCAATGAGATGAAAATAATTTTTGGTGAATAGTAACTTTTTACTTTTTTTACCACGGTTAAAAGTAAATAGTGTAATTAAGGGTAAAGATGATATTATTATTACCCTAACACATGTCATAATTATATTGGATAAGTGTAATTCGACCAAAAACAGACTTAGGAATACAATATGACCATTTAGGCCCACTTGGATTAGATTAGGACATTTATTATTAATTTATTTAAAGAAGGGTTAAAATAGTTAAAATCAGAGTTTAATAAGTAAATAATTTTCAATATGGGGTCATACATAATATAAATTCGACTATAAATATTAATTATAAAGATAAAAATATTTCCTACATAATGGTAGTTTATTTTTAATTTTTAGACATTAAATAATTTAATTTATTTATGACACAAAGATGATACAATAATTATCTTATTAATAAAATATTGACATAATTAATGTTATAAACACCAAAATAAATGTAATTTGAGACTTTTTATGAATTCCACTAATTTTCTAGGTTAATATGACATGTTAGTATTGATTTAATTAACTTTTTTCGAACTAATAATTCTGTTATGAATTTCACAAAAATCAATTACTAAATAGTGTCAAAATTGACATAAAATAGTTTTTAAAACAAATATTATATTATTAATTGTTATTTTATTCTTAAAAATATAAGGTTCATAAAAATGAATTAGATAAGGATATATATATTAATAATAAACAACTTGGGGTTCGTTTGGCTGGTTATAGTAAGTTTATTAACCTTATAGTATAAGAACACAAGAAGACACGATAAAAGTAAACTTATTTAACTTAATGTTAAATCTAAATGATAAGGTTAAAATAGGAACCTAAACTTGTCTAAATTCTATTGGATGAGATTATTTAGACCCATCCCCACCTTAGATTCGAAATATATCAATTTGGAGATATTTAAAACCGAACTTGACTTTATAATAAAATAATATTTTTAGTTTTCCCAAAGGTGCCCCTCTCCTCCCTTATAAAACGACACCTCCTCCCCCTCTTCCTCACACCACTTTGAGCCTTCAAGCTCGGCCAACCCCTGACAATTCCTCCTCTACACTTCCCTAGAGACATCCTAGAGGACATGGTCTTCTTCAAAGACCAATTTTAGTGCCCTAAAAGAAGGTCTCAAAGAAGAACTTCAAAGAAGAGGTAATGTCCGTTACCGATTCTTTCATCTTTATTTCTTCTTCCACTTCTTATTCTTTAGTTGTTTCATTATGAAGTAATAACATCAGTATCACTCATATACTAATATGTTATTATAATTATGAAACAACCATATTTCACCATCTATCCATCCTACGGAAAAAGAAATCACCGCGCGTGCATACGTACGGAATACCATCTCCACGTCGTGGTGTAATCTATTTTCCACCACCACCTTACTTGGATGGGTATAATGGTGTAAATAATGACTATATATGACTATTATAAAGTTATAATGATTCTGAAATAGTATACATACACTCCCATACAATTCCACGATCATAGGAATGATATCATCACTCGTGCGTACGTACGGAATACCGTCTCCACGATGTGATGTGACTCGTTCTACATGATCTTCATTTCATAATGATTATATAAATGAATTTAATGAATGAATATGATATATATTACACTAATACCATTCTGGAAATGAGTTATCTATAACCTAAAGAGAAGAATAAGAATTTATTCGACAAAACACGCATAAGAACAAAAAGTTATAAACACCTAAATAACAAGTAGCAATGAAATATTACTACTATGAAGCTAAGAATATGACCATATATGATATCATAAAAATAATTATGATTCTGTAATAAGTCAATAACATTATTTAAATCATTATACAGGAGGTTCAGACACGTACAAAGCATATCGGACCTAAGGTAAGGGAAATATCACAATCTCATTTTTATCCGAGATTGTTTATACTTTAGTATTTACTAGGGTGTATTTTATCATCCACATCCATGTTTCCTCAATATGTAATATTATTTCCATCCACCTACAATTTTTTAAATCCTATTTTACCCTTCGGTGAGTTTTTAGTAAAAGATATGAAAGGAATCTTTTTTCGTTTTTCGTACGAGGTACTTTTTTGACTTTTCCGACAAAAGTACGAGAAGAATGTCTTTTTTAACTTATACAGCATGAATGGATTTTTAAAACATTATTTCCAAGAAGCTTCCTTTACAAGTTTTCAAGTTTATTTTTAATCAACTTCTTTTAAAATTGTATGATATGTTAAGAAAGGAAAATGTTTTTAACGTAGAAAGGATATTTTCCTCAAGAATGGAGATCAAGTGTTTTATCAAAATTATTTTCCATCTAAGATAATATAGGGTTCTGTTTATATCCCTATTATTACATTGATATGATTATGTTGTGATGGATATATTTTTATGAATTCCTTTATCTTATATGAATTGTTTTATGATGTCATGATGTTTAAGATTCCCATTTTTATTACATGGGTTATGCAATGATGTATGATTTATGATTTTGTGGAACACATAAGAATGGTATCATTATGAGATGGGTGGGACCTATATCTCCCTCCAATGCATTGGTTAAAGACTTTATATCTCATGAGATAGAGATGGCTGGAACGGTAGGTTATACCGGTTCAGTGAAACAGGACTGAAACGAGGGTGACTCGGTTCAGAAATGGACTTTGTCCACTAAGATAGTCTTGGAAATGAGTCTTGACTAATAAGAAATGATTCTCTATGATTATGTGTGTATGCCACAAATTTTCATGTTTTAAGTTATGATTATTGGGATTACATTTCACTTCTATGATTTATCCCATGTTATGATATTATGATCTCTTTTGCAGGATAAGATTTCCAAAAGTTATGTTCTTATGTATATGATGTGATTGATATTTCTTTTGTTTACCCTTACTGAGCATTTGAGCTCACCCTTTTGTATGTTTTATTTCCCCTGGTCAAGAAGAAGGTTATTAAGTAGAATATGCCAAAAAGGGACTCTAGATATGATGAAATAAATGGGAGGCAAAGTAGATGCTTTATGAACCAGTTGTTTATGTTTCCCAGTTTCTAAATACATTATACCTATACGGTCCTTTCATGGTTTTGTTATATGTTGTAATAAGTATGCTTCAATTTTTAAGTATTAACAATGTATGTAAAGTATGGGTCGTTATAGTTGGTATCAGAGGAAAGGTATAGTCAACCTTTGGAAACTAGGATGTGAAATCCTTAGTAAGAACCCTAAGGATAAGTCTAAGCATAGAAAACAATCTTAGTGTTTTAGAAATGGCCATGAATAACCTAGGATAAGACCTTAAGTGTGAAATATTATTCTTGATTATGTGGTTTTCCTATTATAATTAGTGTTTCTCACACTATTCTTCTTGGTTTTAGTCAATGGCTGGAACCCGAAGGAACCGTGTTAATGCGGAATGCGACGGGAAATGCAATGATTGTCCCCCTGAGCAACAAAACGTTATGGGAGCTGGAATGCAAAATCTTATAGCCATGCTCACACAACTTTCTCAAGCTATGAATCATGCAGGACTTCCAAACGAGAAAAGGAAGGAGCAACATTCTGTTGAATCCTTCATGAGGCAGCGTCCACCTTCTTTCAGCGGGTCTACTGATCCATTAGTTGCTGAACAATAGATTAGTACTACTTAAAAGATATTTTTAGTTCATCAATGTTCTGAACATGATAAATTCATCCTAGCAGTGTATCATTTGGAAGGAGATGCTGATCAATGGTGGAATCTTATTAAGAATATGAGGCAAAGGGATGAAATTGAGTCCATGGAATGGGATGAGTTCAAGAACTTATTTTTCAATAAGTACTTCCCTCGTATTCTCCGAACAAAGATGGAGAAAGTGTTTCTTGAACTGAAGAAAAATGATGATGAATCTGTTGGTACCTATGAAGCAAATTTTACAAGACTTGCAAGGTATGCTTCTGGTATTATTATCCAACCAGAGAGTAAGATCGATCGATTCTTTAGTGGCTTAAAACCAAGTCTTCGAAGGGCGTTAGCCATAAGGGACTTCAATATCTATGAGGAAATCGTTCGATGTGCTCTCAAAGTCGAGATATAGATTGGAGTAACCCATCAGTCATATGGGTTTGATAAGAAGAGGAAAATGGAATTCAAAGGAAAATCTAAAGAGCACACTGAAAAGAAGATGAGATTTCCCTTATGCTCAAAGTGTGGAATGAAATATAGAGGGAGTTGTCTTAAAGGGACAAGTAAATGTTTTAAATGTGGAAAGGAAGGTCATCGGGCATTTGAATGACGCGATGATGGGAAGAAGATGTCTAATGATGCAAACAAATGAAGGGATACAGAGAATGAACCTACTACACTTCAATGTTTCAAGTGCAAGGAGATGGGACATTATGCCAATAAATGCCCTAATCCAAAGGTTGATGATGATGGTTGACATCAAAAAACTCTTAAAGCTAAAGAAAAAGGAAAGTCACATGCAATTTCTATCAGCTATGTGGAGTACGATAACGATGTGGTGAAAGGTACACTTACCATCCACTCTAAAGTAGCAAATGTTTTATTTGATTCTGGATCCACCCACTCCTTTATTTCTGAAGAATTTTCTAAGGGTATCACCGTATTACCATAACAATTAGATGTTGAGTTATCTGTGACAACACCTAATGGCACAATAGTCACATCAAAAGTTTATAATTCTTCTCCGATTGAAGTTTGTGGGAAAGTGCTTCCTGCAAATCTTGTGATCCTTCCTATAGTGGAATTTGATGTGATTCTTGGCAGGAATTGGCTTTCTCTACATGGAGCTCATATCAATTGCCAAAGAAGGGAAGTCACATTTCATATTCCTGATCAATCTACGATCGTCTATCGATGCAAGGATGAACATAACCTTCCAGTGGAAATTTCTTCCATTTTATGGGTATTGATTCCACTAAATGAAGGTTATTTATCTCAAATGGTCGGTGAGAAACTCATGATTAAGAATATTCCCAATGTACGGGAGTTTGATGATGTCTTTCTGGAGGAATTACCAGGTCTTCCACCGAATCTTGATGTTGAGTTTTCAATAGAACTCGTACCGGGTGCTTTGCCTATTTCAAAGACACGTTATAGAATGGCCCCAATTGAGTTGCAGGAATTGAAGAAGCAACTGCAAGAGAATCTTGATAAGGGATTCATACGCCCTAGTGCGTCACCTTGGGGAGCACCTGTTCTATTTGTTAAAAAGATAGATGGATCAATGAGACTCTGCATTGCTTATCAAGAACTTAACAAGATCACTATCAAGAACAAATATCCTCTCCCATGCATTGATGACTTATTTGACCAACTATGAGGAGCTCAATACTTTTCCAAGATTGATCTTCGTTCAGGGTATCATCAATTAAGGGTCAAAAGGGAGGATATACCAAATACGGCTTTCCGTACAAGGTATGGACACTATGAATTTATAGTGATGCCATTTGGTCTTACTAATGCCCCTGCTATCTTCATGGATCTGATGAATAGAGTCTTTAGAGAATATCTTGATCAATTTGTGGTAGTCTTTATAGATGATATTCTTGTCTATTCAAAGAGAAAGGAAGAACATGAAGATCACTTGGGAATTATATTGAAGACCCTGAGAAAGGAAAATCTTTATGCCAAATTTACCAAGTGTGAGTTTTGGCTTCGAAAAGTTGCATTTTTGGGTCACATAATCTCAAAATAGGGGATATCTGTGGATCCAGCAAAAACAGAGGTTATCGAAAGATGGTCGAGACCAACAATAGTAACTGAGATCTGAAGTTTTCTTGGTTTGGCTGGATATTATCGAAGTTTTGTGAAAGATTTTTCACGATTATCTAATCCACTCACCAAGTTGACTCGGAAAGGAGTTAAGTTTGTCTGGACGGAAGAATGTGAAGAGAATTTCAAGGAGTTGAAAAGAAGGTTATCCAGTGCACCTGTGCTCACACTGCCTTGTAGTGGAGAAAGGTTTTTGATCTATAGTGATGCATCCAGGAAGGTATTGGGGTGTGTTCTTATGCAAAATGATATGGTGATAGCTTATGCCTCACGACAGTTTAAAATCCATGAGCAAAATTACCCAACACATGATTTGGAGTTAGCTACAGTAATCTTTGCATTAAAGATTTGGAGGCATTACCTTTATGGTGAAAGGTGTGATATTTATACTGATCATAAAAGTTTAAAGTATATTTTCACACAAAAGGAGCTGAATATGCATCAAAGAAGATGGTTGGAGCTGATTAAGGATTACGACTGCTCAATCCATTACCACCCTGGGAAAGCAAACAAGGTGGCAGATGCATTAAGTCGACAAGACCATGCTAGTTTATCCATGATGAGGATCACAAAAGATCCAATATTTATGGATTTACAAAGGATGGATCTTGGAATTATAATGGAAGGGGGAAAATCTTATCTTTCTCAAATGAATGTTCAACCATCTATACATGTGAAGATTAAAGAGGCACAGAAAGAAGATGTCGAGTTACAAAAGAAGGTGAGAAATGTTCCTGAATTCAACCTTGATTGTGATGGGATAATAAAGTTCAGGAATCAGGTTTGTGTTCCTCCCATCCCCGAATTAAAGAAGGATCTGCTGGATGAGGCTCATTGTTCTTCATTCTCTATTCATCCTAGAAGCACGGAGATGTATAGGGACCTGAAAGTGTACTTCTGGTGGGATGGCATGAAAAGAGATGTTGCTGAATTTGTCTCTCGATGCTTGGTTTGTCAACAAGTTAAAGCTGATAGACAGAAGTCTAAGTGGATGTTACAACCATTACCCATACCCAAATGGAAATGGGAAAACATCACTATGGACTTTGTCACAGGACTTCCTAAAACATCCAAAGGCAATAATGCTATCTGGGTCATAGTTGATCGTCTTACAAAGTCTGCACACTTCATTGCTATTAGAGAGGATTTCTCTCTGGATCAGCTTGCCAGGATATATGTAAAGGAAGTGGTAAGATTTCATGGAGTACCACTTTCTATTATATCCGATCGGGATCCGAGATTTACCTCGAAGTTCTGGCGAAGTCTTCAGCATACTCTGGATACAGAGTTGAGTTTCAGCACTGCTTATCATCCTTAGACAGACGGTCAGTCTGAGAGAACAATTCAAACCCTAGAAGATATGTTGAGAGCTTGCTCTATGGATTTCAAAGGTGGTTGGGATCAACACCTACCTTTGGTGGAATTTTCTTATAGTAATAGCTTTCACTCCAGTATTCAGATGGCTCCTTATGAAGCTCTCTATGGAAATAAATGCAGGACTCCAACTTGCTGGGATGAAGTTGGGGAAAGAAAGCTATTAGGACCTGATCTCATTGATGAAATGGCAGAAAAGGTCAGATCTATTCAACAACACATAAGAGCAGCTTAGAGTCGACAGAAAAGTTATGCCGACAACCGAAGAAAAGACCTAGAGTTTGAAGTGGGTGATAAAGTGTTCTTACGAATATCTCACTGGAAGAGGGTTATGAGATTTGGAAAGAAGGGGAAGTTGAGCCCTAGATATATCGGTCCTTTCAAAATACTGGATCGTGTTGGGAAGGTAGCTTACCGATTGGTGCTTCCACCGAATCTCTCTCAAGTTCACGATGTGTTCCATGTATCTCTCCTGAGAAAGTACATACCTGATCCTTCACATGTACTTAGCTCAGAAGTTGTACCGCTGGAGCAAGATCTTTCTTATGAAGAACAACTGATAGAGATTCTGGATTGTAGCGAAAAAGTCCTACGAAACAAGACCACTCGATTGGTGAAAGTTTTATGGAGGAACCACCAATTAGAAGAAGCTACATGGGAGCTTGAGAATATGATGAGGGAGAGGTATCCTCATCTGTTTGTTACAAAGTGACGAATTTCGAGGGAGAAATTCCTTTTAAGGGGGGTAGAATGTAACACCCGAGACTTTTATGTTATATAAATCATCAAAGGAATCTTTTTCTACACAACACTTGCTTGGCTTTCTTTACACAAAATCGAGACCTTCCTCGATAGCTTGCGTCGTACGCAATAC